>JAKSZU010000027.1:28019371-28620538 GCA_026018925.1 Tupaia tana
TTTTAATTGGGTTGATCATTTTTATTTTTCAGGTAAGCTGCTTGAATTTCATCTGTCTGCTGGTTATTTGTCCCTTATGTGAAGCATAGTTTACAAAAATATTCTCCTATTCTGAGGGTTGTTGATTCTCAGTAATTACTGTGTCTTTTCCTGTTCAGAAACTTTTCTTTTTACATTTTTTTAAATACATTCAATGACATTTTTTAGCTTACAAGGTGATCATTTCAATATGTGAACATTTCTCCCTCCAGTTGATCAAAATATAACAATACTACCTCCCTGTCTCAACAATGCTGTCTCCATATCCCTCCTCCAAAAGTTTTTCCCCAGGCCCCACTCCTCCACACACACCACATCTGGCATTCACACCCATCTCTTGTGTTTGTACATCCTTTAGCCCATCAGCTTCAGTTATAGAGTGAGGACATTTGGTATATATTAAGTGGGAGACATACAGTGCCTCTCCTTCATAGCCTGGCTTGCTTCACTTAGCAGTAAATCTTCCATATTCTTCAACTTTCTGTCAAAAGCCAGGGTTTTTTTATTTTTATTTTTTTATGGCTGAATAGTATTCTATAGAATATATGTGCTACAATTTTTCAATCCATTCATCCGTATGGGGGCATTTGGGTTGGTTCCATGTCTTAACAATCGTGAAAAGTGCCACAATAAACATCAATGTGCAAGCACTTTTCTAATGAAGAATTCTTCTGTCCTTTGGGTAGATGCCAAGGAATGGGATTGCTGGATCATATGGTAGTTCTATTTGTAAACTTTTGAGGAATCTCCAAATTGTTCTCCACAGTGGTTGGACCAATTTACATTCCCACCAGCAGTGTAAGAGAGTTCCCTTTTCACCACACTCCCTCCAACACTTATCATTTTTTTTTTTAATCTTAGACATTCTGACTGGGGTTAGGTGGTATCTAATTGTTGTTTTGATCTGCATTTCCCTTACGATGAGGGGTGTTGAGCATTTTTTCACATGAATTTTGGCTATCTGTATGTCATCTTTAGGGAGTGTCTTTTTCAACTTCTTCTCCCATCTTTTAATAGGTTTGATCATCTTTTTTCCAAAAAGCTTCCTTTGTTCCTTGTGTATTCTGGTTATCAGTCCCTTATCTGATGCATAATTTACAAAAATATTTTCCCATTCTGGGGGTTGTCAATTTGCACTAATTACTGTGTCTTTTGCCACGCAGAAACTTCTTAGTCTGATGTAATCACATTTGTCTATTTTGGGGATTATCGACTGTGCTTTGGGGGTTTTGTGTAAGAAGTCTTTCCCTATCCTAATGCCTCCCAGATTTCCCCCAGTGTTTTCTAGAAGCAGATTAATAGTTTGGGGTCTTAGATTCAGAAACTTTTATTTTTTATTTATAAAGAAAAAAAGATTTATTTGTCTCATTATTATGATGGCTTAAAATTACAGTAGCACAGGGCAAGATTCTGGCTGTACATCACAATATGGTGGAAAGAAATGGAAAAAAGCAGCCATGTGCAAAAAAATAAGTCATTCAGGCATCCATCTTGCTTTTATAACAATGTGCTCTAGTGAGAAGTAATTAGCAAGCACTCATTCCCTCTCAAGAAACAGGATTAATTATTTATAAAAAATCAACCTCCATCTCCCAAGCAAAACCTACGAGTTCCATCTCCCAACACTGCTGCATTGGTTATCAAATTACAGCAAGAAATTTTGGGGAAACACAACACTGAAACTATAGCACATAGAGAAATGTTTCCCAAGTACATGAAGATACACACAGACACACACACACACACACACACACACACACACACACACATATTTTCTTGTTCTTTTATACATTCAAACACGTTATTTAGCTTACAAAGTGAATATTCCAACATGTGTACATTTTCCCTAGTCAGTTGATAAAATTATCTTCAACAGATAATGCCACATTTCAAACTTTTAAATCTGATGTAGTCCCATGTTTTTTTTTTGGGGGGGATTACGGACTGTGTTTTGGAATTTTTATCTAAGAAGTCTTTGCCTAACTTATTATCTCCCAGAGTTTCCTCAGAGTTTTCCACCAACAGTTTTATAGTTTCAGGTCTTAGCTTTAGGTCTTTGATCCACTTCGAGTTGATTTTGTTCAATGATGAGCAGTAGAGGTTCAGATACACCTTTCTACAGCACCATTTGGTAAAGAGGTTTTCCTTTTCCCATTGCACTGACTGGTACTCTTTGTCAAAAATAATTTGGCTGACTTATAACCTACAACATATCAGTCATGTTGTAGGGTATTATGTTAAGCTGGTGTATGTCATAATATATAGCTAAATTTTTTCTCAGTTGTAAATTCTCATCAGACCCTTAACTATGGTTATTTCTATCTTATTGTCCATGGTTAATTGCTTTGTTTGATGCCTTTCTAAAATCTTTTTTTTAGATGACTATAATCCTAAAGTGTTATGTTTTTAAAAAAATCATGAGGAGGATGGAAAGAACTTTTATAAGCACAGATTTCTAATAATCTATAAACCTGGGTAAGAGCAGGGTATTAACAAAACAAAATAGAAGAGCGAAGAAAAAAATAAGACCCTGCCTACCTCTCTAGGGGGGTGATATTTTGGTCTTGGGAGCCTGGAAGTGGGATGAGGGGCAGTGGTGCCCCTGCCTCAGTTTCCCTTGCTGGCCAGGAGCCTAAGGTGGAACTGGAGGTCTCCTGCAGAGCAAGTGCCACTCTGTGGGACAGGGGAAAAATTTCCAGTTACTATGGAGAAATTGAATGGTTTTCTGAACTACTAAGTCAACCATTTTAATGGCTGAACCAGAATTAAACAAAAGCAAGGAAATGTGTTGACAAAATTTCATGTTATGCTAGCCAATACAAAAATTGTTAAGCTATATATTGCTTCCTGGTTCATTGTCTAGATCAAGTATAACTTGTTAAGATCTGTAATTTAAATAAATTCCCTAAGATTGATCTAAAAGAAGAGAAATAAATTGGCTGGATGATTTGGAGTTTATTTCTGGGGTCTCTATTTTATTCCCTTGGTTCACATGTCTGTTTTTGTTCCAATACATTGCTGTTTTGATTATCACAGCTTTGAAATATATTTTTGGGTCAGGGAGTGAGATGCCTCCTACTCCTCTCTTTTTGCACAGGATGGCTTTGGCAATACAGGATCATTTATGATTCCACACAAATTGTATGATTGTCTTTTATAAATCTGTGAGAAATGTCTCTGGTACTTTTGATTGGGATTGAGTTAAATATGCAGATAAATTTTTGTAGAATTGCCATTTTGACTATATTAATTTTTACAATCCAGACCCACGGAATGGCTTCCACTTTTTTTGTTTCATTTTCATTTTTATTATTTTGTTTCTCATATTTTTCCTTGTGGAAGTCTTTGACTTCTTTGGTTAGATTTATTCCTAGGCATTTTATACTTTTTGTGGCTACGGGAAATGGTATTACTTTCTTCAAGTATATCTTAGTCTGCTTGTTTGTATATAGAAATGTTATAGACTTTTGTATGTTGATTTTGTATTCTGCTAGTTTACTGTATTCATTTATTACTTTCAGAAATTTCTTTGTGGATACCATTGGGTCTTCTGTGTGTAAAATCATGTCATCTGCAAATAGAGATAATTTGATCTCTTTCTATTTGAATGGTCCATATGTTTTAAATAGTTAAATTTTAATAGTGTGCCTACATGTTACATCATTAGACTTTCTAAAAATCTAGAATCTAAAATTTCTACCAAACCAGAAATGAGAGAATATTTCAAATCTTCTCAGAAACTCCATTTTTGAAATCTTTACCATGAAGAAAACTGCACTGAAATAGTTTTAAATAAAGTGTTTTAATAAAGAGAATCATCTGAAAGGCTATTTACAGTACCATTGGAAATAAGATTATTAGGTACCTTGGTAATATTTGTTAAAGTTGGTAAAGAGGAAAGCAAATTGTAGCAAGTCCTAAATAGAAATCTAGGTAACATCAAATGATGGGAGTTGGGAGGACATATAGTGATGAACTTCTACTACAGGTAAAAGCTTTTTTTTTCTGAGGTGGAGAGAAACATAGATATCTATCAAAGCAGCTGATAATGTACATGATTATGACTATTGAAACTGTTTTATGCTCAGACTCCTGAATCTGTGTGTAGCCAGAGCTGTCATCCTGGATTCCAGAAAATTACTCAAGAAGGAAGAACAGTTTGCTGTTTTATTTGTGTTTCTTGCAAAGAGAGAGACATTTCAAATCAAACAGGTATAAAACATACAAGAAGCTAATGATAACTCCAACCCCTAACTATTTATCAATAAAAAGGAAACAAATGATATTGCATATGTACTATAAAGCACAATTGATCTCAATTCATATGTTTACTCGTTTCCATATATTTTTTATAAACACTATTATAGCTCTCTTGTGTGTAAGTTCTTCTTTAACTCGTAATCATATTAGCCTCAATTCTAGAACTTATTCCAATGGATAATTTTCTTTGCAATCCAGTGCTGGATAAGAAAGTGCCAATCTCAGATGGTATATCGGACCATGATAATGTCTACCCATAAAATGTAAGATTAAAGCCCGGGTGTGTTAATGACTTCAGACTAATGGAGTTTTATGCTCAGACGACAATGTACAAAGCAAGTATAGATGACAAATTATAAAAGTATTTTATAACTCTTTCTACCTTGCTGTGAAGTGTATCAAGTAACAGAATTAACTAATATCAGAGGCCTACATTTTGAAATAGTATAGTACAGCAAGAGAAAGGAACATTTTAAATACAAAAGACTAGGAACCAGATCCCACACAGCCAACTGTTTTGAGTCCCAGACATGGCAATTTGATAAGCACTCTGAGTGGATGTATATGTGTGCCCAAAATCCTAAGGAAAGAGAGAGATGGAGAAAAGACTTCAGTGTAACCATTCCCAATGAAGAATGCTTTCTACCCTCTTTCTCTGTCTATCTGTCTCTAACAACACAAATGCCTTCTAAAGTGTGTGCACACACACAAAATTGAAGAATCGGGCTGCCTTCATGACCTGGTGATTAAGGCAATAGCCAACCTCACAGACACCACAGCTTGAAAAACACATCAGGCATGTGTGTATGCATGCCCAAAATCCTGACAGATGAGACAATGGGGAAATCATTACAGCCTGACCATTCCTCATGGTAGGTGCTTTCTACCTCTAATACTTCATCTCTCTAGGTGAGCACATGCAACCTCTGACAAAAAAATTAAAAAAATATATAATAAATTGAAGATAACATTCCAATAAATTCCACCATCTGGCAGCTCAAAAAAATAGATTTTAAATGAGATTTAAATTTAATGAATTTTATATCATGAAATGTGTCATTATCAGAGGAAATGTGGAAAATTTAGTTAACTCATGCTTCTATTTTCAAATCTATTAAAATAGTTATCACAATGGTTTAAATTATTCCACAAGTATTATGCAATTCCAATCATAGCAATAGAAATCATTTTGTTTAACTCAAGAGTGAAAGTGAATAGATATGTTCAGATAAGAACAAACCAGTACAACAAATAAATGCTTATCTCTCTTATGAAGGATTTGCAACACCAAATGAGCTGTGTAAAACAAGAAATAAAAAATAAGGGAACATAGGGCATGAGACTCAGAATAAATCATACATATAATTGTGTATGCTAAGCATGTCTCTGAGACAGAAGCCAGAAACATCTGTTGACTCTAAGAATAAGAAGCATCCGTTGACTATAAGAATGAGTAATTCAAGAAGAAAATGTAGTGCATGATTGTTCTTTCTTTCATTTATTTATTTATTTATTGTTCTTTAATACATCCAATCACGTTATTTAGCTTACAAAGTGAATATTCAGACATGTGTACATTTCTCCTTATTCCAGTTGATAATACTATAAAATTATCTTCAACAGATAATACCCCATTTATTTGTCCCATTAATGCTTTGCCTCTCTATTTTCTTCTAAATGTCTTTCCTCAGACTCTACTCTTTCACAAACACTATATCTGATATTCACAACCATTTACTGTGTTTTTCTATCCTTTAGTCAATCAGTTTCTGTCATAGTTCTCTTTCTTTCTCTTCTTTCTTTCTTTCTTTTTTTTCTTTCTCTCTTTCTTTTTCTCTCTTTCCTCTCTTTATTTTTAGAGAAAGAGAGACTTTGGCTATAGGGTTTGTGCAATTGCTGGAGAGACAGAGAGAGAAAAAGTGAGATATCACCTCCCACCCCGGGGGGGGGGGGGCATGACCATATTTCAATGCCTTATTCTCCCGGAATTTTAGGCATGCACCCACATGCACTTGGTTGTTTGAAGCCGTCAGGTCAGGGACTCCAACTGCAATCAGCCATGAGGGAGTCCAGTGCCTCAACCACTATGTAACTCACTGGCTTCCACTCTTTAATTCTTTGAGAACATTGTACTATTTGTACCAGTATTACCTAAAGTAAAATAAATAAGAAGCTTGAGGAATGACAAAGCAAACTATCACTTATTTCTGTAAATAAAATTTAATTGAAACAGACATGCTGACTAATTTCCATATGCTCTATGACGGCTTTCATGCTAACAAAAGAGTTGATTAGTCACAAAAGAGAATTTATAATGTGCAAAACTGGAAATATATATTACCTATCACATAAAAGTAAACGAACCATGGTTTGAGGTGGAAATCAATAAAATTTTTAAAAATGATACTCTATTCTTCAATAATATAATTTTAATGCAAGTTTCTAGGCAAACATTATTTTTTAGAGAGATTTTAGCTATATGGTGCAAACACTTGTCATAGAAAAAGAGACAGAAAGCAAGAAATCACTTGTCAGGCATATAGTCATGCCACAATCCCTTCTTCTATATTCTTCTCTTGGGATTGGGCATGCATCCACATGCACTTGGCATGAATTTTAAGCCACCAGGTCGAGGACTCGAACTGCAGCCAACTATGTGGGAGTCCAATGACATGAACATTACTCTATCTGCTGGTGCCAGAAAAATATTGCTTAGGAGAAATAAATAAATACCATTCAAACCCAAATGTTTGTAAGTCAATAAAATGGTTTTTAACATTTACATGAAAAAGTTTTGGAGAATAAGTGAGATAAAAATAAAAAAAGTACAATGAAAAAAGTCATATTAATATATAAGATGCTATAACAAAAGATAAGGGTTGTGATAAAAGTTATAATGAGGTAAAGTTTGTATTCTTCTGAATATAAACAAGAAAACTGTTCTTTTCTATTGTGCTTAACAAATACTATAAATCATTAGTATAAAAGACTTATCAGAGGAAAACCAGGGGAGAGTAGAGAAGTGATCTGGAATGAATCCTTTCTTGGTAACATCAGTGAGCCATAAGATGAGGCAACCAATATCCTTCAATGCTGAGATCTAGTTTCAATGTTTTTGGTGTTACATGCAGCTGAAAACTTCTCCCAGTTCCATTAATGTAGAATCTTAATTTGGTATATATCTTCATATTATATCAGGAGCTGTTTATACTCAGAATGAAACAAAGGTGTTTCATTAATTCATTTATATTCCCTTCAATATAAGAAAGATAAAGAACTTGTGAAACAGAAATCATGGCTCTTACCTTTCCCACCAGATGCAATGCAGTGTATGCAGTGCTCAGTTCAAGAGTTTCCAAACAATGAGAGAACTCATTGCCTCCTCAAGTCTGCGACATTTCTAGCTATTGAGGATTCCTTGGGGATGGTCATGGCCTGCATAGCTCTGTGCTTCTCTGTGGTCACAGTTGTGGTTTTAGCCACCTTTGTGAAGTACCGAAACACTCTCATAGTGAAGGCCAATAACCAGACTCTCAGCTTCATCCTGCTCATCTCTCTCCTCCTGTGTTTCCTTTGCTCTCTGCTCTTCATTGGCCAGCCTACCACAGCCACCTGCATCCTTCAACAAGTCACATTTGCTCTTGTGTTCACTGTGACAGTTTCCACTGTCTTGGCTAAAACCATAACTGTGATTTTAGCATTCAAGTCCGTGAAACCAGGAAGAATAATGAGGTACCTGCTGCTATCAGGGGCTTTTAATTCTGTCATTCCCATTTGTTCCCTAATCCAAGTGGTTATCTGTGGAATCTGGTTGGGAATATCTCCCCCTTTCATTGACATAGACTCACACTCAGAGCCCAGAAACCTCATCATTGTGTGCAAGAAGGGCTCAGTGATTGCCTTCTACTGTGTCCTGGGCTACCTGGGCTTCTTGGCCCTGGGGAGTTTCACCTTGGCTTTTCTGGCCAGGAACCTGCCTGACACATTCAATGAAGCCAAGTTCCTCACATTCAGCATGCTGGTGTTCTGCAGTGTCTGGATCACGTTCCTCCCTGTCTACCATAGCACCAAGGGGAAGGTGATGGTGGTTGTGGAGGTTTTTTCCATCTTGGCCTCCAGTGCAGGGCTCCTAGGCTGCATCTTTGGACCCAAGTGCTACATTCTTCTTCTAAGGCCTAATAAAAACTGCTTGAAAAGTTTAAAAAAAAATAGAAGAGGATCCAGAGAATACTAGCATTCTGTGTCTTTTATCTCCTAAGTCCATATCACATTTTTAGGTTTCAAACTATCCAAGTACTTGATTTTATATTATAATATTATAAAGCAATGAAAATCATCTACCATTGTTATTCACTTACTTTTCTTTTTTGAAAATTATTTTTAAATTTTTAGTCATTATCACTTAATTTTCCCCTCTCAATCTGCTACAGGGCATTCATGAGAAAGAAAGTGAGAGGAGACAGAGAGAAGGAAAGTGAGGAAAGCAAGGCAGCAGGTTCAGGACGTAAACACAGTCAGCCACATAGAGTCCAGCCACCATGCCACATGCTGGCCCCATTCACCTACTTTTCAAAACAGCCATTTTGGGCTGGCAGGTAGTGTTATGGTTGAGTCCCACATAGTCATCCACGGTTCGAGTCTTGGTGGCTTGCTTTCTCACTATCCCTTTCACTCTCTGTACCTCTCTGGTCAAATAAAAACAAATAAATGAAGGTAATAAAATAATTATTAAAAAAGAAAAACACACACAGACATTGTGTGACACTAACTTTAGTCAGATATTAAAATGGCAACTATGAATGTTCTCTGATTAGTTTTCTGTATCTGAGTTTATGGATTTGATTATTTTAGCAATTACTCTTCCCTTTATTGTCTTCTACAATTATTTTCTTTCTGCACATTCAATAATAGTGTGTTGGGACCAGTAGATGGCATAATGGTTATATCGCTGGAACTCCCACATAGTTGACAACAGTTTGAGTCCTGATCTGGGCAGTTTAAAACTCATGCCAGTCATGTTTGCTTGCATCCCCAAAATCCTGAGAGGAGAATGGAGGAGAAGGTACTGTGTCTTGGCCCTTCCCCCTGTGGAGGTGATTTCTTGCTTTCTGTCTCTCTGTCTCTAGCAAAAATATCTCACTAATAATAATAATAAAAATAATAATGATGTGTTTTCTTCCATATTTTATTTACTGATTTGTATCCTCTGTCTCTTTTCTAGGCTGTCCTAATGTGTTTTCAAGCTTTTTTTTATTTTGTTAATGTCCAATTAATGGTTACATTGACTATGTACTGCTTTTTCATCTTATTTATTATTTATTTATTATTTATTATTATTATTTATTCTCATCCAGGTGTTTTTATTGTGCCTAGATTTAGCTTACTCTGCTCTTTTTGTTGTATGATATATAAGTGAACATTGATTTGGTGTCTTTTATATTTTTTTAAGAAGTCTGTGACAAATTTAAATATCTCTCTAAGTGAATTTTCTGTAGGATCCCAAATGTTTGGTAGGGTATGTTTTCAAATTTGTCTCTGATATTTTTGTTAGTAAAAATAATAAATGATTATTAAGTAAAAATATGCATTATGTATAAAACTTTTGTATCAATAAATGTAGCTACATAATTTACCTTTTTTAATTCTTTACAATAATCCTGATTTAAATGCACTATAAATTTCTTGCACAAATGAGAAAAGTAAAGATTATTTAAATTCATAATATTCATTAACAATAAACCACTGGTCCAGGCTCAGCGACACAGGTACTATGGGCACTGCTATGTAGCTATGAAAGCCATATGGGAAGGCTCTGGGATTGCATTCAGGTTCTACTTGGTCACATCACATACATGTTTGATTCTGATTGGCTGCAGGACTGTCGGAGAACTGCAGGAAGATAATGCCTTTGAGGGCATCTAATTCTTTTTCATTAAAAATAAATAAACACAACATTTAAAAAGCAAATAACACCTGATAGGTATAGTGTTGTGACACATTTTTTGAATTTTAATTTTTTAAATTATTTATTTACTTTATACATTTAATCACTATACATCACTTGAAATTGAATTTATCCAACATGAATACACTTTACACCAATCCTGTTGAGAATACAATACATGTTATCATCAAGAAATAATAATCCATTTCTGTGTCCCATAAATGCCTTGCCTTTCTATCTTTTTCCATAATTTCTTTCCTTGCATTTTATATCTTCTCCCACTCCTTTCACAGATTGTCTCCAGTATCCAAAACTATTTTAAATGCTTCTATATTCTTTAATCTTTCATTTTCCACCACAGGGTGCAGAAGGTCAGTATTTGTTAAGTGGAGATATACAATCTCTCTCTTTCATAGCCTAGTTTGCTTCACTGAGCAGTAAAACTTTCATTTTCATCCACTCATCTATCAAATGCCAGTCTCTTTATTTGTGTGTGTGGTTGAGTAGTATCCCTTAGAGTATAAGTGCCACACATTTTCAATTCGTTCCTCTGTTTGTGGATATTTGGATTGGTTCTGTCTTAGCAATTGTGAATAAAGCAGCAATAAATATAGATATGCAAGCATTTCTCCAACTGAACATTCTCCTATCCTGCGGGTAGATACCCAGGAGTGGAATTGCTAAATCATATGGTAGTAGCAGCTATAGGTCTTTGAGGAACCTCCATGTTGTTCTCCACAGTTCTTGGAGCAATTTATATTCCCACCAGCTGTGTAGAAGAGTTCCCTTTTCACCACAGCCCTGCTAGCAAACATCATTTTTTTTCTTTAATCTCTGCCATTCTGATTGGGGTAAGGTGGTTTGAATCTGCATCTCCATTATGATGAGGGATGTTGAGCATTTTTCATATGCTCTTTGGCTTTTCACATGTCTTCCTTAGTTATTTTTCAGTTATTTTTTTCATCTTTTAGTTGGGCTGATCACTTTATTTTTTTTTTTTAGGTAAGTTGCTTGAGTTCCCTGTGTATTCTGGATATTAGTCCTTTATCTGATGCATAGTTTCCAAAAATATTCTTCCATTCCAAGAATTGTCAGTTCACACTAATTATTGTGTCTTTTGCTGTGCAGAAACTTCTTATCTGCTGTAATCCCATTTCTCTATTTCTGAGATTATTGCCTGCGCTTTAGAGTCTTAAGAAGTCTTTGCCTACCCCAATGTCTCCCAGAGTTTCCCCAGTGTTTTCCACCACTAGTTTTATAGTTTTTGAGGTCTTGGGTTTAGATCTTTGATCCACTTTGAGTTGATTTTTGTCAATGGTGAGAGATAGAAGTTCAGATTCATCTTTCTGCAGGTGGATAGTCAGTTTTTTCAGCACCATTTGCTAAAGAGATTTTCCTTTTCCCACTGAATCAACTGGTACCCTTTGTCAGAAATCAGTTAGTTGTATGTTTTGGGGTTTATTTTTGTGGTCTCTAGTCTGTTCTTTTGGTGCAAATGTCTGTTTTTGTTCCAGTGCTGTGCTGTTTTGATTTTCACAGCTTTGTAATATATTTCTGGGTCAGGTAGTGAGATGCTGTCCTCCTCACTCTTCTTGTACAGGTTTTCTTTGGCAATATGAGGTCTTTATGATTCCAGACAGTGTACGATTGGCTTTTCTAGATCTGTGAACAATATATATATGGTAATTTGATAGGATTATTTTAAATAAGTATATTAATTTGGGTAGAATTGTCATTTTGATTTTGGTAATTCTTTCAATATGGGAGTATAGAATGTCCTTCCACATTTTTTTGTGTCATTTTAAATTTATTTTAAAAGATTTTCAGTTTTCCTTGAGTTCTTTGACTTCCTTGGTTAGGTTTATTCTTAGGTATCCTTTTGTGACTACATAAATGAGATTACTTTCTTCAGTTCTACCTCTATCTGCTTATTTTTCATAAATAGAAATGCTGTAGTATTTTGTAAGTTGATTTTGTATTTTGCCATCTTACTGTATTTATTTATTATTTTGAGAAATTTTTTCATGAATACCTTTGGCTCTTCTATCTATATAATCATGTTGTCTGCAATAGAGTTAAATTCAATTCTTCTTTCCCTATTTTGAATGTCATTTTTTATGTATTTTTATATCTGAGTTCCTACTGCAAAATTTAGTAATCACTATTAAAATCATGAATTCATTTCAAAGATCCTATATTTCTGCTTTTTATTATAAACACTGATTTATAGGCATCACATTTCCAAAATATTCTTAGGTTATTTTAAAAATAATTGATACATTACACATATCTATAGGGTTTGATGGGATATTTCCGTACATGAATGCAATGTTTAATGATCTATAGAAAGTAACTGATATATACACTTCCTCCAATATTTATTGTTTGTATTGGAAACATTAAAAATTTCCTTTTTGCTTTTTTCTCATATATGATAAGTTATTATTAAATATTTTGACCCTAGTATGCTACAGGAAACAAGGACATGTTCCTTCTATTGGTACCTTTAAGTAATCCTGTCCTACATTCCCTCCCCTAGTATTTCCAACCTTTGCTAATTATCACCTGATTCTTTATTTCTGTGTGATACTGGTTAGCTTGCACCTATGGGTAACGCCTGTACTATTGTCTTTCTGTGCCCACTTCACCGTAGTAGGGGAAAATCTCTAATTTACATACAACCATAAAAAAGATCATGAATGGTAAAGCACACCAAGACAAACAAATATAAACAAGCAAACAAACAACAACAAGCTGTAGGAATCGAACTACCAGCAGTTAATCACATTACAATGGTATGGGGGAAAGAAAGCTTGGAATTGTGAAAAAAATAATAATAATAAAACATTACTGATTTTTCTTCTTACTATGCTTTGTTTTCCCAATTTAAACAGTTTACTTTTTTTGAGTTTCTGATAGATTCAGCAATTTGTTAAAATATTTTTCTTGTTTGTTTCTTTAAAAGGAAACATAAACTTTTCTTCCTTTCTGACCCCTCTTGAACTGGAAATATTTGGGAATATTCTTATTTTGTGGCAGATGGGTTATTTGCATAAGTTTAATAATGCTTATTGCATTGAATCAGAAATGGGAAATACTGATTATTGGAAAGGGCTTTGACTGGAATGTCATATCTGAGGATCAATCAGAAAACTATGGAACTAAGGTGGATTTCAAGTAAGCCAACAGAAGCTCTTAGAGAGATGGCTTGGCACCATAAATAGTTCTGCCTGGCAGAAAGGATTAGCGAAGATATATAAAAGAAGTTATAGCATAAAATACCCTGGACTTTTCCAGCCCAGCATTGTAATCAGTAGAGATTGCAAAAGAGCTACCACACTAAATGATTATCTTGAGAAAGACATTGAAGGAAGAAAAAGAGACTGATCTTTGCCAGCAGATGGTATATCACAGAATACTTGGTAGGCGGGGCTGAACTGAGAAGGTTTTTGTGTGACTTTTGTGCAGGGCATTTGCTTTTCAACAATTTGAGAAGCTGACATGTAAGTGTATTCTCAAAAATATTTAAAACCATACTGTTTCTGCTGTTATAGAGTCACAAACAAAATTATAAAAAATTATAAGAAATATTTTTAACATTATATTTAAAATTTATTATTTTGAAACTTGAAAGTTTTTTATTAACTGTCAAGAACTATGGAGAATGAGCAAAAATTGTTTTTGATATATAAAATAAATGTTTATGTGAAAATGTAAAAAATTAATTAATTAAAAAGAAATGGAAATAAAAATATATTCAAAATAAAAGAAAATACACAGAAAAAAAGAACAATAATTGTTCAGTTAAGTATGCCGATTGACTATACTAAGGGGGTTTGATGTTCTTATAATAGGTCTGATTAAAAGAAAACAGTTTTTGATTACCAATTTGAAGTTCTATCTGAAACTGAAATAAACTGAATCTGGTCTGTCAAAAAAATAATAAAGAACAGAACAGAACAAAACAAAACAACAGACATATAGACCAACTTAAAAGAATGGGGAGGAAAAGAAAAAATTCCACTTATTTATTATCACCTGATTTTCAACAAAGGTGCATAAAACATTGATGGAAAAACCAATATTTTTAATAAATGATGCTGAGGAAACTAGATATCCACATTAAAAATTTTAATGTAAGACAAAGTCATAATACTCCTAGAAGAAAACATAGGAAACTGCTTCAGGATATTGATCTTGGCAAATATTTATTGAATAACTGCTCCAATTCAAAAGCAAGAAAACAAATACAGACAAATGGGATTATATCATGCTAAAATGATTCTGCATAGTTTATAAAACAATCCTTAGGGAAAAGAGATAACCTGAAATACAGGACAAAATATTTTTAATCTATTCATCAGATCAGGGATTAATGTTTAGGGTGATAAGAAACTCAACCACAAAAAAACCTCACCTGATTTACAAAATGAACTGAAGTTATAAATAGCTACTTCTCATAAGAAGACATAGAAATAGCCAAATATGTAAAAAGACAAAACAAAACCAAACAAACAAACAAACAAAAAAAACACTAATTGCTAGAAAAATAGAAATCACAGCCACAATGAGGTTTTGGTTTACCTCAGTTAGACTAGCTAGTTTCTAAAGGGCTTTACAAAGTGTAAGGCCAGACAAAGATGCAACAATAAAATGTGACACTTTGTGGGACCAGCAGGTGGCATGGTGGTTAAGGTGCTGGACACTCCCACATGGCTGACCACAGTTCAAGTCCTGGACCTGGTGGCTTGCTTCCTCACTTCTCCACTTTCTCTCTCTCTGTCTCTGTGTCTCTCTCAGTCAAATTAAAAATAAATGAATAAATTAAAAAATGTACAAAATATATAAAAAAAGTGACACTTTGTGAGAATGACATACAAGGGAAAGTTCTGAGTTCACATTTGGAGACCTCTTTGAGTATTCCAGTCATGTACCATGAACATGTACCCATAATCTTGGGCTGGCTGAAGGGGAGGGAGAGTGGCACTGAGAACTTGTTGGGAACCTTTTTTCTCTGTCTTTGTTTCTCCTTCTTTCTCTCTCTCATATATATATATGTGTGTGTGTGTGTGTGTGTGTGTGTGTGTGTATGTATATACACATACATGAAAGAATTAATATTCTTTAAAACAAATTTTAAAAGTAACAAATGTGAGCTGGTCCCATAGCCTAGAGGTTAAAGGAATTGAATTCTACATGGCTGATTGTGGTTCAAGAGCCATTTCCAGAGCCGCAAAACTTGCCAGATATGTGTGTATGTGTGTCCAAAATTTCCACAGGAAGAAGAAATGGAGAAGGGATTGTAGTGTGACCACATCCCAATGGGAAGTGGTGCTTTCTCCCTCTCTATTTCTCTGTCTTTCTGAGTACACACATAATCTGATATTTAAACATATATATATATATACATATATATATATATGATAATAATTACTAATGTGACTGACACTGTGAAAATGTCAAGTAGTAAAGCCATTTTTTAAAGAATTTAATAAAATGTATTTTATTAAATCTGAAAAAAAAACTTATTCAATTCTTATAGTGAACATATGAAGTATGCGTAATATGTTTTCCACTTCGCATATGAGTACACTCAATTTAGGTAACTTGCCAAAGTCACAGAGCTTGTAGGCCAAAGATCTATTGTAGAACCCAGGCAGACTTGTAAGGACTCCACTCCATTAACCAAAATGGTTTGTGATTTTTTTCATATAAAGACCAATGTATTCACCCTGTGTATACATGGGAGAAGTGAATCGAGTATGTTTATTTCAGTTGACAAATGAAAACACATGCAACTTTTTAAAATGTCCATTTTTCCTACCTCTAGGAATAATAGTGCATTCTGGAGGTCGGTTCTCAGATTGTCATTGTTTTACTTCTGTCCTTTTGTTGCTTATACTGATTGATATTATACCGTAATAAATAAATGGCATTTATAATGTATATAGTATTTATTACTATAATGAAATAGCAAGTAAACTCTTGGGAGTATGCAATCTGAGATACTAAGCTGTTTAATCAGATTGAAAGCAAGAAAAAAATGACTCCACGTATATCAACTTGTTTCCATGGTTCAAAGTGGGAAGAAAATTTTCTTATATTAGTAATCAACTTGGGAAAGTGGATAGGGGACATATTACAAACCAAGCAATAGCCATGATTGTGTGTGCATTTGAGTGTTTTTTATGTGTGTATCCCTCTCATAGCTGATATCCTTTGAGAGAGTCATATTTGACTAAAATAACTGTATTTTCATAAACCTTTCATGTAATTAGAATTTTAATTAAACATTGCTAAGAGTCATTAAGTAATAGGTTTCCTTCAAGCTTTCCTATCATAAATTAAACAACATACAGAATTAGTTAAAAATACAAGAGGCTTGGTACCAGCAGTTAGCATAATGGCTATGTCGCTGAATTCCCATATAGTCGACCATGGTTTGAGTCCCTAACCCGGTGACTTAAACTCATGCGAGGCACGTGTGCATGCATGCCCAAGAGCCCTACAGGAGAAGGGATTGCAGTGTGGTCATCCCCCTGGGGGGTGATTTCTTGCTTTCTGTCTCTCTGTCTCTCTCTGTCTTTCTGGTGAGCACACACGCCCTATAGTAAAAACCTCTCCAAAAAAAAAAAAAAATACAAGAGGCTTGTCACACACTAATCAACATTAGCATTTCATCAAAGATTCTGAAAGGAAATGATAGTTTTCCTTTTCATTAACACATTAGATAAAATAGAGTAGCTTCCACATCATGCTTAGAATCATATGGTATTTTGTGGGACAGTTCTCTTTTCTTCCAATGCCATGAAGGAAAAGAAAATTGAAGAGTAGGGTAAAAAAGTGTTCAAAAGTAGAACCACAGAAATTAATTTTCTGAAATCGGTGGAAAAGGCTAAGGCAGTAAACATCTTCCTCTGGAATAGAAATTCCTTTACTGTCTTCTTGGTGGTCTCCATTGTGCCAGATTAAGAGAGTGCAATTAGGGCATTCACTGTGATTTCTACTATCTTCAAGTGATTTTGCATAGTAGTTATTCATATTGATTCATGGTTCTCCTTTTTTAAATTTTATTTTATTTCAAGTTCATTTGTACATTCAATCAAATTATTTAGCTTGCAAAGTGCATATTCCAGCATGTGTACATTTCTCCCCAGTCCAGTTGATAATACTGTAAAGTTGCCTTCAACAAATAATACCCCATATCCTTGTCCCATTAATGCTATGCCTCTCTATTTTTATCCTTAATGTCCTTCCTCAGACTCTACTCCTTTCCCCACTCTCTTCCCACCCTATATCTGGTATTCACAACCATTTACAGTAAAGCCATTAAAAAAAAAAAACAAAAAAACACAGTTGAATGGGGCTATACAATGCCTCTCTTTCATTGTCTGACTTGCTTTATTTAACAGTAAGTCTTCCATATTTATTCATTTTCTATCAACTGCCAGAATCTCATTTTTTTATGTCTAAGTAGTATTCTGCATTGTATATGTTCCACACCTTTAAAATCCATTTATTTGTTCATGGACATGTGGGTTGGTTCCATTATAATGATTATGGTAATATCTTTGACTGAATTGATATGCAGTGTATTCATGATGGGAAAATTCAGTTGGTATGCTGTAATGATACATAGTGATTAAATGTATAAAATACAATAAATAAATAAAAAGTAATAGGAATTTTAGGAAAAAGAAGAAAGCAGAGCTAAGGAATCATCTGAACAAAAAAAAAGAGAGAAACACACACACACACACACACATAAAAAGAATAAAATCTTATATCTGTGATGCATGGGCAAAACAATGCAGACAATGTCCTTGATGAGCTTGACAAAAAGGATAGTACACATGATTCTCTATCTCAAGAATCAGAGTGAGGAGAAAATCGGATTCATGTAGAGTCACAGAAAGCTCTTGCTCTAAAAGAAAGGGACAATAAGTTCTTCAAACAAGGCAAGTATCATGAAGCAATTGAGTACAACACTATAGACATGGGTGGTGACCATATAATTCCGTGTTGCCAACAGAGCCACAGCATGCTGAGATTGAAAGAACTTGCTCTGCTGAGTCTGATTGTAATTTAGCAATTGCTTTGATAGAAGTTATACAAAGGCTTATGTCTGATGAGGTACTACTTGGTTTGCTTTGTAAAAATTAGAGAGCACCGAAAGAGATTATGAAAAAGTGTTAATACTAGACAAAATAACTGAAGCAACAAATAAATTCAGAAAAATTAATCAGACTTTAACATCCAAGGAAAATTCATATCCAAAAAAAGCTGATAAAGTGATTAAGGCAACTGAAGGAGAGAAAAAAAACAGGCTGAAAAACAACAGAATAAGCAGCAGGTCATTTCAGAGAAAGAGTTGGGTAAAGGATTTTTCAGAGGAAATATGAAACAGTAATTCAGTGTTATGCTCGGAGTTAGCAGCAGATGACGGAAATGCCCTTTTTCCAGCTTGCAGAATTATGGCCTATCTGAAGATTCAGAAATATGAAGGAGCTGAAAAAAACTGTGCTCAAGCTATTTTATCAGATGGCTCAGATTGTAAAGCTTTTGCCAGGAGAGAAACTGCAAGAACATTTCTGGGAAAGCTAAATGAGGCCAACCAGATTTTAAAACTGTTTTACTTCTGGAATCTGGAAATAAGCACTGTAATGGAACTTTCTAAAATTAAAAAGCAATGAATTGAGAAGGACATTGGGATGATGTCTTCTTGATTCCATACAAAGAAAAAGTGTGATAAACTCAATGATAATCTTCCTCATCTTGGATCAATTGACACATGTGCTCACCAGAGAAAGAGAGTAAGTGGGTAGGTGGGCTGCCAGGTCCGGGACTCAAACTACAGTTGACCACATGGGATTCAGGCACCTTAATCACCTCAAAGGAAGCTAGCCCAAAGTCTAGAATAATTTATATAATATAATTAGAGAAAATGCAATTGTTTAGCTTTTTGGAGTAACTTTTTAAGTGACTCTTATAGCTTAACACTATAAATTTAAATATTTTTACATATTTTTCTTATGTTAAAGAATTTGATACCATTTTATATTTGTATTAAATGTTTTTCTTATTTTTAATTACTATTCTGTTCTTGTGTAGGGTTTTTAATACAGGAGCCTTATAATTTGTGACAGATTAGATCTAAAATCAGCAGTTAAGGCAAGAATGTAGTATAAGCAAAATTATCCTTAAAAATAAACATTGTCCATTGTTCTAGTTTTAAAAAAGTTACACCAGGTATTTGTGCATGCATTTGTGCATGCCCAAAATCCTGAGAAGAAAATGGAAGAGAAGGGACTGCAGCATGTCTCTACCCCTATAAATAATTTCTCACTTTATCTCTCTCTTGTTTTCTGTCTCTCAATTTCTCCACAGTGAGCACACATTTTGTATCACAAAAACCTAAAAGTAATCATCATCATCATCATAATATGGGTGCAGTGCTTAAGGTACTGCATTGCCACATGGCTAATTCTGGTTTGAGTCCTAGACCCAGTGGTTTAAAAATCATGGGAAATCACATTTTGTATGCTGTGATGATCCTCAGTGAATGAATATAAATAAATTTATTTATTAAAAATTAATAATAAATTATGACAGGCCCATGTGGGTTCTTGCCCACAATACTGAGAGGAGAATGGAGAAGGAATTGTGGCATTGCCACCCCCTTGGGAGGTGATTTCTCACTTTTCCTCTCCCTGTCTCTTTTGTTCTCTCTGGTGAGTACACATGACCTATAGAAAAAATATTAAAAGAAAAGACAGTCTTTCAAACTCTGTGTCTTTCACAAGTGATAGTTATAATCTAGCTCAGTTTATTGAGCACCATGTCTTCATGTCTTCCACATTCATTATGTGATTGAAAATGGTAGGATTTTCCCCCTTTAAAGGAAGATTATCATTCTATTATATACATAAACAGTTGGTTTTATCCATTAAACTGTTTATACAGGCATAAATTATTTCTATGATATATTTTGGCTACTGTAAATAATGCCTCAATAAGAATAGATGTAGAGAGAACAGCAGTTGGCATATGACTATGTGGCTGGACTCTCA
The DNA here is from genome assembly GCA_026018925.1 of Tupaia tana. Classification (NCBI taxonomy): domain Eukaryota; kingdom Metazoa; phylum Chordata; class Mammalia; order Scandentia; family Tupaiidae; genus Tupaia; species Tupaia tana. Next base: position 28,039,685 of record JAKSZU010000027.1, read on the forward strand.
TGCAGTCAGCCGTGCTTTGAGTCCTGGACCTGGTGGCTTAAACTCATGCTGGGTACATGTGCATCTGTACACAAGATTCCGAGAGGAGAATGGAGGAGAAGGGATTGTGGTATGGCCATCCCCCATGGGGGGGGGGGGGGTCATTTCTCGCTTTCTGTCTCTCTGTCTCTCTCTGTCTTTCTGGTTAGTGCAAACGCCCTCTCAAAAAAGAAAAAAAAGGCATTAAACAAAGCAATTGACCATGAAAAAAATGCTCCTAGCTCCCTAGGGATAAGAAAGGGTTAATTCACTGTAGGCTGTTATCAGGTCTACAAGATTATGTTTTTAAGTGTTAAGTGTTCCCATTTTTTAGAGGTTGTTATAGCTGATTATTTACTAGGGAGACTCTTCATGGTAAATTTAAAGAAACATCCTCTTGAGTAATTAAATTGATGCCAGCACTCTGAGCAGTAGTATGAATGGAGTCATACATTTCTAGCCAAGTTGTCTGGTTAGAGCTCCTGTCAGTTACTGGGTTGGACTGGGACAAGAGTGATGCCTCCTTGGGCCTTGGGCTGGAGTCGTGCCCAATATCCGATTTTCTGAAACATGACTAGAAGGCCCAATGAAAGCCTTCACGACAGCATTTACATTTTGAGGAAGGCTTTCTTTTACAATCCTTGATGATATGTCCCTCTTTTCAACATCTATAGCATTTTGTATTTGGAGGTCTCAATACTGCAGACAACAATCCTTGTTTGTGACTTTAAGTACCTACTATCTGACAGGCTTTTATAATGTCTGCTAAAGAGGTGGTAGGCTTGGGACCAGCAGTTAGCATAATGGCTATGTTGCTGGACTCCCACGTAGTGGACCTCGGTTCGCGTCCCAGACCTGGTGGCTTAAAACTCACACCGGGTATGTGTGTGCGCATGCCCAAGATTCCAAGAGGAGAACGGAGGAGAAGGGATAGCAGTGTGGCCATCCCCCCTGGGGGGTGATTTCTCAGTTTCTGTCTCTCTCTCTCTCTGTCTGGCGAGCACACACGCCATATAGCAAAAAAAAAAAAAAAAAAAAAAAAAAAAAAAAAAAAAACCTCTCCAAAAAATAAATAAATAAATAAGATTGAACAGACAGAACAAGGGAATAAAAGACAACCAAGACAATGGTAGGGACAAGTCTGGAAATATCAATAATAACAGTGAATGTTAATGGATTAAATTATTCAATCAAGAGACATCGATTGGATGAAAGTATTAAAAAAAACCAGAAACCTTCTATCTTTTGCCTACAAGAAAGGTTTCTCATGGATAAAGACATATATAGACTAAAAGTGAAGGGTTGCAGAAAGGTTTCCATGCAAATGGGAATCAAAAAAGAGCTGGAATTACCGTGCTAATTTATGACAAAATAGGTTTTAAAACAAAATATGTACAAAGAGACAAATAAGGGCACTATATAGTAAATAAAAAGGGCTAATCCATTTAAAAGGTATAATGCTTATATATACACCTAACTCAGGAGCACTGAAATATGTGAAGGAAAGACTGCTAGATTTAAATGGAGAGATCAACTACAACACACTAATTCTTGGAGACCTCAACACCCCACTGACTCCTCTGGATATTTCATCTAGACAAAAATAAATACATAAAGAGATAAAGGATCTAAATATTACCATAAATTAAATGGACATAAGAGACATTTATAGAACCTTCCAACCAAAAACCATGAGACATGCTTTTTTTCTCACCCCCACATGGAACCTTTTTGAAGATTGACCACATGATAGGGCAAAAAGAAAGCCTCTAAATATTCAAAGGCATAGAAACTATATCCAGCATCTTCTCTGATCATCATGAAATTAAACTTGATTTAAGTTTCAATAAAAATCCTCAAAAATACACAAATACATGGAAACTAAATGACATACTTCTGAATGACTTCTCAACTACTAAAGAAATAAAAACTGAAATCAAAAGATTCATGGAAGCCAATGACAATGAGGACACGAGTTTCCCTAATCTTGGGACACTGAAAAGCAGTCATAAGAGAGAAGTTCATAGCAATTGGTACACATAAGCAGGAGATATAAAGAAGGCAAGTGGGCAGCCAAACATCAAGCCTTAAAAAACTGGAAAAGAAACAGCAAAAAAAAAAATCCAAAAAATCTCCAGGACAAACTAAATAATAAAGATCTGGGCATAAATAAATAAAATAGAATATAAATAAACAATACAGAAAATTAATGAAGTAAAAGTTGGTTCTTTGAAAAGGTAACAAAATTGATAAACTACTAGCTAGACTAATTAAAAAGAAGAGAGAAGGAAACCAGATAAATCAAATTCACAATGAAGCTCGCAATACAACATACATAATAGAAATACAAAACATCATTAGAGGGTACTATGAACAATAATCACCAACAAACAAGAAAATCTGGATAAGATGGACAAATTCCTGGACACATATACTCTATCAAGATTGAATCAGGAGGATATAGAAAATCTGAATAGGCCTATAACAAGCCAGGAGATTGAATCACTAATAAATAACCTCCCAATAAAGAAAAGCCCTGGCCCTGATGACTTCTCCTCTGAACTCTACAAAACATTTAGAGGAAAGTTAATCCCCATTCTACTCGACATATTTTTAAAGATCCAGAAGTGTGTAACTCTCCCATATTTATTCTATGTAGCCCCATCACCCTTATTTATAAAACAGAAAAGGAAAGGACAAGGAAGGAATACCAGAGCCCAATATTTCTGATGAATATAGACGTAAAAATTCTCTTAAAGATATTAGCAAATTGTATCCAACAATATATAAAAAAAGATTATACATCATGACCAGGTAGGATTTCTTCCAGGAATACAAGGTTGGTTCAACATACATAAAACCATAAATGTAATACACCATATTAACAAACACAAAGATAAATACTTACAATCGATTCAATTGATGCAGAAAAAACATTTGATAAGATAAAAAATCGCTTCATGATCAAGACTCTCAGCAAAATCAGCATAGAAGGGTCATTCTTCAACACAATAAAAGCCATCTGTGAAAAACACACAGTTAACATCATCCTTAATGGAGAAAATCTGAAAGATTTTTTTACTAAAAACTGGTATAAGATAAGGATTTCCAGTTCCTCCACACCTTTTCAGTATTGTACTGGAATCCCTCGCCAATGGAGTGAGGAAATAAATGAATTTCAAATAGGAAAAGAAGAGGGGAAATTATTTCTATATGCAGAAGAAATCATTGTATACATATAAAACACAATGGTATCTATGAATAAAATTCTTGGAAGTAATACATAAATACAGTAAAGTTGCAGGATACAAAATCAACATACAGAAATCTATAGCATTTCTATACACAAACAGCAGGCAAGCTGAGATCGAACTGAAAAAATAATTTTATTTACCATAGCCACAGAAAGTATAAGATACCTAGGCATAAATCTAAGCAAAGACGTCAAAGACCTCCATAAAGAAAACTATGAGAAGGTAAAAAAAGAAATTGTAAAAGACACAAAAAAGTGGAATAATATCCCATGTTCCTGGATTGTAAGAATTAATATAATCAAAATGGAAATTCTACCCAAATTAATCTACATATTTAATGCAATCCCAATCAAAGGGCCAGAGACGTCCTTCACAGATCTAGGAAAGACAGTCATACAATTTATTGGGAATCATAAAAGACATTATATTACTAAACCAATCCTGTACAAGAGTGGAGTGGGTGGCATCCCATTCCCTGACTTCAAAATATACTACAGATCTGTGATAATCAAAACAGCATGGTATTGGCTCAGAAACAGATATGTGGACCAATGAAACAGAATAGAGGCCACAGAAACAAACTCTTAAACATATAGCCAAATGACTTTTGACAAAGGGTACCAGTCACTCCATTGGCAAAAGAAAAACCTCTTTAGCTATTGGTACTGGAAAAACTGATTATCCACCTGCAGAAAGATGAATCTGAACACCTATCTCTCACCATTGATAAAAATCAACTCAAAGTGGATCAAAGATATAAACCTAAGATCTCAAACTATAAAACTCCTGCTAGAAAACACGAGAAAAGACTGGGAGATATTGAGGTAGAAAAAGACTTCTTAAATAAGACCCCAAAGCACTGTCAATCCCCAAAATAGACAAGTGTGATTACATTAGATTAAGAAGTTTCTGCACCACCAAGCAGATGACAATAAACCACCACAGTGTCACAAGAAATATGGGAAAGAAAGAAAATACCTCTCCTCTAAGGGAAAAGAATAACTCCTCTTCATCCTCAGACAGTACATTGAAACTCATTCAAATGCCACATAAGTAATTTAGAATATTCATAGTAATAAAGCGAAGAGTAATAGAAGAAAAGAGAGACAATGATCTGCAGAGGAGGAAGGAAAAATGAGCTGATGAGGTCCAGAAGGTGAGGATATTCTTGCAAGTTTGAAAAGAGGAAATACGCACTATAAAAAAAATCAAATGGATCTTTTAGAAATGGCGCCTATAATTTGGGAAGTCAAAACCTTTCTAGAAAGTATTAAAAGCAGACTAGATCATTCAGAAAATCAAATCTCAGGTGCAGAAGATAGAATCACTTGCCTAGATAAATCCACCATGAAGACTGAGAAAATGGCCCCCCAAAATGATACTAATATACAATAAATACTAGATACCATCAAGTGTCTATACATCTGGATAATTGGTGAAGAGATTCATAAGGGCATTGATAATCTCTTCCATAAAATCTTGGAAGAAAGCTTTCCAAACCTAGAGAGGCACTCAAAGATACAGTCCCATGAAATACAAAGGACCCCAAATAGAATCAACCAAATAAGATCTTCTCCAAGACACCTTATAGACAGCTAAAGACAAGATACTAAGATTGGCAAAAGCGAAACATCCATTTACCTACAAAGGATATTGCATCAAACTAACAGAGGCCCTCTCATCGGAAACTATAAGAGCAAGGAAAGAATGAGAAATTATATTCAAAATGTTAAGGGAAAAGCAATTTCAACCAAGAATATTGTATCCAGCAAGATTATCCTTCATATGGGAAGAAGAGACAAGAACATTCTCAGATTAAAAAAAAAAAAAAAAATACAGAAAGAATTTACCAACACCAGACCCAGACTAGTTCTCCAAGAAGTTCTGAAGGAAGTGCTCTACCAGGAAAACTAAATATAAACATACAGAAATAAGAGTTCAGAAACTAAGAAACTCCTTAATCGTACCTTAATCGTAGGGACAAGTCTGGAGTTGAACATTATATCATGGAATTTAACTGGGAAGATGGAACTACAACAGAAGATAGATTAAGTACATGAGACTGGTGAGATAGAATTTTATGACTTTTGACTAAAACATTGTTGATTTTTTTCTAAGTTTTGTTCTCTGGTTTTAAGGATTTTTGTCCTGTCTTGAGCTGCCAATAAGTTTATTTACATACTATTTGAACAGAATCCTAACCTGTTTCCTGGCTTTAAAGATTTAAGCAAAATTCTTTAGCACTCCTTTGACTTATTAGAGCTAAAATTTCTTCCCTTGAAATTAAAAAATATATAAAAATACTTATTTAATGACTGTAATAAACTGTATAGCATCAGCTATGTGCTACTTTACAGTATATTCATTCTACTCAAGTTTCACGCCTAAAGTCTGACATATATTCACAGACATGTGTATACCAATCAAACTTGCTATTGAAAGTAATGTGAGTATTTAAGAAATTTTGTGAATTAATAAAATCTGGATAAAAAAGAAATGGAAAACAATTGTAGACACCTAAGATATTGTGGGAGGAGGGTGGAAAATGTCTAAGGGTGAGAAATAGGGGGAATATATGTACACGTATATATATTAAGCTAGAAATGAAAAATTATCCACGGTAGCATGTATGATTAAAACACTATGCAGTACATTTTGGATGAGAAATTACTTTTGTATACTGTGATGATGTTCAGTTAATTAATGTAAATTAATTAATTAACTAAAAATAAAAAATTAGGGACCAGCAGTTGGCGTAATGTCTCTGGACTCCCATGTAGTTGACTGTGGTTCGAGTCCCATACACGGTGGCTTAAACTTACACTGGGTGCGTGTGCATGTGTGCCCAAGATCCTGAGAGGAGAATGGAGGAGAAGGGATTGTGACGAGGCCATCCCCCGGGGAGATGATTTCTCGCTTTCTGTCTCTCTTTCTCTCTGTCTTTCTGGTGAGTGCACGCACCCTATAGCAAAAATCTTCCAAAAATTAATTAATTAATTAATTAAAAAGAAAGAAAGAAAGAAGACCAGCAAATCTATTTTTTGAAAATAGATAATAAATAACTGAATGTCAGTTTTTACTCAATTGGCAACATTTAAACATTCTGACATTATTAATAATTAGGGAAGATATAGGGAAATTCAGAGCTATTAAATAGTTTAATATATATTTTCATACTTTTATCTATTTATATCTAGGAATAAGAAATAGTTCCATGGTTTTAAAGTTACTTTTTAGAAATACTGTCATATATCACCTTCACTTCTATAGCCTTTATTAGCCAATACTGTCTTTGAATTCTACATATGTTATGTATCCATATTTTATGTCAATCGAGTTTTTATGTTTTAACTGCCTGGCACACTCTTCTCCCTACTCTCAACCTCTATGTTCACTTGCCTTGCTCCCTCACTGCATTCAATTCTTTCCTCAACTCTCACTACAGATTTTGCTTACAATTGCTTTAATAATCACACACTGCAGCACTTTTGTTATCTCTCTTCAGATCCATGTTTTCACAGCTCTGTTATGCTCTGAAACACCAGGTGCTTCTGTATTACATCTACTCCAAGGTGGTAACCTACATGAAGACAAGGGACCTTCGTCTGTTATCAACTACAGTATCTACAGCTATCAGAACAGTGTTCAGCACACTGTATTCATTTAATAAATATCTGTTGAATAAACAAATGGGGAATTTTATTGTATTTCAATCGATATAAAATTAGGTTATTTTCAATTTTCTGTATTACAATACAGCCATGCTAACATAGACAGGTTTAAAAAAAAATCTGCTTGGCAGAAGACAAAGTAGTGTGAATTGACAGCTCTCAGTATGAGAAAATATTTTGTAAACTATGCATCAGATAAGGTAAGAGACTGATAGCAAGAATACAAAGGGAATACAAGCAACTTTCCTGACAAAAGATGATAAACCCTAGAGAAGATGATTCTTCATGACTCCTGAGAACTAGTGATTTCAGGGAAAAAAGAGAAATGAAGATTCTCTACTGATCATTCAGCCTCCTGCCCACAAACTCAAGTGGTAGGAAGCCCCTCAAGTCTTCTCTCTGTCTCTGTCTCTCTCTGCCTCTGTCTCTGTCTTCTCTTTTTTGTAGTTTTTCCTTTTTAAAATTTTTTAAGGTTAAGTATTTTCTTGGCTTTCAGTCCCTCCTTTATCTTGTTAATAATACCCTCTTCCCCTCCCACCCAGGAGAGGCAAGGGGCAGGACTTCAGAAGAAAATTTCTCATGAGTCCTGAGAACTAGTGATTTTGTATGGTGTGCTTGCACACAGCCTGGTTTTCTATTTTTTGCTTTCTAATAATAATAATAATAATAATAATAATAATAATAATAATAATATTTTAGTTGTTTTTTTTCTCTTTTTCTTTGTTGTTTTCTTTTCTCTCCCTCTGTTTCCTTTTCTTTTTTTTTATCTCATCTCTCTGCTCTTCAATCTCCATTCACTGTGTTTCTAGATGGATCTAAGGAAACTATAGCCAAACACCAAATACTATTAGGGTTAAAATATTCTTCAATATGTACTGAATCTGCTGCACAAAGAAATCAAAACACAATGGCAAAGAGTTTCCAGATCATCTCTTTTTGCTCACTCCTGAACACTCAGATGGAACTTCAAATTTAGGAAGAAACACAGCATCTATCAGATGAGTAGAAATCACCACAGGGCCACAAGAAATATGGGAAAGCAAGAAAATACCTCTCCTCCAAGAAAAAAGAATAACTCCTCTTCATCCACAGACAGTTCAATGGAAATCATGGAAATGTCAGATAAGGATTTTGGGATATTTATAATGGCGAAGCTAACAGAGATGGAAGAGAAGAGAGACAATGAACTGCAGAAGAGAAAGGAGATGATGAGTTCTAGGAGGTTAGGAAATTCTTGAAAGATCTAAAAGAGGATTTACATACTTTAGGACAGAATCAAAGGAACCTGTTAGAGATAAAGACTATGATACAGGAAGTCAAAATCTCCCTTGAAAGTATTAAAAGCAGACTAGATCATACAGAAAATAGAATCTCAAAGGTAGAAAATAAAATTGCTGACCTAGAAAAATCCACCATGAAGACTGAGAAAATTGCCAAAAAAAAAAAAAAAATGAGAATAATATGTGAGAAATACTATATACTATCAAATGTCCAAACCTCCACCTAATTAGTATCCCAGAAGGTGAAGAGATTCATAAGGTCATTGATAATCTATTCCATGAACTCCTGCAAGAAAAGTTTCAAAACCTAGAGAGACACTCAAAAATCCAGTCCCAAGAAATACAAAGGACTCCAAATAGAATCAACCCAAGAAAATCTTCTCCAAGACATACTGTAGCCAGATTGACCAAAACCACAGACAAAGACAAGATACTAAGATCGGCAAGAGAGAAACAGCAAGTTATCTACAAAGGATATCCCATTAAGCTAACACCAGACCTCTCATTGGAAACAATGCTAGTGAGGAAAGAATGGGAAAATATATTCAAAGTGTTAAGGAAAAAGCAATTTCAACCAAGAATACTGTACCTGGTAAGATTATTCTTCACATGGGAAGAAAAGACAAGAACATTGTCAGATGAACAAAATCTGAAAGAATTTACCAGCAGCAGGCCAGCTCTCCAAGAAATTCTCAAAGGAGTGTTACATCAGGAAAATTAAATGCATACAAACAGAAATAAGAGTTCAAAAACTAAAAAAATGGCCGGCTTAATCATAGAAACAAGTCTGGAGTTGAAAATTATATCCCAGAATTTAATCAGGAAGATCGAACCAGAACAGAAGATAGATAAAGTACATGAGACTGAACTGGTAAAATAGCATTTTATGACTTTTTACTAAATAATTGCTGATTTTCTTCTAGACTTTATTGTTCAATTTTAAGGAGTTTGTCCTGTCTTGACCTGTCGAGAGGTGCATATACCTACTATTTAAACAGAATCTTAACCTGTTTCCTGGCTTTAAGTTTAGAGCAAAGTTCATTAGCATTTTTTTGATTTATGAAAGTGCCGGGGTCCAGCCTCTGCGGGGGTGGGTTGACTCGGTGGAGGCGGTGCAGGTGAACAGAATTAGGCTAAAACATTAATACTTTTTAGCATGTTTTTAGCCAGCTACAGTCAGAGCAAAGGACTCCGGACAGCAGCCCCGTGGATAATAAGACATGCGTATTTATTGAGGGAGGTTTAGGAAGTAAAGGGGATGAGGGGTAGTAAAAAACCCACTCTAAGGAACCGGGTATGCAAAGCATGGAAACAATAATTATAAAACATGCTGTTTGTCTTGTCAGATTAGTTAAAAATCAATCGCAGTTTTTAGGATGAGGAAGTCTGTTTGTCTATTGTATCTTCTTCTTAGATCTTGATTACTGGGAAGGGTCTTTTGAAGAGGGGGTTTGCAGGATGTTTGATAGTTTCAGTCCCAGGCAAGGGCGATAACATTGCTGGTCGCAAAGACCTAGATAGAAATCTTGTTTTGTTAAGTAAAGACACAGTTAATATATGGACTATTCATACATTACAACAATAGAAGGTGAGTCTATGATCTTATATGGGAAAGGAAGATGATCTTGTAGCTCAGGAGACAACACAGGATGGTTTATTAGCAGTTTTTAATAGTCAACAGCACATAGATGAGAAACTCTTTGTAGTTGAAAGCTACCTGTTGCTTTAGATAAGAGCTCCCAGCTAAGGTAGTTAATCTTTTTCGGAAGCCCTCAGGTTTGTTCATCCTGTCAGTCTCCAGTCAGACTTTTTTCTTTCTTAAAAAAAACATGGGTTTTTGTTTTATTTGCTGACTCTGTCAATTAGTGAGTTCTTCTGTTTTATCTCTGGGTGAATGTGCTGATTTTTGCCTAGCAGAGCTAACTTTGGCCTGTAGCTTTAACAAGGGGTATTTACATAAAACTAGCCTTAAACTAACTTAGTTTTCATATGCTACTGATGCTACTTTGGTTTATACTAATTTGACCTAACATGTTAATTTTGGCTTAGACAGACAAGTGGGAGAGTCTCAAACTTCCTGCCCTCTTCTTTGGGAACCACATTCCTACAAGATCACTAATTGGCTTTATTATAATGGTTGGGGGTTATATTTTACCCTTGCAAGGTACCGTAATAACAGTAAAACTCATGGCAGAGAAATTGACTACAGGCCAGTAAAATGACACAAGGAGAGTTAGTAAACCGCTAGCCTTGTCTTGCCGTTTCTTCCCAGCCCAGGTCATAGGAGACAGCCTTTTTACCAGCTTGTGTTGTCAGCATGGTCTCATCATGAAAGTTAAAAGTTCTTTTCTTGAAATTACCAGCTGAACTTGCTATTGAAAGTAGTTAGATTATTTAAGAAATTGTGTTATCAAAAAACTGTTTGGGGATGGGAACCAGCAGTTAGCGTAATGGCTATGTTGCTGGACTCCCACGTAGTCGACCGCGGTTTGCGTCCCGGACCTGGTGGCTTAAAACTCACGCCAGACGCGTGTGCGTGCGTGCCCAAGATCTCAAGAGGAGAATGGAGGAGAAGGGATTGCGGTGTGACCATCCCCCCTGAGGGGTGGTTTCTCGCTTTCTGTCTCTCTGTCTCTCTCTGTCTGGTGAGCACACACGCCTTATAGCGAAAACCTCTCCAAAAAAGAAAAAAGAAAAAAAAAAAAACTGTGTGGGGAAAAGGAATGGAAAACAACTATAGACACCAGAGATAGTGTAAGAAGGGAGTGGAAAAGGGCAGAGGGTCCAAAATAGGAAATCAAGGATGGGAAAAAAAGCAAAATATACAGGACACGAGAAATGGAAAATTATTTGTTGACAATAACATGTATGTTGATGTGCTTGATTGATCCAGCATACAGTGTATTCTGGATGGAAAATCTCATTTTGTATGCTGCAATGGTGTACAGTGAATGAATATAAATAAATAAATTTAAATTTTAAAAAAGTGAAAAAAATAAAGATGATCAACCCTATTAAAAAATGAGTTGAAAAAAAACACTCTCTAAGGAAGACATAAGAATAGCCAAAAGGCATATGGAAAAATGCTCAATGTCTCTCATTATAAGGGAGATGTAGATCAAAACCACAATGAGATACTACCTAACCCCAGTCAAAAGGACTAAAATTAATAAAACAAAAATGATAAATACTGGTGGGAGTGTGGTGAAAAAAGAAATCTCCTACACTGCTGGTGGGAATGGAAATTGGTCCAGCCACTGTGGAGAACAATATGGAGGTTCCTCAAAGTTCTGCAAATAGAACTACCACATGATCCTGCAATCCCACTCCTTGGTGTCTACCCAAATGATAGAAGAATCCTTAGTTGGAAAATTGCTTGCACAATGATGTTTATTGCCGCATTATTCACAATTGCTAAGACATGAAACCAGCACAAATGCCTATGAACAGATGAATGAATCGAAAAAGTGTGACACATATACTTTATGGAATACTACTCAGCCATAAAAAAACAATACCTTGTCTTTTGACAGAACGTGGATGAATATGGAAGATTTACTGCTGAGTGATGCAAGCCAGGCTATGAAGGAGAGATATTGTATGTCTCCACATAATATATACCAACTGGTCATATAATATGGCCAAAACAGAAAGATTAGAGGATAGAGAAAATATAGAAAATGGTTATAAATGGTGTGGGAAGAGGGTGGGTGAAGGAGGAGAGTCTGAGGAAAGATTTTAAGGAGAAAAATAGAGAGGCAAGACATTTATGGGACAAATAAATTGGTTATTATCTGTTGAAGATACCATGTATAGCATTCTCAAATGGCCTGGTGAAAAATATATACATGGTGGAATATTCACTTTGTAAGTTAAGTGACATTATGCATTTTCACTCAATTGATTTTCAGAAAATATTTGAAGAACACAAAATGAAAAAGTTAATTTAATAATTGGTGCTGAATAAACTGGATATCTTTGTGAAGAACTAAATTAGATCTTTGTCTCACACTGAATATATTTTTTCAGACATGACAATGTAAGATTAGTAGGAACAAGCAGTTAGCATAATGGCTATGTCGCTGGACTCTCATGTAGTTGACCATGGTTCGTGTCCCGGACCTGGTGGCTTAAACTCACACTGGGCATGTGTGCGTGTGTGCCCAAGATCCTGAGAGGAGAATGGAGGAGAAGGGATTGTGGCATGGCCATCCCCGCTGGGGGGTGATTTCTTGCTTTCTATCTCTCTGTGTCTCTCTCTCTCTGTCTGGCGAGCGCACGCACCCTATAGCAAAAACCTCTAAAACAAAAAATGTAAGACTAGTAGAATAAAGCATAGGGAGAAAATTTTATGGCCTTGGTCTGTGAAATAGCTTTTTAGATATGACTGGAGCAAGAAAAAAAAAAATAGACCAATGAAATTACATCAAAATTAAAAACTTTCTGCACTATATAAACTGAATGAAGGGACAAAATTACAAATAAGAGAATACATGTTTCAATATATTAATTTTGATATGGCGAAAATAAAAATATATTAAAATAAAAATATCTCAATTTTTACAAAATATAAAACAAAGGACTGGCTCTGTGGAACAAAGGTAGTGTTCTCCAGAAAAGAAACTGGATCCCACATGGTGATCACAGTTGAAATCCTGACCTCATTAGCCTGAGAGATGCCAGGTGTTCTAATGATTTCCCAAGACCTGAAGGGCCAGAGGACTGCAGAAAGGAGATTATGGTGTAACCAGACAATGTAGAGGGTATTCTTCTCTCACTCACTTTCTACTTTTCCCTTTAATTTCTCATTAGAGACAGCTGGATACTCAGCAATAAAGCTGGGCATGAGGAAGATGCTGTGAGTCTTCAGTCCATGACTCAACCAGGTGATGATGTTTATTTTCAACAGTGAAAGGTCTGCAAGTGCATAGGAGCCCTGGATGTGTAGAATTGTGATGGGCACCATTCCTCTATGGTCATCTTCCCCAAAACACATTGCCCAGTCTGATTCTGAAATTGAAAAAAGATAAATGATGGTAAAAATAAAGAAAATAAGAGCTTCTTTGCACATTATTTAAGAATAGTCAAAGATAAACCATTTACCTCAAATGACAGGATTCCAAGTTTTAAAAATTTCTAAATAGTACTTCATTGTGTCTGTCTGTGTGTGTGTGTTGTATACTTGGGTTGATATTAGATATGGGGCTTTGTGAAGTATGCTTCAATTGTTAGGCTATATTTAAAAAATGAGAGGGAGGAAAAAAAAGTAGGTCAGAAAAGAGAGAGTAATTTTTCCTCCTCAACTTCCAGGGCCATGGAGAGAAACTTTTTCCTCCCAATGGATGTTGCACCAATTTATTCCAAACCTTCATCTGGTTGGTTCTGAGGTGAAACAAAGAAACAACAAACCAACAAAAATCTATCTTTTCTTCACTGGTGATGAGGCTTTGATCCATAGGTAGAACAATCAAAACAAGCTTTTTTTTTTTTTTTTTGAGAGAGGATTTTGCTATAGGGCATGTGCACTCTCTGGAGAGATAGAGAGAAACAGAAACAGAGAGAACTTACCCCTCATAGGGGATGGCCATGCTGCAATCCCTTCTCCTCTGTTCACCACTCAGGATTTTAGGCACACATACAGATGTGCCCAGTGTGAGATTTAAGCAACTGGTTCCAGGACTCGATCCATGGTCGACTAAGTGGGAGTCCAGCGACATAATCATTATGCTATCTGCTGATCCCCATGCAGAACAATCTTGAAGATGGTGGCAGAAGGTGTATGTTAAGGATCCTCCTCCCAGCCATAAGGGCACAGCAAGGAGATAGTTCTTTTTATGGTTCACTCTGCTAAGCTGTCCTTCAATCAATGATTTTTTCTTCTTTTTTTGCTCATGAGAGTGTTTATTCAATGCTGTTATCTGTGATATCTAGCATTCTAGTGAGCCACTTCAAAACAGCGCCCTAAAATAACATGATCTTTTTTATTTTGCTCATGAATCTGCAATTTACTCATGGCTTGGCAGGGATGTCTATTCTCTGCCATGCAAAGAATGTCAGGTGAGGCAGGTCTACTGGGAGTTAGAATATATGCTTTCAAGATGACACACTTAGAGAAGAAGATTCATCATGGTTCCTGAGAACTAGTGATTTCAGGGTTAAAGAGAAATGAAGCTTCCTACTGATAATTCAGCCTCCAGCCCACAAGCTTGAGTGGTAGAACGTCAAGAATTAGGAAGAAGCATACCATTTATCAGATGATTAGAAATCACCACAGGGCCACAAGAAATGTGGGAAGTCAAGAAAATACCTCTTCTACAAGGGAAAAGAATAACTCCTCTTCATCCACAGGCAGTTCAATGGAAATGTCTGATAAATAATTTAGAACATTCATAATGGTGAAGCTAACAGAGATGGAAGAGAAGAGAGACAATGAACTGCAGAGAAGAAAGGAGAAAGGAGATGGTGAGTTCCAGGAGGTGAGGAATTCTTACAAGATCTAAAAGTGGAATTACACACTTTACAAAAGAATAAAATAGAACTGTTAGAGGTGAAGGCTATACTACAGGAAGTCAAAATCTCCCTTGAAAGTCTTAAAAGCAGACTAGAGGGACCAGCAGTTAGTGTAATGGCTATGTCACTGGACTCCCATGTAGTCGACCATGGTTCGCGTCCTGGACCCAGTGTCTTAAACTCATGCCGGGCATGTGTGCATGCATGCCCAAGATCCCGAGAGGAGAATGGAGAAGGGATTGCCACGTGGCCATCCCACCTGGGGGGTGATTTCTCATTTTCTGTCTCTCTCTCTCTCTGTCTGGCAAGTGCACACGCACTATAGCAAAAACCTTTAAAAAATAAATTAAAAAAATAAAAGCAGACTAGATCATACAGAAAATAGAATCTCAGATGTAGAAAAGGAAATTACTGGCCTAGAAAAATCCACCACGAAGACTGAGAAAATGGCCCTAAAAAATGAGAATAATATATAAGGAATACTAGATACCATCAAACATCCAAACATCTGGATAATTGGTATCCCAAAAGGAGAAGAGACTCATAAGGGCATTGGTAATCTATTCCATGAAATCCTGCAAGAAAACTGTCCAAACCTAGAGAGTCACTCAAAGATCCAATCCCAAGAAATACAAAGGACTCCAAATAGAATCAACCCAAGAAGATCTTCTTCAAGACATATTGTAGCCCAATTGACCAAAACCACAGACAAAGACAAGATACTAAGATTGGCAAGAGAAAGCATCAAGTTACGTCCAAAGTATATCCTATCAGGGTAACAGCAGACCTCTCATCAGAAACAATGAGATCGAGAAAAGAATGGAAAAATATATTCAAAGTTTAAGGGAAAAGCAATTTCAACTGAAAATACTGTACCCAGAAAGATTATATTTCATGTGGGAAGAAAAGACAAGAACATTCTCAGATAAACAAAACTTGAAAGAATTTATCAGCACCAGACCAGATCTCCAAAAAATTCTCAAGGGAGTGCTATATCAGGAAAATTAAATACAGTCACACTCAAATAAGTGTTCAAAAACTAAGAAAATGGCCAACTTAATTATAGGGACAAGTCTGGAGTTGAATATTATATCCCAGAATTTAATAGGAAAAATTGAACAACCACAGAAGATAAAGTACATGAGACTGATTTGGTGAAATAGAATTTTATGACTTTTGACTAAAACATTGCTGATTTTCTTCTGGGCTTTGTGGTTCGGTTTTAAGGATTTGTGTCCTGTCTTGAGCTATCAGTAGGTTCATGTACCTACTTTTTGAACAGAATCCTATCATGTTTTCTGGCTTTAAGTTTTAAGCAAAGTTCCTTAAAATTTCTTTGATTTAAGTTAAAACTCCTTTTCTTGAAATTACCAGCTAAACTTGGTATTGAAAGTAGATTATTTCAGAAATTATGTGATAAATAAAATGTGTGGGGGGGAAGTAATGGACGATAATGGTAGACATGAGAGATAGTTTGAGAAGAGGGTGAGAAAGGGCAGAGGGTCAGAAATAGGGATATATATATGTGTGTGTGTGTGTGTGTGTGTGTGTGTGTATAACTAGAAATGGAAAATTTTTGATGATATCATGCATGATTAAGACACTATGCCATATATTCTGGATGGGAAATCACATTTTGTATGCTGTGATGATGCTTAGGGAATGAATGTAAATTAAGTTAAAAAAAAGTTTTAGAAAAAAATATTTCAGAAGTAAATTACAGGACACTTGTGACTAGATTCTAGCTTTGCCCCTATTTTTAGTTTAACATATTTTGTGAATCAATAAAATATGGAAAAATGTTTAGTATTAAAGGGAGAGGGGGGAAGGAAAAATGTAAAAGTATGCTTAATTGACAAAAAAAATGAGAAGCTATTTGTTGATAAGTTATAGTAATATCTTTGGCTTGACTGACATGCATAATATTTGTGCTGTTAAAAAGAAATGTTGTACACTGTAAATATGTGATTAAATTTAAATAAATTAATAAATTTTAAAAAATAAATAAAATTAAGTAAATATTTAAAAAAAAGATGGAACACTTATAGGTGGGCCAGTGGTGTGCGTTTTTGTCTGAGAAATGAGACAAAGCTGTGAACTGTGGAGCTTGATTCCTCTCCATGTGGGCCTCCCCATAGCATGCTTGGGATTTTTCACAGCATGTTGGCTAGGTCCTGAACATGAACTGAATACTGTAGTCAAGAGTCAAGGGGAAATGACAAATTCCTACTTTGACAGACTGACCTGTAAAATTTTACCCACTTCTCCTATGGCAAATCTTAAATATAGCTGATGCGTGTTGAGAATGAAACTTGCGTGACCAGCAGCTGGTGAAATGTTTACTTCTCTAGACTTCAGTGTAGTTGACCACACTTCAAGTCCCAGGCCCAGTGACTTTAAACTCACACCATGTGCATGCATGCCCAAAATCCTGAGAGGAGTATGAAGAAGAAAGAATTGAGCATGGCCATCCCTCCTGGGGGGGTTATTTCTAACTTTCTGTCTCTCTCTGTCTCTCAGTCTCTCCAGTGAGTGCACCCATCTTATAGCAAAAATCTCACTCTAAAAAAAAGAGAGAGAAATAAAGAAATTTGAATTCTTGACATTCTTAATGCACTAGTGTGGGTACATGTTTAAGAGAGAGAATCTGAGGTGTGGGTACATGCTCTGAGCAAACACCACCTACTCTTTTGGGGTTTGGCAGAACCTTGTAACTTGTCTTTCCTTGATCTGGGCTGCAGACAGAGCAAGGGTGGAAATTACTAGGGGCATTCCAACAGACACATCTGATGGACCTCAAGAAACATCTTGACCCCAATTAGTAAAGTCAAATCCCTGCTCTGCATCTGAAAGGTTCTTTAGCCTTCTCTGGGTGTGGTGGTGCACTCCTTATGGAGAAGTTCTTTAGCTCCTTCCCCACACCTAACAGATAGCTCTCTGCATTAGAAAAGAAGATGAGACTTTCTCTTGATGGGATTATCACCAATGGATACACCTGGCCCAGTATGACTAAGCCCTTATATCTCTGTTAATTGCTTCTTATTGTCTGTAACCTGGCAACCAATCTATGAAGTGTCATGAAACATACATGTGTAATGTCTCCTTGTACTATAAAAAAAGATGTCCAGTTCATATGGGTGGCACAAGTTGCTTGGGCTACCTAGGTCCATTTCTACTCTATCCCTTTGTCTCATTCTTTCCATTTCCCTGGTCCTGGCAAGATGGAGGGCTTTCTCTTTCTTGTCCTCTTTCTCTTCCTCACCAGCAGCCCCCTGATCATGATTCACCCAGACCCAAGCCCCAGGGCGGATGCCAACAAACTAGTTTTTTAGCTCTTGTGGCCATGGCAGGTCTTGGAGACATAGGAGCATCTTTAAAGTATCCTTCCTCAATGATTCTTAAATGAAAGCACTTGCCTCAAATTCCTAAGAACAGAGCAGAAAATATAGAAGACATGATCTAGCTTTGTACCAGAAGATTCTTCTTCAAGTTTTTGTCCTTTTTGAAAGAGATTATAATGCTTTTGAGACATAGTTCCTAAGTAAATCAACATCAAAGCTTGACCACATTGCAAACAACCAGAGACAATGAAAATAGAAAGTTTTCTGATTTCCCTTATTTGAGAATGTCTTTCTAGAGGTATTTGCAAGAAATCAGTAACTCTCTGAAGCAGTGTAATACAGCTGGTGTGACCATGAAGGAGCTCACGGTTTGCCCAATGTGAAAAATGAGAAACTCTGGGACCAGCAGTTAGCATAACGGCTATGTCGCTATGTCGCTGGACTCCCATGTAGTCAACCACGGTTTGTGTTCTAGACCCGGTGGCTTAAAACTCACTGCGCGCGTGTGCACATGTGTGTGTGTGTGCCTGCCCAAGATCCCAAGAGGAGAATGGAGAAGGGATTGTGGTGTGGCCATCCCCCCTGGGGGGTGATGTCTCTTTCTGACTGGCGAGCACATGTGCCCTATAGGGAAAACAAAAACAAAAACAAAAACAAAAACAAAACTCCAGCTCAGGGAGAAAACGCCTTGAATCCACTGGCCTCGAGGAACTTCAATGGAGGTAAAGGGTGAACACAGTTTGGCAACTCGGAACACCTGAGTGGAGAGACAGGAGCAGTGCTGCTTTAACACACAAGCTTAGTCCTTCAGAAGAAACATCAGGGCTTGGCTCTTGGTCTACTATTAGGTTCTCAAAAGCTCCTTGTCACATATAATTCTCATAACTTCTAGGGATTCCAACATTTTTATAATGTTTGCCATAATTTCCTGTTTTTTTTTTTTTTTTTTTTTTTTTTTTTTTTTGAGAGGTTTTTGCTATAGAGTGCATGTGCTTGCCAGATCGACAGAGAGACAGAAAGCAAGAAATCACCCCTGAGGGGGGATGACCACGCCACAATCCCTTCTTCTCCATTCTCCTCTCAGGATCTTGGGCATGCATGCACACGCACCTGGCATGAGTTTTAAGCCACCACGTCTGGGACGGAAACCACGGTCGACTACATAGGAGTCCAGTGACATAGCAATTACACTAACTGCTGGTCCCATATAATTTCCTGTTTTGAATATGAGCACAGGAGTCCTGGTTGTGCAGGGCTGTGACTTGCACCTTCTCTCTGTGTTTTGGAACCAGAAAAGATTATTATCCTATAAATTCCTGTAAGCTCTTCCTTCAGATCTTGAACTAGGGAAAGGTTCATTCTTCTGTCAGCATTTGGTCCTATTCACCTTTTTGTTTTTACAAGGTGGGTATATTGAAAGTCTCCGTCTTTAGCCTGACAATCCCTAATGATAACTCAGTCTCTGCACATCCCTTTGTAGCTGCACTAACCTTGTCAATAAGGGGCATTTGTTGTTGAGCTAAGCTGCCAAGGTTTTCACCATTTACACAAAGTTGACTTCAAACAGAGTAAACAATATGAATATAAATTAGAGACCCACCAATAAAGCAATGGCATGTGGACACAGCAGTGCCCTTCACTGGTTGCTGTGGAATATGAACCAAGGACTCAGTTCATTGGGCAACAGATGCACCAACATCTCATTAAGCTCCCCAAGGACCAGATGCAAGACAAAATACACACTTATGAGCCCCCTCATGGCATTTTAGCCACCACAGGTCTGCCCAATGAGACAGTAAACAACAAAACATGGAAACTCCTAAACATCTTAAAGAGAACCAACCAGCCTCTTGGCATCCAGGATTGGTTAATTATACAGTCAGTGATGATTAAGACATTTTAAAGTAATGGGCCAGATCGTAGTTTGGTGTTTTAAAGGACTGGATCCCACATATCTTTTAGTTTGATTCTTAGACTCAAAGTCTCAAAAACAGGCCAGGCATGTATGTGTGCATGCCAAACACCCTAAAAAGAAGGTAGAAATGAAGGAGAAAGGAGTGTGATGTTACTATTCCCAATGGAATTGCTTCTTACTTTCTTCTTTTGTCTCTTGGTCACTCTCTAGTGAGTGAACACATCCTATCACAATTTGTTTTATTTTCTTATCTTGACATTCGATCACTGTATATCTTTACAACATACAAAATAAATTTTCCCAGCATGACTACACTGTATGTTAGTCCATCAAAGATATTACCATCTGCACTATCATCAACAGATAATATTCCATTTCTGTTGAATGTATTGTTTCTTTTTTCCCTTTCATTCCCTCCCTTCCATGCCTCCCATGTACCAAACTCTTCCCACACTGTCTCTAGTATCCACAGTTGCTTTCCATGCTTTTATACCTTTCAATCTTTCAGTTTCTGTCTTACAGTGCACACATTCAGTATATATTAAATGGGGATATAAAAAGCCTCACTTTACTAGTCTGTCTTGCTTTGCTTAGCATTAAGCCTTGCATATTTTCTTGCTTTCTTTCAAATGGTAGAGTCTCATTGTTTTTAATGACTGAATAGTATTTTATATTGTATATATATCACCATTTTAAAATCTATTCATCTGTTCTTAGACATTGGGGTGGATTCCATGTCTTAGCAATTGTGAATAATGCAGCAATAGACATGGATGTGAAAGTGTTTTCCTGACTGAACGTTTTCCTATCCTTTGGGTATATACTCAGGAGTGGAATTGTTAATCATATAGTGGTTCTTTTGGTGGGTCTTTGAAAAACTTCCATATTGTTCTCCACAGTGACTGTACTACTTTACATTGCCACCAATGGTGTAGGAGAGTGCCCTTTTCACTGTAGCCTTGCCAGCATTTATCATTCATTATCTGTTTAATCTTGGTCATTCTGACTAGGGTTAGGAGGTAATTCACTGTGGTTTTGATTTGTATCACCCTTTTGACAAAAAATGTTGAACATGTTTTATATACTTTTTGGCTGCTGGTATGTCTTCCTTAGAGAATTGTCTATTCGGCTCATTTTCCCTTTTAATGCAATTAAGTTTTTTTCCATTTGGTGAGTTGCTTAAGATCCCAGCATATTTTTGTTATCAGCCTCTTATCTGAGGGAGAATTTATAAATACAATCTCCCATTCCAAGGGTTTTCTCTTCACTCTAATTATTGTTTCTTTTGCTGTACAGAAACTTTTTATTTTATTAATTTCTTTTATTTTCTCTTTTGGAGAGATTTTTTGCTAAAGGGCTCATGCACTAGCCAGAAAGACAGAGAGAGACAGAGAGATAGATAGTGAGAAATCACCCCCCGGGGGGATGGCTATGCCACAATCCCTTCTCCTCCATTCTCCTCTCGGGATCTTGGGCATGCACGCACATAGGCCTGGCATGAGTTTAAGCCACCAGGTCTGGGACTCGAACCATGGTTGAGTGGGAGTTCAGTGACATAGCCATTATGCTAATTGCTGGTCCCTTCATTTATTATTTTAGAGAGAGATTTACTGTAGAGTCTGCGTGCTCACCAGAGAGACAGAGAGAGACATAGAGAAAGTTAGAAATCACCCCCCAGAGAGGATGACCATGCCACAATTCCTTCCCTTCCATTCTCATCCCTGGATTTTTGGCATGAACATACATTTGCCCAGTGTGTTTTTAAGCCATCATGTCTGAGACTTGAACCATAGTTAATCACATAGGAGTCCAGGGCCATAACTGTATGCCACCTGCTGGCCCACAGAATCTTTTTTTTTTTAGACTTTCTATAGGGTGTGTACACTGCCAGATAGAGAGAGATAATGAAACAGAAGGTGAGAAATCACTTCCTACCAAGGATATCCATGCCACAATCCCTTCTCCTCTATTCTCTCAGGATTTTGGGCACACACTTACATGTGCCTGGCATGAGTTTTAAGTTGCCAGGTCCAGAACTCAAATCACAGTCAACTATGAGGGAGTCCAGTGATGTAGCCATTAGACCATATGTTTATCCCTACAGAAGCTTTTTAACCTGATGTAATCCCACTTGTCTATTTTGAGGGTAATTTTCTATGCTTTGTGGGTCTTATTTAAGAAGTCTTTCTTATTCTGGTGTCTCCAAGGGTTTCTTCTGTGTTTTCCACCAGTAGTTTTACAGTTTGAGGTTTTATGTTTAGATTTTTATTTATTTTGAGTTGATTTTTATTAATGGTGAGCAAGAAGGATACAGTTTTATTTTTCTGTGGATAGAGATCCAGTTTTTCCAGTACCACTTGCTGAATGGATTGTCTTGGGAAATCAGTTGTCTGTATGTTTGAAGTTTATTTCTGTGTTCTCTATTTTGTCCCATTGATATACATGTCTATAAGATTTTAAAATAAAATGTGTTTGTCTCTATTTATCTAGTGCTCATTCTGTATTTTTATCAATATAATTTTTTAGAATTATTTTATTGAACTTCTTTTATTTTAGCTTGACCAGAATGGGACAGAGTGAGAGAGAGGAAGAGAGAAAGAAAGAGAGAAAGCAAGCCCTCAGGTCTGGCACTCTAACTGGTCGGCTATGTGGTAGTCCTGTGCTTTTAACCACCACGCCACCTGCTGGTCCCATATCAATCAAAAACTTTAAAATAAAGTAAAATGTGCCAATCTCCTATTTATGACTTGGTAAACGTAAAATTTTATACCATTCTATAGTCAAACCTAGATAGTGTTCCATGTGCAACTAAAAAATTGTGTATTTTCTACTTATTGAAGAAAATGTTTTATAATTGTGAGGCATCTGGTTTATTGTCTATCTCTGTCTCTGTGTCCCTGTCTCCGTCTCCCGCTGCTTCTGTCTTCTCATTTTTTTGTAATTTTTCCTTTTTACAATTTTTTTAAAGGTAAAGTTTTTCTCTTGCTCTCAGCTCCACCTTTTGTTTTGTTAATAATCCCCTCTGGTTCTTCTATCCAGGCAGGAGATTTGAGGCCTTCCTTCAGAAGAGGATTCTTCGTGGCGCCAGTGGTTTTCAATTTTTTAGTTTTTCTTTTTTTAATTTGTTTTTGTTTTTGTTTTTTTAAAAGAAAAATAATAATTACAGTTTTTTATATTTTTTTGTCTTTTTTTCTCTTTCTTTGTTGTTGTTTCTCTCTCTTTTTCATTTTCTTTTTTCTTGTCTCTCAACTCTTCAATATCCATTTAATATGTTTCTGATGGATCTAAGGGCACTGTAGCTAAACATCCAAATACTATTAGGGTTAATGTATTCCTCAATATCTACTGAATCTGCTGCACCAGTGATCACAACATAACCACAAAGAGATTCTAGATCACCTCTTTCTGCTTGCTCCTGAACACTCAGATTGAACTTCAAGAATTCAAAAGAAACATACCATCCATCAGATGACAAGAAATCACTGCAGGACCACAAGAAATATGGGGAAGCAAGAAAATACCTCTCCTCCAAGGGAAAAGAATAATTCCTCTTCATCCACAAGCAGTTCAATGCAAATCATGGAAATGTCTGATAAAGAATTTAGAGTATTCATAATGGCAAAGCTAACTGAGATGGAAGAGAAGAGAGACAATGAACTGCTAAAGACAAAGGAGAAAGAAGTTGACGGCTTCCAGGAGGTGAGGAAATTCTTGCAAGATCTAAAAGAGGAATTACATAATTTACAAAAGAGTCAAACAGAACTGTTAGAAATGAAGTCTATAATACAGGAAGTCAAAATCTCCCTTGAAAGTATTTAAAGCAGACTAGATCATACAGAAAATAGAATCTCAGACATAGAAGAGAAAATTTCTGGCCTAGAAAATCCACCACGAAGACTGAGAACTTGGCTCAAAAATTTGAGAATAATATACGAGAAGTACTAGATGCCATCAAACGTTCAATCATCTGGATAATTGGCATTCCAGAAGGTGAAGAGACCCATAAGGGCATTGATAATCTATTCCATGAAATCCTGCAAGAAAACTTTCCAAACCTAGAGGGGCATTCAAAGATCCAGTCCCAAGAAATACAAAGGACCCCAAATAGAATCAACCCAAGAAGATCTTCTCCAACACACATTATAGCCAGATAGACCAAAACCACAGACAAAGACAAGATACTAAGATTGGCAAGAGGAAAAGTTCAAGTTACCTACAAAGGACATCCCATCAGGCTAACAGCAGATCTCTCATCAGAAACAATGTGAGCGAGGAAAGAATGGGAAAATATATTCAAAGTGTTAAGAGAAAAGCAATTTCAGCCAAGAATACTGTACCTGGCAAGATTATCTTTCATGTGGGAATAAATGACATGAACATTCTCAGATAATCAAAACCTGAAAGAATTTACCAGCACCAGACCAGATCTCCAAGAAGCTCTCAAGGGTGTGCTATATCAGGAAAATTAAATACAGACACACAGAAAGAAGAGTTCAAAAACTAAGAAAGTGGCCAGCTTAATCGTAGGGACAAGTCTGGAGTTGAATATTATATCCCAGAATTTAATAGGAAAAATGGAACCAGAACAGAAGATAAAGTACATGAGAATGATAGGTTCATGCACCTACCCTTTGAACAGAATCCTAACCTGTTTCCTGGCTTTAAGAAAAGTTCTTTAGCATTTCTATGATTTAAGTTAAAACTGGTTTTCTTAATAGTACCATGTGAACTTAACATTGAAAGTAGTTAGATTATTTAAGAAATTGTGTAATCAATACAATGTGGGTGGAAAATAAATGGAAGGCAATTGTAGACACCAGAGACAGTGGGAGAAGAGGGTGGGAAATGACAGAGGGTCAGAAAGAGGGGTAAGAAATGCTAGGAACTATAAATGGAAAATTTTTGATAATAATATGCATGACTAAGTCACTATGCAGTATATTCTTGATGGGAAATCACATTTTGTATGCTGTGATGATGCTTAGGGAAAGAATGTAAATTAAGTTACAAAAACAAAAAAGTTTCAGAAAAAAAAAAAAAATCCATTCGATGACCACAGTAAGATATATAGCTCCAGCTAGGTGCTACTTTATAGGATGCCTAAAGTTAGACTTGTGTTCATGGAAATATATATATTAACTGTGTTTGCTATGAAAATATTTAGATTAATTAAGAACTTTAGTAATGCAATAAAAAATGGGGGAGAAACAGTATAGAAATTAAACATAGATACCAGAGACAGTGTGGGAAGAGAGTAGGAGATGGCAGAGGATAAGAGATAGGGAATCAAGGATGGGGGGAAAAAAGCAAAACATACAGAAAACAAGAAATGGAAAATTATTTGTTGACAATAACATGTATGTTGATGTGCTTGATTGAGACAATATACAGTGTATTCTGGATAGAAGATCTCATTTTGTATGCTGTAATGATGTACAGTGAATGAATGTAAACAAATTTAAATAATAATAAAAAAGAAGGAAGAAGATCTGTTTGCTGTTTTATTTGTGTTTCTTGCAAAGAGAGAGACATTTCAAATCAAACAGGTATCAAATACAAATGAAGATAATGATTAACTCCAGTCCCTATTTATCAATAGAAAGGAAACAGATGATATTGCAGATAGATATAAAGCACAATTGATCTCAATTCATATATTTACTCATTGTTTCAATATATATTTTTATAAACAATATTATTGCTCTCTTGTGTGTCAGTTCTTCTTTAGCTTTTCTAATCATATTAGCCTCAATTCTGGAACTCATTTCAATGCATGCATTTCTTTGCAATCTAGTGCAAGATAAGACAGTTCCAGTCTTAGATGTTGTACTGGACCTGATCATGTCTACCTATAAAATTTAAGATGTGCTATCATTAAAGCTTGGGTGCATTAAGGGCTTCAGACCGATGGAGTTTTATACTCAGATGATAAGTACAATGCAAGTACAGGTAACAAATTATAAAAGTATTCTATAACTTTCTACCTTGCTGTGACATGTATAAAATGACAGAATTAACTAATATTAGAAGCTTACATTTTGAAATATTATAGTACAACAAGGGAAACAAACATTTCAAATACAAAAACTAGGAACCAGATTCCACACAGCTAACTGTGTGGTTTGAGTCCCAGACCTGGCAGTTTGATAAACATTCTGAGTGCACGTCCATGTGTGCCCAAAATCCCAAGGAAAGAGAGAGATGGAGAAAAGATTGCAGTGTGACCATTCCCAATGAAGAATGCTTTCCTCCCTCTCTCTGTTTATCTGTCTCTGACAACACAAATGCCATCTAAATTGTTTGCATACACATAAAATGGAAGAATCAGACTGGCTTTATTGCCTGGTGGTTAAGGCAGCTAGATCTCACATAGCCAACCTCACAGTTTGGGTCCCAGGCACCACAGCTTGAAAAACATATCAGGCATGTGTGTATGCATGCCCCAAATCCTGAAAGGATGGAAAAATGGAGAAGTTATTGCAGCATGACCATTCCTCATGGTAGGTGTTTTTATCTCCCACTCTCCGTCTCTCTGTGGTGAGCACATGCAATCTCTGACCAAAAAGATTTAAAAAGTAATAAATTGAAGATAGCATTCCAGTAAATTCCACCATCTGGCAATTCCAAAAACTAGGTGTTAAATGAGATAAAATAATTAACAAATTTTATATCATGAAATGTGGTATTGTCAAAGGAAATGTGGAAAATTTAGTTAACTCATGTTTCCATTTTCAAATCTGTTAAAAACAGCAACAAAAACAATGTGGACCATGGTAGGTACAGTAACTATGGTGAGTTTGGGATCCCAGGAATGGAAAGGATTCAGGATGATTTCTGGCTTGAGAAACCTGGGAACAATGATAACTCAGGAATAAATGCAAGATTAAAAAATAAAAATTATAAATTTGTTAATATTTAACATATTATAAGTAGAATTAAATTGGAGAATGATTCATACTATAAAGCCAAGTAAAAGATCAACTTTCAGTGTAATGCGATAATGTTAAACAATTAGTGCATTAATATATTGAAGTCATTACTCAAGGAAAAAGTAGAACTACTAGGTCATCAGAAAAGTCATGACATATTCTTCACAAAAACATTTGCATAGAAAAATATGTCATTACTTTTCTAATAATCCAATACACTAAGGACATATATGACATTTCTAATAAATGTGGGAAAAGAAAACTTAGTAAATAACTCCAACTAGAACTGTGTAAAGGTATTATTCTAGCCACATTGCAGCAAAGAGGTCTCACTTGAAGGAAAAACAGAGATTCTGATGTAGTAGTAAAGAAAAATGGATATTGACCTCACTGCTTCTGAGATCTGGTTCATGGGAGAAATGGCAGTCACTTGGCAGGTGGAGACTTTACGGATGGAGACTTTGAAAGTAACTAGGTATCAGGTAGAGAAGCCAGGTGCTCTACTAAAGTTTTCTTCCATTTTGACTGTCCAGGATCCAAATCTCTGTCAATTGAAGGGGAAATTCTAAAATAGGTAGGGGGAAGAACTCACCCTTAGGAAGTCATGAAGATAAGAGAATGGGTAGACTTTACTTCCCCTGGCCCTTACAAAGAAGGCATTGAAATGTGGCCAAGGTTCAAACAATCCCATGTCCCACTCTTGACCTTGAGACAGTCATGTGACATGCAGCAAATCTGAGAAATTCTTTACAGCTCAAGCAATGATTCAGATAACAAGTAGGACACAGGGCATATCATAACATTTAATGTTTCTTGAGGCATCAATAGTGGAAGAAAGAATTATCAGTACTCTCTGTTTCCCTAACGGCATTCTTTCCTATTAAATGAATTGTTCTATTATTGGATTATCTTTCTATTACTTAATAATCTTATTTACTTTTTTTGGAGAGATTTTTGCTATAGGGCTCATGCGCTCACCAGAAAGACATTGAGCTACAAGAGATGAGGAAGTCTTTTCACTATATGAAATAACTGGATACCTTAAAAAAGGAATAAAACAGAACTGTTAGATATGGAATATTAAAAGTATTAAAAGTACATTCCTCAAAAGTATTAAAAGCAGGTTAGACCATGCTGAAGATGGAATTTTGGAAGTAGAAGACAAAACCTCTGACCTACAAAAAAATTATCAAAATTTTGAGAAAATGTCTAAGAAAAGTGAGGATAATATTCAAGAAATACTAGATACCATGAAATGCCAAAACATACAAATAATTGGTATCCCAGATGGCGAAGAAACTAAGGGCATTGATAATCTATTCCATGAAACCCTGGAAGAAAACTTTCCAAGTCTAGAGAGACACTCAAACATTCAGACCCCAAAAATACAAAGAACCCCAAATATAATCAATCAAAGAAGATCCTCTCCATGGAAAACTACAGACCTATATCTCTAATAAATATAGATGTAAATATTCTCAACAAGATACTGCTAAATGTATTCAACAGCATATAAAACAAGGTTATTCATCATGACCAGGTAGGCTTTATTCCAGTGATACAAGGGTGGTTTGACATACACAAAACCATAAATGTAATATGCCATATTAACAAAAAAAGATAAAAACAATATGATCATTTCAATCAATGCAGGAAAATCATTTGATGAAATACAACATTCCTTCATGATTAAGACTCCCAGTAAAATCTGCATAGAAAGATCATTTCTCAGAATAATAAAAACCATTTACAAAAAATATATAGCTAACATTATACTGAATGGGGAAAAATTTTCCACTAAAAACTGCCATAAGACTAGGCTGTCCACTTTCTTCACTCCTATTCAATATAGTACTGGAAGCCCTAGCCAATGCGGTCTGAAAAGAGAATGAAATAAAAGGCATTCCAATAGAAAAAGAAGAGTTGAAGCTATCTCTAATTGCAGATTACATGATTGTATATATAGAAGACCAAATAGTTTCCACAAAAAACTTCTCAAAGTAATAAAAGCATACAGTGAAGTGTCAGGATACAAAATTAACTTACAAAAGTCTATAGCATTTCTACATAGAAACAACAAGCAGAGCCAGAACTGAAGGATGTAATCTAATATTCCATAGCCACAAGAAGTATAAGATATCTAGGAGTAAAACTCACCAAGGAAGTCAAAGACCTATATAAGAAAAGTTATGAAATCATAAAAAGTAAATTGAAAAGAACACAGAAAAGTGGAAGGATATCCCATGTTCGTGGATTGAGAGAATTAATATAATCAAAAAGGCAATTCTATCCAAATATATCTACATACTTAATGCAATGCCTATAAAATTACAAGAGACATCCTTCACAGATCTAGAAAACACAATCATAGAATATGTGTGGAATCATAAAAGACCCCATAATGCCAAAGCCATCCTGTGCATTTGTCCCTCCCTTGGGTTCCACTTTACATATAAATGTTAGACAATAACAAAGTAAAAGGTAGCAGTACAGCTATGGACTACAAAAGCCTGAATAATGTGTGCTTGGGCTATGAGTGAAAAGATCGAGATCACCCTGATGAAGAAAGCTGTAGAAATACACTGCGTGGGTGAGGGGGTAATTGTGAGGAAGTAAGAGAACATTTACTGCACTTAGCAGAGCCTAGTGACATCTGAAGACACAGGCACCATGTGACCCACATGATTGTTTTATGTACCTATTGAAGAAGGTCTCACTTTCATTGATCTTGCAGAAATGTGAGGTCCTTCATGCATTTAATCTAATGGCTATAAACATAGAAGATAGCTCCCTCAAAAAAAAGAGATCTGTTAGGTTACCTAGGTAAAATGAACTTTATTTTATTTTTTTCTCATCATGGCCACATGATGAGAAAAACATATTCAGGTTTACAGAGGAGCAAAAGGGCTGACTCAGGTTGTCACTACATCTTACCAAACCACAAATAACAAAAATTTGGACCCAAAAGATGGCAAGTATGTAGCCTATCACATACAATCATTTTACACGATTTATCCTGAATTGTTTAGAAGCAACAGTGACTTTCTGATAGTGGCTACAGACATGATTTTTATCTTCCCCTCATTAAGATAAACTGTATCCTTTCACTCTCCTACAAAGTAGGGAGTGGAAAATTTACCCACAATTTGATGAATGGGAAAATTTGCAAGATTTTAGTACAAGAGCTGAAACCCTAATTATTGATTCCTGTGTGAACACAGAACTTCCTGTTGTCCTATGGAATAGAATTTTTTTTTTTATTTTACTTTTTTTAGGTTTTTGCCATTGTGCACATATGCTTACAAGCGACAGAGAAGAAAAAAGGGAAAAATCAGTCATCCTCATAAGGGGGATGATTTATTATCATCCCATCTCCACTATTCTCCCAGGATTCTGTGCCCAGCATGTGTCCAGCATCATTTTTAAAGTTCTTGGTTCAACACTCCAACTGCAGCCAACCATGTGAGAACTAAGCTTTTTAACCACCATGTCTCCTGCTGGCAACTACATTAAATCATTTTTATTAGGATGCTCTCTGTACTGTAGCAGAGTGTGCAGGCACATAACATCATCATTAGTCTAAATGTCTGGGACTAATTAACTTCCATCCAACTAAATTTTCTGTAGAGGCCTTTAGGAAAGCACTGTCCAGTTACAATGAAAAAATCAGAGCGATACTCCACAGTTCCAGCTGTAAAGGAGTACAAAGATAAATTTTCTAATACTGAAATTTTGTCTCTGAAGTAACACTATGAAGAGGGACTATCTTGGGCTCAGGGTTGTTTAGTGTTTTCACCAATCACCTGGCTTTCAGGTGACCGTGATCTTGTTTGTCTTTTTTTGTGATCACCAGATGAAGAAGATCTAGAATGACTTCTCTTTCTGTTCCTCTCAGGAGAAGATGATGAACTCGAATAAGATCTTTTTCGTGGGGAAGAAGAGCCCCTGTGGGATCTGGAGCTTGATTTCGACCCACAAGATCTTGAACGTTCTCTGGAACTGGAACGAGATCTTGACTGCGAGCTGGAAGAACTTCTTGAACGGGACCTGGACCTAGACCTTGAACTTGAGGGGGAGGATGAGCGTGATGAAGATTGTGAGTGTGAAGATCGAGACTTTGAGCGACTTCGTCTATTAGATTTCTTTTTATTACTATCTTCTTCTTCGCTGGCATCAAGATTATACTTTGAGAGATCAGCATCATCTTCATCCTCATCCTCATCTAATTTATATTTAGAAAGATCTTCATCCTCATCCTCTTCTTCGCCCTCAGATTCTTTATCTTCAACTTCCTTTAATATAGATGCAGGACCAACCGCCTTTCCTCTGTATTTTTTCTTTTTACGTCCAAACTCATCATCATATTCACCATCAGATTCTTCTCTTTCTACGTACTCAACATTTTCTCTTTCATTAAAACCACCACCATATCCTGTTCGTTCTTCTAATTTAGCATACTTTGGAGTATTACACATGTTATACTCTGATCTTCTGGCCCAATTCACATTACTGCAAGTTTTACATTGCCAATCATTAGCACTGAACAGGCCTCGGCTCTTTTCGGCAAGTGTCTTTCCTATTTCAGTTCCCCCTGCTTTCATCATCTTGGCCTCAGTTGTTTTCTCCCTACCACACCGATTACAGCTGGTTCTTCTAGCAAAGTTTACATTTCCACATTTCTTGTCAGGGCAAATTCAGTCCCCGTCACTGACTCGGAAATTCTTGGTCGACATCTTAGGTTGCACAAGAACTTTTACTCTCTTGTGGTTGTGCCTCAGACTTTTCGAAAGTCTACCTTCTTAATTGCTCAGATGATCTCCTAGATTCTATATGTTACCATTGGTTTATTCTTGTGCTTTTTTTGAATTTAAAACTTTGGCTGTACTAGGCAAATACAAGGTTATAAATTTAGCTAATAGTAGTTTACAGACAATTCAGATGATTATGATTTTATTTGGTTTAAGCTGTACTAGTTCATTTCAAAAGGAAATGATGCTGTAGACAAATGTAAATAAAGCCTGTGAGTCAAGCATCAAGTGGTGTCTGTTAGAAATAAACTAGAGATTTTTAAACTCTGATCTGATACTCATTATTAAACTAATTATACTTTTGTTTTTTTTTTTTTTTTTTTTTTAAAAAAAAAAAAAGAGGGACTACCTTGGTGAAAGGGAAGTCCTGTTTTCAGGAGCACAGGCTGTTTTTCCTATTAGACCAAAAAAGTCATTTGACACTTTTTTGGTGAGGAAGTCGAGGGTGTTTCTGGGAATAGCAGAGAATCTGTAGCACCTTCTTTCTCTACCTGAACCTCATAGGATGCAGGACAGTCAAAAGGTCTAGGTGGACCTTGAAGACCTGAGCTATAAGAGGCCACACTTAAGAAACCAGGGCTCCATGTTTACTCAAAGTCAATAGCATCAAGTTGCTCAGAGAAAATAACTGATAGCAGAACCAATATCTATGTCCTGGTCAGCTAGAAACATGAGAAGGCAAGTTTAATATGACTTGCAATCTGATGTTTGTCAAAGAGATCATAATGTTCTTTGTTCCTATTTATCAGTTAATACTTTCTAGACTTCATAGTCCTTTCCACTCATCAAAATTAATACTGTACACAATCATGGAATTGTTACTCTATCCTAAAGTGATTGATTAAATTGCTAAACAGAATTAAACCAGTCTCCATGTTTACAGCGAAATAGAAGGGAATAGGACTAAAATCTTAACCTTTTGATACTCAGGTACTTGATGAAAATAAGAACTTTCTTATTACTTATAACCCCATTTTGCTTTTCTGTTTCTTGCTCATACTGTGTAAAATGTAACATCTGTACTTCTCAAAAAAACTTGGTTTCTAAATTAGTTTAGCTCAGTGAAGAAATTTACTGAGCCCCTGTGGTAAAGCAGTGTGCCACTTACACTGTGGCAGCAGAGAAAGAGTATAACAATTGTCACTATTAGCCAAGATTGTATTCCAGTGAGAACATCAATGGTAGGCCCCAAGAGGCTCAGCATCTTGAAGAGGAAGCAGGAGACAGGACAGCACAGGGCATTCTTTCCCCCTGACAATTCCAGTTAAAAAAAAAAAAAAAAAAAAAAAAAAAAAAGAATTAAATTTAAATAGGCCATGTGGAGAATTCCTCTGACAGAGTGCTTTGACTACCAAATGTCATAGCTGAGTATTATGAATTCTTGACATGTGTCCCTCCCCTGGGTTCACATATAACTTAGACTGTAACAATCAAAAGCAGAAGCATTGAGATGGACTAGAAAGCCTGAATATTGTGAACTTGGGCAAGGACTATCTGAAAAGATTGGATCCCCCTGATGACTAAGGCTATAGGAAATAAAATACATGGGGTATGTGAGGTAATTTTCAGGCAGTGAGAGACCATTTACTGCACCTAGAGAGCCTAGTGACATATGAAGATACATTCCCTGTGTGACCAAAATGACAGCTCAATGTACCGAATAGAGAAGGTCACATATCCATCAAGCTCAGAAATGTGAGATCCTTAAAGAAGTTAGTCTGATAGAATGGCTATGACAATAGACCCAAAGAAGAAAACAGAGCTCCGGTTAGGTGATCGAGGAAGATGCAGAGTGGAATGTAAGGCAATGGCTACATGATGATCTTCAGGCTTTCTGAGCAGCAAATGAACTGATTCAGATTATCACTACATCTTACAAAAAACACATGTAACAAAAGTTTAGACACAAATGATGGCAAGTATTGAGATTATTACCTGAAATTATACTACATACATTCATCATGTATTAGCTGAAGGCAAAAGTGACTTTTAAAATGATTTTTGACTTAGGACATGTGTACTCTGGAGAGACAGAGACAGTCAGATTGAAAGTGAGATGTCATGCAGATGCAATGATTGTTTATATAGAAGACCCAATAATATCCAATGAAAAAACTCCTCAAAGTAATAAATGCATACAGTAAAATGGCAGGTTACAAAATTAACTTACAAAAATCTATAGCATTTCTATATACAAACAACAAACAGAGACAGAACTGAAGAAAGTAATCCCATTTACCATAGCCACAAGAAATTTGAGATACTTAGGAATAAAACTAACCAGGGAACTCAAAGACCTCTATAAAGAAAACTACGAAAACCCAAAAAAGGAAATCAAAAAGGACACAAAGTAGAAGGACATCCCATGTTCCTGGATTGGCAGAATTAATATAATTAAAATGGCAATTCTACCCAAATTAATCAACATATTTAATGCAATTCCTATAAAATTACAATAAATATTCTTCACAGATCTAGAAAAGACAATTATAGAATTTGTCTGGAATCATTAACAATCCCATATTGCCAAAGCCATTTTGCGAAAGAACAGTGGGTTAGGGGGAATCTCACTTCCTGACCCAAAAATATATTACAAAGCTGTGATACTCAAAACTGCATGACATTGGCACAAAAACAAACATACGGACCAATGGAACAGAGTAGAGACCCCAAAAATAAAGCCCAAATCATACAGTCAACTCATCTTTGACAAAGAGTACCAGTCAATCCAGTGGGAAAAGGAAAACCTCCACAGCAAATGGTGCTGGAAAACCTGAGTACCCACCTGCACAAAGATGAATCTGAACCCCTATCTGTCACCATTAACAAAAATCAACTCAAAGTGGATCAAAGATCTAAACCTAAGACCGCAAATGATCAAACGAATGGTGGAAAACAGTGGGGAAACTCTGGGAGACACTGGGGTAGGCCAAGACTTCTTAAGACTCCCAAAGCACAGGCTATAATCCTCAAGATAGACAAGTGGGATTACATCAGATTAAGAAGTTTCTGCACAGCAAAGGATATTGTCATTAGTGTAAATCAAAAACACTCAAAATGGGAGAGAATTTTTTTTCAACTGTGCCTCAGATAAGGGACTGATAAACAGAATACAAAGGAAACTCAAGAGGCTCATGCAGGAAAAAAAAAAAAAAAAAGATTAACCCTATTAAAAGATTGAAAAAATGAGCTGAATAAACAATTCCCTAAGGAAGACGTATGAACAGCCAAAAAGCATATGAAGAAATATTCAACATCCCTCATCATGAGGGAGATGCAGATTAATATCACAATTAGGTACTACATAACCCCAGTCAAAATGGTGAAGATTAAACAAATAATGATAAGTGCTGGAGGGGATGCGGTCAAAGGAGAATACTCCTACACTGTTGCTGGGATTGTAAATTGGTCCAACCACTGTGGAGAAATATATGGAGGTTCCTCCTCAAAGACCTTTAAATAGAACTACCATATGATCCAGCAATTCCACTCCTGGGTACCTACCCAAAGGACAGAAGAATGCTGAATCAAAAAAAGTGCTTGAGCATCTATATTCATTGCAGCCTACGCACAATTGCTAAGACATGAAACCAACCCAAAAGTCCACAAATGGATGAATGGATCGAAAAGATGTGGTACATATACTCCATGGAATATTATTCAGCCATAAAAAACAAGATGGCCCTGGAATTTGATAGAAAGTGGACGAATATGGAAAATCTGTTGCTGAGTGAAGCAATTCAGGATATGAAAGAGAACATTGTATGTCTCCCCTTAACATATATTGACTGTCAGCACTCTAATGCAGAGACTGAAAGACTGAAGGACATACAAACATTAAAAATTGTTATGGATACTAGAGCCAAAGTGGAAAGAGTGGGGGAGGGGAAGAGTGTGGGAAAGTAAAATTGGGGAAAAAGTAAGAAGAGGTAAGGCATTTGTGGGACGTGGTTATGGTTTATTATTTGTTGATGAGGACGTGCATATGTTCTCAATTGGGCTGTTCTGAGGTGTGTCACACTGGGTAAAGTCTCTTTATAATCTAAATGATGTATAGTGATTAAATGTATAAATAATAATAAAAATTAATAATTTTTTTTTTTTAAAAGAAAGTGAGATGTCACTCCTAAGGGAGGGTGTCCATACCACAATTTCCTTTTCTCCCATCTCACCCTTCACTTCAGGCACACATGCATACTTGCCCAGCATGTGTCGCCAGCTGCCAGATCCAGGACTCAAACCACAATTGGCCACGTGTGAGTCCAATCCCGTAGCCACCATATCACCTGCTGGTCTTGCAACAGTGACTTTCTACTTGTGGTCAGGGATCTTATTAGAGCCTCAGATACATCTCAAAACCCATGTGACAACACAGTGTATTTGGAAAGTGGTGATGAAGACCTGGGGGACAGAGGCCAGCTTTCAATACTAGTTAATATGGTCCTCTTTCCTTCACCATGATATGTGTGTTCAGTGGCACATATTCTTGTTTACTGTACACATAATGGGAGAGTTCAGCAGCAGAAGAGTTACAGAGGCATCTCTGAAATCTCAGGCTCACAGAACTTAGTTATTTGTATGCCAAGAAAGTTAGAAAGTCAACAAGGGATCTCTATTCCCTACTTGCCTCTTTTGTTTCAATTTTAGCTTCTGTGTTGCTGAACTCCATTCATACACATAGTGGATCACTGTCACCCCACATTCATGACCTTGACATATCATATTTTGTTCAGGGAATTCGACCTCTACTGATTGGTATAAGATCAACTCAATAGATTAATGTGTGAGGCAACATTCCACAAAAAAATTGCTCCTTGTCAGCATCTTCCCCTGGGGTTGACTTGGTCTAAAGAGGAAGCGGAAAGAATGAGACAGAGAGACAGAGAAGCAATGGACACAGGCAGCCTGAGCCTATGTAGCCCAAGCAACCTGTGCCATCCAGGCAAACTGGGCTCCTATACTGACAGGACAAACCAACATTATATATGTGTTTCATAACATTCTATAGGTATGTTGATGTTTTCCAGACAATAAGAAGCAGGTAAAAATCTATAAGGGCTTAGACATACTGGGCCAGGTGAATCCCTCGGTGATAATTCCATTAAGGGGAAATCCCAATATCTTCTTTTCCAATGGAGAGAAGTCCAGATGCAGGTGTAGGGAAAGAAAATAAGCTAAAGAATCTCACCATAAGGCAGGCACCACCACGACCAGAAAAGGACAAAATATCTTATGAAGGCATAGCGGGGATTAAATTTTGCTAATTGGGAGTCAAGCAAGATGTTTCCTAAATTCAATCAGGTGAGTCTGTTGGAATGCTCCCTAGCAATTTCCAGACTTTGCTCTGCCTGCAGTGAGGGTCAAGGAAGGGACAAGTTGCAAGGTTCTGCCATGACCCAAAGGTGGACAGGTGGTGTTTGCTCAGAACATGTCCCCACACCTCACTAAGGGCCTCTTTCACATCATGTCCCTACACATCTGGTCCTTGATCTATTTGATATGTGAGTGACCTGAATTGAATTGTGAAAAAAAAAAATAGCATCACTGGGACCAACAGATGAAAAAATGGTTATATCACTGAACTCCCACATAGTCAACTGTGGTTCGAAATATGTCAGCATCTGCCCTGGGGCTTGGGTCTAGCTGAATCATGATCAGAAGGCTGCTGGTGAGGAAGAGAAAGAGGACAAGAAAGAGAAAGGCCTCCATCTTGAGAGGACCGGGGAATTGGAAAGAATGAGACAAAGACATAGGGTAGAAATGGACACAGGCAGCCTGAGCCTACGTAGTCCAAGCAACTTGTGCCGCTGCTTGAGCCGCTGCTTGAGACACCCAGACAAACTGGGCCTCTTTATTTGTAGTACAAGGAGACATTACACAGGTATGTTTCATGACACTTCACAGATTCCTTGCCAGGTTACAGACAATAAGAAGCAGTTAACAAATCTATAAGGGCTTAGTCATAGTGGGCCAGGTGTATCCCTTAGTGATAATCCCATCAAGACAAAGTCCCATTATCTTCCTTTCTAATGCAGAGAAGCCTAGCTGTAGGTGTGGGGAAGAAGGCTAAAGAACTTCTCCATAAGGAGTGCACTACCACACCCAGAGAAGGCTAAAGAACCTTTGAGATGCAGAGCAGGGATTGGACTTTGCTAATTTGGATCAAGATGGTTCTTGAAGTCCATCAGATATGTCTGTTGGAACACCCTTAGCAATTTCCACCCTTGCTCTCTCTGCAGTGAGGGTCAAGGAAAGCACAAGTTACAAGGTTCTTCCAAAGCCCAAAAGGACAGGTGGTGTTTGTTCAGAGTATGTCCCCACACCTCAGGTTCTCTCTCTAAACATGTCCCACAGAAATACAGTTTTTCACACACACAAACACACACACACACACACACATGAAAGTAACCCAATGTTGAAGAGGACCTAAGGAGGTAGTGTTGTCCAACATAGTTTAAATGAATAAAAAGTCAAAATCTGCCCAGCAAGTAAAAATGAGGCAAACTTAGGAAAGGAAGTCAGTGAGAATATTGAGATATTAGGACAGAATCATTTTTTAACAGTAAGTGTTATTTCATTTAGTATTACATATTGCTTTTTCCCATAAATTTTAAATGTACTTAAAAGTAGGACCAGACATAAAAAAGGAATTCATAACTAAGTTACTTACTTCCTACATTACAAAGGTACTGTTTTCACCAGAACAAAAGGAATGAGCCCTATTGAGAGTTCAAAACATTGCAGAATGACTCCTTGATAGCCATTAAGAAATGAAAACTTGAGAACTTATTTTCACCTTGGTTATTTTATTTATTTACTTTTTATCTTTTATTTATTTATTTATTTATTTATTTATTTTAAGAGGTTTTTGCCATAGGGCACATGCACTTGCCAAAAAGACAGAGACAAAGAAAGCAAGAAATCACCCCCCCCCCCAGGGGTATGGCCATGACACAATGCCTTCTCTGCCATTCTCCTCTCAGGATCTTGGGCAGGTACGCACACACACCTGATGTGAGTTTAAGCCACCGGGTCCAGGACTTGAACGCGGTCGACTATGTGGGAGTTCAGTGACATGGCCATTACAC
Organism: Tupaia tana; assembly: GCA_026018925.1. NCBI lineage: Eukaryota > Metazoa > Chordata > Mammalia > Scandentia > Tupaiidae > Tupaia > Tupaia tana. Next base: position 28,078,499 of record JAKSZU010000027.1, read on the forward strand.
TAACTGCTGGTCCCATCACTTTGGTTATTTTATACACTCATAAGAATGAGGAAAAAACTAAAAACAAAAACAAAAATGAAACAACAGACTGAGATATTTTGGGAAAGATGAAGGTTTGCAGGATGACCAAAAGGTAATACCCATGTGACTATTACTGCCAGAAGCTACTGAGGTTGGGCTCCTACCAGTGCTGACCTTGATGACAGACTAGGTGGCCCTGTAATCAGCATGGCCTAGGAGATCAGAAGGCAGGGGCTCCTAGCATTCCATGACGTCACCCATATTCTGATTCTGTTATGGCAACTGCAGGTTATTACCTGGCACCCTGAGCCCAACGTCCTTTACTCCTGTTGGCAGTTGAGCCAGAGGAGATTCTCAGCTCTGAGCTTTGGTTCTTAAACTTTTGGTAAAATGCTTTCTAGTCCTATGGAGTATTGCTCAACTTACAACCATAAGCTATTGTTGACAGTTATTTTCATCCATCATTCCAAATGAAGCCAGAATGAAATACATTTTTCTTTTATTAACACAATCATGTGGGTTTCTTTTCTCCAGTCCTTGGCTGTGTCTCTTCTGTCTCAATTAGCAGCATGGCAGGATCCGACAGCTTTTGTTTGATCCCAGGGAAGAAATGAATGCCTTAGAGGTTCGTCAGCAACTGCATTTCCAAACAACAGTGAGTGACCAGCAGTACAGAGATCCCATAGAGAAATTCTCTACATTGGAGGCTAATGCCTACTCCGTGGACAACCAGCTGAAGAAATTCAGTAAGTTATCTATGTTAACCATCACCAGTGCGATGAACGATTGTGTGTCCTCTCTCTGATAAACTTTAGATATGATTCTTCTCTTTCTCTCACTAAGATAAATTCTATTTGTGCCATCCTCCTACAAGAGAGGTAGTGGGAATTTTACCTACAGTTTGACGAGAATTGGGAAACCTTTGCAAGATTCTTGTGAGTTCTCAGGTGGACAAAGAACTGAAATTCCAGTTGTTGATTCCCTTTGCTGGCACAGAGTTGCCCATTGTTTTACACAATAGAATAAACCTTTTTTGTTTGTTTTGTTTTTAGTTTTTTTTTTTGCCACAGAGCACATACACTCGCTAGAGAGAAAAAGAGACAGAGAGAGGGAAAGTGAGAAATCATCCTTCAAAGAGGATGACCACACTACAATCCCTTCACCTCCATTTCCCTCTCAGGATTTGGGCATGCCTACATATGTGCCTAGTGTGATTTTCAAGCTGCCATGTGAAGGACTTCAACTGTGCTTGACCAGTGTAAATCCAATGCCTTAGTGTCCACTTCTCCTACTAGCCCTCAGACTACACCATTATTAGGATGTCTCATCGCTGTTGGACTCAATGTGTCAACCAAATGAACTTCTATCCAACTCAAGGTTCTGTGGAGGTGCCATAGGAAAAGCACTGTTTAGGTTACATTGAGAAACACAGGGTGATACTTCAAAGTGCCTGTTTTAAAGGAGTGTAAAGATAAAGTTGCTAAAACTGAAACAGCTGTAACTTTAAGTGACACCATGAAGAGAGACTACTGTGGTGAAAAGGAAATCCTGCTTTCTTCAATACAGAATCTTTTTCCCATGAGACAAAAACAGTCAATTGATGCTCTGTGAAAAAGTCAAGGATGTTTTGGGGCACAGCAGAACATCTGAATCCCCTCGTCTCTCCCTGAATCCTAGGAGATGAAGGACATCCAGAAGTTCCTGGTAGATTTTGAGGGTCTGCAATATAAGTCATATGGCACTGTGGGGACAGGGCTAATTGGAGGTGGCAGTGGCCAATAGGCCCAGTGAAATCTAGGTCAGTTTGCAGGATAGGCCTTATACTCCCACAGTCAGTCTGGAAGTCCACTGGCCTCCTCAGGAAGAGGAGACCTACAGCCTTCTAGTCCTAGAAGCCTTGCCAATTGTACAGAAAATTACTTCAAGTCACAGCAAGCTGTTTCACATAAAGGGGACCAAAGTTTGGTGATGTGGCCCATAATGCAGAGTCAGATCACAAAGGATGTAAGTTTTGACTGCCAAATATCAAATAATTATATTCCCAAGTTATTTATGTCCCTTGCTTATTCTTCCTTTCCCATCTATTTCACCTACCAGGTCTTTTGGGCATACACACAGAGGTACCTAGCATGATGTTGAAGACAGCAGGTTAACGTTTCAAACTACAAACTCAGTCTTTAGGGATCCACCTCCCTTTACATACACAACAGGACCTGGATCTATGTTGGAGGTGTCATTACCATGGTTACTCTCCTGGAAGCTCCAGGCCCTCTGCTTCCAGCTGTCCTGTCCTCATAGGCAATCATCTGACAATGAAAATATAAAAGCCACTGTCCTTGCCAGTGCTGGGAGTTCCTCTGAGGAAATGACCACTTCAACCCAGTCTTCATCAATGTGTAATAATATTGTGTTCCATGAGGCAGGAAGGACATGTTGGGTTGACATATAATGGAATATGAAAAAGGATTGTTGAGTAAATGGTGGGAGAGCATGTGGCACTTAGTGAGCATAAAGCCCAGAGAAGTCTAAGAGCACGCCCAGCAGTTTGAAATCAGTGAGATGAGAAGCAGTGCAAACAGAGATGCATCATTCCCCAGAGTGTAGGGCACAGCATGCCAATACTCTATTTTCTCCAACCATGCAGGGCCTTTCTTTCCCTTGTCTCAGTTGTGTCTGTCAGGGAAAATGTGCCTCCACTCATCTTCCTGCTGGGCTTGCACTCCTGGTGTTGTCCTCCACAGAAATACCCATTCCATTGAAGGCCCTGGCAAGGCTCAGGTCAGCACTGAAATTGTACTTCAAGGACCAATGAGATAGATGAAAGGGTCGTAGGTGAAACTGAAGCAGCTTCAAGAAAATTTCCCAGAGATTCAAAATAAGATCACACTGCTCAAGGACATGACCATAGGCTGTGAGAAGGAACTTACTAGGTAAGAGAGGATCCTCAGTTACACAAGATGGCCTCATTCCCACATGAGAACAAGGGATGTTAGTAAGACGGCCAATGCCCTGGCTTGGGAACCTGTACTGCTCTTCACTCATGGATGGCAGTGAGCAGGACGAAGGGATCCTGTGGGACTGTCTCTTTCACTCCAGAGGGGAGAGAGTGAAACCATTCTATTAATTTCTCAACTTTAGACATGTAGAGTCAATCTCATAGATTTCCTCCATCTTGCAATATCAACAGTTCCCTGATAACACAAGGCAGAAAGAGAGACATTACTTTTGCCAAATTGTCCTGGGCTTGTTGGTAGAGACTGGATGTCCAAAAATGTAACTACCCTGACAATTATTTTTGTATCACAATATGGAGAGAATAAGGTAGAGAGGGCACATGATCTCTGTGAGCTAGCAAGACCTCAGCAGGCTTTATCCACAGGGCCCCTAGCCTGGACATAAAGTTGAACAGAATTGCACTGGGTTTAGAACTGTTGCTTTGTAATGGCTTCTGCATGGGTTTGGCTCTTTTGACTGTTCCCTACAGGGAGATTGGATTCTCCTTTCTCATGTTCATGTCCTATGGTTGTGAGCACTTGCTGATCTCCATGTCCCTCTCCCTCCCCTCAACACAACCCCATGGAAGCTACTCTCTCTCCTAGTCTGTTGTGGATGGTATGGCTGTATTTCTTTGAAAAGTCAACCCTTTTGCCTTCTCTGACCACTCCCGTACACAAACAATGAGGAATCAATCACAAAAGTGTCATCTCCAATTCTTCCATGTTTAAAACCTGGTTCTCCTCATGCTTCTTTGTTCATGATTGAGCTGTGACCTGAAAAGGAGGAAGGGAGTCCCCTCACAATGAACACCAATGATGAAAGGGACTGGAAAATTTCCCATGAAGCTGAATTTTCTGATTCTCACCTGCCTCTCGACAAACAGGTTTGCCTCTCTGCTGTGAGTCAGGCAAAATCTACTGTGGAAGTGGCAAGTGAGTATTTCCAAAAGAAGAATAAAGTTCCCACTGCTCTGGCAGGGAGCCTCCATATTGTCTGTATGCAGCTCTATGTCGGGGAAGAGAGCTGTCTCTACCCAGGTAGGCCCTGTTTAGCCATCTAAGTTGGAGTCCAACTCTATGAGTTGTAAGCACAGATAATAAAGTGAGGTCACTTCACATTGCTTCTAATGTCTGTCCGCAATGCCTAAACTGCCTAAAACCCATCACTCGCTGGCCATGTATGGTGTTAGAATCAATCTAGTGTGAACAACCCAGGGGTTTCCTCATCATCTCAGCCACACCGTATCACACAGAAAGTATCTGACACACCTTCTTCTATTGTGCCATCTGCTCTTACCTTCCAAGGTCTTGCTAATCTTTATACACAAAGATTTTCTTTGAGGATCTGTGCCCTAGGGATCCTGCTCTCTCCAGAGAGAAAGAAAGAGACAGAGAGGGAGTATAAAAAAGCACCCCCTAGAAGAATGGTCATGTCATTGTTTTTCCTCTGTCTTTCCTATCACAGGTACAGGAATCGATATGTGTGAATGTCATGTTGGAGCCTCAGGATCGTAGATTCAAACTAGACACTAAGTTCTCAGGGATTCAGCCAAATTGTGGTCAGGTAATCAGTTGGATGTATTTCAGGTTCTGATTACCATAGTTTCTTCACTCAGAGTTCTAGTTTCTCACCTCTCAGCTGACTAGTACTCAAAAGCAATCATCTAAGTGTGATAACATGAAAACCACTGTCTTGCCTGGGCGAGGACTTCCTCTGATGAAATGACCTGACACTTCTTATCCCAATCTTTATAAATGACACAAAATCTAGTGTTTCATGAAGTACCAAAGACAAGTTAGGTTGACCCTTGGCAGCACTCAAGATGGGATGATTAAACAAATGTTGGGTGAGCATGGGACCCTTGGTAAGCATGAGACCCATAGTGGCCTCTGTAAGACTAGGCCAGGGTTGGGACCAGCATTTAGCATAATGGCTATGTCACTGGATTCCCATGTAGTCGACGTGGTTTGAGTCCCAGACACAGTGGCTTAAACTCATGCTGGGCACCTGCACATGTGTGCCCAAGATCCAGAGTGGAGAATGAAAGAGAAGGGATTACGGTGTGTCTGTCCTCCAGAGTGGGGGGTGATTTCTCACTTTCTGTCTTTCTGTCCTTCTCTGTCATTCTGGAGAGTGCATGTGCCCTATAGCAAAGAAACCTCTCAAAAAAAAAAAAAAAAAAAAAAAAAAAAAAAAAAAAAAAAAAAAGTAGACCAGGGCTCTTGAAATTAGTGAAATGCAGGGTATTGCAAACACACTGATGAATCATTCTCCAGATTTGGGGGTCCGCATGCCTACACTTACTTTTCTTCAGAAACACACAACATTCCTTTACTTTGCTAGATTTTTACCTGCCAAGACAAATGTGCCCACATTCATCGTTCTGCTGGGCTTGATCCCCTGATGCTAATACCCTGATATTGTCCTTCACAGACAACAACCAGGACAGTGAAGGCCACAGGAAGACTCAGGTCAACTCCAGAGCCCAGATTCAAAGGCTGCTAAAAGAGGTTGAAGAGCTGAAGGTGAAACTGAAGCAGCTTCAAGAACATTTCTCTGAGATTGAAAAAAGATCATCCAGTTAAAGGACATATTATTGACTGCAAGAAAGAATTTATCAGGTAAGAGAGGGTCCTCTCTTACACAAGGTAGCCTCACTCTCACAAGAGAACTAGGGATGTTGGCAATAGAGCCGATGCCCTTGCTTGAAAACCTGTATTTCCTCTGCTACTTCTTATGCATAGGTATTCATGAACAGCATAAAGGGCTCCTGTGCAAATGGAATAATTTTTGTTTCCAAAGAAGAGAGAGTGAAACCTTCCAATTAATTTCTCTAGTTCAGACACTCAGAGTCAACCTCATGGATTTTTCTCCCACCTTCAAAATCACCAATTCTCCCCTAGGTAGAGAGACCTGGATGAGATGTGTTAGTTTCTCCCAAATTGTCCTGGGCTTGTTGGCTGAGATTTCACAGCCAAAATTGTAACTATACTAATGATCCCAATCATACCATATAGAGAGAATAAGGTAGAGAGGGCACTTGATCTCTGTGAGCCAGCAATGCCTCAGCACCCTTTATCCACTGGAAGTAAACTGGAAGTTGCCTGGAAGTAAACTGGAACAGAATTGCACTGGGTTGGAATCATGACTTTTTAATGCTTTCCATGTGCATCGTCTACCATGAATGTCCCATATGGGCAGATGGACAGATTAGAGTCATCTTCCTTGTGTGTGCTCTGTGGCCCTTGCACAGAGCACTTGCTACTTTTCATAACCCTCTCTAAGCCAACCCAACCCCATGGCAGCTGCCCTCTGTCCTGGTCAGATGTGGATGGTTTCCCCTTCTTTGAAGACAGCCCCTCTGGCTTTTCTGATCTCTCACTCACATAATCATTAAAGATTCACCACAAAAGCATGGTGTTCAATTATTCTGTGTTTAATATTTAGTTCTTCTCATGCCTCTGTGTTCAGGATGGAACAGCTGCCTGAGAATGAAGAAGGGAGTCCCCTTCAGATGAACACACCAGTGCTTCAGAATTGGCCTGTTTCTCACAATGGTGGATTCTCTGACTCGGACATGCCTCCTGACACACACATTTGCTTGTCTGATGTGTACAAGGTGTGCTCTACTGTGGATGTGGAAAGTGAGTATTCCTGTGAAAGAATAAGGCTGCTGATCCTGTCATAGCCTCCATTTTGTCTGTGTGCAGCCCTCTGTTCAGGAACAGAGTTGTATCTCCCCAGGCAGGCTCTGGGTAGAGTCCACCTCGGCAATCAAGTTGTAAGCACAGACAACAATCACATGGGGCAGCTTCTCACTGTTCCCAGTCTATGGCCACACTGCCAATATTATAACACTCATAGGCAAATGAGTGCATGGTGTTGGAATCAATCTAGGCCCTTGTGATCAGGCAGGGGTATCCTCTCAATCTCAGCTATTGCCTTAATAGATGATCAGAATTTCTTCTGTCACTGTAACTTTATCCATTCAAGATCTTGTTTAATTTATTAATTTAATCATTGTACATCTTTACTGTGTACACCAAAGATTTTTCAAGTTTGCATGTTTTATTTTTTTTCAACTGTAGAATATGAGGGCTTAATTAATTTATTTTTATATATCTTTTTATTTCAATTTCTTTTATACATTTAATCACATGTGTCACTTAGCTTGCAAAGTGAATATTTCAACATGTATACATTTCTTACCAGTCCATTTGAGAATACTATACACATTATCTTCACAGATAGTAACCCATTTCTTTGTCCCATAAATGTCTTGCCTCTCTACTTCTCTCCTTTAATGTCTTTCTTCAGACTCTCCTCCTTCACTCACCTTCTTACTACACTGTATCTGGCATTTATAACCATTTTAGGGGCCCTGTAGCTCAGAGGGTAGAGCGCTTTTCTCATGAACCAGTTTGCATGTTCTGCCCCTTTTCCTGATATTCTCCCTCTTTAAATCTACCTACACTCTTTTAGAGTCTCTAATATATATGCTTGCATTCTCTGCTATTATACCTTTTACTTCTCAGCTTCTGCCATAGAGGACAAACATTTAGTATATGGGAGCCAGGGACATACAATGTCTTTCATTGTTGGCTTGCTTTGCTTAGCACCATATCTTCTGCATCCATCTACTTTTTGCCTAACGACCAGAACTCATTTTTTTTTTTTTTTTTATGGCCATGCAGTGTTCTATAATGTATATGTGCTACATTTTTTCAATGGATTAATCCATTCTTTGGCTTTTAGTTTGGCTCCTTATCTTTTCAATTGTAAATAATGCTGAATAAATATAGATGTACAGGAGTCTTTAGGACTGGATGTTTTTCTGTCCTCTCTGTAAATACCCAGGAGTGAGATTACCAGGTCATATGGTAGCTACTTTGTGGGATGTTTGAGGAACCTCCATATTGTTTTCCATGTTAATTAGTAGCGATACTAATTCATACTCCTACTAAAAGTTTAGAATGGTTTCCCTTCCACCACAGTGACTCCAGCACTTGTTTTCATTTTTTTTTTACCCTTACCATTTTAATAGGACAAATGAGCTAAACAGACAAATTTCTAAGAAAGACCAATGAATGACCAAAAGATATATGAAAAAAATGTTCACTGTTATTTATCCGGAGGGAAACATAAATCAAAAAAGACTATGACATAACATTTAAGCTCAGTGTTGCTAATGTTTACACTCGAACAATGTTTTTAAGAAATTGGGGCCATCATACTTAGGTGGTTTTCTTGACATTGGTTTAGATTTTGTTTATAGGTTTTTTTTTTTTTTTTTTTTTTTTTTTTTTTTTTTTTTTTTTTTTTTTTTTTTTTCCCTATGTGCTTTTCAGAGAGAAAGAGAGAGAGAGAGTGAGAAAGATATTAAAAATGTACTCCCTGAATGGAAACTGGCAATGCTGCAGTCCTTCTCTTTCCTTTATTTCTCAGGAGTTTTCAGCGTACACATATGTGCACAAGGGGTGATATTCAAGCTCCTGTGCTAGTGATCTTTGTAGTTGGCCATAAGGAATGCAGCCACCTTATCCACCATGTCCCCAGCTGTCCTTGTGTTTCTGAAGGTGTCATTACCATGGTTCCTCTGCTCTGAGCTCCAGTCCCTTTCCTGTTAGTTGGCTTGTCCTCATAAGCAGCCATCCAAGAGTGAGAACATAAAATCCACTATTATTGCATGTGCTCTAATGTTCCTGGGAGACAAGGTATGATTTGGGCAATTCCAGTCTCCTTAAACATACAAGGATATAGTGTTCTGGGAAGCATCAAGGATATATTGGGTTATAACTGTAAAACATCATGATTGGTAGACTGAACATATGGTGTGTGCCTATGTACAAACGGCTGAGCACAAGGAACCAGAATGGCCTCTGTAAGAGTAGGGCCGGCCATCTTAAATCAGGCTATTAAAGGGCATTTGAAAGAGAAATGCAACAGTCAACACAACATCTGGAAGAAGGAGGTGACACTGAGTTTCTTCAAGTATCCAGGATCTTGCTTCCATTTCCTTTAGTTGTGTTTGTTACAACAGATGTGCTCAGGCTCTCCTTCCTAGTAGGTTTTGAGACTATGACAAAAATACTTTTTAAAACTATTCAACAGAGCACACTGTGAAACTGAATGCTTCTGCAAGACTCAGATGTACTCCAGAACTAAGACTAAAAGTACAATAAAAGAGGTAGAACATGAAAAGGCGAGCCAGAGTAAGCTGACACAACAATTTGAGGAGATTTTGAAGAAGACTTCCCTGTTAAAGGAGATGAGTACAGCCTATCAGAAAGAATTTTCCAGGTAAGAGAGGGTGTGCTGCTAGACAAGGTGGTCTCCTATTCAATTAAGAAGAAGGGATGTTGGCAAGACAGTGAATATATTTGCCCATAAACCTCTTTCCCCTCCACTGTTTCTGATTATCAAGGTGATAGAAAGCAAAAGAAGGGTTTCTCTGGGAAATGTCTTTTTCATCGCAAAGTAAAGAGATACAAATCATCCTATGAATTTCTCAATAGTAGTAACAAAAGCCACTCCCATGGGCTTCATATACTTGGAATTGCCATGTTCCATGTGAGTGGACAGACCCAAGGGGAAGCTTCTATTTCTGCAAGACTCTCCTTAGTTTTTTGTTTGTTTGTTTGTTTTTTTCTTGGAGGGACTTTTGCTATAGGGCATCTGCACTCCCCAGAAAGACAGAGAGTATTTAGTGAAGTACAGGAGATAGCATAGATTCATGTTTGGCAAAACTCAGGATTACTGAAAAAATCGTATGTGAGTATGTGGAAGATGGTGAGAGTGAGAAGCTAGAATGTTCTCCCTAGGAACAGGGCTGGCTATCCTAAGTCAGCGGGATGGAGGACATTGCAAAGACAGAAATGCAACGTTCCTCAGGGTGTGTGGTAGAGTGAGCTCACTCTCACCTTATCACCAATAAGGGGTCTTGCTTTCCTTTGCCTTCAGTCCCATTTGTTAGGACAGATGTGATTGGGCACATTTTCCTGTTACTTGTGCCCCATGATATAGGTACTCCCATGTTCTTTTTCTCAGAGCACTCTCCGCCAATCAACTGCCTGATGAACATTGTGGCATTCTCCAAATCCCAGCTCTAAAACCTGGAAAAGAAAGTGAAACCTCTGGGACCAGCAGCTAGCATAATGGCTATGTCGCTGGACTTCCACGTAGTCGACCGCGGTTCAAGTACCGGACCCAGTGGCTTAAAACTCATGGTGGGCATGTGTGCGTGTGTGCCCAAGATCCCAAGAATGGAGGAGAAGGGATTGCGGCATTGCCATGCCCTCCTTGGGTTGATTTCTCGCTTTCTATCTCTCTGTCTCTTTCTGTATGTCTGGCAAGCGCACGCGCCCTATAGCAAAAACCTCTCAAAAAAAAAAAAAAAAATAGAAAGTGAAACCTCAGAAGATGGAATGTCAGCAGCTCTCTACAAACCTCCACGGGACACAGAGACAGCTCTCACATTTCAACAGTTAATGTGCATCACTCAAGGAAGAACTTACAGGTAAGAAGAGTGTAGTGATGAGAAAGATGGCCTGGGCTTGAAGAACTCACCCTCTGTACTAGTCATAAGCAGATTTGTTTTCATCAGTTTTGAAGAAATAGCATTAATTTAGGCCTCCTACACTCATAAAGACTAAAGACAGAAGGTCCCCACTCTTCCAGCTAGATACAGGACCATTTGTGTTAGTGCAGATTAGGAAAGTGCTGCATCTGCGATAATGCCATCCCCAGCACAGCCCTGTAGCAGCCTGTCCACATGGAGAACAGTGGAGCAGCAGTGGGAAGGCTGTGCAGGGAGTCTGCTCTGCTCTGAGCTAATGTGGCTAATGGGATGATTTCAGCAGAGATAAAGGTATTTTACCTCTCCTGGTCTCCCCCTTCTCAGAAATTTAAGAAAAAGATCTATGGTTTGGATTCTCCTTCCAGGATTCTCAGGTACAGCCCATATGCCTTCAAGTCAGTTTTAGATCTATGATTCCACCATATCCTCATCAGTAAAATGGAGAAGTGGACTTGGATTTGTTCCATGGACTCTGCTTGTTTTCACATTCTAGTATTTTTTCCATAGCCCGCCCCACCTCCTTTAAGGACTTGGACAGAGATTGTGCTTCTCTGCCATGGGCCCTGTCCTTCCTGCAGAGGTCTGTTCTGGAATGTGCAAGATCAATGCCAAGCACATCCCTCACTGGGAGGTGTGCAAAGCCATGACTTTGCTCCACACAATGCAATAAGGAGAAAAGTGGATGATGTCACCAGGTCCTGTTTGGAGAGGAGAAGGGTCCAGGTATCTTGTACCACAGGCTGACTTATCAGTTCAGGGAATGTTTTCTTTTATCTTGTGAATATTCCTTTCCCCTTCAGCCAGCCTGAGGCTCACCTTTCAGCTCAGTCCCTTCACAGGAGCTGAATTTTCCCTGCCTTCTATTACCCCTTAGCCATACTCCAGGCTCAGCAAGTGGTGGCACCTGATAGGACCCTCTTTGCATTCTCCCTCCCTCCCTCAGATACCAAGTACACTGGAACTAAGGAATCATACTCGAGATTTGAATCAACTGTATCAAAAATAGAAGTTCAATTTGGTGAAAAAATATAAAGCAGTACAATGCAGTAAAGTCCAAACAGAACACAGCAGGGATTCTTCAGAGAGAACTCAATTCCAAAAGCATGAACTATTTTTAATGGTTCTTTATCCAAAGGAATGATTCGATTGGAAAAAATCAGTAGCCTTTTAGCCTCCAGGTATGAGAAGTATAAAAGGAGACCAATTCCCACATGCACCATGTTGCCGGACCCGATCCCTGTTTCTGTCAATGCTAGTCCTGTGGAGAAGTGAGTGAGGCCAGGAGCATCTGGAAGAAGGTGGCTGGTTAAAATGGATATTTTCTGCCTCCAGATGGGGTGTGCCAGGAGCAGGCTTTATAGACAATGCAGGGCTCCTGCTGACAATGGGCAGATGGAACTAAATCAGGAAGTAATGATCAGACAACTGCAGAACACAGTCCACTGAATAAGACAGCTGACCTGTCTTCTTGAAACACACAATGGCACCACAGATAGGACTGCAATGATGAGAAGACTGTGTTGCTCCACTTCTTCAGCCCTTTGGACCAAAAGTCTCCCTTCACATTTTGTCACTGTTGTTGATGCTGATGGCACTGGTGCATTGGTAGAGGACAGTTCAGCTGTCTCACTCTGTGATCTGTATTGTGCGTTGTCTGATAATTCCCTCATAGTTGAACTCGGCCTAAATGTTTAGCCAAAACACTAACTGTTGGGTCATTGGAAAAGTGAAGAATCATTTTTGCAAAGACAAATAGTTTATGACTTTTCCAATGACCCAACAGTTTGTGCTGTCTGCTTGCTAACACAGCCCATCTGTGGGGAGACAATTTCCAGTTTCTCCATCAATGGAGATTTCCAGTTTCTCCATCACTAGTCATTATCATGACCTTAGGACTTGTGGGCTTAGCTAAAGAGGGGTCCACTAAGTCTCTTTCCTTCATCATTCATGAGCTAGTTGGTGATTCATGCTTCGAGGATACAAAAATATCCCGTTCTCTCATGCTCTTTCTTTAAACATATTGCCCACCATTAGCCAATCCCTGCTGTGTTGATTATTATTTTATTTGTGTTTTCATATTGGAAATTATCTACTTCTTCCTATGTGCTTGTATTGCTGACATTCTCCTACAAATAAGAAATCCCCTCCCAATATATGTTTTACTCTGAAGTTAACTTTAATCTGTGTTACTAAAACTTGTTTTGCCGATCACTCTGGACTGATGCACATTTTAAAATTTAATGTCATAATCTTTAGTCATCTAGTGGGTTTGACTAGGCAAGAATATAAATTAACGTAAATATTTTTACTTAACTCATTTACATTCTAAATTCTTCCACGTGTCAATCATCTCTTTACTATATATAATACAATCTATTTACTGTAGTTCTCCATTTTATTTGTTTTCTTAATGGAAGTCTGAGATTTATGTCTGGAAATTTTGTCTGGAAAAGTTATGTAGCATATATTACCATTACACTGAAAACCTGTTTTGACACTTTTGGTCCCATTTCAAAGTAATCACTGTGTGGTTTTAAAAGATCAAATAGGGATGTCAAGCTTCCTGAGGTGGCAGGACTTTAGGGCCAGACTGTGGCTCATCTCCTCTCCTGCTCTCCTTTAGACTTCAGGTTTGTTTCTTGGGACTTTGAGACAAACTTGCGCCCCTACTCACCCCATCAGATAGCAGTTCAAGAAAATGGCCTTGTCGGATATTAAGCTGATTGGAGATGTACAGCTAAACAGCAGAAACCAGTGGCTCATCCCTCCCCCATTCACCTTTTTTTTTTTTTTTTTTGGAGAGGTTTTTTTTTTTTTTTTTTTTTTTTTTTTTTTTCCCACAGGGCATGTGTGCTCGCCAGACAGACAGAGAGAGACAGAGAGACAGAAAGTGAGAAATCACCCCCCAGGGGGGATGGCCACGCTGCAATCCCTTTTCCTCCATTCTCCTCTTGGGATCTTGGGCACACACGCACACGAGCCCGGTGTGAGTTTAAGCTACTGGGTCCGGGACTCGAACCGTGGTCAACTACATGGGAGTCCAGCGACAAAAAACTCTCCAAAAAAAGAAAAAAAAAAGAATCAAATGGAATTATTAGGGATGAAGAATGTGATATATGAAGTTAAATCCTCCCTAGAAAGCATTAAAACTAGGTTACATCATAGAAAACAACATATCTTGAATGCTGAAGACAAAATCTCTGACATGGAAAAAAATTACCAAAACAACTGAGAAGACAACCAAGGAAAATGAGGATAATATATGAGAAATACTACATACTATCAAGTGCCCAAAGATCTGGATAATTGTATCACAGAAGAGGAAGAAAATTATAAGGACATTCATAATTTATCCCATGAAATTCTGGAGGAAATCTTTCCAAATAGAGAGGCATTCAAATATCCAGACCCAAGACATACATAGGACACCAAGAAGAATCAACCCAAGATCCTCTCCAAGGCACATCTTAGCCAGACAGGCCAAAAACACAAAGACAAGACACTAAAATTGGCATGAGGGAAATGTCAAGTTATTTACAAAAATTATGCCATCAGACTAGCATTGAACCTCTCATAGGAAACAATGCAGGCAAGAAAAGCATGGGGAAATAGAGTCAAAGTGTAAAATTCAGAACAATTTCAACCAAGAATACTATACCCGGCAAGGTTATCCTTCATATGAGAAACAAAAAATAGAAATATTCTCAGATAAACAAAACCTGAAAAAATTTACCAACTCCAGACCAAGTCTTCAAGAAGTTCTGAAGGAAGAGTTATACCAGGAAAAATAAAAAGTCAGACAGACAGATATGAGAACAATAAACCAAGAAAATGGCTCACTTAATGATAGGAACATGTCTGGAAATGCCAATAGCAACATTGAATGCTAATGGATTAAATTCTCCAATCAAGAGACACACGTGAGCTGAATGGATAAAAACACAGAAACCCTCTATCTGTTGCCTACAAGAAACACATCTTATGGACAAAGACATACATAGATTAAAATGGAAAGGGTGGGAAAAGATATTCCATGCAAATGGAAATCAAAAAAGGCCTGCAGTGGAAATACTGATTTTAGACAATATTGGCTTCAAGACAAAGACAGTAGGAAGAGACAAAAGAGGGCAGTATATAATAGTAAATGGGCAACCTCATCAAGAAAACATAATGCTTATAAATATCTATGCACCCAACTTAGGAGCACCTAAATACGTGAAGGAAGGACTGATGGGGCTAAAAGGAGAGATAGGGTGCAACACTATAATTGTTGAGGACCTCAACACCCCATTAGCTCCTTAGAAAGATCTTCTAGACTAAAAATAAGAGAAATACAGTACCTAAATGGTATTATAAATCAAATTAGATTAATAGACATCTATAACTTTCAACCCTAAGACTAAAAAAACTATACATTTTTCTCACCCCAGCATGGAGCCTGTTCAAAAACTGTCCATATAACAGAACACATATCAAACCTTTACAAATTCAAAGACATAGAAATTATATCCAGCATCTTCTCTAACCATTATGGAATTAAACTCGATATTAATTTCAAGAAACACCCTCGAAAATACATAAACACATGGAAATGAAACAACCTACTTCTGAATAACTTCCTTTTTTATGGTTTTCATTTTTTTCAGATTATTGTTATTATTATTCCAATTATTTTTTAAACATTTGATCACTATTTATCATTTGGCATATAAAAAGACTTTATGCAACATGAAGTACTTCTCAGACCAGTCCATTTGAGAATACTATACACATCATCATCAACAGGTAATAAACCATATCTGTATTTCACTAATGTCATGCCTCTCTATTTGTCCTCTTCCTATCCTTCTTCATACTCTTCTCTTCTCCCACCCCATTCCACACTGTCTTATCATCAGTAACTATTTTCAGTGCTTTATGCGCTCCAATATTTCAATCTCGAATAACTTCTTAACTATGGCATTAAGTCTGAAATCAAAATATCTATGGAAACAAATGATAATGAGCACACAAGTTCCATAATCTATGGGAAATGGCAAAAACAGTCATAAGAGGGAAATTAATACTAATTAGTGTGCAGAATAAAAAGATGGAAACGTGGCAAATAGACCACCTATCATCATGTCTCAGAAAATTGAAAAAACACTAAAAAATGCCAGAAGAAGAAAAAAATTACACATGTTAGAGAAGAAATAAATGACATAGAAAATAAATAAACTATACAGAAAGAAATAAAAGCAAAAGCTGGTTCTTTGAAAAGATTAACAAGCTCTACACACCTTTAGCTAGAATGATAAAGAACAAAGAAAGAAACCAGATAAATCAAATAGGTAATGAAACAGGGAACATTACAACAGACATAATAGAAATAGAAAATTTAGGAGTATACTATGAGCGACTATATGCCAACAAACAAGAGAACATGGAGGAGATGGACAAATTCCTGGATGCACACAATCAGGAGCACATAGAATACCTGAATAGACCCATAACAATCTGTGAGATTGAATCAGTAATAAATAACCTCCCGACAGAGGAAAGAACAGGACCTGATGGCTACATTTCTGAGATCTATAGATATGTTAAGGAAGAGATAACCCTCATTCCACTCAAATTATTTCTAAAGATCCAAAAGGAAGGAAACTTTCCAAATTAATTGTATGAAGCCTCCATCATTCTCATTCTCAAAACAGATAAAGACATGGCAAACAAAGAAAGCTATAAACCAATATCTCTGATAAATATAGCTGCAAAAATTCTCAACAAGATACTCGCAAATCATATCTAACAACATATACAAATGATTAATAATTGCGACCAAGTAGGCTTTATTCCAGAGGTGCAATCGTAGTTCAACATATGCAAGACCATAAATATAATACAGCATATTAACAGAAAGAAAGCTAAAAATCATTTCAATTGGTGCAGAGAAAGCATTTGATAGAATACATCCTTTTATGATTAAGACTCTGAGGAAGATTGATATAGAAAGGTCATTTCTCGACACGATAAAATCCGTATATGAGAAACCTATAGCTAACATTAGACTGAATGGGGAAAAGCTTTTGCACTAAAACCTGGTACTAGACAAGGCTGCCCACTTTCCCTACTGCTTTTCAGTACATTGCTGAAAGTCGAATCCAATGCAATCAGAGCACTATAAAAGGCATTCAAATAGGCAAAGAACTGAGAACATCTTTATTCACAGATAATATGATGGTATACTTAGAAGACCCAAAAGTTTATGTGAAAAAACTTATCAGAGTAATAAATTGATACAGTAAAGTGGCAGGATACAATATCAACATCCAAAAATCTATAGCATTTCTGTATAAGAACAACAAGTTGAATGATGTAGATCTGAAGAAAGGAATCCCATTTACCATAGGCACAAAATGTATAAAATACCTAGGGATAAACTTAAACCTAATAACTTTACACAGAAAACTATGAAAATCTTTAAAAAGATGGGAACCAGCAGTTAGCGTAATGGTCATGTCGCTGGACTCCCACGTAGTCGACCGTGGTTCACGTCCCGGACCCGGTGGCTTAAAACTCACACCGGGTGCGTGTGCGTGCGTGCCCAAGATCCCGAGAGGAGAATGGAGGAGAAGGGATTGTGGCATGACCATTCCCCCGGGGGGTGATTTCTCGCTCTCTGTCTCTATGTTTCTCTCTGTCTGTCTGGTGAGCGCACGTGCCCCATAGCGAAAATCTCTCCAAAAAAAAAAAAAAAAAAAGATATTGAAAATTCCACAAAAAAGTGGAAGGACATCCCACGTTACTGGATTGGAAGAATTACTATAATCAAAATATCATTTCTACCTGAATTAACCTACATATTTAATGCAATGCCAATCAAAATACCAGATACATTCTTCACGGCCTAAAAAAGACAATCATATATTTGTCTGGAATCATAAAGACCTCACATTGCCAAAGCAATCTTCCACAAGAATAGTGGAATTGGTGGCATATTACCCCTGACCCCAAAATATGCTATAAAGCTGTAGTAATTAAAGCAGCATAGTATTGGCACAAAAACAGACAGGTGAAACAATGGAATAGAATAGAGAACCTAGAAATAAACTGAAAAATTACAGCCAACTGACTTTTGACAAAGGGTACCAGATAATCCAGTGAGAAAAGGAAAACCTCTTTGCAAATGGTGCTTGAAAAACTGGATATCCAACTGCAGAAAGATGAAACCAAATCCCCATCTTTCACCATTAACAAAAATCAACTCAAAATGGATCAAAGACCTGAACCTAAGACATCAAACTATACTACTAGTGATGGAAAACACTGGAGAAACTCTGGGAGATACTGAGGTAGGAGAAGACTTTTTCAATAAGACCTCTGAAAGCACAGACAATAAGCCTTAAAATAGGCAAGCAGGACTATATTGGATTAAGAAGTTTCTATACAGCAAAAGACACAGAAGTTCACACTAATGTGTGGATCAACGACCCTCAGAGTTGGAGAAAATTTTTGTAAACTGTGCCATAGATAAGAGACTGATAAACAGAATAAACGGGGACATCAAGAAGCTTTCCTGAAAAAAAAAATTATTAACCCAATTAAGAAATGGGAAAATGAGTTGAACACTCTCTCTAAGGGACATATACGAACAGAGAAAACAACATATGACGAAATGCTCCACATCCCTCATCATAAGGGAGATGCAGATTAAAACCAAAGTGAGATACAACCTAACCCCTGTCAGAATGGTAAAAATTAAAAATACGAAAAGTGATAAGTGCTGGCAGGTTGTGGTGAAAATAGAACTCTCCTACACTATTGGTGGGAATGTAAGTTGGTCCAGCCACTGTGGAAAACAATATGGAGGATCCTCAAAGATCTACAAATAGAACTATCATTTGATCCAACAAACCCCCTTCTAGGTTTCTACCCATAGGACAGGAAAATGCTCAGTTGGAAAAGTACCTGCACATCAATTATTCATGATTGCTAAGACATTAAACCAACCCAAATGTTCACAAATAGATCAATGGATTGAAAAAGTGTGGCACATATACTCTGTGAAATACTATTCAGACATCAAAAACAAAAGGACCCTGACATTTGTCAGAAAGTGACCGAATATGGAAGATTTATTGCTGAGCGAAGCAACATATACTGACAATCTGTACTCTATGTTAGAGATTGAAATATTGGAGTGCATAAAAGCAGTGAAAATGGTTATGGATGCTGAAGACAGTGGAATGGTGGGCATTGGAGAAGGGAAGAATATAGAGAAGGATATCAAGAGAACAAATAAGCATGACCTTGTGGGACACGAATGGTTTATTACATTTGATGATAACATGTACAGTATTCTCAACTGGACTGGTCTGAGAAGTATTTCATGTTAGATAAATTCTCTTTATAAGCCTCATGATGTAAAGTAATTGAATGTTTTTTAGAGAAGACAATAAAAAATAATAATCTGTAAAAACTAAAAATGATGATGTGGATAGCAATGTCTTTGTCTTGAATGATATGCATGTATTCATGCTGGAAAAAGAAACGTTATACACTGTAAACATATATGTGAGTGAATGCAATATAAAAAGTTTAAAAATTAAAAATAATCTACAAAAAGGAAACATGCCAGGCACATGTGCATGCATGCCTGAAATTCTGAGATGAGAAAGAAGGTTTTGCGGCATGATCATCCCCCTGGGTTGATTTCTCACTTTCTGTCTCTCTGTGAAGCATATATGCCCTACAGCAAAAATTCTCTAAAAAAAAAAAAGACAAGGTCGAAAACTAAGTTACTCGCTGCATGTTTACCCCAAATGCAGCACTCACTGAGCCACAGGTAACCTGCTCCAAAACATTTCATTCTATGGGCCATGGTATAGAATTCATGGTCTTGTTAACAGTTTTAGAAAGGCATATATTTCCAGAAGTACACTAAATGCACAATTATCAATTCTATAAATAACAAAATATCAGCAAAATATTTAGGTTATAACATCTCCAAATTTAGTTTTAGATATATAGTTATTGTCAGTTAGTTCGGTTACAGTTTTAAACTAGCAAACCATTACCCTAGAAGAGCAGTTAAACTACCCTATAACACTGCACCAACTTCCCAAGGAAGGTAGGTGGAAAAGTCCCAAAAGTGATGCCCATTATTCTAATTAACATTTGAGATCCTAGAAAAGTCAATTACTCAAGAAACACTTTGAAATTATTCAATTTTTCGTTCTCAATTCCTCTAAAACAATTTATATAAATTTAAGATCCAGACCCCTTAAGAATACGTCTTCAAAGCAGGTTTGTCACTAAAGTGTTTTGACTCAAAACATAGTCTTAATGCCTCCAAAATGTAATTGTAACATAAAATCACAATCCTTGGTTTGGATACATCAAATCCAATTTCCATAACAATTCATTGGTAGAGCTATGAAACACAAAAATAAATCACGGTAAACACATGCAACAATGCAACTACAAGAGTGGAATATAAGTTCTATTTTTCAATGAAGACTGAAAATATAAAGCCCCAAAGTGAGTGGCAACAGAAATTTACATATAAACGTTGTTTAAAAATAGAATGTTTTCCCAGAGCTTCTCCAGATATGTCAGTGAATAGTCACAGTCTGAGGAAAGACCTATAAATAAATCAAAGAGTTCTAACTAACTATGCTGATCTACACACTCCATTACCAATGTTTAACTGATACACATAATTTACAAACACTGGGTCATTCATTTTTCTCCCCCCACTCACTTTCTCCAAGTAAAAAGGACTTGCTGGAGAAAAGGCTGCAAAGCTGACACCGCTGTGGCCTGGACCCGGGTCCACGGGTGCTACAGGAGCCGGGAAGAACGTCCTGGGTCCTGGCGTCCTAGCGAGTCAGGGTCCCAGCTGGAGCCGTCACCCTGCGGATGCAGACCTCTCACCTCCTGGCTGCTTCTCCTAGGCGCCCACCACCCGCAGTCACCCAAAGAGCTTCAGACTAAGCACCATCCCAGGCCCAGCAAGGGTCTCAGGATCCGGGCAGGTTAACCCCTTCCCGCTGGCGTCCCCGACCAGTCACGCGACCCCCCTAACACCCAGTGGCGGTTGGACAGCCACGCTCACCTCGCTCACGCTTGCTTCTGGGCTGCAGGAAGGACCCGCTCCGCACTCGGGCGCCTGCTGGGCTCCACCGCCCTTGGGCTGAGTTAGGACCAGAGTGGCCCTGGTAGGGGCCAGGGCCGGCTCGGGGTAACGCACAGACAGCATAAGGGTGGCAGCCACCGCTGCTGGACACCAACTCTCGCTAGGGCAGTCGCGCGCTTTGGCATCTGGCATGCATACTCTCAGCGTGGAATTGGCTCAGTCTTAGGGCGGGCTTGGGCTCCTTCCTGCAGACTACAGGGTGGGGCAGGGCATGGATCTGGCTCAGCCACTGTGCTCAACATCCAGTGACCGCCCAGGCAGAGGGCAGCCCCTCTGGTGGGGATAAGACCATCAGATCAGGATACAGGGTCGCAGGCTGGTCACAGGTGATGCCCAGGGAGTTTGGAGGCAGCCAGGACTCCCAGCTCCTCCCGCAGAGGGTGCTCAACCTCTATGAGGTCCAGGCTCTGTGGAGGACCTTCTAGTCTCAAAGCCAAGTCCTCCCTAGGGCTTCCTTCCCATAGCTCCCTGTGGTCCAGATGCCTTGGATGTTCCCCCATCCAACATGGTGTAGGCAGGGCAGGGCCTCTGCAAAGCTTTAGCTATTTCTGACCTTGGCTTTGGCTGGCATTACAGAAACTATCTGGTTTGGCATAGGGAGCTCTGTCTTCACACAGGACATCTTCAGGCCCAAAACATCACAGCCCCACACAGTGGAGAGTCTCATGGTTGTTATCATTGGTGTCAATGAATGTTTTTATTTCAGTTTTCATTTGTTTAATATCTTAGAAATCATTCGGGAGTAGGCTATTTAGTTTCCATGTGTTTGTGTATTTTGGAGGGCTCTTTCTGTGGTTGATTTCAAGTTTTGTACCATTGTGGTCAGAGAAGATGCTGGATGTAGTTTGGATTCTTTTAAATTTGTAGAAACTTCTTTGTGCCCTATTATGTCTCAATCTTTGAAAATGTTCCGTGAGGGAATGAGAAAGCAAAGTATATTGGAGCTGCTGGGTGAAATGTTCTCTCTGTCAGGTCCGTTTGGTGTATGCTATCAACTAGCTCCTGTGTCTCTTTTGTTATTCTTTATCTAGATGACCTGTCCAGTGAGATGTTGAAATCCTCAACAATTAGTGTGTTGCAGTCTATCTCTCCTTTGAGATTTAGCAGTCTTGAATGTATTTGTATGTCTTGTGTTGAGAACATTATATATATATATATATATACATATATAAACTGCTACATATTTTTGGTGAACTAATCCTTTCAGAATGATACAGTGTTTTTGTCTCTTTTCACCATTTTAAACTTTAGAGTCTATATTAGTATTGCAACTTTGGCCTTTTCTAAAATTCTGTTTGCATGAAACAAATATTTCCAGCCTGTCACTTAAGTCAACGTGTTTGTCAAAGAGCTCGGGTTCTTAGGAGAAACATGTAGAGAACTTTTTTTGTTTTTAATCCATTGAGACAATCTGTCTCTTTTAATTGAGGAATTTAGTCTAATAACATTCAGTTTTATTATCAATATATGTGGATTTATCTGCCGTTTCATTTTTAAAATTTTATTTATTTATTTATTTATTTATTTATTATTTATTTATAGTTCTTTTGTTTTCTCTTCTATTTGTCTCTCTTTAGTTTTCCTCATGTAGTGTTCCCTTAAGTATTTCCTGAAGAGCTGGTCTAATGTTGGTGAATTTTTTTGTCATTTGTTCATGTAGAAATGATTTTCAAGGCACTGGGTCCAGGACACAAACCATGTCGCTGGCTGTGTGGGATCCAGCTACCTTGACATCCATGCCTCCTGCTGGCCCTCCCATTCTCATATTTAAGGGTTATTTTTCCATTCATTTTGGTGGCTTGGACTAAATTGGAGATTTTGTCTTCAAGGTCAAGGGTTATTTTTTCTTCATGATCTAATCAGCTGTTAATACATTTTGAGAGACGTTTTGATTTCCTGCATCATATCTCCAGACATTCTGTTTCATTCTTTTTTGGGGTTGTCTATCTTTTCTTTCCCTTTTATTCTATTTAATACATAATGCTTAGCAGTTTTTGTACATCCCTTTAGTTTTTTTTGGACAGGTTTTCGCTATAGGGCGCGTGCACTCGCCAGACAGACAGAGAGAGACATAGAGATAGAAAGAGAGAAATCACCCCTCGGGGGGATGGTCATGCTGCAATCCCTTCTCCTCCATTCTCCTCTCGGGATCTTGGGCATGCATGCACAGGCGCCTGGCCTGAGTTTAAGCCACTGGGTCCGGGACGCGAACCGCAGTCGACTACGTGGGAGTCCAGCGACATAGCCATTATGCTAACTGCTGGTTCCCATCCCTTTAGTTTTTTACTTGGTCTTACATATAAGCATCTTGATTTTGTTTTATTTTTACTTATTTATAATAATTTTACAATTTATATTATTTATAATTCAGTGCACATCCAGTAATATAATTATGTAGTAATTTGTATAAACAGAACCTAATTTTGACACTATTAAATATTTTGTGTATCTCAAATAAGGTATATTTTCTTTTTTTAACCTCTACTTTTAAAGCAAAAATGCTTAACAATTTGCAAACATTCATGTCTATTCCCTTAATAAGTCAGTTATAAAATGAAGTTTGAATATTTGTTAATTATATATATTATGTAAATGCATTTTTATATTCCTTTTGACATTTACATTGGATATGAGAACAAATTAACACTAAATACTTGAGCTAAAAATCCCCACATTAAATATCAATTTTGCATGGCATTATCATTTTCTTTTCCAATGTGTAGTGGAAAGTGTTAACTGACTTCCAAGAACATATCTCCCTTCCCTTTCTTCTTTATTGACAAAATAGTGGTTTGTTTAAGAAGTAATTGTGTCCACTTCTAAATACTCAGCATAGCAGATTTCCTTCTATATAGTGGTAGCCCAATGAGCCAGTTCTGGTGGTGGAAGTCTATCAAGTGAGATATTTGAAGGACATTTTATTTTCCTAATACAAATAGTAGAACAACTGTAGTTGCCATATACTTTTGTTTTCATCAATCCCCTTCTTCATACCCTAAGCACATGTTACCCTAACACATGGATGTGAACAAACTCATTGCCTCTGAGGGAAAAGGTCCATTTGCTAGAGAGGGCACAGCAGGAAGCTAGTATAAACCATTGGTCTTTCATGATTTCCTTGAGCAGTCACACAGAAGGGATACTTGACTCTAAACCTCATTGTGACATGATAAAAATAAAACCCTCGTTTAGCCAGGATTCTATTACATGTAGTCAAAATACAATCTCAGTTGCTACACTAGCTTCTTGCTCAAATCACTCCCACTTTTACATATGGAATGACAAATATATATTCCTATATACATCTTCATTATATGCTTTGAGATATTTAAGCTCTTCAAATTTCTGAAGTACTTTGATTTCATATAAAGGTTCTTCAAAATTCCTAGAGAAATGTATAGTATGAAAACTCTATTCTTTAATTTTAAAAAATTTCTTGCACCGAAACCATTTCATACTTTAATTCCATTTTTTCACAATATTGTTGAATTCTCCTTGAATATTAAAGAAGAATTCATGTTCCTTCCTCTTGCATGCAAGTAGACTGAAAAAAAGATACAGAAAACATTTCACAATTAAGAATAAATACAATCTTTCTTGATATTTGTATTGTGTTTTAGGGAACAAGCTTTAATTACACAATGAAATTTGTTTCTTCATTTTTACATCCATACTTCTGTAACAAAAGAGTATTTATACAAAATAATTTTGTGAAATCTTACAAAGTTTATTATTACTTTCTGGTTTTATTGTATTCCTTTACTCATTAATAAGTACACTGAAATATTCTTTAAACATATATCTCATGTATTATTAACTAAATATCCTATAGATTCACATTTATTCCTTCTCAATAATTTGTTTATATTGTTATAAATTAAATAAAATCTTTATTCTTTTTAATTTTTTTTTTTTTTTTTTTTTTTTTTTTTTTTGCTATATGGCATGTGTGCTTGTTGGCAGAGAGACAAGGCAGGAGGAAGAGTGAGATAGCACTCCACAGGGATTATGGCCACACCACATTCTCCATTGTCTTCTTGAGATTTTCAGACACATGCATACACACTGGCGTGTTTTCACGACCCCCCCCAGTCTGGGACTTGAACCTCAGTTAGCCATGAGGGATCCGGCTACCTTAACCTATACCCTCATATAGACCAAAATCTTGCAATGATAAAATAATCACAACTGCTTCTTATAGGCAAATTAATGAAAAAAATTTATAATTACACTCAATAGCTGTTGTTTAAAAAAGATTTCTTTAAATCTCTAGAACTCCAAATATTTCTGTCATCATTTGGAGTCCCTGTATCATTTTAAGTCTTACTCTATTTATCTTCCATTCATAGATTCTCCACAATAATTTCTTCCACTTAGTTTCTCATTTTTGACATCGTCAACCCCCTTTTCTTTTTAATCAGAACGTATTTCCCTCAGTTAAAGAAATGTTGAAGTTGGGGTCGGTAGGCGGAGTGGTGATTAAGGTGCATGGCTGACCACAGTTTGAGTCCCGAACCTGGTGACTTACTTTCTCACTTTCTGATTCTGTCTCTCTCTGGTTAAATTAAATAACAAAATAATAATAAATGAAACTAAATAAATGAATAAATATTTTTAAGAAAGGAAATGTTGAAGGTAGCAATATTTGTCTTAAAAATAAAATCTTCCATTAATCCTCTCTCCTAGAATTAAGGTTTTTCCTTTCCTTTGTACAAAATTTTCTTAGAAAAAGTTGTATACTTCATAATCACATACTAACTCATTACTATTTCATATCCAACACCTTCAAGCTATTGAAATTCCAAAGATATAACTTCTTTACTATCAAAAGCCTTTGAATATACTGTACTTTTTTTTTTTGGTGCCATTTTTTCTAGATTTTTTTCAAAAATTCTACATTTTAAACCAATTTCTCTTTAACCTAATAATAATACGTATGTGTCTACTTTTACTCCCAACTCTAAGAATCTATTTTTTTTGTTGTTGTTATCTTCATCATTTCTATGCATAAAATTAGGCTGTGCCTGTACTGACCCTTATATTTTCTAGAGAGATCTTGGCTGCAAATATGACCTTAAGTAATGGATACTGGATTTCCACCTCTAGCCCAGAATACTATTTCTGATTTTTAGTTTTCAATGCCTAAGTGATATCTCTCCATCAATACCTTACCTAAAATAAATATGACCAAACTCATCTTTCTGCCAAAAACATTTAAATGTTGCCATTTTTATTAAATTGTTATTTCTGCCTCAGTTTTACAGATCCAAAATATGAATTTTTTTATTTATTCTTCTGCAATCCTTGATAAGTAAAAAAATACAATCAAACTGTTGCATGGTCTGTCATCTGTGATGCAATGTTGATTATATGACTGTGAAACTAAGAGACTTCAAATCTCAGCTTCATGACTCACACTAACAATTTGATATTGGATAAGTTCCTAAACCTCACTTGACTTCATTTTCTTCTGTAAGCTAGAAGTATTCTCTTTCTGTAACAAAATATATTATGAAGAATATAATTTTTTTATAAAGGCCTTTCCCATTTATCCTCATTAATGTATCCCAAACCTCCATTCCTTTTATCCTGTGTTAGTACCTCCACATAACTGGAATACATAAATAAAATATTTCCCTTAGGGCCCATGTTAAGCCATCAGACTTAAATATTGCCTCTTTTCAAGTTTTAAACTATTATTACAAACATTGACTAAAAACTTAGTTTTAACCATTATTACAAAATCACTAATAAAGTTAAGTTGGTAGAAACAAGTTTGTGCTAGTTTGTTCTTAAGTGTTCTTTCTAAAATGATGTTTGGAAGCTTAGTTTGCTTTGAAAGTGTAGTGCACTTTTTATGTACCTTTTATAAATTTTCAGACATAAAAGACCTAGTTTGTATTCCATGTAAATTGTGTAAAATATCATTGTTTATATAATATCGTTGTAGAATTTAAAGGCTAAAAATTTTATTTCTATAAGTATTTTTAAATTTATGTCCCAGAAAAGCTAGTTACCTTTTCAAAGCAGGGCAGAAATTAAAGAAAAGTTGGTGGTTACATGCTTTGAATCTTTCTAGAAGATGTCAACTCTAAATTATTTCTTCATTAGAGACCACATGATAATCCAGTGCTCTGAGAGGCCGTATACTGTTAACAAGAACATGTCTGTATTCCTTTTTAAGGCTTACTGATTTCCATGGAAGTCATGCTTAATTAACTTTGTACAATTTTTTGGTGGTCAAATATCTATAATACAATTATTTGATAAGATGCATACTTCAAGAGATATACAAGACTGCAAATTTTCCATATATTTTAAATGAAGGTGTGAGAAACAGGGCTTGAAGGTAGTGTGTCTTGAAGGATTGAGACACGGGACAATGAAATGGTTAAAATCAGGGGGCTAAAGCTTTTTTGGAGCAGAAGCAAAACTGCACCAGAACAGAATCCTTTTATTCTAAATTAAATCAGATAAGCAGTGAGTGAATTTAGCTATAGGGAACAGTGTATAAGATACATGACACTTTCTAGGCTATAATCCTGGTATAAGATCAATAGCTATCATTAACTTAGTACTAAGACAATATCTTTTTTTTTTTTTATTAATTACTTTATTTATTTTTGTATATACTTTCAATCATATTGTTTGGCTTACAATGAGACCATTTCGATATGTGAACATTTCTCCCCAGACCCGTTGATCGAAATATCTTCAACAGATAACACCACACCTCCCCATCCCGTCAATGCTCTACCTCTGTATCCCTTCTCTAAATGTCTTTCGTTGGGCCCCACTCCTCCACATACACCTCATCTGACATTCACACCCATCTCTTGTGTTTGTTCAACTGTTAGTCAATCAGTTTCCGACATAGAATGCAGACAAACGGTATATGTTAAGTGGGGACATACAATGTCTCTCCTTCATAGCCTGGCTTGCCTCACTCAGCAGTACATCTTCCATATTCTTCCACTTTCTGTCAAAAGCCAGGGCTCTGTTGGTTTTTATGGCTGAGTAGTATTCCATAGAGTATATGTGCCACAGTTTTTCAATCCATTCCTCCATACGGGGGCATCTGGGTTGGTTCCATGACTTAGCAATTGTGAATAGTGCCGCAATAAACATCGATGTGCAAGCACTTTTCCAATGAAGGATTCTTCTGTCCTTTGGGTAGATACCGAGGAGTGGGATCTCTGGATCATATGGCAGATCTATCTGTAGATTTTTGAGGAATCTCCAAATTATTCTCCACAGTGGTTGGACCAATCTACATTCCCACCAGCAGTGTAAAAGAGTTCCCCTTTCACCACACCCCCGCCAACACTTATCATTTTTTGTTTTTTTAATATTAGACAATCTGACTGGGGTTAGATGGTACCTCATTGCTGTTTTTATCTGCATTTCCCTTACGATGAGGGAGGTTGAACATTTTTTCATATGCCTTTTGGCCATTCGTATGTCATCTTTAGAGAGTGTTTTCTTCATCTCCTTCTCCCATCTTTTAATAGGGCTGCTCATCTTTTTTCCAAACACCTTTTTTAGTTCCTTGTGTATTCTGGTTATCAGTCCCTTATCTGATGCACCATTTACAAAAATATTTTCCCATTCTGAGGGCTGTCGATTCACACTAACTACTGTGTCTTTGGCCATGCAGAAACTTCTTAGTCTGATGTAATCCCACTTGTCTATTTTGTGGACGATGGACTCTGCTTTGGGGGTCTTCTTTAGGAAGTCTTTCCCTACACCAATGTCTCCCAGAGTTTCCCCAGCATTCTCCAGGAGCAGCTTTATAGTTTGAGGTCTTAGATTTAGATCCTTGATCCACCTTGACTTGATTCTTGTCAAAGGAGAGAGGTAGGGGTTCAGATTCATCTTTCTGCAAGTGGAAGTCCAGTTTCTCCAGCACCACTTGCTGAAGAGGCTTTCATTTTCCCACTGGATTGACTGGTACCCCTTGTCAAAGATCAGTTGACTGTATGTTTGGGCACTTATTTCTGGGGACTCTATTCTGTTCCATTGGTCCACATGTCTGTTTTTGTGCCAATACCATGCTGTCTTTATTACCACAGCTTTGTAATATATTTTTGGATCGGGGATTGAGATGCCACCCACTCCATTCTTCTTGTGTAGAAGTGCTTTGGCAATACGGGGTCTTTTATGATTCCAGACAAATTTTAAGATTGTCTTTTCTAGATCTGTGAAGAATGTGTCTGGTACTTTGATTGGCATTGCATTAAATAGGTAGATTAATTTGGATAGAATTGCCATTTTGATTATATTAACTCTTCCGATCCATGAACATGGGATGTCCTTCCATTTTTTTGTGTCATTTTCAATTTCTTTTTTTACCTTCTCGTAGTTTTCCTTGTGGAGGTCTTTAACTTCTTTGGTTAGATTTATTCCTAAATATCTTATACTTTTAGTGGCTATGGTAAACGGAATAAGTTTTTTCAGTTCTATCTCAGTCTGCCTGTTATTCGTATATAGAAATGCTATCGATTTCTGTATATTGATTTTATATCCTGCAACTTTACTGAATTCATGTATTACTTCCAGTAGTTTTTCCATGGAGACCATTGGGTCTTCTATGTATACAATCATGTCATCTGCAAATAGAGAGAGTTTCACCTCTTCTTTTCCTATTCGAATGCCCTTTATTTTTTCCTCTTTTCTGATTGCGTTGGCGAGGACTTCCAGTACTATATTGAAAAGGAGAGGAGAAAGTGGGCATCCTTGTCTTGTTCCTGTGTTTAGTGGGAAAGCTTTCAGCTTTTCTCCATTCAGGATGATGTTCGCTATGGGTTTTTCATAGATGGCTTTTATTGTATTGAGAAATGGCCCTTCTATGCCGATTTTGCTAAGAGTCTTGATCATGAAGGGATGTTGTATCTTATCAAATGCTTTTTCTACGTCAATCGATATGACCATATGGTTTTTGTCTTTCTTCCTATTAATATGGTGTATTACATTTATGGTTTGCGTATGTTGAACCAACCTTGCATTCCTGGAATAAAGCCTACCTGATCATGGTGTATGATCTTCTGTATAAGTTGTTGAATACGATTTGCTAGTATCTTGTTGAGAATCTTTGAGTCTATGTTCATCAGAGATATTGGTCTATAGTTTTCCTTCCTTGTCCTGTCCTTATCTGTTTTGAGGATGAGGGTGACAGAGGCTTCATAGAATGAATTAGGGAGAGATTCACCCTTTTGGATCTTTAGAAATAATTTGAGCAGAATGGGAGTTAACTCTTCTTTGAAAGTTTTGTAGAATTCAGAGGTGAATCCATCGGGGCCAGGGCTTTTCTTTGTTGGGAGGTTACTTATTACTGATTCAATCTCCTGGCTTGTTATGGGCCTATTCAGACTTTCTATTTCTTCCTGGCTCATTATTGGTAGATTATATTTGTCCAGGAATTTGTCCATCTCATCCAGATTATCTTGTTTCTTAGCGTATAGATGTTCAAAGTATCCTCTAATGATGTTTTGAATTTCTACTATGTCTGTTGTTATGTTACCAGCCTCATTGCAGATTTGATTCACCTGGTTCCTTTCTCTCTTCTTCTTAATAAGTCTCGCTAGTGGGGTATCAATTTTGTTTATCCTTTCAAAGAACCAGCTTTTGCTTTCACTTACTTTCTGTATAGTACGTTTATTTTCTATTTCATTTATTTCTGCTCGGATCTTTATTATTTCCTTTGTCCTGTAATTTTTTGGATTTTTTTGCTGTTGCTTTTCCAATTCTCTAAGGCTTGATGTTAGGTGATCCATTAGCCTTTTCTCTGTCTTCCTCTTATGTGCACTAATTGCTATGAACTTCCCTCTTATGACTGCTTTGGCAGTGTCCCAAAGATTATGGAAACTTGTATCTTCATTGTCATTGGCTTCCATGAATCTTTTGATTTCAGACATTATTTCTTCGGTAATAGTGGAGTCATTCAGGAGTAGGTTATTTAGTTTCCATGTTTTTAGGTATTTTTGAGGATTTCTCTTGAAATTAAACTCGAGTTTAATTCCATCATGGTCAGAGAAGATGCTGGAAATAGTTTCTATGCCTCTGAATCTGCAGAGGCTTGCTCTGTGTCCTATGATGTGGTCAATCTTCGAGAAAGTTCCATGTCGGGGTGAGAAAAAACTATATCTTGTGGTTTTTGGGTGGAAAATTCTATAGATGTCTGTTAAGTCCAATTGATTTATGGTATCATTTAGGTCCTTGATCTCTCTACCTATTTTTTGCCTAGATGATCTGTCCAGAGGGGATAATGCGGTGTTGAGATCTCCAACAATTAGTGTGTTGCAGTCTATCTCCCCTTTCAGATCTAACAATCTTTCCTTCACATATTTGGGTGCTCCTGTGTTAGGAGCATAGATATTAATAAGCGTTATATCTTCTCGATCTATAGAGCCTTTTACTATGATATAGTGCCCTTCTTTGTCTCTTCGGACACTTTTTGTTTTAAAGCCTATTTTGTCAGAAATTAGTATCGCAACTCCAGCTCTTTTTTGGTTCCCAACTACATGGAAAACCTTTTTCCAACCCTTCACTTTCAGTCTATGTATGTCTTTTTCCATGAGGTGGGTTTCTTGTAGGCAACAGATAGAGGGTTTCTGTTTTTTTATCCATTCAGCCAGTCTGTGTCTCTTGATTGGAGAATTTAACCCATTAACATTCAATGTTATTATCGGCATCCCAGAAGGTGAAGAGACTAATAGCGGAATGGAAAATCTATTCCATGATATCTTGGAAGAAAATTTCCCAAGCCTAGAGAGGCACCGAACCATCCGGACCCAAGAAATACAAAGGACCCCAAATAGAATCAACCCCAGAAGATCTTCCCCAAGGCACATCTTAGCCAGACTGTCTAACGTCACAGAAAAAGACATGATACTAAAACTGGCAAGAGAGAAACGAGAAATAACTTACAAAGGCCATCCCATAAGACTAACACCAGACCTCTCATCAGAAACAATGCAAGCAAGAAAAGAATGGGAAGACATACTGAAAGTGTTAAGAGAGAAACAATTTCAGCCAAGACTATTATACCCTGCAAGATTATCCTTCATTTGGGAAAAAAAGATTAAAATCTTCTCAGACAAACAAAACCTGAAAGAATTTGACAATATCTTGACTAGTGGCCAAACACAGCCCATGCTTGGAGTTCCATCCAGTTGACTATGCAGTCCCTGGGGCCTTCTGTCTGGGAATGTGGTGCTTTCAAGTCCCTTCTGCATTTTTTCCATCTGGCTTTCTCTCAGGCCTGGGCTGGTTTCTGTCTCTAAGAGAAGGGCACTGAACTTGACAAAAACATAATCTTTTTGATCTTGAATTATGTTTCCATTATAGTGACTCCTTCTTCATGACTTGTTAGTTCTTCTGTGATAATTCCATGAAACATGAGGCAAACAGGCTGCAACGCCTTATGTGTTGAGAACTAGTGGTCCAGATCCTGCACAGTCAGAGAAATCACTAGGTGACCACCAGGTCCTGAGACTGTTGATAGGGAAACTGGGCAAAGACTTGGGCTCACCACATTGTGATCTTCCCTGCGCAGACTAAGCAGCTCCCAGAGCATGATTATATCTATTTCTTTATAGATTTCCTTTTCAAGTCATAGAACGATTTATTCATTTCTTAGAATTAGTTGTCCATTTTGTCTTGCATCTCATGGAATTTTGATATGGTGAGTATTCTGAATTGTGATTTTCTTTTTTGGTGTTTTATCCACTGTTGGTGCTCCCTTGCTCCAGGATGGGTGGGGATGTGGGGTAGTAATCAACACAGCTGGGTGTCCTCTGCTTCCTCCTCGCTCTGCAGGGGCAGGTGGTGCAGGAAAGGAGCAAAGAGCTCAGGGCTACTTTTTGGAGCTATATGCCAGGGGATGGTAGACACTTCATTTTTAAAATCATGCATGCATATCGAATTTTTGAAATGCTTTGTCAACATTTAGTAAGATAATCACATTTTCCCTCTTATATTCCATAAATGTGGTAAATTACAGTGCTTGGATTTTGAAAGTCAAACTGGTCTTTCTTTCCTTCCTGAGTTTTCTATAGTGGTGTTTAAAAGAACACCATAGCAGGGCTAAAGACCTTCTGGTGGACAAATTTCTTATCACTTAAAGTAGAGTTTCCAGAGCATTTATGAATGTTAGAAAACTGCACAATCCTTGGGCCAGTTGAATTCAAGCAGTACCTGCCTGCTCTTCTTACTAGCTTACCACTATCTAATCTCTGACACTGGCAAAGCAATTCTTTCAGTGGCTGAAATCCTTTCTTCAATGAGTCTAAATGATATGCCTCATGGAAATGAAATATCCGAACTTGAAAGTATGTTCCCCAATGGATGTACCAGAGAAATATTTCCTCTGAGCTAAAGGGTTTCAAAGAAAACTCTTGGTCTCTACTCAGGAAGGTCTGGCATTCCTGGGGTTCCTTGTATTGAACTTTATTTTTCTTATCCTTTTTTAAAAAACTCTTTCCTACATAATCTACTTGTGTTTTAATTTTTTTTAACTTTTTTATTTTACATTTTAAAAATTTTATTATTATTACTATTTTTATAATTTATACATTCAATCACTATGTGTAATTTAGATTGTAAAGAGACTTTCCAAGCATGATATTCACCTCAGTGCAGCTTAGTTGAGAATATGACACACATCATCAACGGGTAATAAACCACATGGTTTATTAACTTTTTTATTACATTGATTCACATATATCTTTATAGTGCATAACAGTTCTCTTTCCAGGATTATTACTATGTATATCAGTCAAGACAAAGACATTACTATCCACATCATCAACTGCAAATAGCTTTTCATTTTTATTACTATTGATATTGTTGTTGTTATTATTATTATTTATTTATTATATTTCTTTAAACGTTCAATCACCACACATCACTTGGCTGGTAAAGAGAATTTACCTTACATGAAGTATTTATCAGACCAGTCCAGGTGACAATACAATACATGTTATCAACAACAAGTAATAAACCATTTCTGTGTCCCACAAATGTCATACCTCTCTATTTCTTCTCCTGCTTTCCTTCTCTGTACTCTTCCTTTCTTCTCCCCACTCATTCCACTCTGTTTTCAGTGTACATAACAATTTTTACCGCTTTTATGCCCTGCAGTATTTCAATCTCTACCAAAGAGTGCAGGTAGTCAGTATATATTAAGTGGATACATACAATATCTTTCTTTCATAGCCTGGCTTCCTTCACTTACTAATAATTCTTTCATATTGAACCACTTTCTATCAAATGTCAGAGTCTTTTTTTTTCTCTTTAAATTTATTTATTTTTTACATTAATTCACTATACATCATTACAGCATACAAATGAATTTTCCATCCAAAATACACTGTGTATTGGCTCAATCAAGCACATCAACATACATGTTTTCAGGAAATAATTTTCCAACTCTTTATGTCTTGTATACTTTGTTTTTTGTTTTGCCATCCTTGATTCCTTATCCCTCACACTCTGCCATGTCCCACCCTCCTCCCACATTGTCTCTGGTATCCATGGTTGCTTTCTATGCCTTTTCCCCCCCATTTAATTGATTTGCTAATGAACTTAATTAGTCTAAATATACCCAATAGCTAGCACAGCTGATATATACCTATACATGAACCCAAGTCTGACTTTAGGCATAAACCCCAGTGAGTAGAATGAACATATTATAAAGTAGAACCCAGCTGGGGCTATATAGCTTATTGCAGTCATTAAATATAAATTTATTTTAAAATTTCGATACGAACAGTTTTACCGTTTTTTTTTTCTCCTGCAACTTTTTTTTTTTTAATTACTTAACATTCATTCCCTGAGCCTCACCACAACGTACTAAATGTGGTTTCCCATCTAGAATATACTGTATAGTGGCTTAATCATGCATGTTATCATCAATAATATTCCATTTCTACTTTCATACATATGTATACGTATATATATGTTTTTAACCCCATGTTTGACCCTCTGCCCTTTCCCACTCTCTTATTACACTATCTCTGCTATATACAGTTGTCTTCCATTCCTTTTTCCCCAACATTTTGTTGATCACATAATATCATAAGTAATCTAACTACTTTCAGCAGGTAATTTCAAGAAGAGTAGTTTTGAACTGGTAATGATATTTCCTTGAAACTTAAAGCCTAGAAACAGGTTAGTATT
Organism: Tupaia tana; assembly: GCA_026018925.1. NCBI lineage: Eukaryota > Metazoa > Chordata > Mammalia > Scandentia > Tupaiidae > Tupaia > Tupaia tana. The sequence continues at coordinate 28,113,448 of JAKSZU010000027.1, forward strand.
CTGTTCAAATAGTAGGTACACGCACCTATCGACAGCTCAAGACAGGACAAAAATCCTTTAAAACCGGACAACAAAACTTGGAAGAAAAGCAGCAATATTTTAGTCAAGTCACAGAATGTTGTTTCATCGGTTCAGTCTCATGTACTTAATCTTTCTTCTGTTAAGGTTTGATCTTCCAGATTGGATTCTGGGATATAATATTCATCTCCAAACATTGTCCCTACAATTAAGTTGCCCATTTTCTTAGTTTTTGAACTCTTATTTCTGTGTGTCTGCATTTAATTTTACTGACATAGCACTCCCTTAAGAATTTCTTGGAGATCTGGTCTGGTGCTGGTAAATTCTTTCAGGTTTTGTTTATCTGGGAAAGTTCGTGTCTTTTCTTCCCAAATGAACGATAACCTTTCTGGGTACAGAATTCTCAGTTGAAATTGCTTTTCCCTTAATACTTTGAATATATTTTCCCATTCTCTCCTCACTCGCATTGTTTCCGATGAGAGGTCTGCCGTTAGTCTGATGGGATACCCTTTGTAGGTAACTTGCCTTTTTTCTCTAGCCAGTCTTAGTATCTTGTCTTTGTTTTGGTCAATCTGGCTATAATGTGTCTTGGAGAAGATCTTCTTGGGTTGATTCTATTTGGGGTCCTCTGTATTTCTTGGGATTGAATCTTTGAGTGCCTCTCCACGTTTGGAAAGTTTTCTTGCAGGATTTCATGGAATAGATTATCAATGCCCTTATGAGTCTCTTCACCCTCTGGGATGCCTATTATCCAGATGTTTGGACATTTAATTGTATCTAGTACTTCTCACATATTATTCTCAAATTTTTGGGCCATTTTCTCAGTCTTCATAGTGGATTTTTCTAGGCCAGCCATTTTCTCTTCTGCATTAGAGATTCTATTTTCTGTATGATCTAGTCTGCTTTTAATACTTTCAAGGGAGATTTTGACTTCTTGTATTATAGCCTTCATCTCTAACAGTTCCATCTGATTCTTTTGTAAAGTGTGAAATTCATCTTTTAGATCTTGCATGAATTTCCTCACCTCCTGGAACTCTTCAACTCCTTTCTCCTTCCTCTTCAGCAGTTCTTTGTCTCTCTTCTCTTTTATCTCTGTTAGCTTTGCCATTACGAATGTTCTGAATTCTTTATCAGACATTTCCATGATTTTCATTGAACTGTGTGTGGATGAAGAGGAGCTATCCATTTCCCTTGTGGGAGAGGGATTTTCCTGCTTCCTCATATTTCTTATGGTCCTGCAGCGATTTCTAGTCATCTGGTGGATGGTCAGTTTCTTCCCAAACTTGGAAGTTCAATCACGCGGGTTTTGTATGCTGGAGGCCCAGTTAGTAGTGGGACATCTTCCTTTCTCCCAAAATGGCTAGATCGCAGGAGCCATGGAGCTGTCTGAAATGTCAGAGTCTTTTTTATGACTGAATAATATTCCATAGAGTATATGTACCACACTTTTTCAATTTATTCAACTGTTTTTGGGCATATGGGTTGATTCTATGTCTTAGCAATCATGAATAATGCTGCAATAAACTGATGTGTGAGTGCTTTTCTGACTGAGCATTCTCCTGTATTATGGGTAGATGCCTAGAAGTGGGTTTGCTGGATCAAATGGTACTTTTATTTGTAAATCTTCAAGGAACCTCCATATTGTTTTTCACAGTGGCTGGACCCATTTATATTTCCACCAACAGCATGGGAGAGTTTCCCTTTCACCACAACCTGGCCAACACTTACCACTTTTTGTAAAGTGATTAAAAAATCTTTGCCATTCTGACAGGTGTTAGGTGGTAACTCATTGTGGTTTTAATCTGCATATCCTTCATGATGAGGGATATTGAGCATTTCCTCATATGCTCTTTGTATGTTTTCCTTAGAGAGATTTTTGTTCAGCTCATTTTCTTACCTTTTATTTGGGTTAATCATTTTTTGGAGAGTTTGAGGGAAGCCACTTAATTTCCCTGTTTATTCTGGTTAATTGTCCTTTGTCTGTGTCATAGTTTATTTAAATATCCTCCCATTCTGAGAGTTGCCAATTCATACCAGTTACTGTGTCCTTTGCTATGCAGAAACTTCTTAATCAGATAGAGTCTCACTTGTCTACTTTTACAGATTATTGCTAGTGCTTTGTAAGTCTTATTTAAGAAGTCTTTGCCTACCCTGACATCTCCCAGAGTTTCCCCAGTGTTTTGCACCAGTATTTTTATAGTTTGAGGTCTTAGGTTCAGATCTTGAATCCATTTTTAATTCATTTTTGTTAATGGTGAAAGATGGGGATTCGGTTTCATCTTTCTGCAGGTGGATACCCAGTTTTTCAAGCTCCATTTGCTAAACAGGTTTTTCTCACTGAATTGACTGGTACACTTTGTCAAAAGTCAGTTGACTATCAGTTCTGGTGTTTATTTCTGGGATCTTTATTCTATTCCATTGGCCCATCATCTGTATTTGTGCCAATATCATGCTGTTTTTATTATCACAGCTTTATAATATAGTTTGGTGTCAAGGAGTGAGATGTTACCCACCCACTCTTCTTGCACAGGACTGCTTTGGTAGTACAAGGTCTTGTATGATTCTGATCAAATCTTATTATTGTCTTTCTTAAATCTGTGAAGAATGTGTCTGGTATTTTGATTGGAATTGCATTAAATATGTAGATTAACTTGGGTAGAATTGCCATTTCGATTATATTAATTCTTCCAATGCAGGAACATGGGATATCTTGCCACCTTTTTGTGTCATTTTCAATATCTTTTTAAAGATTTTTATAGTATTCTTTGTAAAGGTTTTTGACTTCCTTAATTAGGTATCTATACATTTTGTGGCTATAGTAAAAGGGATTCCTTTCTTCTGATCTACCTCATTCAACTTGTTGTTCATTATATAGAAATGCTATAGATTTTTGAATGCTGACTTTGTATCCTGACACTGCTGTATTCATTTATTACTTAGAGAATTTTTTCATGGAAACCTTTGGATCTTCAAAGTATATCATCATGTCATTGCCAAATAAAGATATTTTCAACTCTGCTTTGCCTATTTGAATGTCTCTTATATTATTCTCTTTTTTGATTACATTGGCTAAGACTTCAAGCACTATACTGAAAAACAGTAGAGAAAGTGGGCAGCCTTGTGTAGTCCCAGTTTTCAGTGGAAAGCCTTTTAGCTTTTCCCCATTCAGTCTAATGTTAGCTATAGATTTTTCATATATGGCTTTCATTGTGTTTAGAAATGACCCTTCTATAGCAATCTTGTTGAGTGTCTTTTTGTTTTGTTTTGGTTTTTTGAGAAGTTTTTTGTTATAGGGTGCATGTGCTCACCAGACAGAGAGAGAAAGAGAGACAGAAAGCGAGAAATCACCCCCCAGGGGGGTGGCCACGCCGCAATCCCTTCTCCTCCATTCTCCTCTCAGGATCTTGGGCATGCATGCACACGTGCCCGGTGTGAGTTTTAAGCCACCGGGTCCAGGACACAAACAATGGTTGACTACGTGGGAGTCCAGCAATGTAACCATTACGCTAACTACTGGTCCCTTTGTTGAGTGTCTTAATCATGAAGGTATATTGGATTTTATCAAATGCTTGATTTGCATAAATTGAAATGATCACATGTTTTATTTTATCTTTTTCTCTCTTAATATGGTGTATTATATTTATGGTCTTGTATGCTGAATGACCTTTGCATCCCTAGAATAAAGTCTACCTAGTCATGATGAATGATCTTTTCTACATGTTGCTGAATAAGATACGCAAGTATCTTGATGAGATTTTTTGCATCTATATTTATCAGATACTGTTCTATAATTTTTCTTTTGTGTAATTTCTTCATCTCTTTTTGGAATGAGGATGATGGGGGCTTCATAAAATGAATTTGGAACATTTCCTTCCTTTTGGATATTTAGAAATAATTTGAGTAGAATGGGGGCTAACTCTTCCTTAAAATTTTGAAGAATTAGGGACCAGCAATTAGCATAATGGCTATGTCACTGGACTCACACGTAGTTGACCGTGGTTTGCATCCTGGACCTGGTGCCTTAAAACTCATTCCGGGTGTGTGTGCGTGCGTGTCCAAGACCCCGAGAGGAGAATGGAGGAGAAGGGATTGTGGTGTGACTGTCCCCCCGGGGGGGTTACATCTGGCTTTCCATCTCTCTGTCTTTCTCTGTCTGCTGAGCACATGCACCTTATAGGAAAAACCTCTTCAAAAAAAATTTGAAGAATTCTTATTTGAAGTCAATAGGTTTGGGCTTTTGTTTGTCGGGAGTGTTTTAATTACTGACTCAATCTCATGACCTGATATGGGTCTATTTGGGTTTTCTATGTTCTTCTCATTCGATCTTGGTAGATTATATGCATCTAGGGATTTGTCAAACTCCATGTTCTCATATTTATTGGCATATAGTCGTTCACAGTATCCTCTTATGTTGTTTTGTATTTCTATTACATCTGTGGTAATGGTGCCTGTTTCATTATGTATTAGATTTATCTGGTTTCTTCTTTATCAGTCTAGCTAATGATGTGTAGATGTTGTTAATCTTTTCCAAGAACCAGCTTTTGTTTTCATTTCTTTTCTGCATTCATTTTTGCTCAAATCTTTATGATTTCTTTTTGCCTGGAATTTTTTAAATGTTTTTTCCTGAGGCATGATGCTAGGTTGTCTATTTGCCACCTTTTAATCTTTTTCTTCTGCACATTAATTGCTATGAATTTCCCTCTTATGGTTGCTTTTGCTGTGTCCAATGGGTTATGTAAACTCATGTACTCATTATCATTTATTTCCATATTTTTTTTTATTTCAAATTTAATTTCTATAGTAGTTCAAAAGTCATTCACGAGTAGATTGTTTGGTTTCCATGTGTTTGGGTATTTTCGAGATTTTTCCTGAGATTAATATCTAGTTTAATTCCAGCATGGTCAGAGAAGATGTTGAATGTTGTTTCTATGCCTTTGAACTTGTAAATGTTTGGTTTTGCCCTATCATATGGTCAATATTTGAAAAGGTTCCATGTGGTGGGTGAGAAACATGTATACTTTGTAATCTTGGGGTGGAAAGTTCTATAGATGTCTGTCAAACTCATTTGATTTATTGCCGGAGGCCTGCTCCAGCCGGGGTGGGTTGAAATTCGTACACAGGAAGGCGACATGGGTGAGCAAAAATTAGATTGAGACTTCAATGCCTTTAGCATGTTCTCAGCCAACTACAGTCAGAGCCAGCTCAAGACTGCAGCCCTGATGGCTAGGAGACATACATATTTATTATTGAAGGAGTTTACAGGAGTAGGATGGGTGAGGGGAAGTAAGTGAAAGATTTTACTCCAAAAGCATAGGAACAACAATCATAAAACATGATGTCTGTTTTGTTTAGGTATAAACAGTCATAATCCTTAGAATGAGGAAGTCCATTTGTCTGGTGCATTCTCTCCTTAGATCTTGATTACCGAGAAGGGTCTTTTGGATGAGGAGGCTTCCAGGAATCTTAATAACCTCAGTCCCAGGCCAGCTTGATAACTTCAGTCCCAGATCAGCTTGAGAACTTGAGCCCCAGGCCAGCTTGAGAACCTCAGCCTCAGGCTAGGTTGACAGCAAATTGCCAGTTACAAAGGCCTAGATAGACATTCTATCTGGTTAAGTCAAGACAGGGTTAATATATACTAAAGTGAAATACCTATATTATCTCTGGGGTAATCCAAAGCTAAGAGGGTGAGTCTAATATCTACATGGGAAAGGAATGTGGTCTTGTGAGCAGCTTAATAACTGACCTAAAGGTTACTGGGTACTTGGGACCCACTAGGTGTTTTTCTATACAATGGCTGTGGCTTGGGGAATGGCAATCTTCCCTTGTTCTGAGATCAAAGGTGGCTCATGGTCTTTGTTTGGGGTATCAGCACCTCTTGGAGAGTTCCTGAGTCCCTCCCAGCTACTGATATCATTTCACCAATTTAGTAGCTTTAACCTAAACCTTTCTAATGCTTATCTATGTAATCCCCAGTGGGAGAAGTGAATGCATCACTCTTTATTGACATTTTCCAGGAGGGTGGGGTGAATCTAATGGGAGTAATTCCCATTCCAGCCACTGCCTTAGTGGATCCACATTCCTTCAGGATTATTGTAAAACTTATAATAAGGCTGGGGGTGTTATTTTGCCTTTATGGGGTACCGGGGTATGGCAATAAGGCCCATGGCAGAGATATTGAGAGCAGGCCAGTACAGCAACACAGTGGAGGACAAGAACTCGTAAACTGTTGACCTTGCTAACAGTTCTCCTCAGCCGAGTCCTTGCTTTTAGGCATGAGGGGCAGTTCCTTTATACTCAGCCTGTGTTAACTACATGGTCCTAACAATTTATAGTGTCTATAAGGTCCTGTATCTTCTGCTTTTATTTTGTGTAGAAGATCTGCCTGAAGGAGATAATTGAATGTTGAGATCCCAAACAATTATAGTGTTGCAACTTCTCTCTCCTTTTAATCCCAGCAGTCTTTCCTTTATGTATTTAGGTGCTCCTAGGTTGGGTGCAAAGATATTTTTAAGCATTATGTTTTTTGATAAATTAGCACTTTTTGACCTATATAACACCCTCCTTTGTCTCTTTTTACAGTTTTTGTCTCAAAGCCTATTTTGTCTGAAATCAGTATGGCAATTTTGATTTGCATTTGCATGGAATATCTTTTACCAGCCCTTCACTTTCAGTCTATGTATGTCTTTATCCACATGGTGTGTTTATGGTAGGCAACAAATACAGGGTTTCTGTTTTTGTATCCAGTCAGCCAGTCTATGTCTCTTGATTGAAGAATTAAATCCATTAACATTCCATGTTCTTATCAATATTCCCAGACAATTTCCTATCATTCAGTGAGCCATTTTACAGTGTTTTTGTTTTTGTTTTTGTTTTTGTTTTGTCCTCTCATGACCATTGGTCTGACATTTTAGTTTTCCTGGTATAGCACTCTCTTCATAACTTCTTGAAGACCTGGTCTGGAGTTAGTACATTCTTTCAGGTTTTGTTTATCAGAGAACGTTTTTATATTTATTTCTCATATGAACAATAACCTTGCTGAGTTAGTATACTTGGTTGAAGTTGTTTTTCATTTAACATTTTGACTCTATTTCCCCATTCTCTCCTTGCCTGCATTGTTTCTGATGAGAGGTCTGATGTTAGCCTGATGGGATAACTTTGTAAATACGGACATTTCCCTCTTTCCTATTTTAATATCATTGTGGTTTTGGCCAGTCAGAGTATGATACGCCTTGGAGAGGATCTTCTTACGGTGATTCTATTTGGGGTTCTTATTTATTTCTTGGTTCTGGATATTTGCATGTCTTTCTAGGCTTGGCAAATTTATCTTTCATAATTTCATGGAATAAATTATCAATGCTTTTATATTTTTCTTCCTATATTGGGATTCCAATTATCCAGATGTTTAGGTGCTTGATGGTTTTTGTCATATTATCCTCATTTTTCTTGGTTGTTCCATCAGTCTTTTTGATAACTTTTTTTTGGTCAGAGGTTTTTGTCTTCTACATTCAAGATTCAATATTCCTCATGATCTAATCTATTTTTAATACTTTGGAGGGTGGTTTTTATTTCTTGTATTGTAATCTTGAGCTCTAACAGTTGTGTTTGATTCTTTTTTATGGTGTTTCTTCTTTAAAATTGTAAAAGGATTTCCTCATCTCTTGAAGCTCTTTGTCTCTCTTCTCTTGCATTTCATTTAGTTTAGTCACTCTACATATTCTGAATTGTTTATCTGACATTTCCATGAGTTTTTCATTGTCTGTGTGTGATGAGAAATTGGTGTTTTCCCTTAGGGGACAGACATTTTGTTGGTTGCTCACATTTCTTGTTTGTTTCTAGTCATTTTCTGATCTATATGTTCCTTCCTAAATTATTCAAGGTATGTCTGAATATTCAAAGCTGTGCAGGTGTAAGCAATTGGTGATCTCTCTTCCACTCTGCCTCCCCATTGCTCAGCAGCACGTTGCACTGTTGTCCCTTTTCCTGAACAATCCAAAGTCCTCCCTTTTTATAGAGAACAAGTGCACCTGAAACTACTCTGCTAAGCTTCAACTCAATAACAAAGAAGAGGTTGTGTGGCGCATGCTATGCAAAATTTTGTAGTCCTTAGAGTCTGAAGACCAGTGGCAGGTGGCAGGGATTATTCACAGGTGCCCTCTATTAAGCCCTTCCATTTCAGGCAGCCTGCTGTTCAGGAAGGCACTTCGCTGGAATGTGTGTCTGGGTGGGGTTGTGAGGTGCATAAACTCCTCTCAAAGTCCCAAGCAACAAACCTGAGAGTCCAAAGGTTGTACAGGAGAGGATGAGCCACCCCTTGTATGGAACTGTGGACAACACCCAGCCCTCAGGGTGAGTCAATCCAGGCAATCTCTGCCTTTTTTGAGCACTAGGCTTCAAACAATACTAAAAGAGCTAACTGCAATCCAAGATACAGCTGAATAGCCTTCATTTTTATAAGAGAGATTTTTGCTATAGGGTGTGTGTACTCACTAGAGAGACAAAGAGAGACAGACAGAAAGTGAGAAATCACCCCCCCAGAGGAGATGACCACACCACCACCTCTTCTACTCAATTCTTCTCTCAGGATTTTGGGAATGCACACACATTTGCCCGGTGTGAGTTTTATGCTGCTAGCTTCAGGACTTGAACAGTGGTTGACTATATGAGAATCCAGCAATGTAACCATTATGCCAGCTGCTGGTTCCTCCTATGTGGAAGGCCACATATTACATCTTGCTCATGAACAATTGTTTGTCCATTTTGTTCCCTTACCCTAAAATGGCTATCTGCTTCTGTAAACCTGATTGCTCTTCTCATGAGAAAATAGCTTGTGCTAGCCATATGGAAAACTGTATCTGGTACGACATCCTGTACCTGCTACTGTCTTTGCTAACTAGCCCAAAACCCTTTTGTTTAGCAATGTAACTGCTTGCATGGAAACTCCACTCCCTTCAGAAATAATTAACCTGCTTTGTTCAGCTTCTGTAACTGCTTACACAGAAACCCCTGGTAGCTGACCCTCTATAAAAAGACTACTCAAACGTCAGTTGGGGCTGTAGTTCTGACTCTCAGCCCCCAAGCCTCAGGCTGTAGTTCCTGGCCAGCTAATAAAGACTCCCTTTAAACTTAATCTGGCTTTGGTGGTCATTCATTTGGTGGCACTCTATAACATTTGGAGGCTCCAGTGAGATCTGGGAACCGTAGAGTGGCTGAATAACGCCAAAATGAGGATGCTCCTTACACTCTGTCCCAGGTCCCAAGAGGAGTAAGGAAGACTCACAAATGTTTGTAAGAAATTGGAGTCACTGGTGGCACCTGAATCTGGTAAGATTCTAATTATCTTGGTTTGAGAACTCTCCTGGTGGGACTTTAGGAGAGCTGGACACAGCAGAACCTCCAGGTCCCTGTGCCTGGGTACACCAGCACTTCAGGTCCCTGATGACAGTGATTTCTGGGTACACTGTCTTGCTGTGTCTTGTCTTTGTCACCCTTGTCTTCGTCAAAATGGAATAGGGCCAATCGTCAGTCTGTTCATCAAAATGTGCCCCCCTTAACTGTTTTCTATACCACTTTCAGGACTTTTGACACCAGGTTGAAGGTTATGGTGTATATCTGAGAATTGCCTTATTAGAGTCAAAGTAACCCCAGGGAAATTGGCTCTTATAGTCCTGATGTGTATGTGTGCATCCATATGTGTAATATGTATTGTTACATACTATATGTTGTATGTCTGTGTGTAAAAGACCTTAAAGAATTCTATTCAATTTGGTTTATAAAAAGAGCATTCATAAAAATTGGTTTAAATGCTTTTCAAGTTCATATAGCTTTAGTAAACAATCTGGTTTCAAATGTAATGAAAGAAAAAGATTAATAAGTGAAAGTCTTCATAATTTTCAACATATATTTTGTCTAGGTTTTTATTAGTCAAGCAACATCATGTTTATCTTAATATGGTTGGTTTAATAAAGCAGCTAGTATTTATGTGTTGTATGTTGCTTTTTATGTTTTTAGTTTTAGTGCTAACAGAGTATCTTTGACCTCAAAGTAACTCTTGGATGTTTACAGAGGACCCCTGAAACAGCCAAAAGGGAGATTTTAAACTGATCAGGCTTATTCTTTACATGTTAATTAAAGATAGAAGACATTGTCAAATTAAGTAATTCTAATTTTCTTGACATTGTATTTAAGTTACACGTAAAAATATGTTATGTACTTGTATGTCTATATATGTATTGTGTTTCAGAGTAATTTGAAATTCCCAGGGATTTATGATGGAATATTTATCATTCATGTGGTTAGTTAGTATGTTAAACTGGTATCTAGTCAAATTTCTTTGTCAGTTATGAATTTTTGTCAGAGTATTAACTATGGCTGTCACCCTAATGTCATGTCCTTAAGGAAATTCACAGAAAGAGTGGAAAGAGAATGTACTCTTACAAGTACTGATTGATAAAAATCTAATCACTTACCTGAGTAAAATTTTAATTTTCTATGTAATCTGATTGGTTTTCTAAATCATTAAGCCAAAATTTACCAAAGAAAAGTAAAAAATGTTTGACAAAATTACATGCTAAGCAGTCAATGCAATACACCAGAGTTATAAAGGTTAAATTGATAAAGAAATATAAATTTAATGTTAAACTTGAAATCATGGGAGTATTGTCACCTGGTTCTGAGTCCTCATTATAATTCTTATTTCTAAGTAAACATGCTTTAGTTATTCCTATTGTTGGTCTTTAAATTTTAAAAATTTGGGAGAGTCTGCTAGTAAGATTGTTCAGTTTTGCATTGAAGAAGTTGCTCAAACAAGTTTTGTTGCTATTTTTGTTTGTTTGTACATGTTCATAAGCTACCAGTCAGTATATGTGGATATATGTCATTCTATTTTTACAAGCTTAATAACTCCTCCAGAAAATATCAAACTTCCTGAGGTGGGATAGAAAGATAAACATGGACAATTAATAAAAATTTGGCCTATGTACCAGAGACAAAAGCTAAAAACGCCTATCTGAGAACTTAATAGGGTAGGAGTCTCAGAAATGGGGTGAGACAATCTTAGGCTAAAGCTCCTGGCTGCCTCCTCCCTCCCTGCCTTCTTGTACTCCTGTTTCTCTTTAGTTAGGCTTCTTCCCCACTGGGCTCTCCCCTTAGCTAAATGATCAAGAGATCTACATTAAAAAAATGAAAATTCATATTAAGACTATATTCTCCAGCTAAGGTTTTTGTATAGTCAATAAGGCAGATGTCTTGTAAAACCTGTAAACTGGGTTCCACCCTCTTGGCAGTACTCAGCTACTCTTTGCAGATCTACTGGAATTGTTTCACTTCTCAGTGTAAGAGCTCTTACAATTCAGAACAGATTTTTTTTTTTTTTAAAGTTCTCAGATAACTCAATAAGTGTTCTAACAAATTGGCAAGGCACCTTAACCTTTGATTTAACTTTCACTTAAATGACATCCAGTAGTCATTCGTGGTAATCCTGAAGGCTGGGAACTTTTTCAAGGGCAGAATCTGGACACAGACCAGATCAGAGCCTCTGCCATGAAAGAAAATGTTTCCAAAATGGGCAGTCTGGGCACTAAACAATGCCCATGACTGGCATCCTCATGTTCCCCACTGGGACCTTGTCCACAAGTGTGGAGCTGGTCACTAGAGACAAAATGCACAGATCTCTGAAAGGAACTCAGGACTTTTGAAGTCCATGCTGGCCTTTGAAATTGAGGATTGATGGGGCCTAAGACCCCTATGGCTCCCCATGGACATCTGACAATCTTACTAGACAAGCCTCAGGTAACCCTTAAAGTGACTAAGATTAATTTCTGTCTAAATCAGAGGTTAAGGTTGTTTTTAAGAGTACAGTCATACCAGCAACTAAAAGTTCTTGTAGCTGCCCCAGACTCTGTCCTCCCATCCTTGCCCTCCTACACTCAGGAGGAAGAAAAACTGGCCCACAAATAGTTGCCATTACCAAATGACAGGACAAATAGTCCCTGAGGCCCTTGAGTGGGTAATCACAGAACAGGTATTCAGGCTGCCTCTCTGCAACTAAAGGAGGAGGCCCCAAGTGAACCAGAATCTGCACCTCCTGCCCAGGGAGATGACCCTTTCAGTCCTCTCCATACTTGGCTTATGGACCAGGACCTAAGGACTCCTCCGTGGGCAAGAAAGCAGCTGAGGCAGACAGCATGTCCCCAGGGTCCTCAGCCACCTTGCCAGTTTCCCCCCTCAAGCAATGGGACTCACTAGTTCAGAGAACTAGGTCCAGATGGTTAGTCCTTTATGGTTTATTCCCCTTTCTTTGTGAATGACCTATAAACAGGAAAAACCAGAAACATTCCTTCACTCAAAACCCAAAAAGTTTAATTAATTTCTCTCCTCAAGATTATTTTCTTCACCCATCAGCCTACCTGGGATGACTGCCAGCAGCTCCTCCAAATTCTCTTTACCACTGAGGAAAGAGAGAGAATCCATGGGGAAAGCCATAAACTTGTCCTGGATGCCAACAGCCTGACCCTGTTGCCATTGAACAGACTTTTTCAACTCGTTGACCTACTTGTGATCCAAATCTGGACAGACTCTCTGCAGGCTCTCCAGGCGAGTCTCACTGAGACCTACTGCCTTGCTTCATTCACAGCCACCATCCAGCCCCTGTGGAGTCTACATTGTCCTCACAGCTGGCCCTAGACCCTTGGGCCCCAGTTTTGGTTAGATGCCACTTCCCAGCACCCTTGACCCCTGCTGGGACAGATCTTTCACTGTTATCCTGAGTACCCCTTCTGCTGACCAGTTTGCCGGGAAGTGTCACTGGATTCAAGGCTCCCACTTGAAGCCCACTGCCTGGCTGCCTGACGCTGCCTCCGTCACCCAGAGATGGGACTTCAGCCTTCCTCAAATCCCCTCAAGGGCAAATTGTGATTGTTTTCTGGATACTTCTTCTCCTCTTTCCCCGGTCCTCCACTCCCCACATAACCTTCCTTCTTACACCGGGGCCATCTCTCTCAACCATGCTTCAAGCATTGGTGCCTGCTCCTCCAATTGCATTTGCAACCCCCGTGTCGTTTAACCCCTTGATCACTGGGTTGACACCTGGGAGGGTGGCCATTCTTACGGCCTTCATCTTTATGTCTGGGGCAAGGACCCCGACATTTGTTTTACCATTCAGAAGTGCTTTGTCTCTCACCCCCCAATCATGTTGGTCCTCTGCAGCTCGTCCTTGTGGGCCTGGGCCTCAATTCTATACCAAACACTCTGGGGTCCTTAGGGACAGCCTGAGCCAGCTTCACAAATGTCTTCTAGAGTGTAAGGAGCACCACTCCTCTAAGGGTAATTGGTATCAATCTCTCTTCTCTTGGACTCTCTGTCTCACCACCCTCATCTCTACCATTGCAGATCCTGCCCTGGTTCTCCTTATCATTCTCTTTGGCCCTTGCATCCTTCATTTTCTCATTAACTTTGTTCAGGACCAGATTTAATCTGTCAAGCTCATGGTCCTCCACTCCCGCTATGAGCCACTCCCCTTCTCTGAATTAATGTTTTGATACTCCAAATCAGAAGGGAGCAATGTGGAAGGCCGCATATTAGACCTTCCTCATGAACAACTGTTTTTCCATTCTGTTACCTTACCCTAGCATGGCTGGCTGCTTCTGTAAACCTGCTTGCTTTTCCCATGAGAAAATTCTTGTGCTAGCCATACAGAAAACCATATCCAGGATAACATCCTGTATCTGCTACTGTCTTTGCTAACTAACCCAAAATCCTTTTGTTTAGCAGTGTAACTGCTTGCATGGAAACCCCACTTCCCTCAGGAATAATTAACCTGCTTGATTCAGCTTCTGTAACTGCTTGCATAAAAATCCCTGGTAACTGACCTCCTATAAAAAGACTACTCAAACTACAGTTGGAACTACAGTTTTGACTCTCAGTTTCCCCTCCCCCACCCCCAAGCCTCAGACTGTAGTGGCTGGCCAGCTAATAAAGGCTCCCTTTAAACTTAATCTGGCTTTGGTGGTCGTTCATTTGGTGGCACTCTACACCTACTCTTCTTAGTAGTGTACAAGAAGCAGGGAATCCCAAGAACTCTGGATTCACAGGTGGTTCTTACAAACAAAACACAGTTTTAGACATAAGGGCCAATGAACTTCCAAAAAAACCATGTAGGCCTTCTGAAAACAGAGGCCAATAGATCCAGGGTTTTTTTCTATTTAACTATGAATATCATATGATTCTTTAAGCATCCCAACCATGAAGTTTTATTTCTCTATAAATTAACTCAAGTACTAACTATAGAAGGTTGCATTAACTTCCTTAACAGGGTTCAAACCCATCATTCCAGAAACTCCTATTAAAATCCACATCTAGGTCATAGCCCTCAGTCTCTAGAAGCCTAATAAGTGGCCTTTGGTATCTAGCAACCAAACTTCACAGGTGTGTTCTATAGAATAAAAAATTGCTAACTTGAAGTGAACTCAGAAACTTCCTGAGAAACCTCCACTCCCTAATTCAATGAGGCTTGAGTATTTTTAGTGCTTTTTAATCCACTTAGTTAAAAACATGGCATACATTTCTCTTCTTTCTCTCTTTTTTCCTTTTTTTTTTTTTTTTTTTTTTTTTTTTGCCTTAAGATGTGTGTGCTCACCATGCCACAATCTCTGCTCCTCCATTCTCCTTCCAGGATCTTTGGCAGGCACCACACACATGCTTGATGTGAGTTTCAAGCCACTAAGTCTGAAACTCAAATTGCAGTTGGCCATGTGTTAGTTTAGCCACATAACTGCTATGGCAGCTACTGGTTTGCACTTCTTAAGACTTTCTTGCTTTTGCTGGGGGTTATGCCTGCAGGTCTATGTGCAGGTCTAGTCTCCTCCCTGCCTGCAACCCCAACTATCCATGCAATCCCCTTACCCCCAAGTTGCAGACAGCACTGCCACTCACCTCGCTCATGCTGGACAGTAGGGTACACCTAGGACCTGCACTGCACTCAGGGCACCCACTGTGATTCACTGCCCTTTGTCCAGGTAAGGACTTGCACAGCGGGTTAGGGACCAGGTCTACCACACACATGACAAAGGTCACAGCAATCGCAGCCACAGCAGCATCCACTGGCACTGCCAATGCTCTCTCTGGCCAGGTCACATGTGCTGGGGGCAGTACGCATGCTCACAGTGCTTATCCCAGTCACTGGGCCTGGCAGGTGTGGCTGAGGTAGCTCAAGCTTGGTCTTAAGCATGGGTTCAGGCTCTGTCTTCTAAATGTCTGGGTGGGGCAGGGCCACAGAGCCAGCTTTGCCACTAGTGGCAGATCCAGGACCGAGTGTGGAGCCGCGGGTGGGGATAAGGCCATCAGATCAAGGTATAGGGGTGCAGGCCAGTCAGGGCTGATGCCCAGAGAGTTTGTTTGGAGGCAGCCACTACTCTCAGTTCCTTCCACAAGGGGTGCTCAACCTCTGTGAGGGTATGGCTTTGTGGATAACCTTCTAGTCTCAAAGCCACGTCCTCCCTAGGGCTTCCTTCCTGTAGCTCCCTGTGGCCCAGATATCTTGGATATTCCCCCATCCAACTCACCTTTGCAGACCCCTGGCTTTAATAGGCAGCTCCACGGTGTAGGCAGGGCAGGGCCTCTTAAAAGCATTTGCTATTCCTGACCTAGGCTATGTCTGCTTTACAGAGACTTTGGCTTGAGATAGTAGGTTCTGTATTCATCCAGGGCATCTTCAGGCTCCAAACCTCACAGCCTCCCACACTGGGAGAGTCACATGGTTGTTATTGTTGGTTTCCATGATGTTTTTATGTTAGTTTCCATTTGTTTAGTATCTTAGAATTCATTCTGGGGTAGGTTTTTGTGTTTCCACGTGTTTATGTATTTTCAAGGGCTCTTCTTTTTTTATTTATGTATTTATCTGTTTGTTTACAGTCATTCACTGTACATCAATACAGCATACAAAATGAGATTTTCCATCCAGTATACATTGTATATTGGCTCAGTCAAGGATATTACCATACATGTTATCATCAACAAATAATTTTCTATTTCTTTTTCTTATATATTTTCCTTTATTTTTCTCCCTTGATTCCCTACCTATCACCCTCTGCCAACCTCCCACCCCTTCACCTACTCTGTTTCTGGTATGTACAGTTATTTTCCATACCTTTTTTTCACATTTTATTGATTTGCAAAAGAATTCATTTAAAGACTTAGCAAGCATGGCTGATATATCCATATTCATAAATGCATGTCTGACTTTAGGCATAAACTTCAGTGAGTAAAATGAACATACTATAAAGTAGCACCTTGTTGGGGGTATATAGTTTACTACAGTCATTAAATAGGTATAAATAGGTATTTTAATGCATTTTTAATTTCAGAAAAAAAGTTTTAGCTTTAATAGGTCAAAATAAAAAAAAAAAATGCTAAGAGAATTTAATTAAAACATAAAGCCGGGCACCAGCAGTTAGCATAATGGCTATGTCGCTGGACTCCCACGTAGTCGACCACGGTTCGTGTCCCGGACCTGGTGGCTTAAAACGCACGCCAGGCACATGTGCGTGTGTGCCCAAGATCCCTAGAGGATCTTGGAGAAGGGATTGCGGTGTGACCATCCCCTCTGGGGGGGGGGGGTGATTTCTCACTTTCTGTCTCTCTGTCTCTGTCTGTCTGGCAAGTGCACGCGCCCTATAGCGAAAACCTCTCCAAAAACAACAACAACAACAAAAACATAAAGCCAGGAAAAAGGTTAGGATTCAGTTGAAATAGTAGGTAAATGAACCTATCAACAGTTCAAGAGAATACAAAAATTCTTAAATATGGAAATTAAAGCATCGAAGAAAATCAGTAATGTTTTAGTCTAAAGTAAAAAAAAAATCTATTTTACTAGTTCAGACTCATGTAATTAGTCTCTCTTCTATTGAATTCGCAGTCACTGTGATCTGATCTTTCCACTTAAACTCTGGAAGTTAACATTCAACTCTGAACTTGCTCCTACCACTAGGTTGGCCATTCTCTTGGTTGTTTCTTATACTTTTATTTCTGTGTGTGTCTGACTAGTTTTCCTGTTATAGCTATCCCTTCAGAACTTCTTGGAGAGCTGGTCTGGTGTTGGTCAATTCTTTCAGGTTTTGTTGATCTGAGAAAATTTTTGTCTTATTTTATATGAAAAATAATATTGCTGGCTATAGCATTCTTGGTTGAAATTGTTTTTTACTTAACACTTTGAATATGTTTTCCCATTCTTTTCTTGCTTGCATGGTTTCCTATGAGAGGTCTGATGTCATCCTTAGGGAATATCCTTTGAAAGTAACTTGATGTTTCTCTCTTGCCAATTTTAGTATCTTGTCTCTGTCTGTAGTTTTGGTCAATCTAGCTATGATGTGCCTCAGGGAAGATCTTTGGTGGATTCTATGTGTGATCTTTTGTATTTCTTTGGTCTAGATATTTGAGTGCCTCTCTAAGTTTGGAAAGTTTTGTTCCAGAATTTCATGGAATAGATCAATACCCTTATTAGTTTCTTCACCTTCTGTGGTACCGATGATCCGGATGTTTGAGCATTTAATGGTACCTAGTATTACTCATTGGTTATTCTCATTTTGGAGATGATTTTTTCAGTCTTTTTGGTGAATTTTTCTAGGTCAGAGGGCCTATCTTCTACATCTGAGATTTGATTTTCTGTATGTCCTAATCTGCTTTTGATATCTTCAAGGGAAGTTTTGATTTCTTGATTTTCTTCATCTCTAACAATTCCATTTGATTCATTTTTATGATGTGTATCTCCTCCTTCAGATTGTGCAAGAACTTCTCACCTCCTGAAACTTGGTGTCTCTTTTCCCCTGCATCTTCTGGAGTTCATTATCTTGATTCTCTTGCACCTCTGTTAGCTTTGTCACCATGAATATTTTAAGTTTTTTATCTGACATTTCCATGAGTTTCCTTGTATTTTTTGTGGAGGAAGAGAAGTTATTCTTTTCCATTAAAAGAGAGATATTTTCTTTGTTTCTTATATTTCTTGTGCCTCTGTGGTGGTTTCTGGTCATCAGATGGATTATAACTTTTTCCTATTATTTGGAGTTAAATATGAGCAATCAGAGGAATTCAGATGGAGGTAGCCTGAAGTGTATAAACAGTACTACTTTTCTCCCTTTGCACAATTGACTCAATGAAAATTGAGGATTTATCTGACCCTAAAAGTATTTAGATATTTGGCTGCTGAGCACCTAGACCTGTCTAGAAAATCAGTGTATGGAGACTAAGCAGAAAAGTGAGAAAAGGAAAAGGAGCAGGAAAAAGAAAAAAAAGACGAAAGCAATTAAACAATTGAGAAAAAAAAAATTTTGTCAAAAAAAGAAAACTTAGCATCATGCCAGCACACTGTGTGAATGAGGCCACTCGTAATTCAAATATAGATGACTGCTGATTGGCTTACTCTATGGGGTGGGGAAAAGGTAAGAATTAGAAAGAAGAGCAGCAGAGTGCTAGGTTTATTTATTTTTTTTTAATTAAAAAGAGAGAGAAAGAATAAGTCGGGTGCTCTAACTTTACTCCTGGATAGACTGGGGAGCAGGAGACTGAAGTCTGGGCGGAGGGTCTTCTGTGGTTGTGATCTCTCTTCATGGGCTCTTCCTGTGGTTGATTTCAAGTTGAGTTCCATTGTGGTCAGAGAAGATGCTGGATATAGTTTCCATACTTTAAATTTGTAGACACTTGTTTGTGCCACAGTATGTGGTCAATTTGAAAATATTCCATACGGGTATGAGAAAACAATGTTTATTGAAGTTACTGGGTGAAACGTTCTCTCTGTCAGGGTCATTTGGTTTACAGTATCAATTTTGCTCCAGTGTCTCTTTGTTGATTCTTTGTCTAGATGACCTGTCCAGTGAGTTATTGAAATACCCAACAATCAGTATGTTGCAGTCTCACTCTCCTTTTAGATTTAGCAGTCTTGAATTTATTTGTATGCCTTAGATTGGAAACATAAATATATATCATTTAACAATGATATATATTTTACATCTTTACATCTTTCTGGTAAACTCATCCTTTTAGAATTATGCAGTCTTTCTTTATCTCTTTATATCTTGTCTTAATCTTAGAGTATATTTTGTCTGGTATCAGTATTGCAGCTTTGATCTTTTCTAAAATTTCTGTTGTGCATGAGAAAACTTTTTTTTTTTTTGAGAGGTTTTCACTATAGGGCATGTACACTAGCCAGAAAGAGAGAGACAGAGAAATGGAGAGCGAGAAATCACCCCCCGGGTGGGGGGATGGCCACACAGCAATCCCTTCTCCTCCATTCTCCTCTCTGGATCTTTGGCACGGACGCACACACTCCCAGCGTGAGTTTTAAGCCACCGGGTCTGGGACACGAACCGCGGTCAACTACGTGGGAGTCCAGCGACATAGCCATTAGGCTAACTGCTGGTCCCTGAAAAAACTTTTTACAGTCCTTCTTTAAGTCCATGTTTCTTTGTCTATGATTTCTGTTTCTTAGAGAAACATAAAGTTTTCTGTTTTTAATCCATTGAGTCTATCTGTGTCTTTTAGTTGAGGAATTTAATCTGATAACATTCAGTGTTATTATCAGTATATGTGGCTGTATCTGTCATTTTGTCATTTTATTTATTTATTTGTTTTTAGTTCATAAGTCTTTTCATCCTTTGTTAATAAGGAAATGATTTTCAAGTCACCGGGTCTGGGACTAAAACTGCACAGCAGGTTATGTGGAATCCAGTCACCTTAACATCCATGCCACCTGCTGGCCCCCCATCCTCATATTTAATAGTTATTTTTTCTTTCTGTTTGGTGTCTTGAACTAAATTGGAGATTTTGTCTTCAGGGTGAATGGTTATTTTTTTCTCGATCTAGTCATTTGTTATACTTTTCGAGGGAGGTTTTGATTTCCTGCATATATCTCCAGATGTTCTTTTAAATTATTTTTGGGTTGTTTATTTTTCTTTCCTTAATTTTATTTTATACATATTTTGTTACCATTTTACATTTACTTTATGTCCATTGCTTTAGTTTTTTTTACTCAATCTTGCTTATAAACTTCTAGATTTTTGTCTTTATGTTTATTTATAATGAATTTACAATTTATAATTCAGAGCAAATCCATAAATATAAACCTTTAGTAGTTTTATAAATGAAATCTTATTTTGACACTTAGTAGTATAATTTTGTGTGTGTCTTTAAGGTATATTTTCTTTTTTAACCTCTATTTTTAATGCAAAGATACTTAAAAATTTATACACATTAATCTCTATTACTTTATGTAGGGACATGTTTGGAGTGAGGCCCTGAGGATGTGGGGACATGTTCTGAGCAAACACCACCTGTCCCTTTTGGCTAGGGCAGCTTGTTCTTTCCTTGACCCTTACTTCAGGCAGAGCAAAGGGTGAAATTTTCCAGGGGTCTTGCAATAAATACATCTGATGGAATTCAGAAAACATCCTAACCCCAGTTATCAAAGTCCAAACCCTGCTATGCCTCTGTAAGATTCTATAGGCTTAGCAAAACTCCTTTGATGTTCGCAAAAGAGTATCTTCCCCACACTTGCAGCTAGACTTCTCTACACTAGATAAGAAGTTTATTGGGATTTCTTTCTTTTTTTTTTTTTTTTTTTTTTTTTTTTTTTTTTTTTTAACCTCTTTGGGATTTCTCATTGATATGGAGGTAGCCAAGAGAAACACCTGGCCCAGTATGTCTAAGCCCTTATAGATTTGTTACCTGCTTCTTATTGTCTGTAATTTATCAACTTATCTATGGAATGTCATGAAATACACGTATGTAGTGTTGCTGTGCCATATAAATAAAGGTGCCCAGTTTATCTAGGTGGCACGAGGTGCTTGGGCTGCTTAGACTCAGACCGCCTGTGTCCATTGCTACTCTGTCTCTTTGTTTCTTACTTTCTGCTTCCTCTTAGACTGAACCAAGTCCAGGGAAGACACCAACAACTTTATTAAGTCAATTTTCAAATAAGTTTTAAATATTTGTTATTATATATATATATATATATATATATATATATACACATACATACATATATAATGTATTTTTATATTTCTTTTTTTCTTTTTTTATTTTTATTATCATCATAATCTTCTTTATATTACATTGGATTATATATAACTTTACAGTGTATTACATTGCTTTTTCAAAAGGGAATGCCATGCATGTCAGTCAATACAGAGACATTAATCTCCCCGCTTCATCATTCAATATCTTTTCTATGATTTTATCAATCATTATTATTATTATTCTAATTATTTTTTAAAACAGTCAATCACTATTTCTCATT
The DNA here is from genome assembly GCA_026018925.1 of Tupaia tana. Taxonomy (NCBI): domain Eukaryota; kingdom Metazoa; phylum Chordata; class Mammalia; order Scandentia; family Tupaiidae; genus Tupaia; species Tupaia tana. The sequence continues at coordinate 28,134,749 of JAKSZU010000027.1, forward strand.
TTGCTTGTAAAAAGACTTTACCCATCATGAAATACTTCTCAGACTAATCCAGTTGAGAATACTATACATGTCATCATCAACAGGTAATAAGCCATATCTGTTTCCCAGTAACGTCCTGCCTCTCTATTTGTTCTCTTGCTATCTTTCTCTATTTTCTTCTCTTCACCCCGCCCCCCATTCCACACTGTCCTATTCTCATTAAGTACCTTCGGTGCTTTTATGTCCTCCAGTTTTTTGCTCTCTACCATAGAGTGCTGATAGTTGGTATTTATTGAGTAGATACATACAATATCTTTCTTTCATAGCCTGGCTTACTTCACTCAGCAATAGATCCTCCATGTCTGACCACTTTCTATCACATGCCAGGGTCTTGTTATTTTTTATGACTGAGTAGTATTCTGTAGAGTATATATACCACACTTTTCCAATCCATTCATCAGTTTGTGGACATTTAGGTTGGTTCTATGTCTTAGCAATTGTGAATAATGCTGCAATAAACATTGATGTGCAAGCACTTTTCTGACTGAGTGTTCTCCTGTCTTTTGGGTAAATACCCAGAAGTGGGATTGCAGGATCAAATATTAGTTCTATTTGTAGACCTTTGAGGAACCTCCATATTGTTCTCCACAGTGGTTGAACTAATTTACATTCCCACCAAGAGTGTAGGAGGGTTCCCTTTCACCACATCCCTGCCAACACTTATCACTTTTTATATTCTTAATCTTTGCCATTCTGACAGGGGTTAGGTGGTATCTCATTGTGGTTTTTATCTGCATCTCCCTTATGATGAGGGATGTTGAGCATTTCCTCATATGCTTTTTGGCTGTTGGTATGTCTTCCTTAGAGAGAATTTTGTTCAGCTCATTTTCCCATCTTTTAATTGGGTTAATCATTTTTTTTTCACATAAGGCACTTGAGTTCCCTGTGTCTTTTGGTTATCAACCCCTTGTCTGAGGCATATTTAACGAAAATATTTTCCCATTCTGAGGGTTGTCGGTTCACACGTGTTACTGTGTCCTTTGCTGTGCAGAAACTTCTTAGTCTAATATAGTCCCACTTGTCTATTTTAGAGATTATTGCCTGTGCTTTGGGAGTCTTATTTAAGAAGTCTTTGCCTACTCCAATGTCTCCCAGAGTTTCCCTAGCATTTTCCACCAGTAGTTTTATTGTTTGAGGTCTTAGGTTCAGATCTTTGATCCATTTAGAGTTGGTTGTTGTTAATGGTGAAAGATGGGGGTTCAGTTTCATCTTTCTGCAGGTGGATACCCAGTTTTTCCAGCACCATTTACTAAAGAGGTTTTCCTTTTCCCAATGGATTGACTGATATCCTTTGTCAAAGATCAGTTGGCTGTAAGCTTTGGGGGTTATTTCTGGGGTCTATTCTATTCCATTGGTCCACTTGTCTGTTTTTATGTCAATACCATGCTGTTTTGATGACCACAGCTTTAGAGTATATCTTGGGATCAGGGAGTGATATGCCTCCTACTCCATTCTTCTTGCGCAGGATTGCTTTTGCAATACGAGTTACTTTATGATTCCAGACAAATTCTATGATTGTCTTTTCTAGATCTGTGAAGAATGTTTCTGGTATTTTGATTGGAATTGCATTAAACATGTAGATTAATTTGGGTAGAATTGTCATTTTGATTATGTTAATTCTTCCAATCCAGGAGCATGGGATGTCCTTCCACTTTTTTATGTCATTTTCAATATCTTTTTTAAGATTTTCATAGTTTTCTTTATAAAGGTCTTTGACTTTCTTAGTTAGGTTTATCCCTAGGTATCTTATACATCTTGTGGCTATGGTGAAAGGGATTCCTTTCTTCGGCTCTGCTTCATTTAACTTGTTGTTCATAAATAGAAATGCTATAGACATGTACATTGGAAATGAGAACAACTGAATCCTAAATGCTTGAGCTAAATATCTACACATTAAAATATCGATTTTGGAAGGACCAGCAGATGGCATAATGGTTATGTCACTGGACTCCTAAGTAGCCGACTGCATTTTGAGTCCCGAACCTGGGGACTTAAAACTCATCATGGACACATGTGTGCCCAAAATCTTGAGAGAAGACTGGAGAAGAGATTGTGGCATTACTATCCCTCCTGGGGGGGCGTGATTTCTTGCTTTCTGTCTCTCTCTCACACTCTCTCTGACTCTCTGGTGAATGCACATGCCGTATAATAAAAAAACTTCTCTAAAAAAAAATCTATTTTGGACTGCATTATCAAATTCTTTTCCAGTATGTAATGGGAAGTGTTTACTGCTTTCTATGAACATATCACCCTTCCCTTTCTTCTTTATTGATACAATATTGATTTGTTTAAGAATTTCTAAGTACTCAGCATAGCAAATTTCCATCTACGTAATGGTAGCCATATGAGCCAGTTCCAGTGGTGGAAGTCTATCAGGTGAGACATTTACAATACTTTCTTTTTTTCCTAATGCAAATAGAAAAACATCTGTAGTGGGCATGTACTTTTTGTTTCCATCAATTCTCGTCTTTATGCCCTGAGCACATGTTACCCTAACACATGGATGTGAACAAGCTCATTGTGTATGGGGGAAAAGGTCCATTTGCTAGAAAGGGCAGAGCAGGAAGTTAGAATAAACCATTGGTCCTTCCTGATTTTCTTGAGCAACCACAAAGAAGGAATGCCTGACTCTAGACTTTTTTGTTACATGATGAAAATAAAATCCTTGTTTAGTTAGGCTTCTATTACATGTAAGCGAAATACAATTTCAGTTGTTCTCACTGACTTCTTGCTCAGATCACTCCCAATTTTACATATAAAATGACAAAAATATAATTCTATATATCTCTTCATTATATGCTTTTAGATAATAAAGATCTTCAAATTTCTGAACTTACTTTGATTTCATATTAAGGGTTTTTTGTTTTTGTTTTTGATTTTTTAAAGAGATTTTTGCTATAGGGCATGTGTGCTCACCGAAAAGACAGCAAGAGACAGAGAGACAGAAAGTGAGAAATCAGCACCCAGGGAGCATGGCCATGCTACAATCCCTTCTTCTCCAGTGCCCTCTTGGGATTTTGGGCATGCACTCACACACATCCAGTGTTTGAGTTTCATGTCTCTGTGTCCAGGACTCAAGCCACATTCAGCCATGTGGAAATCTAGTGATGGAGAACCATTTTCTCATCCCTAAAGCAGTATTCTAAGGTGGACATAAAAGTGATGAAATATAAGCAAAGTGCAAATGCCACTGACTGTTGTCCTGAGAAAAGCATGGCAGCTGGGGCACAGCCTGCCTCTATAGAAGGTCTGTTAATGGAATTACATAATATGTATCCTTAGAGTTTGTTTTCTTTTTCTTAGTATAAAACATTTAAAAATCTTCCCTGTTGTGCCTATCAACACTCTATTCCTTTTTTATTCCAGGGTAATATTACATTGTAAAATATTCCACAATTTGTTTATCCATTCATCGGTAAAAAGAATATTGTGTTGTTTCTAGACTTTTGAAATGATGAATAAAGTTGCTAAAAAGATTCATAAAAAGGCTTTTGAGTGAACATAAGTTTTTATTTCCCTTGGATAAACACATAGGAATGGGCTTGCTGGGTCATATGGCAAGTATATTTTAAGCTGTATAAGAAACTTTCCATTTTCTAAAGTGGCTATACCATTTTGCATTCTCACCAATAATACAGAAGAGTTCCATTTATTCTGCATCCTCATCAACACTTAATATTCTCAGATTTTTGTTGTTGCTGTTGCAATTCTAATAGCATGTAAAAGCATCTCATTGTGGTTTTAATTTGTATTTCTGTAATGACGTTATTTTTTGGGGGGAGAGGTTTTTGCTATAGAGTGTATGCACTCATCAGAAAGACAGGGAGAGAGACAGAGAGTCAGTAAGCAAGAAATCACCCCCCAGGGGGGATGGCCACTCCGCAATCCCTTCTCCTCCATTCTCCTTTCGGTATCTTGGGCATGCACGCACATGCGCCTGGTTGTGAGTTTAAGCCACCAGGTCCGGGACTCAAACCGTGGCCGACTACATGGGAGTCCAGTGACATGGCCATTATATTAACTGCTGGTCCCTCTCTAATGACTTTTGATGTTGATTGTGTTTCCTAGTTTTGATACTCTGTCCATATATTTTACTTGGTATCAAATCTGTTCAGATATTTTAACTTTATAAATCTATTTTTAATCACAATAAATATTAATGGGCTAAAATGAGTTTTAGAAAAACCAGCAGAGATTCTTTTTGTTTGTTTGTTTGTTTGGTTTTTTTTGGAGAGGTTTTCGCTATAGGGCGCATGCACTCGCCAGAAAGACAGAGAGAGACATAGAGACAGAAATTGAGAAATCACCCCCCAGGAGGGATGGTCATGCCACAGTGCCTTCTCCTCCATTCTCCTCTCGGGATCTTGGGCATGCACGCACACACACCAGCGTGTCTAAGCCACCAGGTCCAGGACTCGAACAGCAGTTGACTACATGGGAGTCCAGCGACATAGCCATTACGCTAACTGCTGGTTCCCGAGATTCTTGACCATGATAAAATAACACAAGCCAATTACATACCATCAAAAAGATATTTAAACATAGAGACACAATAATACTAAAAGTAAAAAGATAAAAAATGTATAGCAAGCAAATACTAACCAAAATAAAGCTTTCATAATAACAGTTAAAAATGACAAGGAGAAAACATGTTGGATAAGTGGATAACTAAATTCTGAGAAAATCTTAACTGATAAAATAATAATATTTGTAGGCACTTATAGTAAAAACTGACAGAACTGTCAGGAGAAATTGATAAATAATCATAATAGTGTGTTATATTGATCTGAAAAATAATATTGGCAAAAACATAGAAAACTGAACTTCACAATTAACAAAACTGTCTGCAAAACAAATGTAGACCCTTGCATTGATAATTACACAGTTTTTGTTAAACACAGAACATTTTGGAAAATTAATCATATAAAGACTACAAACAAAGCAAATCTCCACAGAGCACTTTGTGGCCAGCAGGTTTTGTGGAAGTTGAGGTGCTATATGCCAGATGGCTGAATCTGAGGTTTGTGTCCTAGTACTGGTAGCTTGAGAATCAAGCCATATATGTGTGTGTGCATGCCAAAACATTCTGAGAGGAGACTGGAGGAGGAGGACTGTGGCATGACCATCCCCACTGGGGTATGATTTCTCACTTTCCCTCTCTCTTTCTCTGTGTCTCTCTGGCAAATGCATGAGTCCTGCCAAAATACATTCTTGAGTATATATAAGTCCACAGTGAAAGTAGCCATAAATTTAAAGGAGAAAAATAGGAAAAAAGTGAAAAACTTGGTGTTCTCAGAAGAGAGTAGAAAATTTGGTGCACCATTTCCACAGAAGGACCTGTGTTCCTTCCTTTCCAAACACGTTTTCTGTAAAGAACTTTATTTTTCTTCTTTTTTTCCTTTGTAAGAACTGTATTTATTACTCCATGTGTTTGATGCGGTTCCCTCTTTTAAACTGATAAGAGCTTTTGCTAAAGAGCTTTCCTCAGGCAACTGGTTGAGCTCTGCCATCATGAAAGAGCTACACCACCCACTGGGATACACTGTGCATGGAGGCTTTCTACAAGGGAGGTACAAATACAAAGCTCACTGCTCCTGTGCTGCCTGCTCAGGTCCACTGGCTCTGCCCAGCCTTGGGGGGGGGGAGGGGCATCTGATTCCTGAAGGAGGTCACATGGAGAGGCCTGATGCCAGAGCACCAAAGCAGCTTGAGTCCCACCACAAAGTAAAATGTTCATGGTCCTCAAACTCATGCTTCTCAGGGACCTCCCTCCTCCTCCAGGAGCTCAGGCCTCAGCACATCCTCTGTGTGTTGACCCAGGAATTCAGTGTAAGCCTGGGTACCTTTCCTCTGGAAGGTTGGAACCTGAGCTGCAGGCAGCTGGGAGGAGACCTTGAGAGGTTATGAAGATAGTCATTTAGGCTGACAATTAAAGAACTGTTGTGATCAGCTCCCATCCATGCCACACTAGCCATTTTTTTATTATTGTGCACATGATCTATTGGACAATTTACACAGTGAAGCATGAGCACCTCCAGTTTGAATATGACTCCACTGTCATTTCCCTTTCTCTGTAACCTGAGCCTCATATGTGTCCTAAGAGTTCCTCACCTATGCTTACCACCAGTAGATTAACACTGAAATCCATGCCTGTCCTAACCTATTTATCACCAGTGGATGCAGCCAACTCAGACTATCTAGACAATTTTAACTGTCCTTTCTGATAACTCACTTTTTTGGCTTTTGTTAACTGCTTTTGCATAACCCAAGTACTGTTCTTTCTTGGATGTAGTTTTTTTCAAGATCAAGGCCTGTACTTTTGGTTGTGTAGCTTTTTGATTTGTGATTTTTGCCTTCCTTATAAACCTTCCTCTCTCCTGCTTCGGGCTGCAAGGTTTTGGAGTGACATGAGTCCTCGTGCAGTTGCTACCTTAATAAATGGTTCTTTTAATGTGGCTAAAACTGTATGCCCTCTTATTCTCAGGCTGATTTGAATATAACATTTGGAGACACCTACTAGTACCTGGATGAGGAATCTATGAAGGGCTGCCTCGCCTACCCAGGTACCCAACAGTCAGGGTACTCTGGGGGAGGCATCACCTGAGATGTTCCAGTGCACCAGAAACACCTGTGTCTTTGACGGCTGGAGCGGGGATGCTGACTACTCCTTCCAACCATGGAGTCTTGAAAAGAAAGAAGAAGAAAAAGCAGCCTACCTTTCCAGCAGGGGAAGCTGGGACTCTGAGGTTGGATGAGCTGGGCCAGGGCTATAGCTGGAGCTATACAGGGCCTCCTGGGGTCAGTGAAAGGCCATGCCTCAGTTTTGCTGTCCTGGCAGGGGACTGTAGATGAAATTTGGTTCTGCTGGAGAGCAGGGGGCTGCCCTTTCTGGCAGGGATAAGGTGGAGGTGTGGGATTGGGAGAGCTGGGTAGGGGCTGGAGCTGTAGCTATGGCCGGGGCCACTGAAAGGCCCTGCCTCAATTTGCCTGTCTGGACAGGGGGCTAAGATGAAACTGGAGTGTGCTGGAGAGCTGAGAACTGCCCATTTTGGTAGGGTGGGGGGAATCTGAGGTTGGGAGAGCTGGGCTGGGGCTGGAGCTGGAGCTTGGACTGGGCCAATAAAAGGCCCTGAATTAGTTTCCCTGTGTGGTCAGGTTGCTGCAGATAAAACTGAGCTCTGCTGGAGAGCTGGAGGCTTCCCTGTGGAATAAGGAGAAGTAAGAATGAGGAAAAGTAAAAAAGAAAAAAAAAAAAAAAAAAAAAAAACAGCCTACTTTTCTGACAGGGAGGAGGTGGGGCTATGAGTTTGGGAAAGCTATGATAGGGCTGGATCTGGGGCCAGGGCTCATAAATGGCCCTGCCTCTGTTTTCCAAATGAAGTAGAGGGCTGCAGATGGAACTGGGCTGTGCTGGAGAGATGGAGGCTACCCTTTCTGGGTGGGAGTGAGGGGCTCTCAAGTTGAGAGAGCTGACCTGGGGCTGGAGCTGAAGCTAGGGCCAGGGCCAGTGAAAGGCCCTGCTTCAGTTTCCCTGTCTACACTGAGTGTTGTAGATGGAACTGAACTCTTCTGGAAAGCTGGGACCTGCCCTTTCTGGCAAGGAGAAGGGGGGCTCTGAGGTTGGTACAGCTGGGCTGGAGCTGGAGCTGGAGCTGGGTCTGCGACCATAGAAAGACCCTGCAGTTTCCCTGTCCGGGCAGGGAGCTGCAGATACAACTGAGCTCTGCTTGAGAGTTGTGAGTGACCCTTTCTGGCAGGGCTGATGGGGGACTTTGAAGTCAGAAGTGTTGGACACAGGCTAGAGCTGGAGCTAGGTCTAGGGCCAGTGAAAGCCCATGCCTCAGTTTCCCTGTCTGGGCAGGTGGCCACAGATTGTACTAGGCTCTGCTAGAGAGTTGAGAGCTGTCTTTTCTGGCAGAGATGAGGGGGAGCTCTGAAGTTGGGAGAGCCGGACTGGGACTGGAGTTAGAGCTGGTACCAGGGACAGTGAAAGGCCCTGCTTCAGTTTCCCTGTTTGGGCAGGAGGCTGCAGATAAAACTGGGCACTGTTGGAGAATTGGGGGCTGCCTTTTCTGGATGGGAGAATGGGGGTTTTGAGGTTGGGAGATCTGGACTGGAGCTAGAGCTGGGCCTGGGACTAGCGAGACTTTGCCTCAGTTTCCCTGTTAAGCAGGAGGCTGTGGATAGTACTGGGCTCTCTTCCAGAGTTGGGGGATGCCCTTTCTGGCAGGGAGGAACTGGGGCTCCGAGGTTGGAAGTGCTGGGCTGGGTCTGTAGCTGAAGCTGGGGCTGGGGACAGTGAAAGTCCCTGCCTGAGTTTCCCTGTCTGGGCAGCATGCTGCAGATGGAACTGGGCTCTGCTGGAGACCTGGGGGAAATCCTTTCTGGGAATTAGAAGAGAGGGCTCTGAGGTTGACTAGGGCTACAACTAGAGCTGCACCAGGCCAAGTAAAAGGCCCTGCCTCAGTTTCCCAGTCTGAGCAGGGGATGCAGATGGAACTGGGCTCTGCTGGAGAGGTGGGGAGGTGCCCTTTCTGGCAGGAAGAATTGGGGGAGAACTGGTTAGGCAAGCTGGGGGGGGCTTGAGCTGGATCTAGGTCCCAGGCCAGTGAAACACCCTGCCTCAGTTGCCCTGTCTGGGCAGAGGGCTACAGAGGAACTGGGCTCATCTAGAGAGCTGGGACCTGCCTTTTCTGTCAAATAGGAGGGAGGGATCAGTCGTGGGGAGAGATGGGCTGGGGGCTGGAACTGGAACTAGGGCCAGAACCAGTGAAAGTCCCTGCCTCAGTTGCCCTTTCTGAGCAGGGGCTGTAGATGGAACTGGGCTTTGTTGGAGAGCTGGGGTTGTCCCTTTCTGGCAGGGAGGAGGAGAGGCCCTCAAGTTGGGATAGCTGGAATGGGGCTGTAGCTGCAGCTGGGGCCAGGGACAATAAAAGGGCCTGCCTACTTTCCCCTTCTGGGCAGGAGACTGCAGATGGAACTGGGCTCTTCTGGAGAGCTGGGGCTGTCCTTTCATCATTGAGGAATGGGGGCTCTGAGGTTGGGAGAGCTCTGCTTGTGTCCTGGACCAGTGAAAGGCCCTGCCTCAGTTTCCCTGTTGTGCAGGGAGCTGCAGATGAAACTGGGCTCTGCCAGAGAGAGCTGGGTTTCTAGCAGGGAGGAAAGGAGACTCTGAGGTTGGGAGACAGGGCTGGGGCTGAGTCTGGAGCTGGAGCCGGATCTGGAGCTGGAGCCAGAGCCATAGCAAAGCCATGCCTCAGGTTTCCATCTGAGCAGGGCTCTGCAGATAAAACAGCTCTGCTGGAGAGTTGTGGGTGGCCCTTTCTGATATGGCAAATAGGGAGCTCTGAAGTTGGGAGAGCTGGGCTCAGGTTATAGCTAGAGGTGGGGCTGGGGCCAGTGAAAGGCTCTGTCTCAGTTGCCATTTGTGAGCAAGGGCCTCAGGTGAAACTGAGCACTGTTGTAGAATAGTATGTGGCCCTTTTTGGCAGGGCAGATGGGGGATTCTAAAGTTGGAAGAGCCAAGCTGGAGCTGGAGCTGGGGCTGGGGCCAGTTAAAGGCACTGCCTCACTTTCCCTGTTATCATGGGGGAGCAGATGGAACTGGGCTCTGCTGGAGTGCTGGGGGCTGCCATTTCTGGCAGGGAGGAGGGGGGACTCTGAGATTGGGATAGCTGGGCTGGGGCTGGAGCTGAAGGTTGAGCTGGGACTGGGGCCAGTGAAGGCCCTGCCTCAGATTCCCAGTCTAGGCAGGAGGCTGCAGTTGAAACTGAGCTCTCCTGGACAGTTGTGGGCAGCACTTTCTGGCAGGGCAGATGGGGAATTCTGAAGTTGGGAGAGCTGGGCTGGAGCTGGAGTTGTAGCTGGGGCCAGTAAAAGGCCCTGCCTCAATTTCCATGTTGGGCAGGAGGCTGCAGATGGAAGTTGGCTGTGCTGTAGAGCTGAGGGCTGCCTTTTCTGGCAGGAGTAAGGAGGCTCTGTGATTCAGAGAGCTGGGTTGGTGCTGGAGCTGGAGCTGGGGTGGGGACCAGTGAAAGGCCCTGCCTCAATTTCCCTGTCTTGACAGGGGGCTGCATTTGAAACTGTAGTTAGAATGTTAAAAAAGTAATCACCTTGCATCACCATAATCTTTTATTTGTTTAGCTCTACCACAACTCTCCTTACTTCTTTGGTTCAGGGATGTCATTGTATGGATATTGTCATTAGAGACCTCAACCTGCCCTGGAAACAAGAGTGTAGAAAGGGAGACACAAAAATATACATAGATCTTTTAAAATTTCAACCCTTAGTATTTAATTATGCCTATCCTATTTCCCATGCCCTTTTGTGACAGCACTCCACCAAATTCCACATCATAGAACAGGATCTGATTTGATCTGTCCATGCTATGGACAGGGAAGAGAAGATCCTCCCAGCCTTTCTTCTAGTTTATCAGTATAAGCCACGCTCCTGCTCATGACCAGAACTCAGTAAACTCCTATCTCATTGAAACAATATCATTAATATTTAGGAAGTCCAGGCTCTCCAAGGATGCATAAGGAGAGTTAAAAACCAAAAAAGAAATCCTGAAAACTCGATAAAATTTGAAGAAGGTAGTGCTGAAGAGGTCAAGAAATACAGCCCTTGGGAAGTGATTCACCATGAACGTTTCTGAGTTTTACTTCCTGATTTTTAAAAAATATCAGTCCCTGAAAAGAAAGATGCAAAATAGTTAAAGGACATCAAAATGGCAAATTATCTATTGATGATATGTTATGGTAATTTCTTTGACTGAATCAGTATTCACAATGGTAAAATTCATTTGGTATGCTGTAATGATATACAGTAATTGAATGTAAAATAATTTAAATACATAAATAAAAAAGTAAAAGAGTATATTAAAATAAAAATAATAAAAATCAATTCCTGTCCTTACTCTGATAATTTGTTATTGACAAATCAGTCTTTATGAATGCTTTCGAAGAAAAAAAAAATGTAAAGTGAAGTTTTTTTTGGTTGTTGTTGTTGTTTTGGAGGAGTTTTTGATATACAGCATGTGAGCTTGCCAGAAAGAGAGACAGACAAAAAGTGAGAAATCACCCCCCCCCAGGGAAATGGCCATGCTGCAATCCCTTCTCCTCCATTTTTTTCTTGGGATATTGGGCACACATGCACATGTGTCCAGCATGAGTTTAAGCCACTGGGTCCAGGATTTGAACTGCAGTTGACTACATGGAAGTCAAGCGACATAGTCATTAAGCCAACTGGTGGTCCCATAAAGTGTAGTTTTATGCTGAGAAATTTGGTTTCAGGTAATGAGAAAGAAGATCTTTTCTCTCTTCTCTTCTCTTCTCTTCTCTTCTCTTCTCTTCTCTTCTCTCTTCTCTTCTCTTCTCTTCTCTCTCTTCTTTCTCTTCTCTTCTTTTTCTTTTCCCTTTTTTTTTTATATATATATTGGAGAGGGTTTTGCTATAGGGCACATGCGCTCGCCATAAAGACATAGAGGCAGAAAGTGAGAAATCACCCCCCAGGGAGTTGGCCACGCCGCAATCACTTCTCCTCCATTCTCCTCTGGGGATCTGGGGCATGCACGCACACGTGCCCAGTGTGAGTTTAAGCCACCAGGTCCAGGACTCAAACCACGGTAGACTACATGGGAGTCCAGCGACATAGCCATCACACTAACTGCTGGTCCCAAGAAGATCTTTTCATGTTGTTGTGGTTTCATTAATAAATTCTTCAGGAAACATCTAACTGAAAGTTTTAGTGTTAAGTAGTTACATTTTCCCAATACAATAGTCTCAAGAAAGATAGGATACTTAGATTAGTAGATTACGTTTTAATTTTTTTGACAGATCATACTTGTACACACTTTTGTGTATATTTTGATTTATTTATACAACAAAATAACAGAAAATAATATGACAAAGAGATATCTGCACTCCCCTCTGTATGGGCATATATACCCATACATATGGATATAAAATATATAATAAAATAGCATGTGCATATGAGAAAGAGTTAAAAAGAAAGGGACATCCTCCACAATATTTGACTCATTCCAGTCCTCCAGCCAATTATATCTTGCAGTTGCATGTATGCCCAGCAAGTTTCATACCAGTCAAGCTGGGGATTTCAACCACAGTCATCATGTGACTTTCAGCACCATGGTCCAGCACGCCACCACCTGAGACACCACAGCTGAGTTCATTCATCTATTCTTATTGAGGAATTATTTACAATAGCCAAGATATATCATAGAAATAATTTATGCCTGTATAAACAATTTAATGGATAAAACCAAATGTTGTTTATGCACTTCATAGAATAATTATCTTCCTTTAAAGGGGGCAAATCCTATAATTTTCAATCACATAAATTTGGAAGACATGGTGCTGAATGAACTCATTCAGTTTCTATCACATGTGAAAGACAGAGATTAAAAAGATTTTCTTTTCTTTTAAGATTTTGACCATAGGTCAGGTGTGCTCACCAGAGAGAGACCAAAAGAGAAAGAGAGAGAGAAAGTGAGAAATCACCTCCCAAGGGGGTGGCAATGCCACAATGCCTTGTCCTCCATTCTCCTCTCAGTACTGTGCACATGCACACACATGATCATGGCATGATTTTTAAGCCATTGGGTCTAGGACTCAAACCACAGTTAGCCATGTGAGAATGCAGCACCTTAATCACTGAATCACATGCTGGTCCCCATACTATTTTTTTTTTTTTTTTTAGGTTTTGCCTTAGAACAATCTATATTAGCATTTTCAAAGGCCAGTTGCTTCAACAACACCCTCAACCACAACTACATTCTCTACCTGCCTTTACAAAGATCTTTGCAACCTATATATAAATGTGTCACAGTCAGTAGAAATTCATACTCCAACTTCTGGGGGCAAAATGAATGACTTGACATTCATTACTCTGCCTATCCACCTCTACAGGAAAAGCCCTCCCATCAGCCTCTGTGTTGACCCACCCATGAATCGTGTTAAAAACAGACAAAAGGGTGGGTGCCTTCCTGAGGGGGCAATCAGGCATCTGTCTGGCCATGTCCCTTGTGGGCTTTGTGTAGTTCCTTGAAAATAAGCAATCGGATTTAGACCCTCCACCAGATTGAACTCGCAGGGAGGGACTGGGTCATCTAGCATCAATTCTTCCACTTAGTCTTTACAGAACTACCACAGAAACACAGTTAACAGACCCAATCATGCCCTGTAATGAGACACCATGGATACAAAAACATTTGCTCATCACAAACACTCTCATTCGTATTCCGAGGTTATACATTCCCTCCCCAAATCAGCCAAACACCAGTTGAATCCTAACTACCGGTCGTGCAACTGAAGGAGAGTGATCAAGCCTCTTCTACTCAATCTGAATAGGTCTGCCTAGAATTCTACAGATCCCCAGGGGCTTACCAGATTACCAGTTTACCAGTGTTGACAAGGGTTGATGCATCAGGGTCCAGGAGTTGGTCCTTCTCTCCAACCAGAGTCCAATGATCTAGGAATGGTCAGCCTTGGGACAGGCATACTAGCTGAAGGATCCCATCAATGAGATGGGGGCATGCCTCTCTCTCCAACCATAGTGCCCATCCTGGGAGGAGAATACCCTGGGATCGGTGGCTCAAAGGGCCAGCCTGATTCTGTTTCCTGGCCAATGCACCAAAATGTTGTGGAAAAACATGCTGAGGAATTGAAATGTTACTCAGGAAAGAAAGGGGATCTGTTTATTATGCTGGCAGGTACGGAGGAGTTAACACTCTGAATCTCCAGTGCCAGCTTAGAATTGAACAGTCTTTTATGGGTGAGTTGAGAAGGGGCAGTTTCAGCATGCTTCAAGCATCCTATCTGGGAAGGAGATCAGGGTCCACCCTAATACAGAACTGGCAGAGAAGCAGGGAATCCAACCTGCTTAAAGCCTCAACATTTCAGGTGAAAGGCATTCAGCTGACAGGGGAACAGTAAGCCCAGGCAGGTATCAGCCCAGGGTTGCTTCAAGGCTGCTCACAAGTTCTGGATTCCTCCATATCAACTTCTCCATTTTTCTCCCTGTGGGGATTTTTGGCATGCATACACACATACCTGGCATGTTTTGCAAGGCTGGGATTTGAACCACAATCAGACACGTAGAATCCAATTCCTTTAACCTCTAGGCTACAGGGCCTGATCACATTTGTTACTTTTAAAATTTGATTAAAATTATATTAATTCTTTCATGTATGTGTGTGTCTGTGTGTGTGTGTATAGATAGATGATAGATAGATGATCAATTAGATAGATGATAGATAGTTAAATAGATGATAGATAGATAGATATTGATATAGATATAGAGAGAGTGGGAGAAACAAAGATGGAGAAAAAGGTACTTCCAAAAAGTTCTCAATGCCTCTCTCCCTCCCCTGTCTCAGCCAGCCCAAGATTAAGGGTACATGCATGACTGGAATATTCATAGATGTCTCCAAATATGAACTCAAAACTTTCCCTTGTTGTCATTTTCACAAAGTGTCACATTTTATTGCATCTTTGGCCCTACATTTTGTTTGTTTGTTTGTTTAGCCTTTTAGAAACTACCTAGTCTAATGGGTAAAGTGAAACATCATTGTGGCTGTGATTTATATTTTTCCACTAACTAGCGATGATAATTTTTTTATATATTTGGCCATTTCTATGTCTTATTTTGAGAAATAGCTGTTTATAACCAGTTCATTTTGTAAATCAGGTGAATTTTTTTTGTGTGGTTGGATTCATTGAGTTTCTTATCATTCTAATCCTTAATCCCTCATCTGATGAATAGATTGAAAATATTTCTGACCTGTTTTTAAGGTTGTCTTTTTGCCCTGTGGATTCTTTTATAAACTATGGAGAATTATTTTAGCTTGATTTATATAATCCCATTTTTTTGGATTTGCTTTTCTTGCTTTTGAGTTTGAGCACTTATTTACTAAATCTTTGCCAAAATCAGTATCATAAAACATTTCCCTATGTTTTCTTATGCTTGATGATAGTTTTGTCTTACATTGAAAGTTTTAATGTGGATATCTAGGTTCCTCAATATCATTTATTAAAAATACTGCTTTATGCTTCAATGTTATTTACACCTTTGTTGAAAATCAGGTGATAATTACTGTTTTTTCTCCCCCCCATTCTTTTAAGTTGGTCTACATGTATGTTGTTTTCTGTTCTGTTCTGTTCTGTTCTTTTTTTTTTTTTTTTTCCCTTTTGACAATTTCGAGCTTTCTTCCTCCATATCACTGAAGTATGATTAAGAGCTGGTAGATTGATTCCTCAAGCTTGTTATTGTTTACTTACTAGTTTACATTCATTTGTTTTGGATTGCTTTAGCCATTCATGATCTTGTAATTGTATGTATCTTTGAGAATTATCCCTACTACTTTGAAGTGGGGACAGAAAGACAAATAGTACAGGAGTAAATCAAATGTACAAGACAAACGGTATCACATAGAGATAGAGAATCAGGTGCTAATTAGCAAAGGTTGGAAATAATAGAGTATAGAATGAAGGACAAGATTACTTAAAGGTACCAATAGAAGGAACATGTTCTAGTTTTCTATAGCATACTAGGGTCAATATATTTAGCAATAACTTATCATATATCTGAAAAGAGCTAATAGAGGACATTTTAAATGTTTCCAATACAAACAATAAGTATTGGAGATGATGTATATATAACTTACTTTCTATTTATAATTACACATTGTATTCATGTATTGAAAAATATCACATTGAACCATATAAATGTTTAATATATCAACTATTTTTAAATATGCTAAGAATATTTTCACTTAGTCCTTTTTTTTATTTTCGAGAGGTTTTTGCTACAGGGCGCATGCGCTCACCAGACAGAGAGAGACAGAAAGCGAGAAATCACCCCCCAGGGGGGATGGCCATGCCGCAATCCCTTCTCCTCCATTCTCCTCTCGGAATCTTGGGCATGCACGTACACGCGCCCGGCGTGAGTTTAAGCCACCGGGTCTGGGACTCGAACCGCGGTCAACCACGTGGGAGTCCAGCGACATAGCCATTATGCTAACTGCTGGTCCCCCGATATGCTAAGAATATTTTGAAAATGAGTTCCTTATAGAGCAGTGCTGATAATAAAAAGTGCGAATGCAGGACCCTAGAAATGAATTTATGATTTTAATAATGATTAATACGTTTTGCAGTAGGGACTAGGACATAACAATACATCACAAATGGCATTCAAATAGGGAAAGAAGAATTGAATGTAACTCTATTTGCAGAAGACATGATTATATACATAGACGAACCAAAGGTATCCATGAAAAATCTTATCAAAATAATAAATAAATACAGTATAGTGGCAAAATACAAAATCAACTTACAAACATTGATAGCATTTCTATTTATGCTAAACAAGCAGATAGAGGTAGAACTAAAGAAAGTAATCCCATGTACCATAGCCACAAAAAGATAACTAAGAATAAATCTAATCAAGGAAGTCAAGGAACTCAATAAGGAAAACTTTGAAAACCTTAAAAAAGAAATTAAAAATGACACACAAAAAAGTAGAAGGACATTCTATTCTCCCATATTGGAAGAAATAATGTAATCAAAATGACAATTCTACCCAAATTAATCCACTTACTTAATGTAATCCCAAATTACCAGAGATTTTCTTCACGGATGTAGAAAATACAATCATAGACTGTCTGGAATCATAAAAGAACTCATATTGTCAAAGAAAATCTGTGCAAGAAGAGTCAAGTGGACAGCATCTCACTACCTGACACCCAAATATATTACAAAGCTGAAAATCAAAACAGCATGGCATTGGAACAAAAACAGATTTTTGGACCAATGGGGCAGAATAGAGGCCACAGAAGTAACCCCCCAAAAATACAGCTGACTGACTTTTGACAAAGGATATTAGTCAATCCAGTGGGAAAAGGAAAACCTCTTTAGCAAATGGTACTGGATAAACTGAGTATCCACCTGCAGAAGAATGAACCTGAACCTCTATCTCTCACCATTGACAAAAATCAACTCAAATTGGATGAAAGATCTTAACCTAAGACCTCAAACTATAAAACTATTGGTGGAAAACACAGGAAATGCTAGGAGACATTGGAGGAGGCAAAGACTTCTTAAATAAGACCCCCAATGCACAGGCAATTATCTGCAAAATAGAAAAGTGGGATTACATCAGATTAAGAAGTTTCTGCACAGAAAAGAACACAATAATTAGTGTGAATCAACAATCCTTGAAATATAAGAATATTTTTGTAAACCATGCTTCAGCTAAGGGACTGATAACCAGAATACAGAGTGAACTCAAGCAGCCTACCTGAAAAAAATAAAAATAAAAAATCAGCCCAATCAAAAGATGGAAATGTTAACTAAAAAAACAACTGTCTAAGGAAGACATATGAATAGCCAATGAGTATATGAAAAAAATGCTCAACATCTCTCATCATAAGAAAGATGCAGATCAAAACCACAATGAGATACCACCTAATCCTAGTCAGAAGGGCAAAGATTTTTTAAAAAATGATATGTTCTGGAAGGGCTGTGGTGAAAAGGGAACTCTCATAAGGTGCTAGTGGGAATATAAATTGGTCCAACCACTGTGGAGAACAACATGGAGGTTCCTCAAAACCTACAACTAAAACTACCATATGATTTACCAGTTCCACTCCTGGGTATCTACTCACATGATAGGAAAGTGCTCAGTTGAAAACGTGCTTTATTCCAGAATTATTCATAATTGCTAAGACATAGACCCAACCCAAATGTCCACAAACAGAGAAACAGATTGAAAATGTCTGACACTTATACTCTACAGTATACTATTTAGCCATAAAAAAGAATAAGACTCTGGCATTTGATAGATGAGTGGATGAATATGGAAGATTTACTGCTGAGTGAAGTGAACTAGGCTATGAAAGAGATATTGTACACCTCACTAAACACATATTGACTGTCTGCACTCTATGGTGGACACTGAAAGATTAGACAACATAGAAGCATTGAAAATAGTTATAGATACTGGAGACAATGTGTGAAGAGAGTGGGAGAAGGTGGAGAGTGGAAGGAAAGAAATTAAAGAGAAAAATAGAGAGGCAAGGCATTTATGGGACACAGAAATACGTTATTATTTCATGATGATAACGTGTTTTGTATTCTCAACTAGATTGGCATGAAGTTAATCATGTTGGGTAAATTCAATTTAAAGTGATGTATAGTGATTAAATGTATAAAGTAAATAAATTAATTAATCAAAAAAATTAAAAATCAATGCATGCCACAACACTGTACCTAGCAAGTGTTGTTTGCTTTTTAAATTTTGTATTTATTTATCTTTAATGAAAAAGTAAGATGCCCTCAAAATCATTATCTTCTCCCCCAGTCCTGCAGCCAATCAGGATTATGCATGTATGTGGTGTGATCAAGTAGAACCTAGATGCAATTCCAGAGCCTTCCCATATGGCTTTCAGAACTATGTAACTGTGTCTATCCTAGCTGTGTCACTGAGACTGGACCAGTGGTCTATTGTTAATAAATTCCAAGGATTTAAATAATCTTTGATTTTCTCATTTGTGTAAGTAATTCATAGTGTATTAAAGTCTGGATTATTGCAAAGACTTTAAAATGTAAATTATGTAGCTACATTGATTAAGCCAACAGTTGTATACAGATTGCATATATTTGCTTAGTAATGCATCATTTTTACTAACAAAATATCTGAGACCAATTAGAAAACATACCCTACCAAAAATTTTGGGGTCCTACAGAAAATTCACATAGAGAGATATTTAAATTTGAAACAGGCTTCTTTAAAAACCTATGAAAGATATCAAAACAATACTAGTTGATATATCATGTAACAGTAAAAAGAGCAGATTAAAAGAGCTAAATCTAGCAGCAATAAAAATACCTGGATGAGAATAGATTAAATAAGATATAAAAAACTGCACATAGTCAATATTAGCACTAATTGGTTCTTAACAAAATAATAAAACCTGGGCCCAGCAGGTGGCATGGTGGTTAAGGTGCTGGATACTCCCACATGGCTGACCACGGTTTGAGTCCCGGACCTGGTGGCATGCTTTCTCACTTTCCTCTATCTCTCTCTTTCTCTGTGTGTTTCTCTCTGGTCAAATTAAAATGAATGAATGAATAAATAAATAAATAATTCTTTAAAAAAAAA
This sequence comes from Tupaia tana, assembly GCA_026018925.1. NCBI lineage: Eukaryota > Metazoa > Chordata > Mammalia > Scandentia > Tupaiidae > Tupaia > Tupaia tana. The sequence goes on from JAKSZU010000027.1 coordinate 28,153,964, forward strand.
AAAACCTGAAAACACATTAAACCATCCTAGAAAAGAGAAGAAGGATACAAATCAGTAAATCAAATATGGAAGAAAACTCACTATTATTAGTAGTAGTAATAGTAAAATATATTTGCTGGAGAGACAGATAGACAGAAAGCTAGAAATCACCCCCAGGAGTAAGGGCCATACCACCAATCTCCTCTCAGGTTTAAACTGCTCTTGATTTTGTGGGAGTCCACCGACATAACTATTATGCAATCTGTGGGCCCCAACACATTATTATTGAGTGTGCAGAAAGAAAATGATTGTAGGAGAAGACAATGAGGGGAAGAGTAATTGCTAAAATAATTAATAAATTAATAAAATTTAGCAATAAATCAAATCCATAATGTCAAAAAGAGCAACTAATGTGAGATAAAACACATATTTGTTATTTTAATACCTGACTATAGTTAATTTCACACAATGGGTGTTTTGAAATGTAGGTCAGGGGGACCAGCACTTAGTGTAATGGCTATTTGGCTGAACTCCCATAAAGTGGACCACGGTTTGAGTCCCAGCCCCTGTGGCTTAAACTCACGCCAGGCATGTGTGCATGCATGCCCAAGATCCAAGGAGACTAGAGGAGAAGGGATTGTGGCATGGCCATCCCCCTGGTGGGTGATTTCTCACTTTCTGTCTCTCTGGTTCTCTCTGTCTTTCTGGCAACCACATGCACCCTGTAACAAAAACCTCTCCAAAAAAAAATAAAATAAAATAAAAAATCTAAGTGAATGGGGCCAGCATGTGGCATGGTGGCTGGACTCTATGTGGCTGACTTTTTCAAGAAGTCACATTTGCTCACATTCAAGTCCTAAACCTGGTGGCTTGCTTTCTTGCTCTCCTTCTCTTTCTCTCTCTTTCTCATCTCTCTCTCTCTCTCTTTCTTATGAATGCCCTAGAGCAGATTGAGAGGGAGAAATCAAGTGATAATGAATAAAATTTTAAAAATAATTCTGAAAAGAAAGAAAAGTAAGTGAATAAAGAATGGTCAATGATTTTCATTACTTTATAATATTAAAACATAAAATCAAGTACTTGGATGGTTTGAAACCTAAAAATGTCATATGGACTTATAAGATAAAAATCACAGAATGCTAGTTTTCACTGGATCCTCTTCTTTTTTTTTTTTAAGCTTTTCAAGCAGTTCTTATTAGGTCTTAGCAGAAGAATGTAGCACTTTGGGCCAAAGATACAGCCTAGGAGCCCTGCACTGGAGGCCAAGATGGAGAAAACTTCCACAACCACCATCACCTTCCCCTTGGTGCTATGGTAGACAGGGAGGAATGTGATCCAGACACTGCAGAACACCAGCATGCTGAACGTGAGGAACTTGGCTTCATTGAATGTGTCAGGCAGGTTCCTGGCCAGAAAAGCCAAGGTGAAACTCCCCAGGGCCAAGAAGCCCAGGTAGCCCAGGACACAGTAGAAGGCAATCACTGAGCCCTTGTTGCACACAATGATGAGGTTTCTGGGTTCTGAGTGTGAGTCTATGTCAATGAAAGGGGGAGATATCCCCAACCAGATTCCACAGATAACCACTTGGATTAGGGAACAAATGGGAATGACAGAATTAGAAGCCCCTGATAGCAGCAGGTACCTCATTGTTCTTCCAGGTTTCACAGCCTTGAATGCAAAAATCACAGTAATGGTTTTGGCCGAAACAGTGGAAACTGTCACAGTGAACACAAGAGCAAATGTGACTTGTTGAAGGATACAGGTGGCTGTGGTAGGATGGCCAATGAAGAGCAGAGAGCAAAGGAAACACAGGAGAAGCGAGATGAGCAGGATGAAGCTGAGAGTCTGGTTATTGGCCTTGACTATGGGAGTGTTTCGGTGCTTCACAAAGGTGGCTAAAACCACAACTGTGACCACAGACAAGGACAGAGCTATGCAGGCCATGACCATCCCCAAGGAATCCTCAATAGCTAGAAATGTCGCAGACTTGAGGAGGCAGTGAGTTCTCTCATTGTTTGGAAACTCTTGAACTGAACACGGCTTACACTGCTTTGCATCTGGTGGGAAAGGAAAGAGTCATCATTTCTGTTTCACAAGTTCTTTATCTTTCTTATATTGAAGGGAATATGAATGAATGAATGAATGAAACACTGTTTCATTCTGAGTATAAACAGCTCCTGATATAATATGAAGATATATCAAATTAAGATTCTACATTAATAGCACTGAGAGAAGTTTTTCAGCTTCATATAACACCAAATACATTGAAACTGGATCTCAGCATTGGAGGATATTGGTTTGACTCATCTTATGGCTCAATGATATTACCAAGAATAAGAATTCATTCCAGATCACTTCTCTACTCTCCCCTGGTTGTCCTCTGATAAGTCTTTTATTCTAATGATTTATAGTATTTGTTAAGCACAATAGAAAAGAACAGTTTTCTTGTTTATATTCAGAAGAATATAAACCATACATCATTATAACTTTTATCAAAACCCTTATCTTTTGTTATAACATGTTACACAATAATATGACTTATTTCATTGTAGTTTTTTATTTTTATCTCACTTATTCTCCAAAATTTTTCATGTAAATGTTAAAAACAGTTTGATTGACTTACAAACATTTGGGTTTGAATGGTATTTATTGCTCCTAAGCAATGTTTTTCTGAGACCAGCAGATAGAATAATGATCATGTCATTGGACTCCCACATAGTTTGCTGTAGTTTGAGTCCTTGACCTGGTGGCTTAAAATTCATGTTAAGTGCATGTGCATGCATGCCCAATCCCAAGAGGAGAATGGAGGAGAAGGGATTGTGGTATGATCGTACGCCTGAGAGGTGATTTCTTGATTTCTGTCTCTTTTTCTACGATGAGTATATGCAACCTATAGCAAAAAATCTCTCTAAAAAATAATGTTTGCCAAAAAATTTGCATTAAAATGATATTATTGAAGAATAGGGTATAATTTTTTAAAATTTTATTGATTTAAACCTCAAACCATTCATTTACCTTTATGTGATAGGTAATATATATTTCCAACTTTGCACATTATAAATTCTCTGTTGTGACTACTCAACTCTTTTGGTAGCATGAAAGCAGTCATAGAGCATATGGAAATTAGTCAGCATGTCTATGTTTCAATTAAATTTTATTTACAGAAATAAGTGGTAGTTTCTTCATTCCTCAAGGTTCTAATTTATTTTATTTTAGGTAATACTGGTACAAATAGTATAATGTTCTCAAGGAATTAAAGAGTGGAAGCCAGTGAGTGACATAGTGGTTGAGGCACTGGACTCCCACCTGGCTGACTGCAATTGCAGTCCCTGACCTGGTAGCTTCAAACTCAACCAAGTGCACGTGCATGCATGCCTAAAATTCCAGGAGAAGAAAGCATTTAAATATGGTCATGCCCCCTCGGGGGTGGGAGGTGATATCTCAATTTTTCTCTCTCTGTCTCTCCAGCAATTCCACAAACCATATAGCCAAAATCTCTTTCTCTCTGAAAATAAAGAGAGGAAAGAGAGAAAAAGAAAGAGACAAAGAAAGAGTAAGAAAGAAAGGAAGAATGAAAGAAAGAGAACTATAAAACTGATTGACTAAAGGATATAGAAACACAGTAAATGGTTGTGAATATCAAATATAGTGTTTTTTAAAGAGGAGAGTCTGAGGAAAGACATTTAGAAGAAAAATAGAGAGGCAAAGCATTAATAGGACAAAGAAATGTGGTATTATCTGTTGAAGAAAATTTTATAGTATTATCAACTGGACTAGGGGAAATGTACACTTCTGAATATTCACTTTGTAAGCGAAATAACATGATTGAATGTATTAAAGAAGAATAAATAAATAATTAGAAGAAAAAATTAAAGAATGATCATGCATCACATTTTTTTCTTGAAGTAGTCATTCTTATAGTCAACAGATGCTTTTTATTCTTAGTCAACATATGTTTCTGGCTTTTGTCTCAGAGACATGCTTGGCATACACAAACATATGTATTATTTATTCTGGGTCTCATGCCTTATGTTTCCCTATTTTTTATTTCTTGTTTTATACAGCTTGTTTGGAATTGCAAATCCTTCATAAGAGAGATAAGCATTTATTTGTTGTACTGGTTTATTCTTATCTGAACATATCTATTCACTATCACTCTTGACTTAAATGATTTCTATTGCTATGATTGGAATTGCATAATACTTGTGGAAGAATTTAAACCATTGTGATAATTATTTTCATAGATTTGAAAATAGAAACATGAGTTAGCTAAATTTTCCATATTTCCTTTGATAATAACACATTTTATGATATAAAACTTATTAAATTTATATCTCATTTAAAAATTACTTTTTTGAGTTGCCAGATGGTGGAATTTATTGGAATGCTATCTTAAGTTTATTATTATTATTATTATTAATTTTTTTGTCAGAGGTTGCATGTGCTCACCTAGAGAGATGAAGAATGAGAGGTAGAAAGCACCTACCATGAGGAATAGTCATACTGTAATAATTTCCCCATTGTTTCATCCTATCAGGATTTTGGGAATGCATACACACATATCTCATGTTTATCAAGCTGCAGTATCTGAGACCCAAAACGTGAAGATGCCTATTGCCTTAACCACCAGGTCATGAAGGCAAGCCCAGTCTAAAATTTTGTGTGCATGCACACACTTTAGATGGCATTTGTGTTGTTAGAGACAGACAGACAGAGAGAGAGAGTGCAGAAAGCATTCCTCATTGGGAATGGTCACACTGCAGTCTTTTCTCCATCTCTCTCTTTCCTTGGGATTTTGGGCATACATATACATCCACTCAGAGTGCTTATCAAACTGTCAGGTCTGGGACTCAAAACACACAGTTGGCTGTGTGAAATGTGGTTCCTAGTCTTTTGTATTTAAAATGTTTCTTTCACTTGCTGTACTATACTATTTCAAAATGTAGGCTTCTGATATTAGTTAATTCTGTTACTTGATACACTTTACAGCAAGGTAGAAAGAGTTACAAAATACTTTTATAATTTGTCATCTGTACTTGCTTTGTACATGTTTTCTGAGCATAAAACTCTATTAGTCTGAAGCCATTAACGCACCCAGGCTTTAATCTTACATTTTATGGGTAGACATTATCATGGTCCAGTATACCATCTGAGATTGGCACTGTCTTATCCAGCACTGGATTGCAAAGAAATGTATCCATTGGAATAAGTTCTAGAATTGAGGTTAATATGATTAGAAGCTGGAGAAGAACTGACACACAAGAGAGCTGTAATAGTGTTTATAAAAATATATTGAAACAATGAGTAAACATATAAAGTGAGATCAATTGTGCTTTATATTCCATCTGCAATATGATTTGTTTACTTTCTATTGATAAATAGTTAGGGGTTGGAGTTATCATTAGCTTCTTTCATGTTTTATACCTGTTTGATTTGAAATGTCTCTCTCTTTGCAAGAAACACAAATAAAACAGCAAACAGATCTTCCTTCTTGAGTAATTTTCTGGAATCCAGGACGACAGCTCTGGCTACACACAGATTCAGGAGTCTGAGCATAAAATAGTATCAATAGTCATAATCATGCACATTACCAGCTGCTTTGATAGATATCTATGTTTCTCTCCACCTCAGGAAAAAAAAATAAAAACTTTTACCTTTAGTAGAATTTCATCACTATATGTCCTCCCAACTCCCATCATGTTAATATTACCTAGATTTCTAATTAGGACTTGCTACAATTTGCTTTCCTCTCTACCAACTTTTACCACATATTACCAAGGTATCTAATAATTTTATTTCAAGTGGTACTGTAAATAGCCCTTCGGATGATTCTTTTTATTAAAACACTTTATTTAAAACTATTTCAGTACAGTTTTCTTCATGGTAAAGGTTTGAGAAATGGTTTTTCTGAGAAGATTTGAACTATGTTCTCATTCCTGGTTTGGTAGAAATTTTAGATTTTAGATTTTTTAGAAAGTCTAATGATGTGCCATGTAGGCACACTATTAAAATTTACCTATTTAAGGGACCAGCAGTTGGCGTAATGGCTATGTCGCTGGACTCCCACGTAGTCGACCGCGGTTCGAGTCCCGGACCCGGCGGCTTAAACTCACGCCGGGCGTGTGTGCGTGCGTGCCCAAGATCCCAAGAGGAGAATGGAGGAGAAGGGATTGCGGCGTGGCCATCCCCCCTGGGGGGTGATTTCCTGCTTTCTATCTCTCTGTCTCTCTCTGTCTGTCTGGTGAGCGCACGCACCCTATAGCAAAAACCTCTAAAAAAAAAATTACCTATTTAAAACATATGAACCATTCAAATAGAAAGGGATGAAATTATCTCTATTTGCACATGACATGATTCTATACACAGAAAAACCAATGATATCTACGAAGAAATTCCTGAAAGTAATAAAGGAATACAGTAAAATAGCAGAATACAAAATCAGCATACAAAAATCTATAGCATTTCTATGATACAAACAACATGCAGACTGAGATAGACTTGAAGAAAGTAATATCATTTACCATAGCCATAAAAATATAAGATACCTAGAAATAAATCTAACCAAAGAAGTCAAAAATTTCCACAAGGAAAAATATGAGAAACAAAATAATAAAAATGAAAATGAAACAAAAGAAGTGGAAGCCATTCCATGGGCCTGGATTGTAAAAATTAATATAATCAAAATAGCAATTCTACCAAAATTTATCTGCGTATTTAACTCAATCCTAATCAAAGTACTGAAACAGCAGAAGATTCCTCATGGCTACTGGGAACTAGATATTTCAGGGGACAGGAGAAATGAAGATTTTCTACTCATAATTCAGCCTTCAGCAAGCAAAGCTAGTGTGGCAGGAGAGTTGAGCCCTTCTTTCAGAAGATTCCTCATGGCTACTGGGAACTAGATATTTCAGGGGACAGGAGAAATGAAGATTTTCTACTCATTATTCAGCCTCCAGCAAGCAAAGCTAGTGTGGCAGGAGAGTTGAGCCCTTCTTTCAGAAGATTCCTCATGGCTACTGGGAACTAGATATTTCAGGGGACAGGAGAAATGAAGATTTTTTACTCATAATTCAGCCTCCAGCAAGCAAAGCTAGTGTGGTAGGGAGCCCCTCTGGCCTTCTATCTCTGTCTCTGTTTCTCTGAGGTCTCTGTCTCTCTCTGCTCCTGTCTCCTCATTTTTTTTTTTTGTAATTTTTCCTTTTTTCGATTTTTTTAAAGGTAAAGTTTTTATCTGGCTCTCAGCTCCACCTTTTGTTTTGTTAATAATCCCTTCTGCTCCTTCCTCCAAGGCAGGAGAGTTGAGCCCTTCTTTCAGAAGATTCCTCATGGCTACTGGGAACTAGATATTTCATGCGGCGCACTAGCGCGCCGCGCGGTTTTCTATTTTGTGATTTTTTCTTTAAAAAAAAAAAACAGTAATTTTAATTTTTTTATTTTTTTGTCTTTTTTTTCTCCTTTTGTTGTTGTTTCTCTCTCTCTTTTTCATTTTCCTTTTTCTTGTCTCTCCACCCAATATCTACTGAATCTGCTGCACCAGCGATCACAACAGAACGGCAAACAGATTCTAGAACACCTCTGTCTGCTTGCTCCGGAACATTGAGGCTTAACTTCAAGAATTTGAAAGGAACACACCATCCATCAGATGACAAGAAATCACCTTCGGATCACAAGAAATATGGGAAAACGAGAAAATACCTCTCCTCCAATGGAAAAGAGTAACTCTCCTTCATCCACAAGCAGTTCGGTGAAAGTCATGGAAATGTCTGATAAGGAATTTAGAGCATTCGTAATGTCGAAGTTAACAGAGATGGAAGAAAAGAGAGATAATGAACTGCTAAAGAGAAAGGAGAAAGAAGTTGCCGAGTTCCAGGAGATGAGGAAATTCTTGCAAGATCTAAAAGAGGAATTACACACTTTACAAAAGACTCAAACAGAACTGCTAGAGATGAAGTCTATAATACAAGAAGTCAAAATCTCCCTTGAAAGTATTAAAAGCAGACTAGATCATTCAGAAAATAGAATCTCAGATGTAGAAGAAAAAATGGCTGGCCTAGAAAAATCCACCATGAAGACTGAGAAAATGGCTCAAAAATTTGAGAATAATATGCGAGAAGTACTGGATACATCAAACGTCCAAATATCCAGATAATTGGCATTCCAGAAGGTGAAGAGACCCATAAAGGCATTGATAATCTATTCCATGAAATCCTGCAAGAAAACTTTCCAAACCTAGAGAGGCATTCGAAGATCCAGTCCCAGGAAATACAAAGGACCCCAAATAGAATCAACCCAAGAAGATCTTCTCCAAGACACATTATAGCCAGGTTGACCAAAACCACAGACAAAGACAAGATACTAAGATTGGCAAGAGAGAAACATCAAGTTACCTACAAAAGACATCCCATCAGGCTAACAGCAGATCTCTCATTGGAAACAATGCGAGCGAGGAGAGAATGGGAAAATATATTCAAAGTGTTACGAGAGAAGCAGTTTCAGCCAAGAATACTGTACCCGGCAAGATTATCTTTCAGGTGAGAAGAAAAGACAAGAACATTCTCAGATAACCAAAACCTGAAAGAATTTACCAGCACCAGACCAGATCTCCAAGAAGTTCTCAAGGGTGTGCTGTATCAAGAAAAGTAAACACAGACACACGGAAATAAGAGTCCAAAAACTATGAAAGTGGCCAACTTAATCATAGGGACAAGTCTGGAGTTGAATATTATATCCCAGAATTTAATCAGGAAAATTGAACCAGAACAGAAGATAAAAGTACATGAGACTGATAGGTTCATGCACCTACCATTTAAACAGAATTCTAACTTGTTTCCTGGCTTTAAGCAAAGTTCCTTGGCATTTCTTTGATTTAAGTTAAAACTGGTTTTCTTAGTAGTAATGAGTGAACTCACCATTGAAAGTAGTTAGATTATGTAGGAAATTGTGTGATCAATGCAACGTGGGTGGGAAGGGAATGAAGGACAATTGTGGACACCAGAGGTGGTGTGAGAGGAGGGTGGGAAGGGACAGAGGGTCAGAAAGAGGGGTGGAAGTAATTCTAGGAACTAGTAATGGAAAATTTTTTGTAATGTGCATGATTGTGTCACTCTGCAGTGTGTACTGGATGGGAGATTGCATTTTGTATGTTGTGATGAAGCTTAAGGAAGGAATGTAAATTGAGTTACAAAAAAAAGTTTCAGGAAAAAAAATATGTATATCTCTTCAATGACTGCAGTAGTTTATGTAGCCACAGCTAGGTGCTACTTTATAGAATGCGTAAAGTAAGTCTTGTGTTCATGGAAATGGTGTATCACTTGTGTTTGCTATGAGGGTATTTGGATTGATTAGGGTCTTTGGCGATACAATAAAATGTGAGGAGAAAACAGTATAGAAAGCAAACATAGATACTAGAGACAGTGTGGGAGGAGAGTGGGAGATGGCAGAGGGTAAGAGATAGAGAATCAAGGATGGGGGGAAAAAAAGCAAAACATACAGAAGACAAGAAATGGAAGATCATTTGCTGACAATAACATGTTTGTTGATGTGCTTGATTGAGACAATATATAGTGTACTTTGGATGGAAAATCTCATTTTGTATGCTGTAATGATGTTCAGTGAATGAATGCAAATAAATAAATTGAAATAAAAAAAAAAAGTACTGAGACATTCCTCACAGATCTAGAAAAGACAATCATAGAATTTGTGTGGAATCATAAATGATCTTTTATTGCCAAAGCCAACCTGTGCAAGAAGAGAGGAGTAGGAGGCATCTCACTCCCTGACCCAAAAACATATTTCAAAGCTGTGATAATCATAACAGTGATGTATTAGAACAAAAACAGACATGTGAACCAAGGGAAGAGAAGAGAGACTCCAGAAATAAACTCCAAATCATCCAGCCAATTTATTTCTCTCCTTTTAGATCAATCTTAGGGAATTTATTTAAATTACAAATCTTAACAAGTTACACTTGATCTAGACAATGAACCAGAATGCAATATATAGCTTAACAATTTTTGTATTGGCTAGCATAACATGAAATTTTGTCAAAACATTTTCTTGCTTTAGTTTAATTCTGGTTCAGCCATTAAAATGGTTGACTTAGTAGTTCTGAAAGCTATTCAGTTTCTCCATAGTAACTGGAAAAATTTCCTCTGTCCCACAGAGTGGACGTTGCTCTGCAGGAGACTTCCAGTTCCATCTTAGGCTCCTGGCCAGCACGGGAAACTGAGGCAGGGGCACTACTGCCCCCCACCCTACTTCTAGGCTCCCAAGACCAGGACCCCACCCCCTAGAGAGGTAGGCAGGGCCTTATTTTTTTTTTTTTGATCTTCCTTTTTGTTTTGTCAATACCCTGCTCTTACCCAGTTTTATAGATTGTTAGAAATCTGTGCTTATAAAAGTCCTTTCCTTCCTCCTCATAATTTTTTTTAAAAAACATAACACTTTTGGATTATAATCATCTGAAAAATAGGTTTTAGAAAGGCATCAAACAAAGCAATTAACCATGGACAATAAGATAGAAATAGCCATAGTTAAAGATCTGATGAGAATTTACAACTGAGAAAAAAACTGAGCTATATATTATGACATATACCAGTTTAACATAATACCCTATAACATGACTGATATATTGTAGGTTGTCAGTCAGCCAATTTATTTTTGACAAAGAGTACCAGTCAGTGGAATGGGAAAAAGAAAACCTCTTTAGCAAATGGTGCTGAAAGAATTGCAAATCCACCTGTAGAAAGATAAATCTTAACCTCTACTGCTCATCATTGACCAAAATCAACTCAAAGTGCATCAAAAAATCAACTCAAAGTGGATCAAAAACCTAAACCTAAGACCTCAAACTATAAAACCATTGGTGGGAAACTCTGGGAGATAATAAGGTAGGCAAAGATTTTTTAGATAAAAATTTCAAAACACAGTCAGTAATCCCCCCAAAAAAGAACATGGGATTACATCAGATTTAAAAGTTTCAAATGTGGTATTATCTGTTGAAGATAATTTTATAGTATTCTCAACTGGACTAGGGAGACATGTACACATGTTGGAATACTAACTTTGTAAGCTAAATAACGTGATTGTATAAAATAACAAGAAATAAAAAAATTATGTTACTGTGTACACAATTTTTTAAATATGTGTGTGTGTGTATCTTCATGTACTTGGGAAACATTTTTTCATGGGCTATAGTTTCAGTGTTGTGTTCCCCCAAAATTTCTTGCTGTAATATGATACCCAATGCAGCAGTGCTGGGAGATGGAACTAGTAGGATTTGCTTGGGAGATTTTTTATAAATAATTAATCCTGTTTCCTGAGAGGGAATGAGAGCTTGCTAATTATTTCTAACTGGAGCACATTGTTATAAAAGCAAGATGGATGCCTGAATGACTTTTTTTTTTTTTTTTTTTTTTTTTTTTTGCACATGGCTGCTGGCCTTGCCCATTTCTTTCCACCATGCTGTGATATACAGCCAGAATCTTGCCCTGTGCTACTGTAATTTTAAACCATCATAATAATGATACAAATAAACCTTTTTTCTTTATAAATTAAAATGTTTCTGAACAGGAAAAGACACCGTAATTACTGTGAATCAATAACCCTTAGAATAGAATATTTTTGTAAACTGTGCTTCACATAAGGAATAAATAACCAGAACACAGATGAAATTCAAGCAGCTTACCTGAAAAAAAATAATCAACCCAATTAAAAGATGAAAAAATTAACTGCAAAAACAACTCTTTAAGAAAGACTCACAAACAACCAAAAAGCATATGAAAAACTGCTCATAATTCCTCATAGGGGAGATGTAGATTACAACCACAGTGAGATATCACCTAACCCCAGTCAGAATGGCGAAGACTAAAAATACAAAAAAATGGTAAGTGTTGGTGGGGCTGTGATGAAAGGGGAACTCTCCTACACTGCTGGTGGAAATGTAAATTAATCCAGCCACTGTGGAGAACAGCAAGGAGATTCCTCAAAGATCTACAAATAGAACTACTGTATGATCCAGCAATACCACTCCTGGGTATCTACCTAAAGGACAGGAGAACACTTAACCAGAAAAGTGTTTGCACATCTATATTTATTATTGTGGCATTATTCACAATTTCTGAGATATGAGACCGACCCAAAATCCATGAACACAAGAATGGATTAAAAAAGTGTGGCATATATACTCCATGGAATATTACCCAGTAACAAAACAACAACAAGACCCTTGCTTTGGATAGAATGTGAACAAATTTGAAAAATTTGTTGCTGAGAGAAGCAACCCAGGGTCTGAAGGAGAGACACTGCATATGAAAATAGATAGTCAAAGGACCTGCAGTTAGCGTAATGGCTATGTTGCTGGACTCCCATGTAGTCGACCGTGGTTCGAGTCCTGGACCCGGTGGCTTAAAACTCATGAAGGGTGCGTGTGCGTGCGTGCCCAAAATCCCAAGAGGAGAATGGAGGAGAAGGGACTGTGGCATGGCCATCCCCTCTGGGGGGGTGACTTCTCGCTTTCTGTCTCTCTGTCTCTCTCTGTCTGTCTGGTGAGCGCATGCCCCCTATAGCAAAAAACTCTCAAAAAATAAATAAATAAATAATAGAGAGACAAGACATTTATGGGACATAGAAATGGATTATTATCTGTTGATGATAACATGGATAGTGTCCACAACTGGACTGGTGTGAAGCTGATTCATGTTGAAAAATTCACTTTATAAGACAAGTGATGTGTAGTGATTAAATGTATAAAATAAATTAAAATAAAATGAAATAAATTTTAAAATATTTTAAAAAATTGTATGAGTCAACAGATAATGAGAGTTAGTTATGAACCATGGATTTTGGCTAATCCATTTATGGGCTTCTGAGTCCAGGTGAGACACTACTTTTTAAATATTAACAACACAATAGATGTATAAGTAATGATTGCCATGTAATTAATTTGTTTAATTTAATGACCTGCAATTATAGCCAATTCTTTGAGATGCTTAGCACAAAGGAAGTTGTAGGTTAACTGGTGTGCAAAATGATGAGTGGGCTAGAGAAAATGTGAGTGACACTTAAGGAAAGGTCAGTGATATCTAAGTCCATAATCTAATTTTGTTTACAATATATCAAAGTATAACAGGATTTTGTCCACATACACTTAAAGATTTCAAGATATACGGAGGGTTTGTTTTTGGTATACACATCCTCTATACAGGTACATATGGCTGGATCTATAGATAGATTTAGATATATGGAAAGAGAGACATGTGCTGCATAAAGACATAAGACCTTCTAGTCAATGAGAACCTCATATATGACAGTGGTTTCTTAAGTTAATAGAGTAGTTTCTGTGTATAGTAGCAGTAATATCTAGGTTTACATAAGTGCAATTAATGATGTTATCACAATAACAAAATTGCATAAAGATACACTTATCAGAACATATTTCATTAAGCAATGTTTGGTTATGTATATATATTCACCAGCTCCATTATTTTATTAATTTGAAGTGCTGCTTCAAAAAACATACCTACCTTTAAAAATAGTGGCTTATATAAATCAATTATTTCTATAGTTATAGTTTAGACTGTGTAATCAAAATTACATAATAAAAAAGGCACAATGTAAACAGTGTATTTAGGGGCCATGAGATGTTGTAGTGGTTAAGGTGCTAAACTCACACATGACTAAAGGTGGTTGAAGTTCTGGACCCGGCGGCTTGATTTTTCACTTTTTTTTTAATTTAAAATTTATTACTTTTTAAAGAATTATTTCTTTAATATTGTGGGGACACGTTTAAGAGAGAGAGTCTGTGGTGTGGGGACATGCTCTGAGCAAACACCACCTGCTCTTTTGGGGTTTGGCAGAACCTTGTAACTTGTCTTTCCTTGACCTTGGCTGCAGACAGGGCAAGGGTGGAAATTGCTAGGGGCGTTCCAACAGACACATGTGATAGACTTCAAGAAACATCTTGGTAAAATCCAATCTCTGCTCTGCATCTGAAAGGTTCCTTAGCCTACTCTGGGTGTGGTGGTGCGAGAAGATCTTTAGCTCCTTCCCCACACCTAACAGCTAGTTCTCTGCATTAGAAAGGAAGATGAGATTTTCTCTTGATGCGATTATCACCAGGGGATACACCTGGCCTGGTGTGACTAAGCCCTCATAGATTTGTTAACTGCTTCTTATTGTCTGTAACCTGGCAACCAATGTATGAAGTGTCGTAAAACATGCATGTGTAATGTCTCCCTGTTCTATAAATAAAGACGTCCAGTTCATCTGGGCGGCACAAGTTGCATGGGCTACCTAGGCCCAAGCTGCCTGTGTCCGTTTCTACTCTATCTTTTGTCTCATTTTTTTCTGCTTCTTCCATAGTAGCGCCGAGCCTGGGGGTGGACGCCGACATAATATTATTTATTCATTTATTTATTCATTTATTTATTTATTGGAGAGGTTTTTGCTATAGGGCAGAGAGAGACAGAGAGACAGAAAGTGAGAAATCAACCCCAGGGGAATGGCCATGCGGCAATCCCTTCTCCTCCATTCTCCTCTTGGTATCCTGGGCACACACGCACAAGCGCCTGGCGTGAATTTAAGCCATTGGGTCCAAGATTTGAACCACAGTCGACTACATGAGAGTCCAGTGACATAGCCATTATGCCAACTGCTGGTCCCTCATTCACTTATTTTTTAATTTGACCAGGACAAGACACAGAGAGAAAGAGAGAGAGAAAGGAAAAGTGAGAAAGCAAGCCACCAGGTCCGGGACTTGAACTGCACTTGGCCATGTGGGAGTGTCCAGCGCCTTAACCACCATGCCACTCACCAGTCCCAAAATTTATTATTACTTTTACTTGACAATCAATCACTGTGTATTATTGCAACATACAAAAATGAATTTCCCCAGCATTACTACACTGTAAATTTGTCTAAAGATATCACCATATATATTATCATCAACAGATAATTTTCCACTTTTTGCCCCTTAAATGTTTCCCTCTCTTTATCTCTGTCTCTCTCTGGTGACCACATATACCCTATAGCAAATTAAATAATAATAAATACAATAAATCTTTTTAAAAGTGTATTTCATGCTGAGACCAGCAGTTAGCATAATGGCTATGTTGATGAACTCCCTTGTAGTTAACTGGAGTTCTAGTCCTGGACCTGGTGGCTTAAACTCATGCCAGGTGTATGTGTGCACATTCCCAAGATCCCGAGAGGAGAATGGAGGAGAAAGGATTGCAGCATGGCTATCCCCCCTGGGGGTGATTTCGCACTTTCTGTCTCTCTGCCTCTCTGGTAAGGGCATGCACACTATAGCAAAAACCTCTCAAAAAAAAGTGTATTTAATGCTGAATTAATGTGAATTAATGTAGTCACTTTATTTTAAAACACTGATCAGATACTTCTGTATACATTTAATATTGAAATGACATCATACCTTTTTGAAAGTGACAGGCCACTTTATGATGTCTTTATTGATAACCAAGCCATGATCATGGGAGTTCCTGAAGACAAAGTTCCCTACTTTAACCAGTAGCCAACTGTGGTTAGAAAACTTCACAAGATTGAGGATATCATACTGCATCATATCATTTCTTTTTTCATTTAGGAGTATATTGTACCCAGTGCTGTTTGTAAATTGGCTTTTTCTCAGAGATGAATGAAGCTGGATCAGAAGACAATTCAGAAATTAGAAATAAATTTAATATACAGGTGAAAGGTTTATAAGTATAAACCATTTTTTTTTATGTAGAGGCTTAGTTTTGTTTGCATGATTACCATCTCATGGCTCATGCAAAATAAACTTTGTTTCTCTTGGTAAAACAAGATAGGAGCAATTGCATATTTTCCAAAAAATTCTAAGATGTTTCCCAGAGGCTGATTTGACCATAAACTCTGGTAAAATCCAGTCTAGTAAAGTCTGGTTTGCACTTCCTAGAAGCTAATCTTCCTACTTTAAACAAAGCAGAATATAGATGGACATGTTTAATTTCTGCATAGTGGTGACAACAATATAAACTATGTGTATGTCTAAACTAACTTAAGTTTAGACATTAAATACAAGGAACTTGTGGCTATCACATACATTTCAGTAAAGTTTTAAAAAGAGAATAAATGAGTTTTTACTCTTTCTTATTATTCTTTTTTTAATTTTTCTTCTTTTTTTTGCTAGAGGCCATGTATACTTGCCAAAGAGAGACATAGTAAGGGGAAGAGGAGAAAGCACGCTCCATGGGAATGGTGGCAGCACAATCCCCTCTTCCTATGTCTTCCTCCTTTTTGACATATTGGACATGCACACACATGCACCCAGTTTGTTTCTAAAGCTTCTGGGTCTGAGACTCAAACTCTAGAGTAAGACATGTGGGACCAGGCTGACTTAACCACCATATCACAGAATCAGTCTTCTTTTTCTTTATTTCAGATATTTTTTGGTAAAAGCAATTGTCATGTGACATTACAAGAAACAATTTATGTCAAAACATAAATATAAAACTCTTGTATTACAAAGAGGTCTTTAGAAAGCATGTAAAGTTCTTAACCTTTGGGTTAATAACATTTTGTTACCAAAAGGAATTGTTTTACCATGTATATAACTGTTGTGTTTTTTTGGAATACAAGCAATCTAAGTAGGATGTAATCATATCTATGTTTCCAACTTTTATTTAAATAATGTTTTTATTAATATTTAACTTTATTTACTTATTTTAATTTGACCAGAGAGAAAGAGAGAGAGATAAATCAAACTAGTAGGTTCAGGACTCAATCCATGGCCAACCATGTGCGAGTCCAGCATACTTAACCACACACCACGAGCTGACCCCTATGTTTCCATCTTGACAAAATTAACTGCTTTTCTATGAGTGAACTTTAATTTATCTAAAAGTGAAAAAAAATATTATTAATGCTAGTACAAATAGAAATTAGGAAAAAAATTACAAGAACAATAGCATAAAGTTCTCTGTTGAAATTAGATAGATAGCAATATCTTTGTCCTAATTAACATACACTGAACGCATGCTTTGAGTAACTATATTGTAAAGATGTATGATGATTAAATGCAAAGAATAAATAATAAAATAAAAAATAAATTAGATGGCAAAATAAATTTATACATGTATATATTTTACATTTACTTGTTTTACTCAACAAATTTGACTAATCGCCTTTGCATAAAGATATTTATACATAATTTTTGGATTTAGATATGGTTAGGTTAAAATGTGAAATTGCTTATAAACCAGGTAGGACATGGTCCTGAGCTTATATACATTATAAGAGGATTAATATTTAAGATCAAATGATGGGGTATGGGCAGGTGGCATGGTGGTTAAAGACACTGGACTCCCACATGGCTGACTGCAGTTTGAGTCTCAGACCTGGTGGATTGTTTACTCACTTTCTCTTTGTATCTTTCTCTCTTTCTTTCTCTGATCAAATTAAATAATAATAATAAATTTAAATAAAGTAACAAAAAAATCAAATGATTTTTCTTGCATTTGTTGTTAGCATACTTAAGTAAAAAATAATTTCTTTCTATGAAACATTTTAGGATATTAGGTAGAACCCATTTGTGTTCTTACCAAAAGCATTACATGGAAGCATTGGACAACAGCATATATATCACTGTAGATAAAATAACTGGAATGAGAAATGACCATTGTGCCAATGTTTATTGGCTTTGGATACATTCTTAGAAAACATACATAATTTGATAATTTTTTAATCTTTATCATTAATCTTTTCTTGGATATATTACAAAATTTAAAATATTACATTGGAAAATATTTTCTTTTTTTTTTTTTTGAGAGATTTTTCACTATAGGGCACGTGCACTCGCCAGACAGAGACAGAGAGATAGAAAGCGAGAAATCACCCCCCAGGGGGGATGGTCACGCCGCAATCCCTTCTCCATTCTCCTCTCGGGATCTTGGGCACGCACCCACACTTGCCCGGCGTGAGTTTTAAGTCACCGGGTCCGGGACGTGAACCACGGTCAACTACGTGGGAGTCCAGCGACATAGCCATTACGCTAACTGCTGGTTCCTGGAAAATATTTTCTTGATACAGTTAAACACTTTAAAGTCTAAGTCTCTAATGGCAGAACTGTCTAAATAGAAATAGCAATTACTAGTATATATCTATGTAGTACAAAAAAAACTTTATTCATTGTACCTAATTCTGTTGAAGAAAACATGGTCACAATGTTGCATTTTAATAAAATGCCTCCAAGCACTAGCAGTATTTGAACATGCCTGATGCATATCGTGGTTCTAGAGAATGTTTTTACCTGCCAGGGAAGAAGCACAGGTTTGTCTACGTTTCCTAGAGTTTCCATTTGGATTTTCTTCAAAAGTATCTTATGAAGCACTTGGGCCACCATATACACAGCATGATAGACTAAAAAGCTGGAGTCTGACACAGTCATCATGTCCACATGAGTTGGCGAAAACTCTAAGGAAGAATTTGATGGACAGTCTCCAATTTTGCCACATACTGAGCCAGCAAGTGAACAATTAAAAAAGGAAATCCAGAGTTTACCAAAGTAAAAGTCTTCTGGGTATTGAGACGGATTAACTGTCTTGAGAAATTGTTTGAAGCCAGGGATTTCTCTTTCCTGGTTTGAAAATAAGAGGCTTCCATGGAAAAAGGACTGTTCTTGATCTATGAGAGACAAAATGCTTTCCCCATGTGATGAATGGATATCTATTATGATCAACACTTTTCCAGAAATTAAATAAAATTCTTTTTCAAATTTCAGACTGAAAATACTCACTTCACCACCAGATAATATATATACATTTGCAGATGAAACTCTGATTCTAGTCATAAAATTGACGTCACGAAGTGTAGTAAGACCAGTTGTGGCAGAAAGCTTTTCTGTAAAGGCCACACAGATGTCCTTTTTTACCATCTCTGCCTTTAGATACTGAAAAAACAGCTCCCCTTGCCTGTTATCAGATACATAGAGTGCCACCCACTTCCAGTCAAAATGTAGCAACAACCAGATGATTCCATGTTCCACAGAGCTTTCTTTGGTTGCCATCTGATAAATTGATGGAAACTGTTCTTTATCAGTTAGCATGGGATCAAAAGAACCATATGTAACCTGAATAAGAAAAGAAGTAGCTTGATTCAGACCTTAATGAAATTTGTGATTGTTCCTCTGATTAAGAGAGATATTTCTTTACCTGGTGAGACCAAAGAATGGAATATTAGGTGAACAGAAAGTCTACTGGGAAGATGATCTTCTGCAATATTCACTAGAAGATTGTGTGTTTTCAATCCCAATTGTTTTAGGAAAGATCAAGTAACTAGTTCAGATAATGCTGTTGTTCTTTGACCAAAGCATTAAATACAAAGTGTGATGTTAAATATATTTACATCTGCTCTTTACATCTACAGAGGGAACTGAAGAAGGGATAAAGTTTATGCAGATGATGCAGTAAGATGTTGGTGGTTCTGCCATCCTGGGTCCCTCTGACTCGTCAGTTATTTATTTATTTATTTATTTCATTTTCTTCCATACATTCAATCACATTATTATTTGTCTTACAAAATGGATATTTCAACAGGTGAACACCTCTCCCCAGCACTGTCGGTCGATAAAAACCACGAAACATCTTCAACAGAATGGTTAGAAAAACTGTCGCACATATATTCAATGGAATACTATTCATCCATAAAAAACAAGAAAACCTTGGCTTTTGACAGGAAGTGGATGAATATGGAAAACTTACTGCTGAGTGAAGCAAGCCATACTGTGAAGGAGAGGCATTGTATGTCCCCACTTAATATATACCGAGTGTCTGCACTCTATGACTGACTTGTCAGTTAGATGCTTTCTCCCCTTCCAACCAATGTTAAATATAAACTCTGACCTTTTTCTACTGTGGACTTATCCCCAAAGTATAACCTCTTTTGTCTTTTAAAATACAAACACCCTCTCTGTCATTTTTAAAACATAAATTTTCCAGAACATAATTCTAAGCTGATTCTGTATGTTTTACCAGTAATGTCTCCTGAGTACTGCTTGTGTTAGTGAGTTTTCCTGGAAATAAGATCAGAAAGTGAGAGCCATTATGTGGTGACTAACTGAAAGTGCTTTCAACAGCTCACCTACAAAGGTATGAGTAAGGGCTGTTGGTAAACCACAACAGATGTGGCCAACTTGGGAGAATATTGACTGTTAGAATGTATTTTTACTTGTCCCAAATGATAGCTAAATCTAATAGTCATTTTCCTCTTGGTGGCCCTAGAAATGTCTTCTAAGATGTGGTAGACGCTTGTGCTGTGTGCGTTATCTAGAAGGCACACATTTAAAATTCTCAGCAGTCAATATTCCCAACATTCGGTGTTATATGCATTGGTCATGGACAGGAATCTGGGTAGAGCCTCAGATTCTATTTTTTAAAACCTCATCCTTGGGACCAGCAGTTAGCGTAATGGCTATGTCGCTGGACTCCCACGTAGTCGACCGCGGTTCGAGTCCCGGACCCGGCGGCTGAAACTCACGCCGGGCGCGTGTGCGTGCGTGCCCAAGATCCCGAGAGGAGAATGGAGGAGAAGGGATTGCGGCGTGGCCATCCCCCCTGGGGGATGATTTCCTGCTTTCTATCTCTCTGTCTCTCTCTGTCTGGCGAGCGCACGCGCCCTATAGCAAAAACCTCTCCAAAAAAAAAAAAAAAAAAAAAAAAAAAAAAAAAAAAAAAAACCTCATCCTTACACTGTTAGTTTCATGACCCAGGAAGTTCCCTGTGATATGTTTATAATTATCACAGGGTGTGTAAATCCAGCTTTCACATGTTTTGCTCATATGTGAGAGAATTTCATTAGGGGATCCAAACATCTTTCTGCGAAGTTAACAACTCACTTACCTGTGGGCTTTTATAGAGCTCCAAAAGGGTTCCAATTTCTGCTGAAAATGTTGGTGTATTTCCTGCAATTATGGCCACAGATTGCTTCTGTGTCTGGCAGTTGTAATTAGGCAGAGTCTGATTCCCTCCAGAGAGCAAAAACAGAGCACTCTCTGAGGTCTTTTGGTAACTGGGAAATGCATTGTAGAGATTATAACCCAGGGAAATGT
Source organism: Tupaia tana (assembly GCA_026018925.1). Lineage (NCBI taxonomy): Eukaryota > Metazoa > Chordata > Mammalia > Scandentia > Tupaiidae > Tupaia > Tupaia tana. The sequence continues at coordinate 28,175,022 of JAKSZU010000027.1, forward strand.
TGGGAAGCAAATGGAGGCTCTTGTTGATCTCTTTAATGGCAAAGAGAAAGGCCAAAACAAATTGGTAGTTCTTCCAATACCACCTAAGGGGGAGGTAGCATTAGAAAAATATGGTCACTGTGTAATTAAGGGTAAACTCCTCAGCTAATCCAAGTGATACAAATTGTTAGACTTAAGCTATATTCAGAGATTCTCCTGTGTGGATATATGCAGTTGGTATAAGTAAGGTTCCCTAGGGATGTGACTAAGGAGTGCATATATTCAATTTCAAAAAGTTACCTGTTTATTTGTAGTGATTTTCTTTCTTTCTTTTTTTTTTGGAGAGGTTTTTCGCCATAGGGCACGTGCGCTCGCCAGACAGAGAGAGACAGAGACAGAAAGCGAGATATCACCCCCAGGGGGGATGGTCACATCACAATCCCTTCTCCTCCATTCTCCTCTCGGGATCTTGGGCTCGCATGCACATGCGCCCAGCGTGAGTTTTAAGCCACCGGGTCTGGGACGTGAACCGCGGTCGACTACGTGGGAGTCCAGCGACATAGCCATTATACTAACTGCTGGTTCCCAGTGATTTTCTTCTTTAAAATTTTATTTACTGGGACCAGTAGATGGTGTTATGTTACGTCACTGGACTCCCATGTAGTGACCATGATTTGAGTTCCGGACCTGGTGATTTAAACCTCACTTGGATGCATGCGCCTGCATGTTCCAGATTCTAAGAGGAGAATGTAGGAGATTACAATGCAGTCATCCCTCCTGGGGGTGATTTCTTGCTTTCTGTCTATTTCTCTCTGTCTCACTGTTGAGTGCATGTGCCTTATAGGAACAATCTTTCTTCCTAAAAAAAATATATATATAATTTTACATTCAGTCACTGTGTATCATTACAACATACCAAATGAATTTTCCCATTGTGAATACACTGCATATTGATTCCGTCAAAGAAATTGCCATATGTGTTCATCAACAGATTATTTTCCATTTTTGTGTTCCTTAAATTTTTTATTACTTTCTTGTGCCCTTGATTCTCTCCTTCTAACTCTGTCTCTAATATCACCATTGCTCTCTATGCTTTTTAAAAAATATATTATATGTAAATTTATGTCTTTTACAATGGGCAGAAAGTTTTGCAGAATATTTGTACTGCTGCCAAACTGTAATTAATAAACATTTATCAAGCAACATTCACATCCCTGATGTCCTCAAATATATTTTACTTTCTCAAAAAGTATTTTAAAAATTTTGTATTTATTCACTGTGTATCATTACAGATGTTATACCTTCCCATCTTTCAGTTTCTGCCATATAGTACTGACATGCAGTATATATTGAGTGGGGACATACAATGCCTCTCTTTCATAATCTGGTTTGGTTGATTTAGCAGTCAGTCTTCCAAATTTGGCCAGTTTCCTTCAAATTCAGTTTCTCATTGTTTTTTTATGGCTTAATAGTATTCCATAGTGTATACATGCCACATTTTTTTAATCCATTTATCTATTCGTGGACATTTGGGTTGGTTCTATGTCTTAGCTATCCTTTAAGTAGATGCCCATTAGTGGAATTGCTGGATCATATGGGAGTTTGATTTGTAGGTCTTTGAGGAACATCCATATTGGTCTCCATATGGTGAATATGCTCAGTTGGAAAAACAATTACTGGGTCCAGCAGGGGGCATGCTGGATGAGGCACTGGACTCACACATGCCTGATCACTGTTCAACTCCGGAACCTGGCAGCTTGCTTTCTCACTGTCCCTTTCTCTCTGTCTTTCTCTGGTCAAAATTAAAGAATAATGATAATAAATATAATTAAAAACAAATCTTTTTTAAAAAAGGAAGCCACTTACCAAACATATTATTATCAAAACATAATTTTTCCATTTTTGCATTCCTTAAGTATTTTGCTTCTTAAACATTTTGTAAATTATAATAGGTAAATTACAGTTATGCACATTTATAAAATATAAAGTACTTTAGAATTTTTAAATGCAATATGGAATGATAACAAAGGTAAATCATATAAACATCTCCATAAATAGTTTTCATTTTCTGTAATGAGAACATACAAATTTAATACAATACATTAAAATATATTTATGACTGGATTATGCAAAAATTTATTTTCAAAACTAGTAGTTTAATATAATAGTTGTACATAATTATGTGCTGCAGTGTGAATTTTCAAAAGGAACAGACATTGTGTAATAATCAAATCAGGACCCTAAACATGTTCACCATTTCAAACATCTCTCTTTATGTTATGCACTTTCAAAATGTACATTTCTTTCTTTGGGACACCAACTTGGAAGGAATAATGTTAAGATAAATAAATGAAACATTAAAAGACAAACACTGTATATTCTCCCTCACTGGTTGAAGCTAAAAGATTTGGTTACATAGAAGTGGAGAATGTAAAAATGGATACAAGAAGAAAGAAAAGTGGGCAGAATGGGCATATAAAAAGTGTGGCAAGCACACAAGAAGATGCCAGTAAATAAGTGGAATAAGTGCTAGGGTATTATAATGAGGATTTATTTCATATAACAATACAAACTCATTGCACAAAAGAAAAATTAATTTAGATTTCACAAAAATAAAGTATTGCTTTTGAGATGACATGCTAAGGAAAAAAATGCAAGTCACAAGCGGAGTAAATATTTGCAAATTACAATATGATTTGCTATTTTGTATTTCTGGTTATGTCTGTTGTAATATTGCCAGTTTTATTATTAATCTAATCTATCTGATTCCTTTTTCCCTTCTTAATTAATCTAGCTAATGGTGTATCAATTTTGTTTCAAAGAACCAGCTTTTGGGTTCATTTATTTTCTGTATAGTTTATTTTCTATTTCATTTATTTCTGCTCAGATCTTTATTACTTCTTTTCTCATGGCATATTTAGTTTCTTTTTTTTCATTGTTGCTTTTCCATTTCCCTGAGGCATGTTTTTGGGTTGTCTATTTGCCACCTTACCATCTTTTTTTTTTTTTTTTTTTTTTTTTTTAATGCACACTACTTGCAATGAACTTCCCTCTTATGACTGCTTTTGCTGTGTCTCTTACATTTTAAAATCTCTTGTGCTCATTATCATTGGTTTCAATGAATCTTTTGATATCAGTATTAATTTCTTCAGTGGTTGTGATTTCACTCATGAGTAGGTTGTTTAGTTTCCATATCTTTGTTTGTTTTTAGGATTCTTTCAGAAATTAATATAAATTTTAATTCCATCATGTTTGGAGAAAATGCTGGGTATACTTTCTATGCTTTTCCATTTGTTAAAGCTTCTCTTGTGCCTTATGTGGTCCATCTTCAAAAAGTTTCCATAAGAGCATTAAAAAATACATGTATTTTGTTGTTGTTGGATGGCAGATTCTAAAGATGTCTATCAAGTCCATTTGATTTATGATATTGCTTCAATCCTGTATTTCTTTGCTTAATTTTTGTCTAGATGATCTGCCCAAAGAAGATAGTGGGGTGCTGAGATCCCAAGAATTTGTGTGTTGCAGATCCTTTCAGATCTGTCAGTCTTTTTTTCACATTTAGGTGCTGATTATATAGATATAGATATAGATATATAGATATATATAATAGATATTTATAAGTGCTACATCTTCTTAGCAAATTAGAACTTTTAGTACCATATAATGTCCTTTTTTGTCTCTTCTTACAGTCTTTCTCTCACATCTCATTTCATCTGAAATTAGTATTGTGACTCCAGCCTTTTTTTGGATTCTGTCTGCATGGAATGCCTTTTCCAGACTGTTACATTTAGTCTATGTATGTCTTTATGTATGAGGTGTGTTTCTTGTACACAGAAGATAGAGGGTTTCTGAATACTTTTGGTTTGTTTTATACATCCATTCAGCCATTCTGTGTCTCTTGACTGATGAATTCAATCCATTAACATTTATCTCTATGTTTTTAATTGAGAGAGATTTTTGCTCTAAGATATGTGTACTCACCAGAGAGACAGAGAGAAACAGAGAGACAGAATGTGAAAAGTCACCCCCCCCAGGTGAGATGGTCATGCTGCTATTCCTTCTCCTCCATTTTCTTCTTGAGATTTTGGACATGCACACACATGCATCTGGGGTGAGGTCTTGGTTTTCTTTTAAAATAATAATTTTATTGGGAACCAGCAGTTAGCGTAATGGCTATGTTGCTGGACTCCCACGTAGTCGACCGCGGTTCGCGTCTCGGACCCGGTGGCTTACAACTCACGCCGGGCGCGTGTGCGTGCGTGCCCAAGATTCCGAGAGGAGAATGGAGGAGAAGGGATTGCGGCGTGACCATCCCCCCTGGGGGGTGATTTCTCGCTTTCTGTCTCTCTGTCTCTCTCTGTCTGTCTGGCGAGCGCACGCGCCCTATAGCGAAAAAACCTCTCAAAAATAAAAAATAAAAAAATAAAAAAAATAATAATAATTTTATTTAACTTTATTTATTATTATCATTTTCCAATTTGACAGAGAGACAGAGAGAGTAAGAGAGAGGGAAAGTGTGAAAGGGAGCCACCAGGTCTGGAACTTGAACCATGGTCAGCATGTGGGAGTCCAGCACCTTTAACCACCACACTACCTGCTGGCCCCATGCACCTGTTGTGAGTTTTAAGCTGCTGGCTTTGAACTCAAACCATGTTCAACTACTCAGGAGTCCAGTGATGTAACCATTATGCCATTGGCTGGTCCCAAAATTCATTGTGTTACTATTGATATTTGCAGACTTCTTTCTGTCATTAAGTTAGTCATATTTTTATATTTTTATTTAAGTTCTGTCTCTTTAGTTTCCCTCACATAGCACTCTCCACAGCACATGATAAGCCAAATTGGCCAAAATCATGTATAAAGACAAGATTCTAAAAATACAAGAAAGAAATATCAAGTTTCTTAAAGAACTGGTCAAGTGTTGGTAAATTCTTTCAGGTTTAGTTTATTTGAGGATGTTTTTTATCTTTTCTTCTCATTCAAAAGATAATCTTGCCAGGTATAGTATTCTTGCTTGAAATTGTTTTACTTTTAACACTTTAATTATACCTTCTTATTCTTTTCCTGCTCAACATGTCTTCCCATTCTTTTCTTGGTTACATTGTTTCTGTTGAGAGGTCCAGTGTTACTCTGATGGAATTACCTTTGTAAGTAACTTTTGTTTTGTCTTTTTAGAATCTTGTCTTTATATGTGATTTTGGCCAATATGGTTTATCATGTGCTGTGGAGAAGATCTTCTAAGGTTCATTCTATATGAAGTCCTTTGTATTTCTTGAGTTTAGATGATTGAATGTTTTCCTAAGTTTGGAAAGTTTTCTTTAAGTATTTCATGGAATAGATTATCAATACCCTTATTATATTCTTTACCTTCTGGGATACCAACTATTCAGATGTTTGGGTGTTTAATAGTATCTAGTATTTTCCATATGTTATCCTCCTTTTTAAAAATTCTTTTTGGTGATTTTTTTTCTAGGTCGGAGGTTTTGTCTTCCAGATTAGAAGTTACATCTTCTGGGGACCAGCAGTTAGCATAATGGCTATGTTGCTGGACTCCCATGTAGTTGACCGCAGTTCAAGTCCCTGACCCGTTGGCTTAATCTCATGCCAGACACGTGTGTGTGTGTGTTCAAGATCCTGAGAGGAGAATGAAGGAGAAGGGATTGTGGCGTGGCCATCCCTCCTGGGAAATGATTTCTCGCTTTCTATCTCTCTGTCTCTCTCTGTCTTTCTGGTGAATACATGTGTCCTGTAGCAAAATCCTCCCCAAAAAAAGAAAAAAGAAAAAAAGAAAGAAAGAAATTCAATCTTTTGCATGACCTAATCTTTCAAGGGACATTTTGATGTCCTGTATTACATTTTTATCTCTAATAACTCTGTTTGATTCTTTTTTTATGGTGTCTATATTGTCTTTCAAATCATGGAAAGACTTTCTCATCTCTTGGAGTTCATTATCACTTTTCTCTTGCATCTCATTTAGTTTCATCACTATGAATATTTGTAATTGTTTATCTGAAATTTCCATGAGTTCTATGGTGCTGTTTATGGATGATGAGTTGTTCTTGTCCCTTGACAGAGAGATATTTTCTTGGTTTCTCATATTTCTTGTGCCCCTGCATTGGTTTCTGGTCCTCTGATGGATTATACATTTCTTCTTAATTTTTCAGAGTTAATTCTGTAGTGTCAGGGTAAAAGAAACACTCTACTTCTCTGGTGTGTTCTCTGGAGATGGCCTCATCTTCCATTCAGATAATGTTGTATGTAGCCACCTTGAGGTTCTTGGGTCCTTTCCAGAATCTCAGGACCAGGTGTGCCTGGCGCTAAGTTGGAGAATGCAATAAAGGATGAGAAACAATTCATGTTATCTGCTAAGCCTAAAATATGAAGTCTCAAAGGACACCAGATACTCCAAAAGTCACTGGGGAGGGAGGTGGACTGTGGTCTCTCTGCAGCTCTATCACTTTGTCCCATTGAGGCACACCATCCTCAAAACCTGGAGAATACAATGACATAGGGGATAGGGAGTAGTGGGATCCTTGAGAACACAACTCACACATCTGGGAGTTCAACGGAGTATGGGTGTGAGGTGGGCTACAATCTATATGCAGGTCCATCACTCTTTTTCACTAAGGCTCGCTCAGCATTGTCCCTGGAGAATCCAATGGCATGTGTGATGAAGGCAAATTAATCCCTTAATACTAGTAATTATTGTCTTTTTACAGCTTTTAGCTTGAAGTCTATTTTGTCATATATCAGTATCACAACTCCAACTTCTTTTTGTTTCCACTGATATGAAAGTACTTCTTGTAGTCCTTTAAATTTTTTGAGAGATATTTTTGCTATAGAGCATGTGCACTTGCAAGACAAATAGAGAGACAGAAAATGAGAAATCACTCCCCATAGGAGATGGTCACGCTGAAATCCCTTCCCCTATATTCTCCTCTCAGAATTCTGGGCATGCACATGCATGCCCCAGTGGGAATTTTAAGTGACCAAGTCCAGGACTCAAACCATGTCGAGTACGAGGGAGTCCAACAATGTAACCATTACACCAAGTGCTGGTCCCCAAATCTTCTAGTTTCTAACTCAGCCACAAAGTGTCTTTAAAATGTTTTTCTATATGATTTGGTGCTCATCAGAGACAGACATGGATAGAGGACATGACGTGAATGTAAAATTACTCCACAAATCCATGTAAGGTGGCCACACTGGAATTCCTTCTCTTAAGTATTTTTTGAAAAGCTGGTCTAGTGTTGGTGAATAATTCTTTCACGTTTTGTTCATCTGGGAATATCTTTATTTCTCCTTCAAGTTTGAAAGATAATTTTCCCAGGTGCAGTATTTTTGGCTGAAATTGTTTTCTTTTCAGAATTTTAAAAATATCTTCTCATTTCCTCCTTCCTTTCATGGGTTCTGCTGGGAGGTCTGGGGTCAGTTTGGTGGTATATCCTTAACAAGTAACTTGAAGTTTCCCTCTTGCCAATTTTAGGATACTCTCGTTTTCTGAATTTTGCCATTATGACAATGCTGCGCCTTAAAGAGGAACTTCTTATACTGTGTCTCTGTGTTGTCCTTGGTGTTCCTGGATCTGGATGTATCTATCTCTCCCTTGACTTGGAAATTTTTTAGATAGTATTTCATGAAATAGATTTTATAAGGTTTTACAAATAACTTCACCATATGGTATAACCATTATGTGAATATTCCACTGTTTAATGGTGCCCCATATATTCCATTTGTTGTTATTATTTTTAATGATTATTTTTTCTTTCTTTTGTTGGATTGGACTATATCAGGAACTGTAACATTAAGCCTGGAGATTTTTTCTTTTGCACAGTATTCTGCATGGAATATACTTTTGACACATCATATTATTTTCTTTATTATATCATAAATATCCAGAAGTTTGAGTTCACCCTTTTTAAAACATATCTATGTCTTCACAGAATTACACTTTCATGTCATGGAATAATTTTGTCATGTTCCAAAATTGTCTGTTTTCTCTTGTGTCTCATTCAGTTTTGTTATGATAAATATTCTGAATATTTTCAATGCAATAAAATCAGTATATGACAAACCTATATCTAATATCATACTGAATAAGGGAAATCTGAAAGCATTCCCACTAAAACCTGGACAATGCCATACACTTTTCCCACTCCCACTCATTTTCAACTGGAGGTTCTAGTCAATTAAATTGGACTAGAGTAAAGCAAAACACATTTGAATAGGAAAAAAAATAAAATAGTTTCTATTTGTAGATGACATGATTATATAAATATAAAATGCAAAAGAACTCACAAAAATACTCTTAGAAGTTATGAATGAATTCAGAAAAGTGGCAGGAAACAAAATCAATATACAAAAATCTATGGTGCCATTATATACCAACAATGAACAGACTGAGGTAGAATACAAGAAAGCAACTTTATTTTCAAAAGACATAGAAAACTAAAAATCTACTCTTGAAGTCCTGAAAAAAAAGAGATATATAGGAATAAACCTAAACAAAGAGGTGAAAAACCCCTACAAGAAAAACTGAAAAAAGAAATTTAGTATGATACACAAAAATGGAAAGACATCCCATTCTTGGATTGGAAGATTTAATATGATAAAAATTTCAATACTAACCAAATCTAATTTGCTTATTCAATGCAATTCTGCTCAAATTACTGGTAAGATTAAAAACAAAAATAAGACTGACATGCATGGCATTCCCTTTTGAAAAAGCAATGTAATACACTGTAAAGTTATATGTAATTCAATGTAATATAAAGAAGAATATGATGATAATAAAAAATAAAAAAGTAAAAAAATAAAAACATTAATAAAACTTATCTGTAATCATAAACGTTTCCATATAATGAAATCAATACTGTGAACAAAAGATTAACGTTGGAAGCATCCCACTACCTGAGCTTAAAGTATATTACAATGATGTGATGATGAAACAGTGTGGTACTGTCACAAAAACAAACATGTAGACCAATGGAACATAATAAAGAATCTAGCAATAAACTCAAAAACATACAACCAACTGTTTTTTAATAAAGGTCACAAGACAATACAGTGAGGAAAAGAAACTGTTCAGCAAATGCTTTTGAAAGCACTGGATATCTCCCTGCAGATAATATAATGGGAAATCTATCTCTCAACATTAACAAAAGTCAACACAAAATGCAAATGCACAGCTTCAAAGTGTAAAGCTACTGGTGAAAAATGGAAATCTCTTGAAGACATTGACATAGCCAAATACATGAAAGAAAGACTGTTAGATTTAAAAAGAGAGATAGATCACAACACACTAATTGTTGGAGACAACAACACCCCAATATCTACTCTGGAAAAATAATCTAGAAAAAAATAAGTAGAGATAAAGGATCTAAATGATACCATAAATCAAATGGACTTAATAGACATCTACAGAACTTTCTACCTGAAAAACCATGAGATACACTTTATTCTCACCACCACATGGATTTTTTTTTTTTTGAAGATTGACCACATGATAGGGCACAAAGAAATTCTCTACAGATTCAGAGGCATAGAAACTATATCCAGCATCTTCTCTGACCATGACAAAATTAAACTTGAATTTAATTTCAAGAGAAATACTCAAAAATACACAAATACATGGAAACTAAATAACTTACGCCTGAATGCCATCACAACTACTGAAACAATAAAGACTGAAATAAAAAGATTCATGGAAGCCAATGAAAATGAGGACACAAGTTTCCATATTCTTTGGGACATTGCAAAACCAGTCACAAGAGGGATGTTCCTAGCAATTAGTGCACCTAAGAGGATGGAAAGAAGGCAAATGGATCGCCTAACATCGTGTCTCAGAGAATTGGAAAGGCAACAGCAAAAAATATGAAAAACTCCTGGAGAAAGGAAATAATAAAGATCCAAGTAGAAAAAAAATGAAATAGAAAATAAACAAATTGTACAGAAAATAAATGAAAGTAAAAGCTGGTTCTCTGAAAAGATTAAAAAAAAAAATCAATACACCACTAGGGAGATTTATTAAGCAAAGAGAAAGGAACCAGGTAAATCAAATTGGCAATGAAGCTGGCAATATAACAACTACATAGTAAAAATACAAAACATCATTAGAAGATACTATAAAGAACTATACACCAACAAATAAGAAAATCTGGATGAGATGGACAAACTCCTGGACACATATACTCTACTGAGATTTAACCAGGAGGATGTAGAAAGTCTATATAAGCCCATAACAAGCCAGGAGATAAATCAGTAACAAATAACCTCCCACAAAGAAAAGCCCTGGTCCTGATGGCTTCACCTCTGAATTCAACAACTTTTAAAAAAGAGTTAGCCCCCATTCTGCTCAACTTTTTTCTAAATATCCAAAAGGATGGAACTCTCCCTAATTCATTCTATGAAGCCCCTATCACCCTTCTCCTTGAAACAGATAAAGACAAGACAAGGAAGGAAAACTATACACCAGTATATCTGATGAATGTAGACACGAAGATTGTCAAAAAATACTAGAAATTCATATTCAACCACATATAAAAAAAGATTATACATCATGACCAGGGATGTCATAAATATACATTTATCCCAAAGATGCAAGCTGGTTCAACATATGTAAAACTGTAAGTGCAGTACATGACAGTAACAGAAAGAAAGAGAAAAAAAAAAAAAAACATATGAGCATATAAATTGATGCAGAAAAAGCATTTGGTAAAACAGAATATCCCTTCATAATCAAGACTCTCAGCAAAATCGACATAGAAGGGTCATTTCTCAGGACAATAAAAGCTAGCTATGCGAAATCCACAGCTAACATCATGAGAAAAGCTGAGAGCTTTTCCACTAAAAAGTGGTACAAGACAAGAATTCCCACTTTCTCCACTCCTTTTCGATATAGTATAGGAAGTCCTTGGCAATGTAATCAGAAAAGATAATTAATAAAAGGCATTGAAACAGCAAAAGAGGAGGTGAAACAATCTCTATTTGCACAGGACAAAATTGTATACATAGAAGACCCAGTGGTATCCATGAAAAAATTCCTGAAAGTAATACATGAATACAGTTAAGTGGCAGGATATGAAACCCACACACAAAAATCTACAGGATTTCTATGTATGAACAGCAGGCAAACAGAGATAGAACTGAAAAAAAGTAATTCTATTTATCATAGGCGCAAAAACTATAAGATATCTAGGAATAAATTTAACCAAAGAAGTTAAAATCTCCACAAGGAAAACTATGAGAAGCTAAAAAAGAAATGGAAAAGACACAAAAAAGTGGAAGAACATTTCCTGTTCCTGGATTTGAAGAACCATTATAATCAAAATGGCAATTTGACCCAAATTGATCAACATATTTAATGCAATCCAAGAGTACCAGAGACATTTCCTAGATCTCCACAGATCTATAAAAGACAATCATACAATTTATTTGAAATCATGAAAGACCTCATATTGCCAAAGTAATCTTGTGAAAAAAGAGTGGAGTGGGAGGCATCTCACTCTCCAACCCCAAAATGTACTATAAAGCTGTGGTAAGCAATACAGCATGGTATTGGCACACAAACAGGTGGACCAATGGAACAGAATAGAGTCCCCAGAAAAAAAATCCAAAACATAAATCCACCTGATTTTTGACAAAATGTACCAGTCAATCCAATGCAAAAAGGAAAACCTTTTTAGCAACTGGTGCTGGAAAAACTGGATATCCGCCTGCAGAAAGATGAATCTGAACACCAACCTCACCATTGACAAAAATCAACTCAAGTGATCAAAGATCTAAAGCTAAGACCAAAAACCTATAAAACTGCTGCTGGAAAATACTGGGGAAACTCTGGGGGACATTGGGGCAGGTAAAGACTTCTTAAATAAGACCCCCAAAGCACAGTCAATAGTCCCTAAAATATTCAAGTGGAAGTACATCAGATAAAGAATTTTCTGCATGGCATAAGACACAGTAATTAGTGTCAATTGACAGCCCTCAGAATTGGAAAATATTTTTGTAAACTATGCATCAAATAAGGGAATGATAACCAGAATACACAAGGAACTCAAGTAGCTGTTCCTAAAAAGATGATCAACCCTACTAAAAGATGGGAGAATGAGTTTTTAAAAAAACACTCTTTAAGGAAGACATAGAAATAGCCAAAAGGCATATAAAAAATGCTCCATGTTTCTCATTGTAAGGGAGATTCAGATCAAAACCACAATGAGGTACCAGCTAACGTCAGTCAGAATGACTAAGATTAACAAAGCAAAAATGATAAGTGTTAGTGGGGTGTGTGGAAAAAGGATAATCTTCTATAGGGCTGGTGGGAAATTGGTAAATTGGCCCAGTCAATATGGAAAACATTTGGAGATTCCTCAAAGATATACAAATAGAACAACCATATGATCCAACAATCCTGCTCCTTGGTATTTACCCAAAGGAGAAAATTCTTAATTGGAAAAGTGCTTGCATATCTATGTTTATTGCAGCATTATTCACAATTGCTAAGACATGGAACCAACCCAAATGCCCACGAACAGAAGAATGGATTGAAAAAGTGTGACTTATATACTCTATGGAATTCTACTCAGCCATGAAAAAACAATACCCTGACTTTTGACAGAAAGTGGATATGGAAGGCTTACTGCTGAGTGAACCAAGTCATGCTATGAAGGAAAGACACTTAATGTACCCACTTAATATATAAGAAGTGTTTGCACTCTGTGTCCGAAACTGAATGACTAAATATTATAGAAACATAGTAAATGGTTGTGAATAACAGATACCATGTGGGAAGGAGTAGGATCTGAGGAAGGACATTAAAGAAAAATATGGAGAAGCAAGGCATTTATGGGACAAAGGAAAGGGTTATTATCTATTGAACAAAATTTTATAGTATTATCAACTAGATTGAGGAGAAATGTAAACGTTGGAATATTCATTCTGCAAGCTAAGTAACGTGATTGAATGAATAAAAGAAATTCAAATAAAAAATTAAAGAAGAAAAAACAAATCTCTAAAAAATTCAATATTCATTAAAATTAAAAATAAAGGATACATGTACAAACAAATATGGTACACCTATTTCTGGAATATTAGTCAGCAATATTAAAAAAATGAGTGCTTGGGACCAGCAGTTGGTGTAATGGCCATGCCACTGGACTGCCATGTAGTCAACCACAGTTTGAGTCCCGGACCCGGTGGTTTAAAACTCATGCCAGTCGTGTGTGCTTGTGTGCCCAAAATCCCGAGAGGAGAATGGAGAAGGGATTGCAGTGTGACCATCCTCTCTGGGGGGTGATTTCTCGCCTCTGTCTCTCTGTCTCTCTCTGTCTGTCTGGCGAGCACACACGCCCTATAGCAAAACTCCTCTCCAGAAAAAAAAAAAAAAAAAAAAAAAAAAAGAAAAAGAAAGAAAGAAAAGAAAAAATGAGTGCTTGAGGCAGCAGTTTATCCTGGTGTTTAAAGGAACTGATCCCATGTGGTGAACTGTGTGGTTCAATTTACAGACTCAGTAGCTTAATAAACATGCTGGGCAAATGTGCATTTGTGCTCATAGTCCCAATATGATGATAAATGAAGAAGAAGGAATTATACAGTGACTAGGCATATTGTAGAGGAGTGATCTCTCTCTCTCTCTCTCTCTCTCTCTCTCTCTCTCTCTCTTTCTCTCTCTGTCTTTCAATTTGTTTTGTTTTATTTTGTTTTGTTTTTCTATTACTCTCTGGTGAGTGCATGCACCCTCTGGAAAATTTAAAATTACAAAAAAATTAAGTCCTTAGATATATTAAGAGTTGAATAATTCTTAACATTTTGCTAAGTAAAAACAGTAAGTCACAAAATAATACTAATGATATAATTTCATTTATTTGAAGTGTTTAAATCAGAAAAATTCATAGAGCTCTAATGTCTATTATTAGCTGTTAGAAACTGGAGAAAGAGAAATGGGAACAGGCTGCAACTGGGTGTGTGGTTTAGTTTAAGGGTGATTAAAATATGTTTGTGTCCCAGCAAGTATTTTGCAAGACTTTCTAAAGCTTTGTAAATAAATATATATTTGAACTCACAATTTTGTGCTAATAAAGTGACTTAGAAAAACAAGTCTGTTTAAAAATTAAATATCTAGGAAAGACTGCTAGATCTAAAAGGAAAGACTGTAACACACTAATTGTTGGAGATCTCAACACACCATCATCTCCTGTAGAGATATTAACAACACAAAAAAATTAGCAAAGAGATTCAGGACCTAAATGATATCATAAATCAGATGAACTTGACAGACATCTATAGAAATTTCCACCCGAAAACACAAAATAGATATTTTTCTCAGCCCTGCATGTTATCATCTCAAAGATTGACCACAAGGTAGGGTACAAAACCAGCCTTTATGATCAAAGGCATTTGATCATAAAGGCATAGAAACTATATCCAGCATCTTCTCTAACCATGATGGAATTAAACTTGATATTAATCTCAAGAAAAACCCTCAAAAATACATAAATACATGGAAACTAAATAACCTACTCTGAATGAATTCATGACTACTGAAAAGATTAATATTGAAATAAAAAGATTCATGGAAACAAATGATAATGAGTGCATGAGTTTCCCTAATCAATGGGAAATTGCAAGAGCAGTCATGAAATAGAAGTTCATAGCAATTAGTGCACATAAGAAAAAGATGGAAAGGTGGCAAAAGGGCAACCTAACATCATGCTTCAGGAAATTGTAAAAACAAAAGTAAAAAAACAATCCAAAAAATGCCAGGAGTAAAGAAATAATAAATATTAAAGCAGAAATAAATGACATAGAAAATCAACGAACTATACAGACTAAAATGAAAGGAAAAGCTGGTTCTTTGAAAAGATGAACAATATTGGCACATTACTAGAGAGAAAGTAACTAGATAAATCAAATTCACAATGAATCAGGCAACATTTCAACATACATAATATAAATACAATACATCATTAGAGGATACTAAGAGTGACTACATGCCAATGAAGAAGAAAACCGGAAATAGACAGACAAATTCCTGATCACATATAATCTACCAATGTTGACACAAGAGGACACAGAAAATCTGAGTAGACACGTAACAAGCAATGAGATGGAATCTGTAATAAATAATCTCTCAACAATGAAAAGTCCACGTCCATATGGCTTCACTTCTGAATTTTACAAATTTTTAAAGAGGTAACCCCCATTCCACTCAAACTGTTTCTAGATATTTAAAAGGAAAGAATTCATCCAAATTAATTCTATAAAGCCTCCATCACCCTCATTCCCAAAATGGATAAAGATAAGACTAAAAAGTAAAACAACAGACCTATGTCACTGATGAATAGAGATGCAAAAATTCTCAACAAGATATTTGCTTACTGTATTAAACAGCATATAAAAAAGATTATTTATCTTCACCAGGTAGGCTTTATTCCAGGGATGCAAGGATGGTTCAACATCTGCAAAACCATAAATGTAATACATCATATTAACAGAAAGAAAGATAAAAACTGTATGATCTTTTCAGTCAATGCAGAAAAAGCATTTGACAGAATGTAACATTTCTCTATGATGAATATTTTCAGTAAAATAGGCATATAATGATCATTTCTCAGCATAATAAAACCATCTATGAAAAACCTATAAATAACGTTATGCTAAGTGGTGAAAAGCTAAAAGGTTTTCTACTGAAAACTGATATATGACAAGGCTGCCCACTCTCTCCACTCCTATTCAATATATAACTGGAGGTCCTAGCCAATGCAATCAGACAAGAGAATGAAATAAAAACAAATGGGTTATTATGTTGAAGATAACTTTATAGTATTGTCAACTGGACTGGTAAGAAATGTACAAATGTTAGAATATTCACTTTGCAATCTAAATAATGTGACTGAATGTATAAAAAAATTGAAATAAAACAATAATAATAAAGCATTCCAATAGGTAAAGAAGAGTTGATATTATCTCTATTTGCAGATGACTTGATCATATACATAGAAGACCCAATAGTATCCATGAAAAAACTTCTAGAAGTAATAAATGCATACAAAAAGTGGCAGAATGCAAATTAAGTTACAAAAATCTATAGCATTTCTATATACAAACACCAAGCAGATAAAGACAGAATTGAAGTAACCCCATTTACCATAACCATAAGAAGTATAAAACAACTAGGAATAAAACTAACAAAGGATGTCAAAGATTTCTATAAGGGAAAATATGAAAATCTGAGAAAAGAAATATAAAATGACACCAAAAGAGTTGAAGAAAATCCCATGTTCCTGGACTGATAGAATTAAAACAATGAAAATGGCAATCCTACCCAAATTAATCTACATAATTAATCTAATCCCTATAAAATTATGAGAGACATTCTTCACAGACCTAGAAAAGACAAACATTGAAATTGTCTGCAATCATAAGACCTTGTATTGCCAAAGCTATCATGTGCAAGAAGAGTGGAGTGGGTAGCATCTCCTTTCCTTTCCCTAAGTATATTACAAAGCTGTGATCATCAAAACAGCATGTTCTTGGCACAAAAACAGACACATGGACCAATTGAACAGAAAAGAGAATCCAGGAGAAGAAGGTTCCACATGGCTCCAGCGAACTAGGTATTGCAGGGCACAGGAGAAATGAAGACTTTCTACTGATAATTCAGCCTCCAGCAAACAAGCTAGCGATAGGGAGCCCCCCGCCACCCCCAGCCTTCTATCTGTTTCTGTGTCTCTGTCTATGTCTCTCCCTGCTTCTGTCTTCTGTTTTTTTGTAATTTTTCCTTTTTACATTTTTTTAAAGGCAAAGTTTTTCTCTTGCTCTCAGCTCCACCTTTTATCTTGTTAATTATCGCTCTGGTCCTCCACCCAGGCAGAAGAGGCCAGGCCTTCAGAAGAAGGTTTCACATGGCTCCAGTGAACTAGGTATTTCTATTTTGTTATTTTTTTTTTAAAGGAAAAACATTAATTACAACTTTTTTCCTTTTTTTAAATTTTTTCTTCTTTTGTTGTTATTTCTCTCTCTCTTTTTCACTTCCCTTTTTCTTGTCTCTCCACTCTCCAAATATCCATTTAATGTGTTTTTAGAAGGATCTAAGAGCACTGTAGCTAAACATCCAAATACAAATAGGGTTAAAATATTCCTCAATATCTACTGAATCTGCTGCACCAGTGATCACAACAGAATGGCAAAGAGATTCTAGATCACCTCTGTCTGCTTGCTCCTGAACATTCAGACTGAACTTCAAGAATTTGAAAGAAACACACCATCCATCAGATGACAAGGAATCACCGCCAGATCATAAGAAATATGGGAAAACCAGAAAATACCTCTCCTCCAAGGGATAAGAGTAACTCTTCATCATCCACAAGCAGTTTGGTGAAAATCATGGAAATTTCTGATAAGGAATTTAGAGCATTCATAATGTCGAAGCTAACAGATAAGGAAGAGAAGAGAGATAATGAACTGCTAAAGAGAAAGGAGAAAGAAGTTGACGAATTCCAAGAGATGAGGAAATTCTTGCAAGATCTAAAAGAGGAATTACACACTTTACAAAAGACTCAAAAGGAACTGTTAGAGATGAAGTCTATAATACAGGAAGTCAAAATCTCCCTTGAACGTATTAAAAGCAGACTAGATCATTCAGAAAATAGAATCTCAGATGTAGCAGAGAAAATGGCTGGCCTGGAAAATCCACCACAAAGACTGAGAAAATGGCCCAAAAATTTGAGAATAATATATGAGAAGTACTAGATACCATCAAACGTCCAAACATCCAGATAATTGTCATTCCAGAAGGTGAAGAGACCCATAAGGGCATAGATAATCTATTCCATTAAATCCGGCAAGAAAACTTTCCAAACCTAGAGAGGCATTCAAAGATCCAGTCCCAGGAAATACAAAGAACCTCAAATAGAATCAACCCAAGAAGATCTTCTCCAAGACACATTATAGCCAGGTTGACCAAAACCACAGAAAAAGACAAGATACTAAGACTGGCAAGAGAAAAACATCAAGTTACCTACAAAGGATATCCCATCAGGCTAACAGCAGATCTCTCATCAGAAACAATGCGAGTGAGGAAAGAATGAGAAAATATATTCAAAATGTTAAGAGAGAAGCAATTTCAGCCAAGAATACTGTACCCAGCAAGATTATCTTTCATGTGGGAAGAAAAATCAAGAACATTCTCAGATAAACAAAACCTGAAAGAATTTACCAGCACCAGACCAGATCTCCAAGAAGTTCTCAAGGGTGTGCTATATCAGCAAAATTAAATACAGACACATGGAAATAAGAGTTCAAAAACTAAGAAAGTGGCCAATTTAATCATAGGGACAAGTCTGGGGTAGAATATTATATCCCAGAATTTAATCAGGAAAATTGAACCAGAACAGAAGATAAAAATACATGAGACTGATAGGTTCATGCACCTACCATTTGAACAGAATTCTAACCTGTTTCTTGGCTTTAAGCAAAATTCCTTGGTATTTCTTTGATTTATGTTAAAATTGGTTTTCTTAATAGTAATGAGTGAACTCACCATAGAAAGTAGATTATGTATGAAATTGTGTGATCAATACAATGTGGGTGGGAAAGGAATGGAAGACAATTGTAGACACCAGAAATAGTGTGAGAAGAGGGTGGAAAAGGACAGAGGGTCAGAAAGAGGGGTAAAAATAATTCTAGGAACTAGAAATGGAAATTTTTTTATAATATGCATGATTAAGTCACTATGCAGTATATTCCAGATGGGAAATCACATCTTGTATGCTGTGATGATGCTTAGGGAAAGAATGTAAATTAAGTTACAAAAACAAAAAAACATTTCAGGAAAAAAAATATCTATTCAATGACTGCAGTAAGATATATAGGCCCAGCTAGGTGCTACTTTATAGGATGCGTAAATTTAGACTTGTGTTCATGGAAATGTATATATCACCTGTGTTTGCTATGAAAATACTTAGATTAATTAAGGTCTTTAGTAATTCAATAAAATATGGGGGAAATACAGTATAGAAAGCAAACATAGATACCAGAGTCAGTGCGGGAGGATAGTGGGAGATGGCAGAGGGTAAGAGATAGGGGATCAAGGATGGGGAGGGGGGAAGCAAAACATACAGAAAACAAGAAATGGAAAATTATTTGCTGACAATAACATGTATGTTAATGTGCTTGATTGAGACAATATACAGTGTACTCTGGATGGAAAATCTCATTTTGTATGCTGTAATGATGTACAGTGAATGAATGCAAATAAGTAAATTGAAATGGAAAAAAAAAAAAAGAAAAAGAAAAGAGAATCCAGAAATAAACTCCAAAACATACAGCCAACTGATCTTTGACAAAAGTTATAGGTCAATCCAGTGGGAAAAGGAAAACCTTTTTGGCTAATGGTGCAGAAAAGACTGGGTATCCACCTGCAAAAAGATAAATTTAAACTCTTATCTGTAATCGTTAACAAAAATCAATTAAAAGGGATTAAAGATTTAAACCTGGACTGCAAAGTATAAAAGTACTGGTGGAAAACACGGGGAAACTCTGGAAGACATTGGGGTAGGCAAAGACTTCTTAAAGAAGACTGCCAGAGAACAGGCAATAATCCTCGAAATAGACAGGTGGGATTAAAACAGATTAAGAAGTTTCTGCACAGCAAAGGACACCATAATTATTGTGAATTAACAACCTTCAGAATAGGAGGAAATTTTTGTTAACTATGCCTCAGATAAGGGACTGATAACCAGAATATGCAGGTCACTCAAGTAGATTACCTGGAAGAAACTGATTAACCCAGTTAAAAGATGTGAAAATGAGTTGAATAAACAACTCTGTAAGGAAGCTATGGGAAATACTGGAACAGCCAAAAAGCGTATGAAAAAAATTCTCAAAGTCCCTCATCATAAAGGAGATGCAGAACAAAACAAAAATTAGATACTACTGTCAGAATGGCAAGGATTAAAAATACAAAAAGATTAAAAAATACAAAAAGTGGTAAGTGTTGGCAGGGATGTGAAAGGGGAACTCTTCTACCCTGTTGGTTGGAATGTAAACTGGTTCAACCATTGTGGGAAACAGTATGGAGGTTCCCCAAAGGACAGGAGAATGCTCAGTCAGAAAAGTGCTTGCACAACTATATTCATTGCAGCATTATTCACAAGTGCTAAGACATGGAATCAACCCAAATGTCCACAAAGAGGTGAATGTATTGAAAAAGTGTGGCATATGTACACTATGGGATACTATTCAGTCATAAAAAGCAACAAGGCCCTGGCGTTTTATATAAAATGGACAAACATGGAAGATTTACTGCTGAGTGTATTAAGTCAGGCTATGAAACAGACATTATATGTCTCCACTTAACATATAAAAACTGTCTACATATGGTAGAGACTGAAAGACTGGAGGACATAAAAACATTGAAAATTGTTATAGACCCTAGAGACAAAGTGGAAGACGAGTGGGAGAGGGGCAGTGCAGGAAGGAAAATTTGGGGAACAAAATGGAGAAGTAAGACATTTGTGGGACACAGATATGGTTTGTTACCTATCTATGATGTCATGTATAGTATTGTTACTCACCTGCTGTGTGGCATATATTATGATGGTTAAAAACTCTTTATAATCTACTTTATGTATAGCAATTGAATGTATAAATACTAATAAATAATTTTTAAAATCTCTCTTAAAAAATAAATAAAAATCAAGATTAAATATTCATATATTGCTTATAGCCATACAAAATTAGTCAGATTAGAAATGACCAATAAGGGTAAGCATGTGTACCACATTCATACTAAGTAACACTCAATCATCATGAAAACAATGACAAACACATTTAATTATGTAACATTTTTACAACAAATGTTAGGAGCGTGATATCTTATTGACAAAATCAAGTTGACAATGTGTATCTGTACTGTGACTTTTATAAGCACAAGAATAGAATATTCTAGAGTTGATAAACATATGATACCTGAGTATGCACAGAAACTTTTCTTGCTAAAGGTCAGAAAGGAGAACACAAATGTGTCTTTCCACTTTGCACAATGAAATAAATACTCCAGCCTGCATTTCACACTGTCCTCATGGGCTAAACCTGGCCCTACTTTTTACAGAGTGCCTGAGGTCAGAGGTTATTTTAGTCAGGTATCATCACTTTTTACCTCCCAAATGAGTTAGGAGTAGACCTCACTTGTAGTTAGGTAAATAAGGGGCTCTCTATAATGGAGTTATTGTGTTTTTTCTTTCTACAGTATGGTAAGTGTTCTCTATGCCCCCATTACAAACCTCTGAGGAATTTATGCCTCACCATTGCTGTGCTAAAATCAGACAAAAGTCAGTCACTCTCCATAACACAAAAATAAGGAAATCTTGGGACCAGCAGGTGGCGTGGTGGTTAAGATGCTGGACACTCCCACATGGCCGACCATGGTTCGAGTACCGGACCTGGTGGCTTGCTTTCTCACTTTCCCTCTCTCTCTCTCTCTGTGTATCTCTTTCTGGTCAAATTAAAATAAAATGAATGAATAAATAAAATTAAATAAATAATTATAAAAAATAAGGAAATCTTAGGGCCACCAGGTATCATGGTTGTTGCGGTGTTGTATTTCCACACAGCCAACTGTGGTTCAAGTTCAAGTCCTAGTAGCTTCCTTTCTCACTTTGCCTCTCTCTGTCTCTCTCTGATGAGTACATGCAAAGTTTTAAAAATAATAAATAAAATTAAATAAATTTCTCTTAAAAATTTAAAGAGATAATGAGAAAGTTTTTATCATTAACTGAAACAAAGTTCCACCTGCCCCATCCAAGGACTAAGAGTAACTCAAGATTCGCAGGTGACTTAAGTTCCAGAACCTTGGCTGATAACGCATTTCAAAGAGAAAGGTTTTTCTTCCTTGTTAGGATTCTATATAACTACGCCATTTTAGCCCACCTTCGGTAACCCACTCAGGGGACCCCTTTCCTTCCGTTGTGTTGGAAACTTTTCCTTCTTCAATAAAATTCTGTTTCCTAGTTAGCATTTCTCATTCTTTATGAGTGTTGGATAAGAACTGGCATAGGTGCTGTGCCAGATCACCCTGCACCCTCATGTCACTAACACTGGTAGGAAAAAACAGTTACTACTTCTAAATAAGATATCACACATGCATAAAAAGTTGTTCAAGGGACCAGCAGGTGGCGTGGTGGTTAAAGCGCTGGACACTCCCACACGGCTGACCAGCGTTCAAGTCCCCGGACCTGGTGGTTTGCTTTCTCACTTTCCCTTTCTCTCTCTCTATCTCTGTCTCTCTCTGGTCAAATTAAAAATAAATGGATGAATAAATAAAAATAAATAAATAATTTTAAAAAAAGTTTTTCAAAGTCCTGTATATTGTATTTTGGTTAATGATAAAAAGATAAAGATGGAGAATAAACCAAAAGCTAGAAGGGACAGATATTGGACCTCATCTTTGTGTGAGGTCCTCTCCCAAATACAAATTATGAATTATACTGAAGATCTGAATTACCACTATCTCTTCAGTGCAAGGCTACATACAAAATGATTAGATTTAATATTACAAACTAAATTGCTAAGGATACAGATGTCCATGGAAATTAATATTGCCTAACCTGCAATCACAAGCATGTTGACAGATTGAATGTTTTATAAGGGTTAAACACTTGTAAATGTGTTTTACACAAACGCCTCATGCTGACAGGATTAAATAACTGATTTTTGGGGGGACATGATTCAGGCAGCTATTCAATCCTGTTGGGTGTGAGGTATTTGGATTTGGGATCCTGAGAATAAAAAACAGTCAATATAATCTATTTTCATAGGGGAATAATACCCTTCTCTTAGTCCTGATTTTTTACATGTCACATTTCTACAACTCCCCTGTCAGTAGTGAGCACTGAGAGGTAGCCCCTTAAAACCACCACTAACTTCACATCAGGGGTTAATGACTTCATCTGCATATGGGCCTCACTATATGGGTTTTGGCTGTAAAAGGGCTGTGGTCCCAGCATTCTCACTCATACTGATCCTCACAATGACTCAAGTTGGGATGGAGTTGATGGAATAAACTGCAAACTATTCATTTTTCTCTTCTGTCTTAAAAGCAATGGAGAGAAACTGAAAAAGAGAAAAGGTAATAAAAGGATATTCAAAGAAAGGATATCAAAGCAGAGCATCACAAATTCACTATTCTGCATTTCTTCTATTTTTGTGTACATTTAATTATTCTCAAGTGAGATTCATCCACACACACACACACACACACACACACAAGCAACTACCATCAAACTGCAAACTGTGTTAACAATTATAAGCACATTTACACATACGTGTAACCAAGGGCTTACAAAGTATGTTCCAATTCTTGAATTGGTCTCATCAGAAAAGATAGCCGAAGAATCGCTTCTTCCTCTTTCAACGCATAAAGAGGGAAAAACCCACTGAGTACCAGGTCACCATCTCTGTAGACACTTGGCTTCACGTATCGAAAGCAGCTTTCATGTGTCATCTCAAGTGCAGTCTGTAAAGGCTGCAGAATAAGCAACACACTAATAAATGAGAGTGACATTTCAGGGCCTGCCCAACACAGAGACAAAACCCTGTGCGTGTGCTGAGCTGAGAAAGCGATGGGGCTGGATTGTGTCTTCAGGCTCAGCCTTCTGCAGGGAGAGTAAACTTCTGAGGAGGACCCAAAGGACTCCCACTTTCACTGTCTGCCTTGAACTTGTACAAAGTATGAGCCAGACTGGCATGACAGACAAGGTCACAGCTAGGAGCATAAAAAATACATATCTAAGGGAGTCATGGTGCTGAGACTCACACTTAATGTCACTGTGATCTGAATTCTAGTTTCCCTTATTTTACTGTGTCACTTTAGTACCACCCGGGAGCTCTGGGATCTCCCTGCCCTGGGGCTCTGTACCTGCCACCCTACATTCTAGTGAAAAAGTAATTTAGATAAAAACATATTTTGCATTTTTCCCCTGGCCTCTATGATTTCATCATGGCCTGTAAAGCCTTGGGGACCACTTTGCCGTCCTGAGAAAACAAGCTCTGTGATTTTGTTCCCAAGAGAGGCTGTAAGTGGTGGTATCACAAGTGGCTTTAAAGCATTAAGATGGGTTTTTAAAAACTGGTGTTAAAAATCAACAAAACACCTACTAGCCTCAATTTATGTGATGTCTGTACAAGAAGGGGAAGGGCTGACATCAGTCATTGATGGCTTCCTCAGCAATATACAGGAGGCACTTCATTATCATGTCCAACATCACTCCTAGGTGTGCAGTGTGGTCTTTGTAGAAACGGCCCTTATATTTTATAAAGAACAAGGTTGCATTCTTTTTTTTTTCTTTTCTAAAAAAGCCTTTACTTAGAAGAGAATTACACATACAATGAATGACCTATTTCTAGACAGAATTCATATAATATTTCACTGACAATAATTCTGTTCAGATAAGAAAATTAGACACTAAATTTATGTCAATTTATCTACAGGTTTATCAGAGTTCATCAAAGCAAAGTCAGTTTGTTCATTTGTGTGAAACTATATGTCTGTTACTATCGGTTATGATAGTCACTTGCAGAATTTATTGATTTTTTTTTTATTTTAAGAGCTAGGTTACATTCTAAATATAGTTTTATTATCCTTTTCCACAACACTCCATAAAATTAAGCCTCTGACCCCACAGACTCATGTCTTTTTCTGCATTAATAATCTAAGCACTATATCCTTGTCATGTGGTTTAGTGTGTAGTAACTAAAAAGTCTCTATTCTTGAAAGCATTTACCTCTTTTATTTGTTATTTATTTTTAATTTAATTTTTAAATTTTATACATTTAATCACTATACATCATTACGGCATGCAAAATGAATTTTCCCCACATGAATACACTCATGTTAGTCCACTTAAAGATATTATCATACACATTATCATCAATAGATAATTTTCCATTTTTGTATTTTTATATGCTTTGCTCCTTCTTTTTTCCCCACTTGATTTTACTTCTCATTATTCCTTTCTGTTCTTAATCTTTTTTTTTTTTTTTTTTTTTTTTGGGGGGGGAGAGGTTTTTGCTATCGGGCGTGTGCACTCGCCAGACAGACAGAGAGAGAGAGAGAGACAGAAAGCGAGAAGTCAACCCCCCGAGGGGATGGCCATGCCACAATCCCTTCTCCTCCGTTCTCCTCTCGGGCTCTTGGGCACGTACGCACATGCATCCCGCATGAATTTTAAGCCACCGGGTCTGGGACACGAACAGTGGTCGACAATGTGGGAGTCCAGCGACATAGCCATTACACTAACTGCTGGTCCCTCTTTTCTTAATCTTTATGAGAAGTATTTGTGATAAGATCTTCTTGTTTGATCAATTACTTATTTATTTATATTCCTAATTTTTAACTAAACATAAATTTATAATACACACGATTTTTTTTTACACTAGCTGTTTTGATAGGCAAATTTCTGGAATGGCTAAATGGACCACTTAACATATGCATTGTCCTGCAACGTACATGTTTGTGGTGAGAACACTTAATATTTATTCAGCATTTTCAAGTATACCATATACTATTATCAATTGCATTGTGTACAATAGACCCTTAAATTCATTTATTTTATGTGTTACTTTAATTATTTTCCTTTCCATTCTTATTTTTTATTATTTTAATGTTTTTTATATATTTAATCACATTACTTAGCTTGCAAAGTAAAAATTCCAACATGTGTACATTTTGCACCAGTTCAGTTGGCAATATTATAAGGTTATTCCTCAACAGATAATAATCCATTTCTTTGTCCCACAAATGCCTTGCCTCTCTATTTTTCTCTTTAATGTCCTTCCTCAGACAGTACTCTTTCGCCCTCCCACTTCTCACACTGTGTCTGTTATTCACAACCATTTGCTATGTTTCTATATCCTTTAGTCATTCAGTTTGGGCCATAGACTACAGAAAATCAGTGTATATTAAGTGGAGACATATAATGTCTCTCTTTCATAGCCTGGCTTGCTTCACTCAGCATTAAATCTTTCATATTCTTCCACTTTCTGTCAAAAGCTAAGGTCTTGTATTTTATGGCTGAGTAGTATTCCATAGAGTACATGAGCCACACTTTTTCAATCCATTCATCTGTTCATTGGCATTTAGGTTCCATGTCTTAGCAATTGTGAATAATGCCACAATAATCATCAACGTACAAGCACTTTTCTGTCTAAGAATTCATCAGTCCTTGGGGTGCATACCAAGGAGTGGGATTGCTAGATCATACGGTAGTTCTATTTGTAGACCTTTGAAGAATCTCTTTTTTATATAATATGCTTTTTCAATGATTTTTTTCCTTCTTTATTTTATTTATTTTTAAATTCATTTATCATCATAATCTTGTTTATATTACACTGAATCATATATAAGTTTACAGTGCATTACATTTTTTTCCAGAAGGAATACCATGCATATCAGTCAATATGGAGACATTAAAATCCCCATTTCATCATCCAATAGCTTTTTATTATTTTGCCTGATCATCATTATCATTATTATTATTCCAATTATTTTTTTAAACAGTCAATCACTACTTCTCATTTTGCTTATAAAAAGACTTTACCCAGCATAAAATACTTCTCAGATCTTTCAGGAATCTTCAAATTGTTCTACACAGTGGCTGGACCAATTTACATTCCTACCAGCAATGTAAGATATTTCTCCATACGCCCCCCCACCCCAGCACTTATCTTTTTTGTTGTTGTTGCTAATCTTAGTTATTCTGACTGGGGTTAGATGGTATCTCACTGAGGTTTTGATCTGCATCTCGCTTAAAATGAGGAATGTTGAGTATTTTTCAAATGCCTTTTGGCTATTGATGTCATCCTTAGAGAGTGTTTTTTTCAACTCCTTCTCCCATCTTTTAATAGTATTGATCATCTTTTATCAGGACAGCTGCTTGAGTTCCTTGTGTATTCTTGTTATCAGTTCCTTGTTTGATGCATAGTTTATAAAAATATTTTCACATTCTGAGGGCTGTCAATTTACACTAATTACTGTGTCTTTTGCCATGCAGAAACTTCTTAATCTGATGTAATCCCATTTGTCTATGTTTGGGATTAGTGACTGTGCTCAGGGAGTCTTACTTAAGAAGTCTTTGCCTAACCTAATATCTCCCAGAGTTTCCCCAGTGTTTTCCAGCAGTAGTTTTATAGTTTGAGATCTTAGGTTTAGATCTTTGATCCACTTTTAATTGATTTTGTCAGTGGTGAGGTAAGGGTTCAGATTAATTTTTCTGCAGGTGGATATCCAGTTTTTCCAGCACCATTTGCTAAAGAGGTTTTCCTTTTTCAAATGGAGTGACTCGTACCCTTTCTTAAAAACCAGTTAGCTGTATATTTGGGAGTTTATTTTATGAGGCTCTATTCTGTTTCATTGGTCCACTTGTCTGTGTGCCAATATCATGCTGTTTTGATTACCAAGCATTGTAGTATATTTTGGGGTTAGGGAGTGAGTGAGATGCCACACATTCCACTCTGCTTTTGCAGGATTGCTTTGGCAATATGAAGTCTTTTATGATTCCAGACATATTGCATGATTGTTTTTTTCTAGATCTGTGAAGAAGGTCTCTGGTGTATGATTGGGAATGCATTAAATATGTAAATTTATTTGGGTAGGATTGCCAGTTTGGTTACATTAATTCTTCCAATCTACGAACATGGGAATGACACTTTTTTGTGTCATTCTCAAATTCTTTGTAGAGGTCTTTAACTTCTTTGCTTAGATTTATTCCTAGGTATCTTACAGTTTTTGTGGCTATGGGAAATAAAATTACTTTTTTCAGTTCTAACTCAGTCTGCCTGCTGTTCATATATACAAATGCAATAGATTTCTATATGTTGATTTTGTATCCTGCAACTTTACTGTATTCATGAATTACTTCCAGGAACTTTTTCATAGATACCATTCATTGAGTTTTCTATGTATGCAATTGTGTCATCTGCAAATAGAGAAAGTTTCACCTCTTCTTTTCTTATTTAAATTCCTTTTATTTTAGTCTCTTTTCTGATTGCATTGGCGAGGACATCCATTACTATATTGAAAAGAAGTGGGGAAAGTGATCACGAAGGGTTGTTCTATCTTATCAAATACTTTATCTGCATAAATTGATATGATCATATGGGTTTTATCTTTCTTTCACTTAATATGGTGTATTGCATTTATGGCTTTGCACATTTTGAACCAAGCTTGCATCCCTAGAATAAAGCCTACCTGGTTGAGATGTATAAATGTTTTTATATGTTGTTGGATATGATTTGCTAGTATCTTGTTGAAAATCTTTACATCTATATTCATCAGAGATTTTGGTCTGTAATTTTCCTTCCTTGTCTTAACCTCATCTGTTTTAAGGATAAGGGTGATGGAGGCTTTCTAGAATGAATTGGGAGATATTCGCCCTTTTGGATCTTTAGAAATAACTTGAGCAGAATAGGGATTAATTTTTTTTTTTTAATTTTGTAGAATTTAGAGGTGAAGCCATCATGACCAGGGCTTTTCTTTGTTGAAAGATTATTTATGACTGATTCAATCTCCTGGCTTGTTATGGGCCCATTCAGATAGTCTATATCCTCCTCGCTCAATCTTGGTAGATTGTATGTGTCCATCTCATTCAGATTTTCTTGTTTGTTGGCATAAATTTGTCCATAGTATCCTCTAAAGATATTCTGTATTTCTATTATGTCTGTCATAATATCGCCAGCTTTATTGCAGATTTGATTAACCTGCTTCTTTTCTTTCTTCTTAATAAGTCTTGCGGGTGGTGTAATTTTTTTGTTTATCTTTTCTAAGAACCAGCTTTTACTTTCATTTATTTTTTGTATATTTTGTTTATTTTTTATTTCATTTATTTCTGCTCAGATCTTTCTTTATTTCCTTTCTAGCTAAGTTTTTTTTTGGATTATTTTGCTATTGCTTTTTCAATTCTCTGAGGCATGATGTTAGCTGATCCATTTGCCTTCTTCTTGTCTTCTTCTTATGTGCACTAATTGCTATGAACTTCCCTCTTATGACTGCCTTTGCAGTGTCCCAAAGATTATGGAAGCTCATGTCCTCATTGTCATTGACTTCCATGAATCTTTTTATTTCAGTCTTTATTTCTTCGGTAGTTGTGGAGTCATACAGGAGCAGCTTAATTAGTTTCTATTTATTTGTGTGTTTTTGAGGCTTTCTCTTGAAATTAAAATCTAGTTCAATTCCATCATGGTTAGAGAGGATGCTGTATATAGTTTCTATGCCTCTGAATCTGTAGAGAATTTCTTTGTGCTATATCATGTGGTCAATCTTCTAAAAGGTTCCTTGTGGGGGTAGGAAAAGGTGTATCTCGTGGTTTTGAAATGGAAAGTTCTATACATATCTGTTAAGTTCATTTGTTTTATCATTTCATTTAGATCCTTTATTTCTTTTCTTAATTTTTGTCTAGATGATCTGTCCAGAAGAGATATTGGGGTGTTGAGGTCCCCAACAATTAGTGTGTTACAGTCTATTCCTTCTTTTATATCTAGCATTCTTTCCTTCACATATTTGGGTGCTCCTGTGTTGGGTGCATAGATATTTATAAGTGTTATATCTTTTTGATAGATTATCCCTTTTATTACAATATATTGCCCTTCTTTTTCTCTTTGAACAGTTTTTGTTTTAAAAACGTTTTATCACAGCTCCAGTCAGAAAATTGTATTTTTGTATCACAACTTCAGCTCTTTTTTCTCCTCTCAGGTTCCCAATTGCATGGAATGTCGTCTTCCTATTCCTTCACTTTTAGTCTATGTATATCTTTATCGATGAGATGCCTTTCTTATAGGCAACAGTTAGAGGATTTCTCTTTTCTATCCATTCAGGCAATTCATGTCTCTTGATTGGAGAATTTAATCCATTAACATTCAATGATATTACTGATATTTCAGGACTTGATCCTACCAAAAAAAAAAAAAAGTTGGTCATTGTCTTGGTTATCTTATATTCCTTTATCCCTGGATGCTCATTCTTTAGTTTTCCTAGAATGGCACACTCTTTAGAGTTTCTTGAAGACTTGGTCTGGCATTGGCAAATTCTTTCAGGTTTGGTTGTCTGAGATTTTAATCGTTTTTTTTTCCCCCTATATTAAGGATAATCATGCAGGATATAATGATCTTGGTTCAAATTGTTTCTCTCTTAACACTTTCAATATGTCTGCCCATTTGTTTCTTGCTTGCATGTTTACTGTTGAAACGTCTGGTAAGCCTGATAAGATGAGCTTTGTAGGTCACTTGCCATGCTCTTATTTGTTTCTTCATATTCTGGGATCCCAATTATTTGAATATTTGGACATTTAATGGAATCTAGTATTTCTCATATATTATTCTCATGGGTTTTTTTTGTTAGTTTCTCTATCTTTTTGGTGATTTTTTTCTAGGTCAGAGTTTTTATTTTCTACATCAGAGATTTGATCTTCAGCATGGTCTTGTCGACTTTTAATACTTCTTAGAGAGTTTTTTTGATTTCCTGTATTACAGACTTCATCTCTAATAGTTCCATCTGATTCTTTTTATACTGTCCATTTCTTCTTTAATATCCTGGAAGGACTTCCTAATCTCCTGTAGTTTGATATTTCTTTTCTGTTCTAGCTCATAGAGCTTTGTCACTGTGTATGTTCTACATTCTTTCTCTGCCATTTTAGTAACTTCCTCTATTTTTTGAGAGATGGAAGGGAGTTGTTTGATGGAGACATATTTTCTGGTTTATTCAAGCCTGAGGCTTGTCTTCTACTTCTAGCCATTGGGAGATGTATTTATTTTTAGATACCATTTTTGGAGAATATTTATTCAACTTGGAACAAGTGTGCTTCCCTTTTGCTATGGTCAGTTTGTGCTGAAGTCTCTCTTCTGCAATGTGCTCTCCACAAGTGGAGTCTTCTACTCATGTGTCTGAGAACAGTATTTCCTTTTTTGCAGGTGGTTCAGTAAGAGGAGGTTCCAAAGAGACTCTCAGTACTAAGGTATTTTAAAAGTGTGACTCTAGACCTGTCAAATCCCTTTGGAAGGATGGAGAATGAGGAGGAAATGACAATTTAAGAGGAAAACCAACAGAGTATAAAGGACAATAAAGAAAAAGTTGCACACACACGCAGTGTGCAGTTTCACCAGGGGGTTGGAGATAGAGATGGGTTCTGTTGAAGAGGTGGAAGCTGCCTGTGGGCTAAGGAGGAGTAAGAGAAGGAGAAGGAGGGAAAGAGAAAAAAAAAACTGCCTACATTCCTACAGGGAAAGCATTGAGGTTGGGGGAACTGTCTGGGCTGTGGATAGTGACCAGCCATGCTTCAGGGTCCCCAGATTTTCCAGGGGGCTGGAAAAAGAACTGGGTTCTGTTGAAGAGAGTCTGTAGACTGAAGGACAGGGAAAGCACTGGAGTTAGGGGAACTGGGCTGTGGCTAGTGACCGGCCCTACTTCAGGGTCCCCAGGTTTGCCAGGGGGTTGGAGATGGAACTGGGTTCTGTTGGACAGGTGAAACTGCCTGTGGGCTTACTGACAGGGGAGCCTTTGAGTGGGGGGGCTGGGCTATGGCAAGTGACTGACTGTGCTTCAGGGTCCCTGATTTCACGAGGGGATTGGAATTGGAACTGTGTTCTTTTGGAGAGGTGGAAGGTGCCTGTGGACTAAGGAAGAGTGGGAGATTAACAAAAGAAAAAAGAAGAGAAAGAGAAAGAAAAAAAAAAACTGACACCTTTCTGACAGGGGGAGCTCTTGGGATTGAGGAGCTGGGCTGTGTTAAGTAACTGGCTCTGTCTCAGGATTCCCAGTTTCACCAGAGTGTTGGTGTTGGAGATGAAACTGGGTTCTGTTGCAGAGGTGGAAGCTGCCTGTGAACTAAACAGGAGTAGGATATTAACAAAAGAAAGTAGTGAAAGACAAGGAAAAAAAAAAAAAAAAACTGCCTTCCTTACTGTAGGGACTTGTTTGTAGAGAGGCCCTGAGGATATGGGGACATGCTCTGAGCAAACATCACCTGTCCCTTTTGGCTGACAGGACATTGCAGCTTGTTCTTTCCTTGACCCTTGCTGCAAGCAGAGCAAAGGGTAGAACTTTCTAGGGGCCTTCCAACAAACACATCTCATGGAATTCAGGAAACATCCTGACCCAAATTATCAAAGTCCAACCCTTGCTCCACCTCTTTAAGATTCTTTAGCTTTATGGGAACCAGCAGTTAGCGTAATGGCTATGTCGCTGGACTCCCACGTAATCGACCTTGGTTTGTGTCCCGAACCTGGTGGCTTAAAACTCACGCCAGGAGCATGTGTGTGCGTGCCCAAGATCCCAAGAGGAGAATGGAGGAGAAGGGATTGCGGTGTGACCATCTCCCCTCGGGGGGTGATTTCTCGCTTTCTGTTTCTATGTCTCTCTCTGTCTGTCTGGCGAGCGCACGCGCCCTATAGGGAAATTCTCTCCAAAAAATAAAAAATAAAAAAAGATTCTTTAGCTTTATCAATACCCCTTCGATGTTTTTTGTTTTTTGTTTTTATTTTTTTTTTTGAGAGGTTTTTCGCTATAGAGCGCGTGCGCTCGCCAGACAGACAGAGAAAGACATAGAGACAGAAAGCGAGAAATCACCCCCCCCAGGGGGGATGGTCACGCCGCAATCCCTTCTCCTCCATTCTCCTCTCGGGATCTTGGGCACGCACGCACACGCACCCGGCGTGAGTTGTAAGCCACCGGGTCCGAGACGCGAACCGCGGTCGACTACATGGGAGTCCAGCGACATAGCCATTACGCTAACTGCTGGTTCCCCCCTTCGATGTTTTAAGAAAGTATCTTCCCCACACCTGCGGCTAGGCTTCTCTCCACTAGATAAGAAGTTTATTGGAATTTCTCTTTGATATGGAGGTATCCGAGAGATACACCTGGCCCAGTATGTCTCAGCCCTTATAGATTTGTTACATTGTCTGTAACATGTCATCTTATCTATGGAATGTCATGAAATACACATATGTACTGTTGCTTTGCCCTATAAATAAAGGTGCCCAGTTCGTCTGGGTGGCACAAGTTGCTTGGGCTGCTTAGGCTCAGGATGCCTGTGTCCACTGCTTCTCTGTCTCTTTGTCTCTTTCTTTCTACTTCCTCTTAGATCAAGCTAAGACAGGGCCAGACACTGACACCTTACTGACAGGGGCAGCCCTGGACTTGAGGAACTGGGCTGTGGCCAGTATCTAGCCCTGCTTCAGGGTCCCCAGTTTCACCAGGGAGCTGGAGATGGAACAGGGCTCTGTTGGACAGGTAGAAGCTGCCTGTGGGCTTACTGACAGGGAGAGCTCTGGGGTTGGGGGAGCTTTTCTGTGGCCAGTGATTGACCCTGCCTCAGGGTCCCAGTTTTCACCAGAGGGTTGGAGTTGGAACTGGGTTCTGTTGGAGAGGTGGAAGCTGCCTGTGGGCTCTGGTTTAATTTTTAATCAGTATTTTTTAAGTCTGCCCACATTCAGTACTCAGATAACTATAATTTTACTTTCTGTTTCTGTGAATTTGATTTGTAGCATTCCATTTATAAAGTGTATCAGTATGATGTATGAGTGTCTGTTCCTGGATTACTTCAACTGGCATAACGTCCTCCTGGTTAATAAATGTTGTTAAAAATATCAGAATTTAAAAACAAATTCTTACAGGGCTCAGGTAAGTCATTAGATAAAGATAGAGAGGTAAAGTGAGAAAAAAAATTCCTCCCTGGGGAATTGCCACATTGAAACCCCTTCTCATCCACACTCTTTAAGATTTGTGGGAACGCACACTCATGCAGTTCTGTGTTTTACAAGCTGCCAGGTCTCGGACTCTAACTGCACAATTGGCCATGTGTGATCTAACCACTTCAACCACCATGACACCTGGCTAACCTCAAAATAACAGATTTTTAAAAAAATTTCCAGAGAGCACATATGCTCACCAGAAAGTAGCAGGAGATACAGAGAGAGAGTGTACTCTCTCCAAAGGGGTGTGGTCACACCACTGTCTCTTCTCCATGTTTCCAGGATTTGAGGATGAACACATCCATGCCTCGAATGTTTTTGAAGATGTCAGGGCCCCACCCCAAGCCAAAATATTTTCTGTGTCATAAAAATTTTTAAACCTAATCCCTTGGTAAGGGCACATCTGTAAAGGATATCTTCTTTCTCTATCTTCTAGATCTCTGAAATATGCAAACAGAAGTCAATTTAAATATGAGGTGTGTTCTAGCATGTTCAGGGGTTGGAAGTGATGCTCCAAACCCCATCTTCTAGACCCCCAAAACACGTAGACAGAAGAAAATTTAATTCTGAGGTATGTCTTGGCGTGTTCAGAGACAAAGGTGACTGAAACTATGCTCTAAACCCCAGCTTCTATAAACCTTAATTTCCCACTCTGCTCTTCAGTATCCACACACTGAGTGTCTAGATAGACCTAGGTGCACAGTAGCCAAGCATCTTAATACTTTTAGGGCCATTGACATCCTGAATGCTTACTGAACCTCCTGCCTGAAGGAAGAAACTACTTTAAAAAAAATATATATATATATATATATATATATATATATATATATGATTAATTTATTTAATTCCATTTGTTATTATTATTATTATTATTATTATTATTATTATTTAATTTGACTAGAGAGAGAAAAAGGGAATACAAGAAAGCAAGATGCCAGGTCTGGACTTGAACCACAGTCAACCATGGGACAAATCAGTGCCCTCAATCACCATACATCTGCTGGCCCCAGAAGCTCCTTTTTATAAATCTGAACTCAAAATCTCTTTCTGTGCACACTACATTTCAAAACACATTAGAGGAGAGATTTTGACAGAAAATTACCCTTCAGTAAAAGTAAACACATGATCTTACATTTGCAGAAATCTTCTCTAGGCAATCAGTCAAAAGTGAATTCGCTACCAAATGACTAAAATTCAGAGATGAGAGACTGCAGAGGGAGAAGGACAGAACTGCAGAGAGAACGTGGCTTCTCCCCTCCCACACACCTCTGATCTCTCTGTTGAACCCCTGCAGCTCAGTGCAGGTACACCTATTCCTAGTAACTGTGAGGCCTTTGTAATATTTACTTCCAACAGTCAAAAAGCAGGTTGCTTGGAGAGCATTAGGGAAGCGGAACTGCAGAGAAATTGTGGAGCACTTCCACCTGCATACCACTAAAAGCTTACAAACAGCTCCCAGAAATTAGCAAAACACATATAACCTTTCAGAGGACCAGAAACCACCACAGAGGCACAAGAAATATAAATAACCAAGAAAATGTCTCTCCCCTAAGTTAAAATAACAATCCTTCAACATCCACAGACACTATAGTAGAACTCATGGAAATGTTTTATAGAGAATTTAGAATATCCATAGTGACAAAACTAAATGAGATGCAACAACTGAGAGACAATGAACTCCAGAAGTTGCAGGAAGAAAGAGACAAAGAGTCCCAGGAGGTGAGGAACTTCTTGCATGATCTGAAAGAGGAAATATGCACCTTTAAAAAGAATTAAATGGAGCTTCTAGAGATAAAGGCTGTAGTTCAGGAAGTCAAACCTCCCTCAAAAGTATTAAAAGCAGATTAGTCTATGCAGAAGATCAAATCTCAGATGTTGAAGAGAAAACCTCTGACCTAGAAAAAACAACAAAAAAACCCCTGAAAATTACCAGAAAAAGTGAGAATACTATACAAGAAATACTTGATACTTTTAAGCACTGAAACATATAGATAATTGTATCCCAGAAGGTCAGGAAACTAATAAGAGCATTGATAACTATTCTATGAAATGCTGGAAGGAAACTTTCCAAATCTAGAGAGGCATTAAAATATTCAGACTCAAGAAACAAAGGACCCCTAATAGAATTAATCCAAGATCTTCAAGACACATCATACCCAGATTGACCAAATTAACAGACAAAGACAAGACACTAAAATTGGCAAGAGAGAAACATCAGGTTACTTACAAAGGTTATCTCATTAAGCTAACATCAGACCTCTCATCAGAAGCAATGGGAGCAAGGAAAGAATGGGAAAAGATATTCAAAATTCTTTTTGAGAAACAGTTTCAATCAAGAATACTATACCCAGCAGATTATCCTTCATATGGGAAGAAAAGATAAAAAACATTCTCAAATAAACAAAACCAGAAAAAGTTTACCAACGCCAGACCAGCTCTTCAAGAAGTTCTGAAAGCAGTACTGTACCAGGAAAGCTAAAGACACACATAACAAAAAATAAGAGAACAATAAGCAACCAAGAAAATGACCAACTTGCAAGTCAGGCTATGAAACAGAGATATAAATGTATGTCTCCTCTTAATATATACCAACTATCTATGCTCTATGTTAGAGACTGAAAGACTGAAGGACATAAAAGCATTGAAAATTGTTATGTACACTGGGGTAAATGTGGAAGGAGAGTGGAAGAGGGGAAGAGTGCAGGAAGGGAAATTTGGGAAAAAAATGGAGAAGACATTTGTGGGACACAGATATGGTTTGTTGCCTGTGGATGATGTTGTGTATATTATTCTCAATAAACCTGGTTTGTGACATTTATCATGTTGAGTAAAATCTCTTTAGAATGTAAATGATGTATAGCAATTGAATGAGTAAATAATAATAATAATAATAATAATAATAATAATAATAATAATAGCAATACAAGAAAATGACAAACATAATGCTTGGGGCAAGAAGCACCAATAATAACATTGAATGTTAATGTCCCAGATTTAAATGGGAAGATAAGACCACAGTACCACTGCAAATTCAACTGAAAAGAGATTAATTACATGAAACTGAACTGGTGAAATAGAATTTGATGACTTTTGAGTAAAACATTACAGTTGTTTTTTCAACTATGCTTTGTTTACCCAATTTAAAGATTTTCCTTTCTTTTAAGCTGTTGATAGGTTCAGCAATTTGTTAAAATATTTTTTTAAATGAAAACATAAAATTTTCTCCCTTCCTGACCCCTCTGGAATTGAAAAATATTTAGGAGTATTCTATTTTGTGGCAGAATTGTTATTTGCATAAATTCAATAATCCCTGTTGCCTTGAATTAGAAATTGGAAATACTCATTATTGGACAGGACTTTGACTGGAATGTCATATTTGAAGATTAAACCAAAAAGCTATGGAACTAATGTAGATCCAGCAGAATCTAATAATGTAAGCCAACAGAAGCTCTTGAAAATATAGCCTGGCATCATAAACAGTTCTGCTTATCAGAGAGGATAAGAAAAACTGTATCAAAGAATTCATACCATAAAATAACCTGGACTTTTCCAGACGAGCGTTGTAATCAGTAGAGATTGCAAAAGAGCAGCCACAACCAGAGGAGTACCTTAAGAAAGACTTTAAAGGAAGAAAAAGATACTGACTTTTGCTAAGAGATGGTATATCACAAAATGCTTGGTATGTGAGACTGAATTGAGGTTTATGCTGGGTGTTTGCTTTTCAGCAGTTTGAGTAGTTGACATGGAAACATTTTCTCAAAAAAATTTAAAACC
Source organism: Tupaia tana (assembly GCA_026018925.1). Classification (NCBI taxonomy): domain Eukaryota; kingdom Metazoa; phylum Chordata; class Mammalia; order Scandentia; family Tupaiidae; genus Tupaia; species Tupaia tana. The sequence goes on from JAKSZU010000027.1 coordinate 28,212,507, forward strand.
ATACTGTCTCTGTTGTTATAGAGTCACGAAAAATTACAACAAATATTTTGGACATTATCTTTAAAATTGTTTTTTTTAATTTTGAAAGTTTATTATCTGTCAAGGACTATTGAGTATGAGTAAAAATTTTTTGATATGTAAAGTAAATGTTGGAGGGAAAATGTAAAAATAAATAAATTATTAAAAAATAAAAAAGAATATCTCCTATCTCTCCATCTTTCATGAGAATTCTACTTCATCCTTTATTTCTAAGTTCTCATAAGTACTTTGAACTGTTTCTTCTACAATCATATTTTCATGCTACTTTTTTGGAAATCCCAACTTGGATCAACTCAAAGTACAGGTTTGTCCACATAGAACACAAATTTAGTTAAGTTCTCATCAAATCAAGTAATAAATCCATAAATGTTCAATATCAACCTCAATCCCATTGTAGGAACTAAGTAAATAACAAAACTGTGTAATTGGAAAAGCTGGGTTCACTATTGTAGTATTAGCTCTCATACTCTATCTTACAAATCAATATAAGAAACAAAAAAGATCATGATATGCTTTTATTTTTTTAATTTATTTATTTTACAATTAAAATATAAATTTATTTTGGTATAAAAGCTTTTTGAAATTCATACATAGTTTTCCCATTACACGTATTCCCATGAGCTTTTTTCTTTCCCTGAAACATTTTTTTTTTGAAGAGGTTATTTTTCCTATAGGGTGCATGCACTCACCAGAAAGATAGAGAGAGATGGAGAGACAGAAAGTGAAAAATCACCCCCCAGGGAGGATGGCCACACCACAATCCCTTCTCTTCCATTCTCTTGGGATCTTGGGCATGCACGCACAATGCACCCAGCATGAGTTTAAGCTACCAGATTCAGGACTTGAACCATGGTCGACTACATAGTAGTCCAATGACATAGCTATTACACGACCTGCTGGTCCCCTGAAACATTTTTTTAATTAATTAATTTACATTCATTCCCTAAGCATCATCACTATAGAAAATGTGATTTCCCATCCAGAATATACTGCATAGTGGCTTAATCATACACGTTATCATCAATAATTTTCCATATATATATCACCCCTATTTTTTTAGTATATTTTTTATTTACATTCATTCACTGTACATCATTACAGAATACAAAATGAGATTTTCCATCCAGAGTACACTGTACGTTGTCTCAATCAAGCACATCAACATACATGTTATTGTCAACAAATAATTTTCCATTTCTTGTTTCCTGTATGTTTTGCTTTTTTCTCCCCATTCTTGATTCCCTATCTCTTACCCTCTGCCATTTCCCACTCTCTTTCCCCACTGTCTCTGGTATCTATGTTTGTTTTCTATACTGTTCCCCCACACACACAAACATTTTATTGAATTACTAAAGATCGTAATTAATCTAAGTATTTTCATAGCAAACACAGCTGATATATATATTTCCATGAATAAAAGTCTAACTTTAGACATCCTATAAAGTAGCACCTAGCTGGGGCTATATATCTTACTGCAGTCATCAAATACATATTTTTTTCTGAAACCTTTTTTTTCTAACTTAATTTACATTCTTTCCCTAAGTATCATCACAGCATACAAAGTGTGATTTCCCATCCAGAATATACTGCATAGTGACTTAATCATGCATATTATTATCAAAAATTTTTCCATTTCTAGTTTCTAGAATATTTTTTACCACTCTTTGTGACCTTCTGTCCTTTCCTTCCCTCTTCTCACAGTATCTCTGGTGTCTACAATTGTCTTCTATTCCTTTTCCACCCACATTGTATTGATCACATAGTTTCTTAAATAATCTAACTACTTTCAATAGCAAGTTCATTTGGTATTATTAAGAAAACCAGTTTTAACTTAAATCAAAGAAATGCTAAGAAACTTTGCTTAAAGCCAGGAAACAGGTTAGGATTCTGTTCAAATGGTAGGTGCATGAAACTATCAGTTTCATGTACTTTATCTTCTGTTTTGGTTCAATTTTCCCAATTAAATTCAGGAATATAATGTTCAACTCCAGACTTGTCCCTACGATTAAGTTAGCCACTTTCTTAGTTTTTGAACTCTTATTTCTGTAACTGTATTTAATTTTCCTGATATAGCACACCCTTGAGAAATTCTTGTAGATCTAGTCTGGTGCTGGTAAATTCTTTCAGGTTTTGTTTTTCTGAGAATGTTCCCCGTCTTTTCTTTCCACATGAATGATAATCTTGCTGGGTACAGTATTCTTGGCTGAAATTGCTTTTCTCTTAACATTTTGAATATATTTTCCCAGCCTTTCCTCGCTCATATTGTTTCCAATGAGAGGTCTGTTGTTAGCCTGATGGGATGTCCTTTATAGGTAACTTGATGTTTTTCTCTTGCCAATCTTAGTATCTTTTCTTTGTCTGTGGTTTGGGTCAACCTGGCTATAAAGTGTCTTGGAGAAGATCTTCTTGGGTTGATTCTATTTGGGGTCCTTTGTATTTCTTGGGACTGGATCTTTGAATGCCTCTCTAGGTTTGGAAAGTTTTCTTGCAGGATTTCATGGGATAGATTATCTATGCCCTTATGGGACTCTTCACCTTCTGAAATGCCAATTATCCAGATGTTTGGACATTTGATGGTATCAAGTACTTCTCATATATTATTCTCAAATTTTTGGGCCATGTTCTCAGTCTTTGCGGTGGATTTTTCTAGGCCAGCCATTTTCTCTTCTACGTCTGAGATTCTATTTTCTGTGTGATCTAGTCTGCTTTTAATACATTCAAGGGAAATTTTGACTTCCTGAATTATAGACTTCATCTCTAACAGTTCCTTTTGAGTCTTTTGTAAAGTGTGTAATTCCTCTTTTAGATCTTGTGAGAATTTCCTCACCTCCTGGAACTCGTTAACTTCTTTTTCCTTTCTCTTTAGCAGTTCATTTTCTCTCTTCTCTTCCATCTCTGTTAGCTTCGCCATTATGAATGTTCTAAATTCTTTATCAGACATTTCCATGATTTCCATTGAACCACTTGTGGATGAAGAGGAGTTATTATTTTCCCTTGGAGGAGAGGTATTTTTTTGCTTTCCCATATTTCTTGTGCTCTTGCAGTGATTTCTTGTCATCTGATGGATGGTGTGTTTCTTTCTAATTCTTGAAGTTCAATCTAGTTCACAGGAGCCATGAGGAATCTTCTTCTGAAGACTCACCTCTCTTGCTCTGTCATTCTTCAGCATAAAGGTGAACGCCTCCAGAAATGTCCCGACCCACAGGATAGTCGAGCAGTCACCTGAGGGAGGTGTGAGAGAAGAGACAAACACACAGAGTGGAGACAAGATGAGGTGCTGATCAAGTCTCTCTATCAGCCCTATTTCTGACCCTCTGCACTTTCCCACCCTCCTCCCACACTATGTCTGGTGTCTACAGTTGTTTTCCATTCCTTTTCCCCTCACATTTTATTGATCACACAATTTCTTATATAATGTAAGTACTTTCTTTTATTTATTTTTTCTTTTTTTGGAGAGGTTGTTTTTTTTTTTTTTTTTTTTTTTTTTTTTTTTTTTTTTTTTTTTTTCTTGTTGGGTGCATATGCTCACCAGAAAGACAGAGAGAGGCAGAGAGAGAGAAAGTGAGAAATCACCCCCCAGAGGGATGGCCACACCACAATTCCTTCTCCTCCATTCTGCTCTCAAAATCTTTAGGGACGCACGCATACGCACCCGGCGTGAGTTTAAGCCAATGGGTCCGAGACTCAAATCGCAGTCGACTACATGGGAGTCCAGCAACATAGCCATTACTCTAACTGCTGGTCCCATAAGTACTTTCAATAGCAAGTTCACCTGGTAATTTCAAGAAAAGCAGTTTTAACTTTAATAAATCAAAGAAATGCTAAGAAACTTTGCTTAAAACTTAAAGCCAAGAAATGGGTTAGGATTCTCTTCAAATAATAAATACATGAACCTATCAACAGCTCAAGACAGGAGGAAAATCCTTAAAAACAGAGAACAACAGCTAGAAGTAAATCAGCAATGTTTTAGTCAAAAGTCATAAGATGCTATTTCACCAGTTCTGTCTCATGTACTTAATCTATCTCTTGTCGTGGTTTGATCTTTCTGATTAAATTCTGGTATATAATATTCAACTCCAAACTTGTCCCTATGATTAAGTTGGCCATTTGCTTAGTTTTTGAACTCTTATTTCTGTGGGTCTGAATTTAATTTTCCTGATACAGCACTCCCTTGAGAACTTCTTGGAGATATGGTCTGATGTGTTGGTAAATTCTTTCAGGTTTTGTTTATCTGAGAATGTTCTTGTCATGATATGCTTTTCAAAGTGTAACTGCTGGTCCCATGATATGCTAAAGTGTCTATTTGTAGAGAGGAAACAGTAACTATGAACATATACTCACTGAAACATAGGGTTAATAATGGTATTTATACAGTCTATAGTCCTACTAGAATAGACACAGAGAACACTCCACACAAAAGCAGAAACTTCATTTTTCTCAAATACATGTGGACATAGTAAAAAAAGAGAGAGAGAGAGAGAGATAAAAACATTATACAGAAAATAAATAAAATAAAACCTGGTTCTTTGAGAAGATAAGTAAAATTGACACACCATTAGTTAGACTAATCAAAAAGAACAGAAACAGGAACAAGATAAATAAAGTGAGCAATGAAGCAAGCAATATGACAACCATATAACAGAAATATGAAATATCATAAACAACTATACACCAATAAACAAACAAACAAAAACTAGGTGAGATGGACACATTTCTGAACACATAAATTAATATATTGAACCAGAAAGAAATAGAAACTCTGAACAGATGAATATCAAGTAATGAGATCAAATCAGCAATAAATAATCTCCCAACAAAAAAGAGCCCATGTCTTCTTGGCTTTACTTCTGAATTCCACAAAACATTTAAAGAGCTAACCCAAATTCTCTTCCATCTATTTCAAAAAATACAAAAAAAGGGAACCTTCCCAAATTCTATAAATCTTCCATCATTCTGAATCCAAAAACAAATTCATAATTAAAAAGCAGAAAGAAAAAAAAAAAACACTATGGATGAGTATTCCTGTTCAATTCATGTGAAAAATTCTCAAGTGAGTGGCCTCAGATGGTGCAGTTGTTATGGTGCTGGACTCCCACATGACTGACCATAGTTCGAGTCCTGCACCTGGCAACTTGTTTTCTAACTTTCATTTTCTCTTTCTCTTTCTCTCTGGTCAAATTAAAAGTAATAATAACAACAAATAAAATAAAAATAAATAATTGTTTAAAAATTTTTCAAATGCTATCCAATGACACATTAAAAACATTATTATTTTTTATTTTTATTTTTTAAACTTTATTTATTTATTTGTTTTAATTTGACCAGAGAGGGGCAGATGAAGAGAGAGAGAAAGTGAGAAAGCAAGCCGCCACCCTGTCTGGGACTCAAACCGTGGTCAGCAATGTGGGAGCTTAGCACCCTTAACCACCATGCCATCTGATGGCCACATTAAAAATTTTATACACCATGACCAAGCAGGCTTTATTACAGTGACCAATGCAAGTGTTATTCAACATACGTACACACAAAAAAGTAATACATCACACAAATTACAATGGACACACTGTAATCAAAATCCCTCAGAATGGGAGAATTTGTTTTTGTTTTTGTTTTGTTTTTTTTTTTTAGAATGGGAGAGAGTTTTTGTTAACTGTGCCTCAGGTAAGGGACTGATAACCAGAATACACAGGGAACTCAAGCAGCTTAAGCAGAAGAAAATTATTAACACAATAAAAGATGAGAAAATGAGCTCAATAAAAAACTCTCTAAGGAAGACCTATGAACAGCCAAAAAGCATATGAAAAATTGGTCAACATCCCTCATCATATGGAAGATTCAGATCAAAAAAACAATGAGATACGACCTAATCTCAGTCAGAATGGCGAAGATTAAAAAAAAAAAAAAAACAAATAATGATAAGTGCTAGAGGGGATGTGGTTAAAGGGGAACACTCCTGCATGGTCGGTGGGAATATAAATTGGCCCAGCCACTGTGGACAATGATATGGAGGTTCCTCAAAGACCATCAAATAGACCTACCATATGATCCAGCAAATTCCACTCCTAGGTATCTACCCAAAAGACAGCAGAGCACTCGGTCAAAAAAGCACTTGCACAGCTATTTTTATTGCAGCATTATTCATGATTGCTAAGACATGAAACCAGCCCAAATGTCCACAAACAGATGAATGGATTAAAAAAATTGTGGCACATTTACTCCACAGAATACTATTCAACACCCCAAAATAATGAGGTTCTGATATTTGATAGAAAGTGAATAAATATGGAAGATTTGTTGCTGAGTGAAGCAAATCATGCTATGAAAGAGAGACATTGTATGTCTCCACTTAACATATACCGACTGTTTGCACTCTATGGTAGAGATGGAAAGACTGGAGAACACAAAAGTATTAAAAATTGTAATGGACACTAGAGACAAAGTGGAAAAAGAGTGTGAGAGGGGGAAAGCATAGAAAAGGAAATTTGAGGGGAAAATGGAGAGATGAGACACTTGTGGGACACAGATAAGGTTTATTATCTGATGACAAGGATGTGTATAATAGTCTCAACTAGGCTGGACTGAGGAGTATATTATGCTGGGTAAAATCTCTTCACAATCTAAATGATGTATAGCAATTTAATGAATAAATAATATTTTAAAAATTTTAAAATTTTAAAAAGAGAAAAAAGAAATACATCACATTAACAGAAAAAAAAATTAATTATCATACCAATTGATGTTGAGAAATCATTTGATAAAATATAACATCCCTTCATGAATAATACCCACAGCAAAATCAACATAGAAGGGATATTACTGAACCCCATGAAAGCCATGTATGAATAAACCATAGCTAACACCATATTGAATGTGAGTTTTTCACTAAAAACTGGAATAACACAAGGCTGCTCACTTTCCTTACTCCTGTTAATCATAGGCTGGAAGTCCTGTTCAATGCAATCAGGCCAGAGAATAAAATAAAAAGACATTTAAATAGGAAAAGAGCAAAATTATCTCTACTTGCAGATGACTTGATTCTATACATGGAAAACCCAAAAGAGTCAAAAAAGAAAAAGAACTACTGAAAGTGATGAGTGAATACAGTAAAGTGACAGGATACAAAGTCAACATACAAAAATCTATAGAATTTTTATATACCAAATGAATGTATAAACTGAGACAGAACTGAAAAAAAAAAATTCCATTTACAACAGCCTCAAACCAATAAGATATCCAAGAATAAATCTTACCAAGATCTGAAAAGCCTCCACAAGGAAAATTAGGAAAAAATCAAAAAAGAAATCGAAAATTATACAAAACGTGGAAAGATATTCCAGGTTCTTGGATTGCAAGAATTAATATAATCAAAATGTCAATTCTTTCCAAATTAGTCTATAAATTCAATGTGATTCCTATCAAACTACAGGAGATGTTCTTCACATAAATAGAAAAAATTATAAAATGTTTCTGGAATCATAAAATGCCTTGTATTGCCCAAGCACTATGGTGCAAAAACACTAAAGTAGAAAGCATCTCACTTCCTGACCTGAAAATGTTTTACAAAGCTGCAATAATCAAAACAGCATGACACTGGCCAAAAAAATAGACATGGAGAGCAATGCAACAGAATATAAAACACAAAAGTACACCACAAAGATTCAGTCAACAGATTTGTCCTAGACAATCCAGTGGGTAAAAGAAAGTCTCTTTAGCAAACAATGCTGGAAAAACTGGATATCTCCTTGTAGAAAGTGAAACTAAATAAGACCCCAAAAGAAAAAGCAAAATAATCCTATAAAGCACACTGGGATTAAATCAAGATAAAAAGTTTCTGCAAAGCAAAAAATAATAATTAGAGTGAAGAAAGAGTCTTAAGAATGGGAGAATATATTTGCAAATTATGTCTCAGATAAGGGACTGATAACCAGAATACACAGGGACCTCAAGTAGTTTACCCCCCCCAAAAAAAAAAAAACGATCAACCCAATTAAAAGATGGGAATATTATTTGAACAAACAACTCTCTAAGAAAGACATATAGACAGCCAAAAAGCATATAAAAAATTCTCAACATCCCCTATCATAAGAAAAATGCAAATCAAGACCACTGTGAGAGATAGCACCTAAACCCAGTCATAATGGCTAAGATTAAAAAAAAGAAACAAAAAGTGAGACTGTGGTGGAAAGAGAACTCTCCTATACAATTGGTGGGAATGTAAATTGGTCTAGCCACTGTGGAGAGCAATGTGGAGGTTCCTCAAATACAACTATCATACAAATACAACCTACAAATACAGCTATCATATGATACAGCAATTCCACTCCTGGGTATCTACCCAAAGGATAGGAAATAGCTCAGTTGGAAAAATGCTTGCATATCTATGTTTATTGCTGCATTATTCACAATCACTAAGACATGGAATCAACCCAAATGTCAACAAACAGATGAATGGATTGAAGAAGTGTGACACATATACACTATCGAATACTACTCAGCCATAAAAAAGACCCTGGTATTTATAGAAAGTGGATAAATATGGAATATTTACTGCTGAATGAAGCAAGTCAGGCTAGGCTTAATTCAAAGAGAGACCTTGTATGTTTCCACTTAATATATACTGACTATCCACATCATATGGTGAAAACTGAAAGATTAGAGGATATAGAAGCATGGAAAGTGGTTATGGATACTGGAGAAAGTTTGGGAAGAGGTTTGCAGATGTGGGATAGTGGAATGAAAGCAATCAAGGAGAAAAATAGAGGTAATACATTTGAGAGACACAGAAATGGAGGATTGTCTGTTTACGATAATGTGTATTGTGTCTTCTACTGGACTGGTAGAAAGTGTGTTCATGTTGGGTGAATTCATTTTACAAGTTGTAGTGATGTACAGTGATTGAATGTATAAAATTAATTTAATAATAATAATAAAGAGAACTTATACTGAGCCTGCCAGGTGACATGGTGGTTAAGGTGGCTGGATTGCACATGGAAGACTGCATGGTTTGAGTCCCAGACCTGGTAGTTTGAAAAACACATTGTGTGTGTGTGTGTGTGTGTGTGTGTGTGTGTGTGTGTGCAAGCCCAAAACCCTGAGAGAATAATTGGCAAGAAAGATTGTGACAAACTCATCTCCCATCGGTGTTGATTTCTATCGTTCTTTCTCTCCCTCTGTGTCCAAAAAGCATGCTCAGCCAATGGCAAATTTAAAATAATGTGTAGCCAGATATAAAGTGTAGCCAGATATATAATGTGTAGCCAGATCCATTACTCAAAGGTTAAGGGATTTTGATCCCACATAGCCAACTTCAGTCTGATTCCTAGCTCCAGTAGATTAAAGACATGTCAGGAGCATGTGCATGTGTCTAAAATCCTACGAGGAGGAAGAAATGGAGTAGAAATGTGCAGAACTACACCCTATTATGGGGTACTTCCACTTTTCTCTCTCCCTTTCTCTGTGGCAAGTGCACATACCCTCTGGCCAAAAATAAAAACAAATATTAAAAACAAAAATTTACAGCATGGAGAGAAAAACACATGTAAGAATGACAGCCATGGCCCATGGGGCTATATCTGCATCTGGAGGTACATGTTCCTGGGTCTAGAAATTACAGTGAGGTCCAATGAGAGAAGCACCCATGTTGGTCTTCAGGAGTGGGGCCACAGCCCATTGACTCTGTCCAAACTGTGCAGGGCCCAGATCCTCCTGTGGCCAAGTGCTGACACACCTATTTGTTACCAGATTGTTGCTTTGTCTGGCTAAGTTCCCTCAGAAGAGCCCAAACCTGACAGAAGAGCTAATTCAGAGTCCAGAGAATTCAAAGAGCCAAGACCCCAAATGGACAGCTCTTCCCTTTGATCCTGGGGCTCACAGAAGTCACCTCCTAGACAGCCAAGGCCAGGACATAGTCCTAAGGCCATAGGCTGCCCAGGACTTTCCCTCAAAGACCCTGACTTCAAGGAGACCCTGTGCCCTCCTCTACTTTGCTGAGTGCTGCCACCTCATGCCTGGAGTGAGGCCTTCATCGTGCTCTGGGCCTGCCCAAGATAAGACTGCTTTAACACACAGGCTGGCATTCTGCCTCTTCCTTGGACTCCCACTTCTCAGATCTCTACTATGACAAGAGGTACTGCATTGTGTTAATGAAGAGCCCCCTGCCCAGGCTGAGTGCAGGTGACAGCCCCCTCCCAGCCACTCCTCATCACCATTGCCATTTTTCCCCAGTCAGGTGAGACAGGTGGGGCCCCAGCAGGAGGTCTCTTTTCCCATGCTATATTCACATTTGCCTCCCTACCCTGCCTGGGGGGCCACCGGAAACCAGCCCTCAGGTAGTTCTTTCTTCACTATGCTCACAGCTTTCTAAAAAGTCCCACCACATCATGCTCAATTGTAGGGGGCATTCCTGTTTCCCACATGAACCATCTGACAAGGGAGCGAGACTGGACAACTAGTGACCAAGCACTGGCCTATCATTGCAGTGCCCATGAAGAGGGCAAGGTGACTCAATCAAGCACATCAACAAACATGTTTGTTTGACAATATACAGTGTACTCTGGATGGAAAATCTCATTTTGTATGCTGTAATGATGTACAGTGAATGAATGCAAATAAGTAAATTGAAATAAAAGAAAAAAAAAAAAAGATCCCCCAAAGAAATAATGAGCATAAAACTTTGTAAATACATCACTTAGTTTAAATTCTTATTTGCTGCATTAAATAAAAATATGTAATTTGAGGAGAATAAAAATAAACAAAATAAAAAAATCTATTTTTGGGGAAAAAAAGAGAGATGATTGTATTTAATTTTGCTGTTGCTTTGATTATTTTAATTCAAACTTTTAACAAATTTTAATAGCATCCATTAAATGGTTGTGATATTAAAAAAAAAAAGAGGGCAAGTTGAGCAGGGGGCTCTCACTCATCAACTTTCTGCCCTGTTTCTTGTTCTTTTCATCTTAGTCACCACAACTCCCTGGAAGGCAAGACTTTTTTTACTTTAGCGCCAAGGAAATTGAAATCAAGAAGGTTGCTTTTTCTTTTTTAAAATTCTTTTTATTATTATCATAACCTTGTTTATATTATATAGAATCACATATAAATTTACAGTGTATTACATTTCTTTTTCCAGAAGGAATATCATTTATATTAGTCATACAAAGACATTAAAATCCACATCATCATCATCCAATACCTTTTCATTTTTCTCCAGATTATTATTATTATTATTGTTATTCCAATAATTTTCTTAAATATTCAATCATGATTTATCATTTTGCTGGCAAAAAGACTTTACCCAACATGTACTTGTCAGACCTGTCAACTTGACAATACTATACACGTCATCATCAACAGGTAATAAGCCATATCCGAATCCCACTTATGTCATGCCTCTCTATTTGTTCTCTTGCTATCCTTCTCCAAACCCTCCTTTTCTCCTGACCCATTTCACACTGTCTTATCATCGCTAACTATTTTCACTACTTTTATGCCCTCTACTATTTCTATCTCTACCATAAAGTGTACATACTCAGTATATATTAAGTGGATACATACATATCTTTCTTTCATATGCAGGCTTACTTCACTCAACAATAGATCCTCCATATCCAACCACTTTCTAACAAATGCCAGGGTCTTGTTGTTTTTTATGGCTGAGTAGTCTTCTATAGAGTATATATGCCACACTATTTCAATCCACTAATGAGTTTGTGGACATTTGGGCTGGTTCCATGTCTTAGTGATTATGAATGATGCTGCAATAAAGAGTGATGTGCAAGCAATTTTCTGACTAAGTGTTCTCCTGACCTTTGGCTAGATACCCAGAAGTGGGATTGCTGGAACAAATGGTAGTTCTATTTGTAGATCTTTGAGGAACCTCCATATTGTTCTCCACAGTGACTAAATGAGTTTACATTCCCACCAACAGTGTAGGAGAGTTCCCTTTTCACCATATCCCAATGAACACTTAGCAATTTTTATATTTTTAATCTTTGTCATTCTGACAGGGGTTAGGGGTATCTGACTATGGTTTTAATTTGCATCTCTTTTATGATGAGGGATGTTGTGCATTTCCTCATATATTTTTGGCTGTTCATATGTCTTCCTTAAAGAGATTTTTGTTCAGCTTATTTTCCCATCTTTTAATTAGGTTAAACATTTTTTTTTTCACATAAGGCACTTGATTTTTCTGTGTATTCTGGTTACCAGTCCCTTGTCTAAGGCATATTTTACAAAAATATACTCCCATTCTGAGGGTTTTCAATTTACACTTGTTACTGTGTCCTTTGCTGTACAGAAACTTCTTAGTCTGATATAGTCCCACTTGTTTATTTTAGGGATTATTGCCTGTGCTTTTGGAATCTTATTTAAGAAGACTTTGCCTCCTACAATGTCTCCCAGACTTTCCCTAGCATTTTCCACCAGTAGTTTTATAGTTTAAGGTCTTAGGTTCAGAACTTTGATCCATTTTGATTTGATTTTTGCTAATGGTAAAAGATGGGGTTTCAGTTTTATCTTCCTGCAGGTGGATACCCAGTTTTTCCAGCACCATTTACTAAAGAGCTTTTCCTTTCCCCAATGGATTGACTGGAATCATTTGTCAAAAATCAGTTGGCTTTAATCTTTATATACTGTAAAGTGGCAGGATACAAAATTAGTTTATTTCTGGGTTTCTATTATATTCCACTAGTCCACATGTCTGTTTTGTGTGCAAATACCATGCTGTTTTGATGATCACAACTTTATAGTATATCTTGGGATCAGGGAATGATATGCCTCCTACTCTACTCTTCTTTCACAGGATTGTTTTGTAAATACGAGTCTTTTATGATTCCAGACAAATTCTGTGACTGCCTTTTCTAGATTTGTGAAGAATATCTTGGACATTTTGATTGGATTTGTGAAGAACATCTCTGGTATTTTGATTGTAGATTAATTTGGGTAGAATTGCCATTTTTATTATGTTAATTCTTCCAATCTAGAACATGGGATGTCCTTCCACTTTTTTATGTCACTTTCAATATCTTTTTAAAGATTTTCATAGTTTTCTTTATAAAGGTCTTTGACTTCCTTAGTTAGGTTTATCCCTAGTTATCTTATACATTTTGTGGCTACAGTGAAAGGGATTCCTTTCTCCACCTCTATTCTGTTCAACTTGTTCATATATAGAAATGCTATAGATTTTGGATGCTTATTTTGTATCCTGCCACTTTACTGTATTCACTTATTATTTTGAGAAGTTTGTTCATGGAGACCTTTGGGTCTTCTAAGTATACCATCATGTAATCTGTGCATAAAGATATTTTCAACTCTTCTTTGCCTATTTGAATGCCTTTTATATTGTTCTCTTTTCTGATTGTACTAGCTAAGACTTCCAGCACCATATTAAAAAGGAGTGGTGTTTCATACCTTAAGTCAGACATGTATTCATAGATATGTATATAACAGAAGAACCTGCTATTGAAAGTAGTTAGATTATTTAAGAAATTGTGTGAATCAATTAAAATGTAAGGGGAAAAAGGAATGGAAAACAATTGTGGACACCTGAGATAGTGTGGGAGGAGGATGGGAAATTACATTTTGTATACTGTGACAATGCTCAGTGAATGAATGTAAATGAATTAATTAAAAAATACAGAAAAAATTTTAAAAAGGCAATGGAGAAAGTGGGAAGCCTTGCCTAGTGCCAGTTTTTAGTGAAAAAGATTTTAGCATTTCCCCATTCAATATAATGTTAGCCGTAGGTTTTTCATAAATGGCCTTTATTGTGTTGAGAAATGACCCTTCTACACCAATCTTACTGAGGGTCTTAATCATGAAAAGATGTTGTATTTTATCCATGTGTTCTCTGCATCAATTGAAATGATCATATATTTTTATCTTTCTTTCAGTTTATATGGTGTATTACATTTCAGATCTTTCATATGTTGAATCACACTTGCATCCTTGGGATAAAGTCTACCTAGTCATGATGAATAATCTTTATTATATGTTGTTGGATACGATTTGTGAGTAACTTGTTGAGAATTTTTGCATCTATATTCATCAACAATATTGGCCTGTGGTTTTCCTTTTTTGTCATGTCCTTATATGTTTTGGAAATGAGGATAATGGAGTCTTCGTAAAATGAATTTGGAAGGTTCCCTTCCTTTTACCACTTTTGAAATAATCTGAGTAGGATAGGTATTAACTCTTCTTTAAAGGTTTTGTAGAATTCAGAAGTGAAGTCATCTGGAACTGGGCTTTTCTTTGCAGGGAAGTTATTTATTACTGATTCAGTCTCCTTTCTTGTTATGGGTCTATTCAGGTTTTCTATGTCCTCCTGATTGAATCTTGGTAAATTATATGCATACAGGAATTTGTCCATCTCCTCCAAGTTATCTTGTTTGTTGGCATATAGTCGCTCATAGTATCTTTTAAAGATGTTTTGTATTTCTGCTATGTCTGTTGCAATATTGCCTGTTTCATTGCTTATTTGATTAATCTGGTTTCTTTCTTTCTTCTTCTTGATCAGTCTAGCCAATGGTGTGTCGATCTTGTTAATCTTTTCAAAGAACCAGCTTTTGCTTTCATTTATTTTCTGTATGGTTCATTCATTTTCTATTTCATTTATTTCTGCTCAAAACCTTTATTATTTCTTTTTTCCTGGCATTTTTGGGGGTTCATTTGTTGTTTTTTTCAGTTCCTTGAGGTATGATGATAAGTTATCTATTTGCCACCTTTCCATCCTTTCCTTATGCACACTAATTGCTATGAATTTCCCTCTTATGACTGCTTTTGCCGTGTCCCATAGATTATGGACACTTGTGTACTCATTATCATTTGTTTCCATAATTTTTTTTATTTCAGCCTTAATTTCTTCAGTAGTGAAGAAGTCATTCAGAAGTAGGTTGTTCAGTTTCCATACGTTTGTGTATTTTCAGAGTTGTTTCTTGAAATTAATCTTGAGTTTAATTCCATCATGGTCAGAGAAGATGCTGGATACAGTTTCTATGCCTTTGAATCTGTAAAGGCTTGACTTGTGTCCTAACATATGATCAATCTTTGAAAAGAGTGATGGAGTGAGAAAAATGTATATGTTGTGGATGTAGGGTTGAAAGTTCTATAGATATCTGTCAAGCCCATTCGATTTATAGTATCATTTAGGTCCTGTATCTCTCTATTTATTTTCTTTCTAGAAGATCTGTCTAAAGTAAATAATGGAGTGTTGAGATCTCCAGCAATTATAGTATTTCTCCCTATCTCTCCTTTTAGCTCCAGCAGTCTTTCCTTCACATATTTAGGTGCACCTGAGTTGGGTGCGTAGATATTTATAAGGCTTATGTCTTCTTGCTGTATTACCCCATTTACTATAATATAATGTCCTCCTTTGTCTCTTCTTACAGTCTTTGTCTTGAAATCTATCTTGTCTGAGATCATTATCGCTACTCCAGCCCTATTTTGTTTTCCATTTGCATGGAGTATCTTTTTCCAGCCCTTTATTTTTAGTCTATGTATGTCTTTATCCATAAGGTGAGTTTCTTGTAGGCAACAGATAGAGGGTTTCTGGTTTTTTTAATCCATTCAGCCAGCCTGTGTCTCTTGATTGGAAAATTTAATCCATTGACATGCAATGTAATTATTGATATTTCCGTACCTGATTCTATCGTTAAGTGAGTAACTTTCTTGTTTGCTTTTTGTTCTTGTATAACTGTCTGTCTGACATTTTAGTTTTCCTGGTACAGTACTCCCTTCAGAACCTCTTGAAGAGCTGGTCTGGAGTTGGTAAATTCCTTTAAATTTTGTTTACCCAAGAATGCTTTTATCTTTTTTTTCCATAAGAAAGATAATTTTGTGGGGTATAGTATTCTTGTTTGGAATTGTTTTTCACTCAACACTTTGATTATGTTTCCCCATTCTTTCTTTCCCTGCATTTTTTTCCACCAAGATATCTGATGTTAGCCTGATGGGGTGACCTTTGTATGTAAATTGATTTTTTCCTCTTGCCAACTTTAGCATCTTGTCTTTGTCTTTTGTTTTTGCCAGTCTGGCTATCATGTACCTTGGAGAGAATCTTCTTGGGTTGATTCTAGTTGGGGTCCTATGTATTTCTTGGGTCTGGATATTTGAATGCCTTTCTAGGTTTGGAAAGTTTTCTTCCAGGATTTCATGGAATAAATTATCTAGGCCCTTATTATTTTCTTCCTCTTCTGGGATATCAATTATCCGGATGTTGGGGCGCTTGATGGTATCCAGTATTCCTCGTATATTATCCTCATTTTTCATGGTTGTTTTCTCAATCTTCTTGATGCTTTTTTCTAGGTCAGATGTTTTGTCTTCTATGTTAGAGATTCGATCTTCTGCCTACTTTTAATACTTTCAAGGGAGGTTTGATTTCCTGTATCGCATTCTTCAACCCTAGAAGTTCCATCTGGTTCTTGTTTAAGGTATCCACTTCTTCTTTCAAGTCATGAAAGGACTCCCTCATCTCCTGGAGCTCCTTGTCTCTTTTCTCTTCCATCTCAGTTAGTTTGGTCACAACAAATATTCTGAATTCCTTATCAGGCATGTCAACGACGGCCATTGTATTGACTGTGGGTGATGTAGGCTTGAAGATTTCCCTTGAGGGAGAGG
Organism: Tupaia tana; assembly: GCA_026018925.1. Lineage (NCBI taxonomy): Eukaryota > Metazoa > Chordata > Mammalia > Scandentia > Tupaiidae > Tupaia > Tupaia tana. Next base: position 28,229,157 of record JAKSZU010000027.1, read on the forward strand.
CCTTTTGTTGGTTGCTCATATTTCTTTAGCCTCTGCAATTGTTTCTAGTCATCAGGTAATCTAGATGTTGCTTCCTAGCTTATTAAAGGTATCTCTGAGTGTTAAAAGTTGTACAGGATTAGAAAATTGATGATTTCTCTTATGGTTGGCCTACCTGTTGCTCACAATTACCATTAACTGTTGCCACTAGCCCAGGATGGCCCAAAGTCCTCCCTGTTTCTAAAGAGTGGTGAGCCTCCAACTGACCTAATAAAGCAACACCTCAAGAGCAAAGAATAACAAAGTAAAAAAAGAAACCGCGCGGCAAGCAACACGTGCCACATGCTATTCAAATCACTAAAAGTCAGAGAGTCCAAAGGCAAGTGGTGAAGACCAGAGGATGAGTGACAGGTCTGGGGTGGTTGGGCCTGCAGCCTCAGGCCACCTCGTGTCTGGAACTTCTGGACTGCTTAATCCGGTTTTCAGATGGGGTGGGGTGGGAGTTTGTCTTCAAGTAGCATGCAACCAACCTGGGGTCCAAGGAGGAGTAGGGGTGGGGACGCACGAAGGTCTGGGGCGGTCAGACCTCAGTTGTTGTTATTATTGATCTCTGTATCTTGTCTGAAGGGAGCTTTCTTTATGACCATAGCCCACAGACCTGGGAAATAGTGCTGCTCTGATCAACTCTTTCAAGCATTCCTGCATTTTTATAAATGTGTAGGGAATGAAAGGATCGTTAGTGAGAAACAGTTTATTATAGAAATAAAGGAATACAAAGTGAGGTATTAATGAAATAGAGGGAAAAAGTTATGGATAATGTAGAATGATTTGGAATAATTTTTGTATTCATAGCACCTCATAACCTAATCTTGTTCAAATAATTTGGTATTTTTCTGCATCCCTACTTTTATTTTTCCTGTTGTTTTTCCCATGTAGCGTGTGCCATGCTAGATAGAGATAGTGAAAGGCAAAGTGAGAAATCACCCCCCCGGGGGGGGGGGGTGGATGGCCATGCCACAAAAGCTTTTTCTCCATTTTTCTCTTGTGTTTGTGGCCATTTACATACACATGCCTGGCATGATTTTCAGCTGCCGTGTCTGGGATGTGAATTGTGGTTGGTCATGTGGAGTTGAGTATCTTAATCACAATGCCATCTATTGGCCCAGTATCCCCACATTTCTACACATTGTGCTAAGACAATATTTAGCCAAAAAGAAAAAAAAAATAGTTAAGGGCCAGCCCTGTGGCACAATGTTTAATGTTGCACATTGGAAGTTTGATCCCACAGAGCCCATCATGGTTCATATCCTGGTCTATGTAGGTTGAAAAACATGCCACATGCACATGGATATACCCCAAATCCTGATCTAATTGAGAGATGGAGGGAAAGGGACTGTGGCAGGACAATGCCCCATTGGTAGGGGCTTTCTCTATCTTTCTCACTGTCTGCCTAGTGAGCACACATACATTCTGGATATTTTTTTAAATTGAAAATATGTAGAAATAAACTCTATGAAACCTGTTTCTTGGTGGAGGGCTATTGAAAGTAACAAGAAATATGGTGAAGTTGTGGGACACAAAATAAACATACCAAATTATTATTCCTCTTATCTAACTGCAATGATCTGTCCTTTGACCAACAGTTCCCTATCCTCTCTCCCAAGTAAGGACCCAGCCTCTGGTAACCACCTTTGTGTTCTCTGCTTCTCTGAGATCAACTCCTTAGCTGACGTGGAAACATGTGCATCAGATTTTGCAATATTTATCTTTTTGTGATTGTCTTTCTTTACTTAACATAATGTCCCCAGGCTCATCCACATTGTCACAATGACAGATTTGTGCAGTTCTTTATGGCTGAATAATATTCCATTTTATACAAAATACCACATTCTTTTATTCACAGATCTATCCCTAATTAATGAAGACACTTTGTGCTTTTGAAAAAAGATAGTGGTTATAAGGGTTCTTGTCACAAAACAGGAACTACCTGATGTAACGTGTTTGTTATATATAACCATTCCACAGTGTATTCTTCAAAGCATGGAACCATACACATAAAAAAAAGAAGTATCTGTTTAAGCATTGAAAAATCAGGTTAGATGCTATTCACTAACAACAAACAGAAAGGCAAATTCAAGAAGCCAAACAGCAGCACGGCTGTAAAATGCCCTGGACATTTGCTCTAGGACCCAGGACTTCCTGGTCAACTATTCGCAGGTCTCTGGAAGCAAAGTAGGTGTGGTCAGTCACTGGGTTCCTCAGGTCTTCCCAGCCTTGGCCTCATGTAACAGTGTCTGTAAAGTCCTTGTTGTCCTTCCACACCCCATCACAGGACACTGAGGTCACAGCTGCAGGCTGTAGACCCCAGGGGTGGTGTGTGCTGCCTGGTGTAGAAACTGTTGGGCAGCTCAGACTGTTCCAGGGATGACCTGAGAGAGTTTGAACTGACTGGGAACTCTATGGGGGGTTGTATTTTTCTCCCCCTGGCATGGGTGTCAGTTTCCACAGATGGGTCTGAAAGCTTCTGTGTTGGAGCTAGGAATGTTATGTGGGAGTTACCCCTACCCCTGTGTTCAAGGTATGCATCAGTCAGCACAGGGAGCTGGGATTTCATAAAACTGTCAGTGTAGAGGAAAAGGAGGAGGATCCTGGGGCAGAACTAGGGGTACTTGGACACTTATCAACATGTAGTGCCTCAGACAGTGAGTCAGGAGGAGACCTCATACCGGAACCCACTTTGGGGAGTGGTTCACACTTCATCCTTTAAAGCTCTGCTGTAGAGGCCTGAGGGAGTCTTGGTACCTTGTCCTCTTCCAGGCCTGGGACAGTGTGTCCTGCAAGAACTTGTGCAGGCTGTCTGGGAAGTGTCAGGAAGATGTTCCAATGAGACAGGTCAGTGTCACACCTGCTCTCTCCTGATATCTTCCACTAAGCCCTGCTGGGTCTTCCTGTGACCACCCCTGGGCTACTTGTAAATAGGAGGCCATGGTTCCAGGTAGCCTCACTGGTAAAGTAACCATCCACTCCCACCTGTGATCTGTATGGTGTGGAGGTGGTGGGATTGGTGCCCAGAAAGCTCTCTGTACCCTCCCTAGACCACCATGCCTAGCTGGGCTCTCACTCTCTCCATAACCACTTGGGCCAGAGCAGTGGCTATTCAGTCACTGTGAGCATAAGCCCTGGCCCAAGTTCTTCTTTAGATGCTCCCCCATCCACCCTCAGGCACCCAAAGACAGGCCTGTGCATATCTAGAGGGCTGTGCAGGCTATGGCTGTAAGCTCCCCTCCAGGACATCAGCCCCAGGACCTCAGGGCGAGCCTGAAGGGGGTCTTTAGGGGCAGCAGGTGTGGCAGGACCCTGAGCATGACTCGCATCACAGTTGGGGCCTGGAAGAAGGGCCCCAAGGGTTGTGGCTTCCCTGGATTTTCCCAGGATAAGTCCTGGACAACACAGCATGTTTATTGAAATATTATTTATTTAATTTTATCTATCATTATTTTTTTTTTTTAATTTGCTGCATGACCAGGTAAGGAGATTAGATATGCTCACCAGAGAGAGACAGAGTGAGAGAGAGAGGGAAAGTGAGAAAGCAAGCTGCCAGATCTGGGACTCAAACCATGGTTGGCCACATGGGGTCTAGCACCCTAACCATCATGCCACCCGCTGACCCCACATCACAACTTTTAAATTAAGAATTTGAAGGGAACCTCACATGCTGCACACTATCCACAGTGCATAATGACAAGGCAGACATCCCCTCACACATCATACCAATGTGTTTCCGTGTTCAGGAATAGATTCCAATGTTCAGTTAGTAATGAGTGAGCTATGACAGCACAGCTTTCAAATCAGCAGTAGATTGTTGATGGGGACAACATCAGTGCATTTTATGTTGGATTGATTCTCTGAGTCATGGTGCTTTCACAGCTCCATTACATGTTGTTAAAAATGTACGAGTTAGAGCAGTTCTACACAAACTACTCTCATTTACATAACTTTTTTATGTATTGCTGAAACTAACCACGTGATTTCTCTCCACTAACATCCCATATAGACATTTTTCCTTGGGTGTAACCACCATAAACATTTTCATGTTACGCATATGCTTTTACTTCCACCCGGTCTTTTCATACTCAATGAAATGGAAAAAAAATAGGTTTGGTTTCCAGAGCCTGGGACCTGGGTTTCTAAAAGTCAGAAACAATCTTACTAATTTCTCCATGTTCATTTTTGAAAGACCTTATTTGGTTATAATTTATATCATATCACGGCTCAATTCCATGATTTCAATACATTTCCAGAGTTACATACCTATAATCACAGTGTAACTTCAGAATGTTCCCCTCACGTAACCTGTTGGCATTACTCCCCTTTACTGTCCCAGCCCTAGACAAACGCTAATCTATTTTCTGTCTCTAAAGATGAAACTTACTATAAAATTTTCTTATAAATAAGAATCCTAACTTCCATGTTTCTCTGTGTCTGGTTTCTTTCACTTAGTTTAATGTGCTTGAGGTTCTTTCTTGTTGTGGCATGAAACATTACTTCATTGTCTTTGATTGGCCAATGTAGTTTATCACATGGATATGCCACATAACTGTTTTCCTTTTCACTAGTTGGTGGCTATTTGGGTTGTATCAACTTTAGGCTTTTACAGTCAATGCTCTATGAGCACTCACATACTGGCTTCCGTGTGGCCACAGGTTTCATGGGAGTGGAGATTCTGGGCCATATGTTGATTTTGTGGATATTAATTGAAAAAACTGCCAAATTGTTTTGTGAAATGACTGCATTATTTTATATTCTCATTTTAAAAATATTAGGGTTCTATATTCTCCACATCTTTGCCAACAGCTGTTATTGCCTTTCATTATAGCTATTCTATTAATTTGCATTTTTCTACTAGCTACAGGTAGTGAGCATATTTTCACCTACTTCTAGAGATTTTTATAGAAATTTCTATTGAATCTTCTGTCCATTATTTTAAATTAGTCAATTGTATTTTTATCCCTGACTTGTAAGAATTCTTTATATATTCTGTATATAGGTCTCTAATCAGGTACATTAATATATTTTCTCCTGATTGCTGGCTTGTAATTTTATTTTCTTCATGGTACTATTTTATAGATTATTTTTGAAAAAGAGAGAGAAAAAAAAATATTGGGGGACCAGCAGTTAGTGTAATGGCTATGTCACTGGACTCCCCTGTAGTCTACTGCGGTTCACGTCCCGGACCCCGTGGCTTAAAACTCACGCCAGGTGCATGTGCGTGCGTTCCCAAGATCCCGAGAAGATAATGGAGGAGAAGGGATTGCGACATGGCCATCCCCCCTGGGGGATGATTTTTCGCTTTCTGTCTCTCTGTCTCTGTCTGTCTGGTGAGCACAGGTGCCCTATAGCAAAAACCTCTCCAAAAAAAAAATTTTGCTATAGGACATGTGCACTTGCTAGACAGAGATAGAGAGACAGAAAGAGAGAAATCACCCTCCAAGGGGGATGACCACACCGGAATCCCATCTTCTCCATTCTCCTCTCAGGATCTTGGGCACACATGCACACGAGCCTAGCATGAGTTTTAAGCCACCAGGTTTGGGACTTGAACTGCAGTTGACTACGTGGGAATCCAGCAACATAACCATTACACCATCTGCTGGTCCCATCTTGATAAATTTTTAATAATGCTATTTAATAGTTTTTAAAATTGAAGTGGTGCAGCTCATCTGTTTTGTCTTTTTTTTTTCTCTTCTTGATTGTGCTTTGGTGTACTACTTGAGTAAACTCTTAATCCAAGGTCACAAAAATTACATCACATACTATAATGAACTGTAACATTTACGTGAAAAATATAACTCATTATGTGTGTATATATATATATATATATATATATATATATATATATATATTCTGTCAACCCAAGTTGGGGAAAAAAAAAAAACTGAGGCAAAGTATGAAGTATGTAAAGTAAAAGATATATTTGAGCCAAAGTTGAGGTCTGTGGCATGGGTATCACAATTCAAGTGACCATTGTATATAAGCACCAAGGACTTACAGGTTTTAGGCAATAATCATGAACAGAGAAGGAGATTAGGTCCTTATTATTCAAAGCCATATGTTTGTCAAAAGGCTACAGTAAGACTTCTGGGATGTCTAAATACTACACCAAAGGGAGGTTGATGGCCTCATTGTTATTCAGGGTCAGCATGCTTAGTTCTAAATAAAGTGTGAAGACAGTGATTTCTACACAAGTCTGTAACTGTTAGAAGTATGGATATAGAAGGGTACAGCAAGATCCTAGGCCTCTTAACTATAACCACCTTGCCTTCCTCAGGTGGACTGCTAGTTCTTTCTCATGGCTTGTAACTTGAGTTTCCAATATTAGTGCTTACATTTGAGTGCATTTTCCATTCAGAGGATGGAAACATGTGTGTGTGTGTGTGTGTGTGTGTGTGTGTGTGTATAATTTGAGTCTATTTGAGTGTGAATATCCAAATTTCCCAGCATAGTCTGTTGAATAGACTATTCCTTATTCATTGAAATTTCTTGGAACCTTTGTTGGAGTCAGTTTACTAAAAATGATAGTTTTGATTTTTGAGCCTTTATGTGCCTTCCCATGACACAATATAACTATGTAATTGTGTAATTGTCAGTGCCTCAGTCTGGATTAGCGTGACTTTGTAGTAAGGCTTGTCATCGACAACATGAATCAGCCAATACTGTTTTTTATTTTTAAGATTATGTTGGGGATTCACTTCCCTTTCTATTTCCAGATTAAGTTAAAGATATCACTATTTATTCTGTAAAAAGTCTATTGGGCATGGGAAAGAACTATATTTAATTTTCATATTAATTCATGGAATAATGCCATTATAATATTATTTACTGTGATCCTGGGACAGTGCCAATCTATTTACACTCTCCTTTTTGGGGTGTTGGCCAGTAGTGCAGTGGTTAAACATTGTGCATAGAAAGCTGAATCCCACAAGGTTAACCATTGTTCAAAACCTGGATCTAGTGACTTGAAAAACACACAGGATGGACATGCACACCCCAGATTTTGATTGTGCTGTGACCATGCCCATTAGGATATTCTCTCTCTCTCTCTCACTAATGCAGGTGTCCCTGGCAATCAAATTTTTTAGAGGGAGATTTTTACTATAGGTCATGTGCACTCACTAGAGAAACATAAAGTGAGAAATCAGCCCCCAGAGGGGATGGCCAAACTTCATTCTCCTCTCAAGATTTTGGGCACACATGCACATGCACCCAGCATGAGTTTAAAACCTCTGAATCTGGGACTCAAACTGCAAGTGGCCATGTGGCAGAACAGTGATATAATCATTACACCATCTGCTGGTCCCAAATGTCACCAATTATTCAATAAACAATTGGTTCTACGGGTTTCAGTTTACATATTTATTAAAACCATTACTCATTATATAAACTAGGTAACAGAAAAAGTTCAAAATGTTATCGTAGCTGAGTCATTCTTTAAAATGAATTCAAAGAAGGCTAAAATCAAGAACTTTGTAAAGCTTATAAATCACAAAATCATTGACTTTATCATTTCTTTATGTTTAAACATCTCTTTCAAATTTTGTTTTCTTCCTTTTTTTTTTTTTTTTGAGAGAGGTTTTTGCTATAGGGCTCATGCACTCGCCAGACAGACAGAGAGACAGAGAGATAGAAAGCGAGAAATCACCCCCCAGGGGGGATGGCCACGCCGCAATCCCTTCTCCTCCATTCTCCTCTTGGGATCTTGGGCATGCACGCACACGCGCCCAGCGTGAGTTTAAGCCACCGGGTCCGGGACGTGAACCACGGTCAACTACATGGGAGTCCAGCGACACAGCCATTACGCTAACTGCTGGTCCCTCTTCTTCCTTTTTTAAGAACTTATTTCTTTAAGCACAGTACAGTAGTAAAGTCTTAAAAGAACTTTCAGTGAATAAGTTAAAGTTTTCTTTTTCTACCTCTTCCTAATGAGCTATTGTTATGTCCAATTTGACCTATTTCTAACTAGACCAAAGATTGATTCCCTAGGTCTTTCCAGATTATAAACTTTTTATCTCCCACAGTCCTCTACATAGAAATGAGAAATCCTTCTTTCATTGGCTATGCTGATTATCTTTGTTTTTAAAAATCCATCCTCATTAATTTGTGAGATATTTTGTTGTCTGATTTTGAATCACTTTGTTTTCCTTTAGAACTGCACTTCACAGTCAGGAATGTCATAGACAATTCAGTACATACTGACAGCAGAGGGTGACCAGGGTCCATTTCCAAGCTGAGGAGAGGGAGCCACATGTGATTTCAACTAACAAGGAGGGAAGAGACTCTTCAACTTTCCCTCATAGCTTCTGTCCAACACAAAGCAGTGCCATGGAGAGTGGTGGTGATGTCAGTTCAAAAGGGGCTTGAGGAGAGGAAGGAAAGGCAGCTCCTCTCTATTAAGCTGTGGGAGAATGAACATGGGGAGAGCTAGAATTTCTCACCAAAGGCCAATCTCAGAGGGATGTAGGGAGTCAAGACCTATGCTTTGGCCAAGAATGGGAGCACAAGAGTTGGGGGACAGGATGACCATGGCTTGTAAAGGGGCATCATTTAGACTTTAATATGAAAATTTCGGTGCAGACAAAGCACCACACACACCTAGCAGTGTCCCTGTAGGCTTCAACCTGAAACCACATCTCCACTAAGGAGCACCCACACTAAAGGGCTGCTGCTGGGAGGACATGGGAAGGGGATGGAGGAGAAGGTGGAGCCCTCAGTCCATATGATCAGCAGTAAGGTGATCCTGAGATGTATCTTTTCCAGCCCAGTTGAATAAGCCTTACCAGTTATGAAAGGAATCAATTTAATACACAATTTTAGGCCAGATGTACAGCAGTGTGGACAGTGGTTACACTAGGCAGAATGATTGATTCTAGCACAACTCATATATTCAATGAACAAAAAAGTCAGCATCATGGAAAGTACTTAAGACAAATTTTCTTTGAATGTGAGCTTCCTTTCAAGTACTTTAAGGTCTACAAAACATTTATGGAAAAGTTACTACTGTGGAAAGTGAAGATCACCTTAATTGAATGGGGGTGGTAGGCTGTAGTTGCTCTCTTTGATTAATTGCTAAGACACTGTCCTTTGGGTGGCTAAAGAAATTTCCTATTTCCTTCAGATGCCATTAGGCATCAAAGCTCTTGCAGGACATTGATGATCTTTGAGTTGTGCCATTTCAATAGCACCTATGTGGCTCCTGGGTTCACCACTCCATTAGGACTATTAACTCCACTCAAATTCATTTTTGTTATAAATCTTAAAAAGGGGGTGATTCCAGGCCTTTAGGGCCACATTCTGCTTTAATGTTGCATATTCGGTTTTCATGAACTGTGCTTGGAAGCAGTTACCCTCCCTGTCCATCACTCAGTGCCTGTCTTGTCTGTCCTGGACTCCAGCTAATCATGCCACTCTGCTGCTATCTGGCCTTCTTTGAGCTCTTTCAAAAGTCAAAATTTGCAAGTTACTTTTACTTTTGAGTCCATGGGGCCTGCCATCTTTGCATCTCTGTCTCTCGAAGGCCAGTCCCTACATCACTTTCCACCGTCCCTTTTGCCAGATGCATGAGTGCAGCCCCAGCAAGGGAAGGCAAGGCCAGGGACCAGCCTCTGCTCTCCAGGATGGCCACACTCAGTAGCACACATGTGTCACAAGACCACAGTCAGGAAGGCAAGACCAGGAGTGAGGATGAGAAAGGGAGCTCTGAGGACAAGAGCAGCTCACTAAACAGTGATGAGGACCCTGATGAGCCATCTGAACCTTGTTAAGGTCTAAGAAGAAGCTCAAAAAGAAGTGCAAGGACAAGAGAGTCCCATGGAAGAAAGAGATCAGGTTGAGAAAACCAAGACACAGTTCTTTGATAAGCTCAGCAAGTTCCAGAAAGACTGAAAAGCAACAACCTGCAGATGCTGAAGAGCTGCCGCTCCAATGCCAAGAGAGGCAGCAAGGAAGCCTAGAGTGGAAGCCTCCTTATGACCTTGCTGCTGAAACAGAGAGGACACAGCTGGACACTCCCAGGAATGAGGACATGGCTCTGGATTTCCAGTCATGGAGAAAAGTCATGGAAGGAAATCTGATCTCCAATTAAGCAGATGCTCATGATTAAGCTCCAGACCCCAGTGCCCTGTCTCCTGACAGCAGCTGAGAGGATGGGGGTGAAAGTTGTGCTTTTTTTTTTTTTTTTTTTTTTTTTTGCTATAAGGCGTGTGCACTCGTCAGAGAGACAGAGAGAGACAAAGAGACAGAAAGCGAGAAATCACCCCACAGGTGTGGATGGCTATGCCACAATTCTTTCTCCTCCATTTTCTCTAGGGATCTTGGGCATGCACGCACATGTGCTCGGCATGAGTTTAAGCCACTGGGTCCAGGACTCAAACTGCGATCGACTACATGAGAGTCCAGCAACATAGACATTACGCAAACTGCTGGTCTTGAAAGTTTTGAACTGGAGACCAGAAAGTGTTTGGGGGAAACGGCCAAGAAGCTGGTGAGCAGTTCTAGGTCCAGGAGCCAAAAGGCATGGTGGACCCTAGGCCAACCTCCTTCCCTGAGATGACTTTACTCTCAGATCAAGCTGTCCAGCCCTCAGGTTGCTGACCATGGGAAGTAAGACATCATGGAAAGGGGGTCTCTGGGATAAAGAGATTGGGGAGCTGTGGGCCAGCTGGCACTGGACCCCCATAAGGTCTTGCCCATCCCAGGCTTCCCTCCCCTGCTCTTGACGTAGGAGTTATACTTTTGAAAAGAGCATTTGCTTGGGTGCAAGCAAGCCAGCTTCTTCAGTCCCCACCTTGGGTTGCATCTACAGGGACCTCCTTCTTCCTGTTCAGGGAGGCCCAGGTCAGCTACAGCCCAGTATTCAAAGGCCACACTATCTCAGAAGAAGGAAAGGATCAATGGCCACACAAGAGGGCCCAGGTTGACCTGGGTTTACATGACAGGAGGAATTCAGGGTCAGGGGAAAACATTTTAGATCTGAGGAACCATCAGAGGTCACTAGAGGGATGACTCAGACCAGGCGGCCTTGGGCAGAGGTAAGGTCAGTGAAACCTCTGTATAAGAAGGGCAGAAGCCGGTCATGAAAGGCAATGTCCTGCAGCAGTGAGCACATTGGATTGCCACCATCACATTTGTGGAATGCAGTACATGTGTGTGTGGTTCTGTGTGTGTGTGTGTGTGTGTGTGTGTGTGTGTATGTGTGTGTGTGTAGGGGAGATGACTGCGATTCAAAAGAAACAGGATAGAGCCTGTGATGCACCACCCTGCACACACGTACACCACAGCAAACCCATGTTATTCAACACATGCATTATGTTAGCTGTGCTTAAATGTTTTTGGAAAGTGTTGTCATGGGCATTGCTAACTGCAGTGTTTTGCAGTCTACATGCAGGACTCAGATGAGCAGACCTTTTGTTCTCATCACAGCCAGATTCAGAGAGGCCGAGACTGATGCTCTCAGGTACTTCCTGGTGGAAATACCCAGCTGTGACCAGCATGCCCAGATAAGACAGCCTGCTGCCACCCTTCCCAGGCATTACTGGAGTGCCCAAAGGTGGCAGCTGGGCAGCTCCTGCTTGGCACTTTTTATATAAAAGACCCCATTCCATAAAGTCCAGTATCTTCAGAAACTATAGTCCCAGCTTTGAGGGGAATAATTTGTCAAAGCACAATGACCGATTTGCACAGAGGACCTTTCCCTGTTGCGTGTAGAGACCCAAGTGAGATACCAGCAGTGGCACCTCTACTCTCAGCCCTGAGCATGGATCCTGGACATCTACCTTGTTCAAACATGACATGATTCCACATCTCAGTGAGTTTCTTGGCACCAGCGTTACTGTTTAATTTTCTGTGGTAGTTGTTTTTTATTTAGCCATACAGCACATACACTCTAGAGAGAGACAGAGAGGGAAAGTAAGAAACCTCCCTCCTGGAGGGATGACCACCCTGCAAACTCTTCTCCTTCATTATCCTCTCGGGATTCAGGGCAGGCACACACACACACCCTGAATGATCCACAAGCTGTGTATGGATCTGAGCATCACCAGGAGAAACCCAGACCAGGACATCTGTAGAAAAAGCCTTTCGCCTCTGGGGGTCTTGAACCTTCATAGCATTTGTGGCCTACACTAAGAGAGGGCATCATATTGTGAGCCACAACCGGTAGCTCACACCCCTAACAGAGTCCCACCCAGGAGTGCAACCAGTGTACTCACACCCACCAATTCAAGGGTGCTGGCTAATTCATGACCCCTAACTTTCAGTGCTATGGTACACCTGCCTGATGTCCCTGTCTTCCTGCACATGCTTAGCAGAGTCTGAGGTCACATAACCATGAGAGAAACATAAGATGGATGTCCCCACTGGGACAGCTGGACAGCAGCTCACCCCTCTCTCATCACATACCCCATCCTGACACAAGGGATTGTCCCCTCCTTCCTCTGTGCTGCACCTCTTCAGGACGACCCTCAGCCAGGCCAGGAGAAGCGAAAGCAGGTCGTGACCTGCACTAACTTAGCTGAAAGGGAGGCAAGAGTCAGGAAAGAGTCGACAGTCCTTGTGGTGGATTTGAATCTCTCTCTGTGATGAGCCACTCATTCTTTCACATCAGACACACCAAGCCTCTTCAGAATTGGAATAACCTTCCTGGCCCCGTGTCCTGACAGTGGTCTCAGTCCTGGGTTGGTCTTGTTTATTAGTGACTGTTACTATTAGATCTCCCGGGGATGTTTGAATAGCTCCACTCTTCTCAGTAGGAAGACCCTCCTTCACTTGGCTGTTTTCCCAGGGGCCTATTTCAGAACAATTTTATGACCTGATGCTGCAGGTGAGCCACTAGATGCAACAGGTTGGCTGAGCTGGGCCTGTCTCACATGGCAGGATTCAGAGGAAATAAAACAGACTATGGTGGAATGCGACTTGAAACAAGGATTCTGTTGTGTATGCTTGGTTCTCAGGGTACGGTGTCCATCAGACACCTGCTGGGGGCCCACTGGAGATGTGATAGTGTCCCTCACCTTGGGAGGTAACTTGGCAGTGTGTCCCAAAGACATCATGGAAATCTGGGGGCTCATTAAGGCCAGCACATCCCTGGAGGCCCCACCACAGCATTCACCACAGCAGACTCAGTGCTAAGAAAAGATAGGGCTCTAACTGATGGACTCTTAACCTCCCCTCATCTGTGAAGACACAACTGTGTGGCTGTGGGCACATTACCTGAGAGCTGTATTCATGGCTCTCAGGACTTAACCTCCCATCTCACACAAATGCCCTGAGAACCTTATTCTAGGGAGTTCAGGTAGCAGGGTCCAAAGGGGTCTCTGGGCAGGGCAGACTGGTCCTCATGTGGTCCATTAATGTGTCACCTCTGCCAGCTAAGCCCAGCTCCATACTGGATACCAGGAACCAGGAACCCCTTCTCCTTGCTGTCTGAGGATGGGTTGGGGGCACATAGTAGAGGTCCTTGGTTCACTTGGTGTCACAAGTTTGAGATTCAGGAGGTTCAGGGATCTGAGCTCCAGGTGGACCACACTGACTGATGAGCATTGCTTTAATTATCTGTCCTAAAGTCAGGGTGAGGTTTACAGGCAGGTGAATTGGGGGCACTCCAGGCTTTCCCCCCAGTGTGTGCACTGTGCTTTCTCTGGGGCCCTGATCCCAGCAGCTATCTTCTTGAGGACTTGCTACAGCCACCAGGACTGGGACTTGGAAAGCTGGTCTCAGGGTGAATGTGGCCTGAGAGGTGACTACAGGGCATTCAGTTGTGGAGACCACAAGGAGGACTCACCACCATGTCTCCAGGTCCTCAAACTGTTCTGAGTGGGAGATGGGTGTGGGGCTGTCGCCTGGTTCCCTCTGGGGATCCCTTTTGCCCTGAGGCCAATCCATAGGTTATATGTCATAGCTCAGCTTACCTGGTAGTGCGTATTAGGCAGGGGAAGGGGTAACACTATAGAGAGGGGACCACAAAGAATTCAGATTCTTCCTCACTCAGTCTTGAGGTAATTTCTTACCATATGCTGATATTTTGTTCCTTACAAGTGAGAAACTGCATCCAGGCAGCCCTTAAGGGGAAGGGATTGCACAGCTTGGTCCATGGACAGAGATCTGGGAACCATCGGGCTACTGACCACACAGGCCAACAATTCCCAATATAATGCAGCACACTGGAAGGTTCATGAAAGAGGGGGACAATGTCTATGTTTCACTTAACCTGAAGCTTCTCATGGAGAGGATGAGAACATGAGACTAAGACAGAAAGTGACTCTCCCTGGACCAAGATGGAGGAACCAGATCTAGTCAGAGCTGAGTTTTTTCTCTTTGACTCTCCCTTTTCTTTTTTTTTATTTTTCATTTCAATTTATTTATTTGCATTCATTCACTGTACATCATTACAACATACAAAATGAGATTTTCCATCTAGAGTACACTGTATATTGTCTCAATCAAGCACATCAACAAACATGTTATTGTCAGCAAATCATTTTCCATTTCTTTTTTTCTGCATGTTTTGCTTCCCCCCCCCATTTTTGATTCCCTATCTCTTATCCTCTGCCATCTACCACTTTCCTCCCACACTGTCTCTTGTATCTATGTTTGCTTTCTAAACTGTTTTCTCCCCGCATTTTATTGAATTACTAAAGACCTTAATTAATCTAAATATTTTCATAGCAAACGCAGGTGATATATACATTTCCATGAACACAAATCTAACTTTACACATCCTATAAAGTAGCACCTAGCCGGGGCTATATATCTTACTGCAGTCATTGAATAGATTTTTTTCCTGAAAATTTTTTTTTATAACTTAATTTACATTCTTTCCCTAAGCATCATCACAGCATACAAAATGTGATTTCCCATCCAGTATATACTGCATAGTGACTTAATCATTCATGTTATAAAAAATTTTCCATTTCTAGTTCCTAGAATTATCTTTACCCCTCTTTCTGACCCTCTGTCCTATCCCACCCTCTCCTCACACTATCTCTGGAGTCTACAATTGTCTTCCATTCCTTTCCCACCCACATTGTTTTCATCACTCAATTTCTTACATAATCTAACTACCTTCAAAGGTGAGTTCACTCATTATTATTAAGAAAACCAGTTTTAACTTAAATCAATGCAATACCAAGGAATTTTGCTTAAAGCCGGGAAACAGGTTAGGATTCTGTTCAAATGGTAGGTGCATGAACCTATCAGTCTCATGTACTTATATCTTCTGTTCTGGTTCAATTTTCCTGATTAAATTCTGGGATATAATATTCAGCCCCAGACTTGTCCCTACAATTGAGTTGGCCACTTTCTTAGTTTTTGGACTCTTTTTTCTGTGACTGTATTTAATTTTCCTGACATAGCACACCCTTGAGAACTTCTTGGAGATCTGGTCTGATGCTGGTAAATTCTTTCAGGTTTTGTTTATCTGAGAATGTTCTTGTCTTTTCTTCCCACATGAAAGATAATCTTGCTGGGTACAGTATTCTCAGCTGAAATTGCTTTTCTCTTAACACTTTGAATATATTTTCCCATTCTTTCCTCGCTCACATTGTTTCTAATGAGAGATCTGCTGTTAGCCTGATGGGATGTCCTTTGTAGGTAACTTGATGTTTTTCTCTTGCCAGTCTTAGTATCTTGTCTTTGTCTGTGGTTTTGGTCAACCTGGCTATAATGTGTCTTGGAGAAGATCTTCTTGGGTTGATTCTACTTGGGGTCCTTTGTATTTCTTGGGACTGGATCTTTGAATGCCTCTCTAGGTTTGGAAAGTTTTCTAGCAGGATTTCATGGGATAGATTATCTATGCCCTTATGGGTCTCTTCACCTTCTGGAATGTCAATTATCTGGATGTTTGGACATTTGATGGTATCAAGTACTTCTCATATATTATTCTCAAATTTTTGGGCCATGCTCTCAGTCTTTGTGGTGGATTTTTCCAGGCCAGCCATTTTCTTTTCTACATCTGAGATTCTATTTTCTGAATGATCTAGTCTGCTTTTAATACTTTCAAGGGAGATTTTGACTTCTTGTATTATAAACTTCATCTCTAACAGTTCCGTTTGAGTCTTTTGTAAAGGGTGTAGTTCCTCTTTTAGATCTTGCAAGAATTTCCTCATCTCCTGGAACTCGTCAACTTCTTTCTCCTTTCTCTTTAGCAGTTCATTATCTCTCTTCTCTTCCATCTCTGTTAGCTTCAACATTATGAATGCTCTAAATTCCTTATCACGCAGTTCCATGATTTTCACCGAACTGCTTGAGGATGAAGAAGAGTTACTCTTTTCCTTTGGAGGAGAGGTATTTTCTTGTTTTCCCATATTTCTTGTTATCCGGCGGTGATTTCTTGTCATCTGATGGATGGTGTGTTTCTTTCAAATTCTTGAAGTTCAATCTGAATGTTCAGGAGCAAGCAGACGGAGGTGATCTAGAATCTCTTTGCTGTTCTCTTGTGATCGCACTAGCTTGTTTGCTAGAGGCTGAGTTATTAGTAGAAAGTCTTCATTTCTCCTGTGCCTTGCAATACCTAGTTCCGACTCTCCCTTTTCTAATTCTTAATCTCTATGCATTAGTGATCTGTTTGTGACACCAGACATTGGCTTACCAGGGAATGTGAGTGTTTACAGGTCAGATAGGGGATGATTCTCCACAGAGAGTAGGTGCCAGAATAATCCCATCAGAAGACAGGGATTGGAATGTCCTACAAGGATCATAATTTGTCCATGGTCACACAAGTCGTCAGAAGGGATGGTAGGTCTAACAATAGTTCTGTCTCTCCACTCTTGGGACATTGACTACAGCCAAATTCTACCAAGGTCGCTGGGGGTGTCTCTGTGGGTGTCACTATGCACAGTTTGGATATGAACCATGTTGGAGGGGGAGCACTTGGTATGCTATGGGTGTTCACATGATGTAGTCTGAGGACAAGGGACCAGGAAGAAGATCCCAGGAAGTGACCTCACTTCTTTGACAGCAGACCCCAACAGAACCCTGAATCCAGGTAACCTGGCACCCACATTCCAGCAACAGCCCTATCAGGCTCATTTCTCCAAAGACCTTTGAGGGAGCAGCATGTTCCTACCGTGTGTCCCATGTCCCTGAGGCTCGGGCCTCTTCTCATTCCAGGCTGAGGACCTTTGGCAGCGCTAGAGGCACTGGGTAAGCCCTCAACCTCGATGCCTCTGGGCATTGCTTGGAAGAAGCCAAAGGTAACACAGGAGAGCCAGGATTGGTCTGCACAGCCAAGGCCTCCCCTCAGATCCCACCTGGGATGACACATACCTATCTGGGGTGTGTGAGTTTGAAGAGGGACACAAAGAAGGTCCCTCTGGGCAGTGAAGATTAGGGGTTTTAGGGAGCTCTAAGGGACCATAAATATCATTGGTCACTGAGTGGTGGGGGGCTGGGCTCACCTTCTGTCTGATATTTGCCATGAGGTAGAGTAGACCCTTGTGCCATCCATACGGAGGTTCGGTCCACCTAGGCTTTTGGGTCTCCTAGGCAACAGAAGGTCACAGGGCTGAAGTGGGAGGACAAGGCAGGGCTTGACTCTCCCAGGCCTACTACATCTCTGTCCTTGCCGATTGGCATGCAGAACACTGAGAGAAGCTGATCAAAAGACCTAACCCTCTGCATTTCCCTGAGGGAGAGGCAGGACCACCAGGGTCAGGACAGGGAGGAATGGACTCCCAGCTAGTTCCAGATTTTTCAAAGGCCTCCTGCCCAGACTCCCACCAGAGGAATCCCACGACTCTCTCAAATCTTTGTCCCTAGAGAGGCCACAGGCCAGCACCCACAAGTCTGGGCTCCTACCCTCTTCCACTCCAACAACCAGCCCAGTCTTGGTCAGGTAAAAGGTCACTTTGGGATATTTGCAGGAAAGTGAGAACACGCTCCATGCACAGTATTCCCAAACATACTACAGTTTGTACTGTTTGTAGGTTTGAACTCTCATTCCTGTTGTCCTGATTATGCCAACTACAGTCAAGTTGCTAGGGAGCAACATTGGATTCACCACACCCAAGTGAAAAGGATGACTCCCACTGGGACTGACAAATGTCATAACCCCTTGCATAAGTCCTAGCTTGTCTGAGAACCCTGGGTTTCCCCACACTTTTGGGTTTTAATCCACATCCTGCCTCAATGTACTGTTACTCTGGGGAGGGAGGCCGAGAGAAAACAAAACCTAAAATCCCTCTCAGCCCAGGTAAATAAGAACCTACAAATTCTAAAACAAAATAGAAGAGGCTTAGACCTCTTGTTCTTAAAAGAGAGAGGCCTATATTTGGCATTAAGTAAAGCTTGCTGTTTTTACAACAACCGGTCTAGGGTGATAAAGTTTAAACCAACTGAAAAAGAGGTCACAGGTGAGGAATAAACAATGAAAGAAAGCTGGTTTAACAATTAATAATTATAAGTGCCCATTATTGTCCCATTCTGGTACAATAAACAGATTCAAACATTTGAATCCCAGAAAAAGCCAGTGGGGAATGTGATGGACTAAAACAGATTATAAGAAAAATGGTGTATGTGAGGCTAAGATGCATCCCTAGGCCTGCTTCACCCACCCCATAGAGTAGAGTAAAAATACAAGGATGTGGTTACATTTAACAAAAGACATGCTGCTTTGCTTCTGTAAACTGCTAACAGATGGCTGGTAAAGGAGTACAACAACCCTTGTAGCCCTTCCTCCCCTGTAACCCCCCTCACCCCGACCCTTGCAAAGTGTAATGTTCCCTTGTGGTTTTTGTGCTTAAATGCTCTGCAAAGCTGTGGATCAGGGCTGCTGTCCCAAACACTACCTGCCAGTGGCAGGGGTGGTGGTCCTGGCCAGGATGGCAGTCTCTGGCCAGGAATAAAGGCTCCTAAAACTTTAATTTCTCGGTTGTCTCAGTCTTCATAATATCTCATGCCACAACAGAAGCTTCTGCCAAAAATCACGAGATATACTTTTTTCCTCACACTCGCATAAAACCTTTTATAACATTGACCACATAATGGGGCATAAAACAAGCCCATACATATGCAAAGGCATAGAAACTATATCCAGCATCTTCTCTGACCATGATGGAATTAAATTTGATATTAATTTCAGGAAAAACCCTAGAAAATACTCAAATACATGGAAACTAAATAGCCTACTCCTGAATGACTTCACAACTACTGAATAAAGATTGAAATCAGAAGATTCATGGAAACCAATGATAAGGACTACACAAGTTTCCATAATCTATGGGACTCCACAAAAGCAGACATATGAAGGAAGCTCATAGCAATTAGTGCACATAAGATAATGGAAAGTTGGCAAATGGACAACTTAGCATCATGCCTCAGAGAATTGGAAAAGCAACAACAAAAAAATCCAAAAATCTCCAAGAGAAAAGAAATAATAAAGATTAGAACAGAAATAAGTGAAATAGAAAATAAACAAACTATATAGAAAATAAATGAAAATGAAAAGAACAGCTGGTTCTTTGAAAAAGAAAATCAACACACTACTAACTAGACTAATAAGAGAGAAAGGAACTAGATAAATCAAATTCACAATGAAACAGGCAATATAATGACAGACATAATAGAAAAACAAAACATCACTAGAGGATACTATAAATGACTATACACCAAGAAAAAAGAAAACCTGGATGAGAAGGACAAATTCCAGGACACATAATCTACACAGCTTGAGTCAGGAGGACATAGAAAGTCTGACCCAGCATGATATACACCTCAGTCCAGTTGAGAATACTATACACATCCTCCTCAACAGATAATAAACCATACCTGTGTTCCACAAATATCTTACCTATTTATTTCCCCAAAATTTCCTTTCCAGTGCTCTTTCCCTCCCTCACTCTCCTTGCACTTTGTCTCTAGTGTCCATAACAATTTTCAATGCTTTTATGTCCTCTAGTCTTTCAGTTTCTACCATAGAGTGTGGACAGTTGGTATGTATTAAGTGGAGACATACAATGTCTCTCTTTCATAGCCTGACTTGCTTCACTCAGCAACAAATCTTTCATAGTCATACACTTTCTATCAAATTCCAGGGTCTTGTTGTTTTCTCTTCATAGGAAAAATTCCAAAAAAGGAAAATGGCTTTTAGTAAGAATGTTATGGTTGGAAACAGTAAGTGGACAATAGTGTATTTCAATCACCACAGCAAAACTGCCCTCATGTTTTCATGCAGGATCCTCTCACTCCAAAGGGGATTATCAGTCCCTGGAAAGTGACACATGGCCTCCAGTGAATTGGTAATAGGAGTGATATTCTTATCCCAAACCATAGTTGGATTCCTGGGAAATTTCTTTCTTCTTTACCATTACAGTTTCTTCTATATCACTGGATTCACTTTGAGGTCTACAGTTCTGATTATCAAGCACCTGGCTGTCACCAACTCCTTGGTCATACTCTTTAAAGGAATCCCACATGCATTGACCACTTTTGTGTTGAAGCAATACCTGAGTAATATTGAGTGCAAATTTTTCTTCTATATTCACAGTGGGCAGAGGTGTGTCTATGGGAAGCACTTGCCTCTTGAGTATCTTCCAGGCCATCATCATGAATCCCAGGAACAGCAGGTGGGCAGAGCTGAAGCTACAAGCTCCCAAATACATTAGACCTTTCAGCATCCTGTGCTGGATCTTGAACATGCTGGTCAATATCCCTGTACATATGTATATGACTGGCAAGTGGAACAGCAAAAATGGCACTATGAAATTGATTATGGATACTGTTCTTGGACTGTTAGTAATAAGGCTGCACTGCCACTACATACTTTACTCTTTTCATTCTGCGATGTTTTGTGTTTGGGACTCATGATCTGGGCCAGTGGCTCCATGGCTGTGATCCTGTACAGGCACAAGCAGTGATTCCAACACATTCATGGGACCAACCTCTTCCCAAGACCATCTCCTGAGTCCAGGGCCACCCAGAGCATCCTTATCCTAGTGAGCACCTTTGCATCATTTTACACCCTCTCCACAATCTTTTCATTATGCATGACTTTTTATAACCCCAGTAGGTGGGTGGGGGCCATCTCTTCACTAATCACTTCTTGTTTCCCTACAGTAAGCCCCTTTGTTCTCATGAGTCGTGACCCCAGGATATCCAGGTTTGGCTCTGCCTGCTACAGGAGAAAGACATAGTTCTCTGAGCTGGTCAGATAGCTACACATTTTGTGTGGTTTGTATTCTTTTTCTTTCCTTTTTCCTACAGCACAAAGTTATTTATTTTTTTCTCGCTGAATTTTACCTCTGAAACATGCAGTTACATAGCTGATGGGATGTGAATTACCTACTGATAAATGCAGAAATGGAGAGCTTTAGAGGATAATAATTCATTATAAATGTGCCCTATAGTAATTTGGAAACAATGTAAAGCCAATATAATTATTTATCTTAATACTGATTAATTTAAAATGCCCTAGAATTGACTAGACATAAAAGTGCAAGAAGTACAAGTTTAATGGCATGGCAAATCCTGACTAATTATTAAGAAAACGAGAAGGAAAAATAGTGGTTCTACTGCTTGCGCCCCAGGATGGAGCTAGAGGGAAAAATGATAAATCAGATGCTGCAGGATAGCAAAGAAAAGGCTTGTAAATTTTGTTCTAAATCTTACAAAGAAAGCTAGCCAATAAAAATATGTACTTTTTGGTGAGAGGACAGCACCATATTTCACATGTTTTTATGTAATAGTACAATTCTCCTGGTAGGGCAAAGTGGGTACAAAAATCATATTAACAGATTTTTATTAGGGCCAGCCAGACAGCATGGTGGTTTAGGTGACTATATCCCAACTGCACAGTTTGAGTTCCATACCTGTAAACTTGAAAAACACACTGGGTGCATGGACCTTCATGTCCAAAAAATATCTTGAAAGAGGAATGGGGAAGAGAAGGGATAGTGGTTTGGCCATCCAGTTTGGAGGGTGCTTTCTCACTTTTCCCTTCTCTGTCTTTCTCTGGCACACACCATATTAAAAAAAAAATAAAAAAAATAAAAAAAAACGTGTTTTAACTAAAATTCAAGGCCAGGTTGATTAATATGAGACTAAATATTAAAATCAGTTTCAAATATTAATACTAAGACTAAAAGAAAACTGGTTTTTAAAATCCTTAGTAAAATGCAACAGTCTGTGAGGCAGACACACATGGGAAGGTGATCAGTTTGTGTTTGAACCACCCCCTGGGTATGTCAGGCATATGTGTGTGCTTGATCTGGGTTTGGTTGAGACTGGGGATGGATCACTATATCAAGAGTCTGCCAGGGTGTTGTATCTCTCTTTCTCTTTCTCTCTCTCTTTCTCTCACTCATGATGTAAAGAAACAAACATTTTATAAACAGAAGTTTTAGCTATAGAGCATATGTGCTTGCTGGAGAGACAGAGAGATAGAAAATGAGAAACCACCCCTTAGTGTTGATGGCCACACCACAATCGCCTCTCCTCCAATCTTCTCTCAAGATTTTGGGCACACACGCATATGCGCCTAGCGTGAGTTTTAAGCTACCATGTCTTGGACTTGAACTGCAGTTGACTACATGGGAGTCCAGCAATGTAACCATTACACCATCTTCTGGTCCCAAGAAACAAACTTTAATAAGGAATATTATTTAAGCTCTTTATAGATAGAGATGAATATAAACATCATTATCCTAATAAGTTTTAAAACTGAAAGAAAAATAATTTGTGTAAAATATACAAAATTGAATAAGAAAAATTAAAATCTCAAACATCATAAATAAATTCTGTATTAAAAACTAACTAAAATTCTGATTACTTTAAAAATTTTTTAAATTTTTTTTTTTAGATTTTTCTCTTTGAAATTTATTTTCAAAGAGAAAATATATAAAGCAGAGAAGAGAAGGAAAGACATAAATATATATCATGCGACTATTATATATCATTATAACAAAACATTAAAACTAAGCCAATATGATTTATAGTTTTGAATATAAAATGAGTATATAAAAATATAAAATGCCTGAGAATGCTTTATTTTATAAATACAGGACATGTTAATTAGACAATTGAGTCATGTTTCCTAATATACACAATCAAATGACATGACATTTGTAAAATAAAAACAGACATGTGGACCAATGGAATAGAATAGAGACCCCAGAAATAACCCCCAAAGCTTACAGCCAACTGATCTTTGACAAAGGATATCAGTCAATCCACTGGGAAAAGGAAAACCTCTTTAGTAAATGGTGCTGGAAAAACTGGGTATCCGCCTGCAGAAAGATGAAACTGAAGCCCCATCTTTCACCATTAACAACAACCAACTCAAAATGGATCAAAGATCTGAACCTAAGACCTCAAACAATAAAACTACTGGTGGAAAATGCTGGGGAAACTCTGGGAGACATTGGAGTAGACAAAGACTTCTTAAATAAGACTCCCAAAGCACAGGCAATAATCCCTAAAATAGACAAGTGGAACTATATTAGACTAAGAAATTTTTGCACAGCAAAGGACACAGTAACAAGTGTGAACCGACAACCCTCAGAATGAGAACATATTTTTGTTAAATGTACCCTTGTAAATTTTTAAAATAATAAGTTAACTTAGAAAAGTATTCTCTATAATGGAAAATTGCAATTATTGGTAAAAACAACACATCATATAAATGACCATTGAGCACATGCAAGGTTGCTAAGCATCCTTACTCATTGGAGAAAAACAAATCAAAACCATAATGAGATATTACTTTTATCTACTAGGATGAATATATTTTTAAAAGATAGAGAAATTTAAGTGAAAATGAAGCGAAATTGAAGACTTCATACAGTAGTGGTGGGATTGTAAAATGATTTAGCAATTATGAGAAACATTTTGGCAGTTCCTCCATAGGTTACCATATGGTCCAGTAATTCCATATTCAAGTATACACCCAGAAGAAACAAAAGCATATGTTCACACAGTAAGTTGTACATTCATGCTCATGGAAACATTATTTGAAATACTGAAAAAGAGGCAATAACTCAAGTGTTCATCAATGGGTGACTAGTTGAATCAACTGGTATGTTCATGAAATGGAACATTATTCAACTGTAAAAAGAAATAAAGTACTAATATGTGAAACAACATGGAAGAATATCAAAAGAATCATGCTCAGTGAATAAAGTCAGACACAAAGACCGATAGTGTATAATTCCACTTTTATGAAATATCTGGGATAGGCAAATCTGTAGAGATTCATGGTTGCCAAAGACTTTAAAGTGGAGAAAGATGAAGTGAGTGCCTAATGGTTATGGGCTTCTTGGGGAGATGATGCAAGTGTTCTGAAACTGGATATTAATGATGGTTGCACAACATTGTAAATAAACAAAATACACTAAATTGTAAACTGTGAAATGGTTAATGTGCTGAATTTTATGACATGTGTATTCTATCTTATTAAAAAGAATATAGAAGATATACAAAGTTCAAACCTTTGTTGCCCATATTTTTAAACTATTGATAGCTTATCAGTTGTAAATGTAACAAATAATATGGACATTATCAGAAACGGGCCAGCTGATAAAGCAATAATGGAACATTTTATCATTCTGGACTCATAAAAGGTCTTTTTATTTATTTATTTATTTGTTTGTTTATTTATTTATTTTTCATTTTATTTTCTTTTATACATTCAATCACAGTTGGCTTACAAAATGGATATTTCAACAGGTGGACATTTCTCCCTAGTACAGTTGATAAAACTACAAAATATCTTCAAGAGATAATACCCCATTTCTTTGTGCCATTAATGCTTTGCCTCCCTATTTTTCTTCTAAATGTCCTTCCTCAGACCCTACTCTTTCACACACACTATATCTGGTATTTACATCTATATACTGTGTTTATATACCTTTAGTCAATTAGTTTCATTCATAGAGTGTGGACACTCAGTATATATTAAGTGGTGACATACAATGCCTTTCCTTCATAGCCTGGCTTGCTTTACTCAGCAGTAAATCTTCCATATTCATCCACTTCCTGTCAAAAGCCAGGGTTTTGTTGTTTTTTATGGCTGAAGAGTATTCCATTGAGTATATATGCCACATTTTTTCTATCCATTCATCTGTTCATGGGCATTTGGGTTGTTTCCATGACTTAGCAATTGTGAATAGTGCCGCAATAAACATCGATGTACAAGCACTTTTCCAGTTAAGTATTCTTCTATTCTTTGGGTAGATACCAAGGAGTTTTAATGCAAGTCTCAAAGCCTCTCTGTACATGCTGGTTGTGCATGAGCCTGTGATCCAGGCTAGCAGAGGCTTAGGGTGAACATGACCTGCAGACCCTGTTGGGGATACCTCTCTCTCTTTCCCCACCCCTCTCCCACATAGAAAAAATATATATTTAAATTAAATTAAATTAAAACTTTTTTAGAGGTTTTTGGCTTACGGTGTGTGTGCTTTCTGGAGAGAGAGAAAAAATAGAGACAGTGAGAGGCAAAGTGAGAAATCACTTCTTTGGAGGATAGCAATACCACAATTCCTTCTCCATTCTCCTTCTAGGATATTGGGCTCACATACACATGTGCCTGGCAGGAGATTCAAGCCATGGAGTCCAGAACTCGAACCATAGTCAGCCATCTGGGAATCCAGTGATGTAACCATTATGCTTTCTGCTGGTCCCAGTAAATACATATTTTTTAAAAAGAATAAATTAACAGAAAGAAAAATTGAAGTGATAAAAAAAGTCAACAAAGTTACATTGGTGCTTTGGATTATCCTAGTAGGGCAAGAAAAGATGCACTCAGATTTCAACCTGGTTGGTGGTGCACTTCTCTGTCATTGTTATTTACCTGACTCTGGTAGAAGTATCAACTGGCATGTTGTTGTGACCAAAGTATTTAAAAGATCATTTTTAAAGAAAGAAATGACATGAAATTCATAAAAATAGGAACACACTTAAAATATTTATGTAACTCATACAGGAATCAGAAGATATAACCAAAACAAACAAAAAAAAAATACAAAGAGCATACACTAAAATGTTAATTAGGAATACTGAAATAAATATGTAAATGGAGGGAAAGCACATTTCATTACAGTGTGGGAGAAAATAAAATGATTCTTATTCTGGACAAGACACTGTGCAAGAGCTTAAAAACAGAATGGACTAGAATCACATAATCTGGACTGGTTTCCTATAGTCAAGACACTCTTTCTCATTTAACCCCTCTTTTTTTTCTACAATGGGATACCAAGTCAAGTGAAAGTGATAGTTTATAGCATATATAGGATTTTTATACTGAATTTTTACATGTACACTTAGATATGAAAACACAGTTCTCATTAATTTAAAAAAATCATATTATTAAACATTAAAAAGTATTTGGAAAATGAGAGATTTCTGCTATAGGGCATGTGTGCTCACTGAAGAGACAGAGTGAGACAGAGAGACAGAAAGCAAGAAATCACCCCCAGGGGGGGATAGTTATGCCAATTCCTTCTCCTCTTGGGATCTTGGGCATGTACATACACATTCCTAGCATGAGTTTTAAGCCACCAGGTCTGGGACTTGAACTACTAGTCGACTATATGGGAGTTCAGCAATGTAACCATTAAGCCATCTGCTGGTTCCTGATCTCATTTATATATTTGAAATTAAATTAAAGTTTAGACCAGAAATTTGGGGGCTAACAGAAAATTAGAATTTTATCAGGGACATATTTCTCGGAAGCAGAGAATCCAGAAAGAAGCACAAATTACCTCTTGGTCCCTCATATTTCAGACACCTTCATTTTCTGTTCCTTCCATGTGAGCTCATCTGCCTTCAGAGATCAGGGAATAAGAAAGCCTCTCCAAACACTCTTCTCTCTGGAGATGCTCACTAAAATTTGTCATCGCTTTGGGAATTGATAGATGGGGCCAAATTGTCCAAAATATCTTCACCTTCCCAAGTGGGCCCTGTCATTATTGCTACAGGTAATTATAGTCCTGAGGGGAGTGGAGGTCACAGAATCAGAGCCTCATATCCCTGCCTAGCTGCTTCTTCACACTCACTTTCTGTCCTGTCCTGGCCATCACTCTGGGCCATTCTTTCTGGCATCAGGATAAAGTATGGTAAGTATTGTATATTTTGGTATGCCAGGCAGAATATGAATGGGAAAAAATTGTCAGGAGGCAAAGTATTCTTGCCCGGAATATGGATTCCTTGGAGCCATATACAGAGCTAGTGTCAATGACAGAAGGAAATAATTACTGAGTCATGGGCTGAACTTGCAGAGAAGATATGTGTGTCAAGGCCACAGGCCAGTTCCTAACGTCTCCTAATTTACTTTAACATGATCCTCACTGTTCAACATTGTTAGCTTTTGATGTGTGAAGCCATGAATCTGTATCTCTTTAAATTCTTTAGGATAATTTGAAAATTAGCTTTTTTTTATTTTCTGGAAGAATCAGGGACTTTTCCAGCATTAGGAGAGTATTCTTACAGTACTTTAATTCCTGCAATAGTGTATAAATTGTAGCAGATTAAATTATCTTATACTATTTCAAAATAATTGATACAGCTTTTTTATTTTCCCTTGGCATATGATACACATAACACACAAGATCTGTATGGGGATAAAAAACATTTGTTATCTATTCATTGTGATGAGACTCTTTTCCTTCTTGAAGGCAGGAAAGAAGATTAAATCAAAGGTAACTTGATAAACTGAGGTTTACGTATTAGAGAAAAGTCCCAGTCTTCAGTAGTTTTTAGAATTCAATTATGTTGTGCTGTTTTCTGGCTTTCAAAGACCATCCTAATGTCATTACTAAGTTCAATGTTTATCGTAATAGTATTTTAACTTGTTTAGAAAGTAATCCCCAACCTCCGCTTTTTTAAAATATTGGGTTTATGTTTAATAAACTTAGTAATTCTGATATTAAAGTAACTTCCTTGGTACTTTTGCATTCAAAAATAAATACTAATAATCTGTGTAATTAGTGATCATTGAAGTTCTTCATTATAGTATCTTATGTTACTCATATTTTATGTTGCATTACTTGGCACAAAGTCATTTCATTGTGTGCTCTTTCCTGGTTAAAACTGAAAAATTTTCCTTCTAATTGTAACATTTATTGTTAATACACATGATAAATTCCATTTGTTCTTAATATTATTCTTTTGCAATTACATAAAATAATGGCATGTATGTTCTATTTTTGTCTTTATATTATTATATGATAATTGCTTTTTAAATTAGATTTATCAATATATTAAATATTGCCCCATCACAATTTTGTTTAAAAAGTAAGATTGTTCCTTAAAAATATATACAAAAAACTTAAAATATGTGATGTATTAGGAGAAAATAACAATATCAGAGATTTAGATGCATCGTGGTTTAGATCATAGTCATTTTCTGATTCTACCTCTTGCAAAGATGTGGTGTTAAAAATGTCTTTCAGATTTCCTAAGTTGTTTATATCTTTTAAGCTATAAAACAGGAATAATAAAGCCTTTTACATATAAGATTTCAGTAAAAGGATATTAAAACACTAATAAAGTAATCTTATACAGTGGATAAATTATTTGTTCCTTTTAAAGGAAAAGCTCTCCAAAAAAGAACATGGCTTAAAATTTTATGGTTGGAAACAATGATTGGATAATAGTGGATGTCAGCAGCTACAACAAAACAGCCATCATGTTTCCATGCAGGATCCTCTCACTTCAGATTGTGTTATCAGTCCCTGGAAAATTACACATGGCCTCCTGTGATTTGACAGTAGGAGCAATTTTCTTATCCCAAACCATAATTGGATTCCTGGGGAAATTCTTTCTTCTTTACCATTACAGTTCCCTCTGTTTTACTAGATACACATTGAGGTCTACAGATCTGATTATCAAGCACCTAGCTGTAGCCAACTCCTTGGTCATACTCTTTAGAGGAATCCCACAAACAATGGCAGCTTTTGTGTCAAAGCATTCCCTGAGTGATATAGAGTGCAAACTTGTCTTCTATGTTCCCAGAGTGGGCAGGGGTGTGTCTATGGGCAGCACCTGCCTCTTGAGTGTCTTCCAGGCCATCACCATCAGCCCCAGAGACTCCATGTGGGCAGAGCTGAAGCTACAAGCTCCCAAATACATTGGCAATTTCAGCATCTTGTGCTGGATCCTGAACATGCTGGTCAATATCCATGTTCTTCTGTACATGAGTGGCAAGTGCAACTGCAAAAACAGCACTAAAAAAACTGACTATGGATACTGTTCGGGGACTGTTAGCAGCAGTACTGTACAATGAGTACACTACTCACTGTTATTATCCTATGTTATTATCCTATGATGTTTTGTGTCTGGTCCAGCAGCTCTGTGGTTTTCATCCTGTTAAGGCACAAGCAGCGAGTCCAACACATTCATGGAACCAGCCCCTCTCCCAGACCATCCCCTGAGTCCAGGATCACGCAGAGTATCCTTGTCCTAGTGAGCACCTTTGTATCATTTTTCACCCTCTCCTCAGTCTTTACATTATATCTCTCTCTTTTTCATAAGCCCAGTTGGTGGCTGGTGAACACCTCTGCACTAATCACTTCTTGTTTCCCTACAATCAGCCCCTTTCTTCTCATGCGTCGCAATCTCAGGATATCTAGGCTCACCTCTCCATGTTATGGGAGGAATGCAATTCCCTGATCTGGTTAGGTAGCTATGCATTTTGTGTGTTTTTTCTTCTTTTTCTTCATTTTCTTTTCCTTTTTTTTAATAGCATAGTTACTTTTTTTTTTTTTGCATGGTTTTAAACTCCACAATAAATAGTCACATAGCAGACAAAATGTGAACAACTGGATTCTCTTTTCTCTTAGGATTTATCATATGATAGAAGCCAAAATTTAGTGGAATGTTTGTTTTCATTTTATTAAATGTTAAAATGGAGAGAGCTTTAGAGGTTAAGAATTCATAATAAATGGGGCATATAATAATTTGCACACAATACAAATAGCCTATATGATTATTTAACTTTACACTCATTAATTTAAAACTCTGTAATTGACTTGGTATAAAAACATAGGAAGTATACATTTAATGACATGGAAAAGCCCCACACATGATTAGTCAATAAATAAGAAGGAAAAATAGGGGTCTTTATTGCATGTGGCTTGCTGGGATGGACCTACAGAGTAAATTATATACCAGGATGATGAAGACATTGTAAATTTTGTTTTAAATCTTACTAAGAAAACTAGCCAATTAAAATATGTAAAATTTTTTGGTGGAAGAATGGCAGCACATTTCAAATATTTTTATGTAATAGAATTCTCCTGATGGGGCAAAGTGAGCACAAAACTATATTAAATGATTTTTATATCAGACAGGTGGCATGGTGGTTAAGGTGACTGAACCCCACATATTCAGCTGCACAGTTTGAGTTCCAGACATGGAAGTTTGTAAAAAAGAGTGGGTGTATGGACATGCATTTCACAAAAAAATCTCAAGAAGAATGGGAAAGAAGGGATTGTAGTGTGACCATACAGCTTGAGGGTGAGTTCTCACTTTCCCTCTGTCTCTCTCTGGCTAGTGCACACACCATAAAACAAACTAAAAATAAAAAATACATTTTAAGCTAAAATTCAAGTCCCAGTTGATTAATATGAGACAAATTATCAACGTTAGTTACAAATATTAATACCAAGATTAAAAGAAACTAATTGTTTTTTTGTTTTTTTTTTGGAAAGATTTTCACTATAGGGCACATGCGCTCGCCAGACAGACCGAGAGAGACATTAGAGACAGAAACTGAGAAATCACCCCCCAGTGGGGATGGTCATGCCGCAATCCCTTCTCCTCCATTCTCCTCTTGGGATCTTGGGCACGCACGGACACGCACCCGGTGTGAGTTTTAAGCCACCAGGTCCGGGACACGAACCGCGGTTGACTATGTGGGAGTCCAGTGACAAAGCCATTACGCTAACTGCTGGTTCCAAAAGAAACTAATTGTTTTTTGAAACCTTTAGTAAAATGTAATAATCTGTGATGTAGACCCACATGGGAAAATAGTGTTTGTGTTTGGAGTTCTCCTGAATATGCCTGTATGTCATTATATAACCACTCTGTCTGGGGTGTTTTAACTCTACTTCACTTTCTGTCTCTATTTCTCTCACTCATAAAACAAAGAATCAAACTTTAAAAATAAATAATATTTATAGTTCTCGATAGAGTTCTTTTAAACCATTAGAGACTAATATAAACAAAGTACTAATCAATTTAAAAACTGATATACAAATATTTTGTGTAAAATGTCCAATAAAAATGAAACACTAAAATAACATAAATAAAGTTTCTGTTTTTGAATCTTCTTTTTTTGGAGAGGTTTTTGCTATAGGGTGCATGTGCTCGCCAGAAAGACAGAGAGACAGAAAGAGAGAAATCACCCTCGGGGGTGGGGGGATGGCCATGCCACAATCCCTTCTCCTCCATTCTTCTTCTCTCAGGATCTTGGGCATGCACACATATGCGCCCAGCATGAGTTTAAGCCACTAGGTCTGGGACTAGAACTGCAGTTGACTACATGGGATCCCAATGACATAGCCATACACCAACTGCTGGTCCCCTGTTTTTGAATTTTTAACTAAAATTCTGGTTACTTTAAACTACACATTCCTCATATTTTAAAGTTTTAGGAGTTTCCATTGTACATCTATTTTATAGAGCAAAGAAGAAAAGGAAAGCCATGGAAAGATCTCATGATACTATTAACTAGCATTATTCCAAAACTTTAAAACTAAGCCTATGTAAGTTATAGATTTGAATACAAAATTAGTGTTTGAAAATATAAAATGCCTGAAAATACTGTGTTTAGAAATACAAGGCATGCTAATTACACAATGGGGTCATGTTTTCTAATATACAAAAATCAAATGACATTTTTACAATTACTAAGTAAATCATTTTATATTCTTGTGGGTTTTATTTTTTAGAGATTTTTCACTATAGAATATGTGTGCTTGCCAGAGAGACAGAGGCAGAAAGTGAGAAATCACCTCCTGGGGGGATGGCCATACCACAATCCCTTCTCCATTCTCCTCTTGGGATTTTGGGCATGCATACACATGTGCCTGGTATGAGTTTCCAACCTCCATGTCTGGTAGTTAAAACACAATCAAGTACATGGGAGTCCAGCTACTTAATCATTATGCCATCTGCTATTTCCCCCTTGTAGATTATTTTACATAATAAGTTAATGTAGAAAAGTATGCTCTATTAGAGACCATCACAACTATTGGTAACAACAAAACATCATATAAATAGCCATTGAGTCCCTGAAAGCTTGCTCAGCATCCACACTCATTGGATAAAAGCAAATTAAAGTTACAATGAGATAATACATTACAACTACCAGGAAATAAAAACTACAATAAGATATTTCATTATGCCTATTAAGTTCATCACATTATACCTATTAATATAGATAAAAGAAGGTGAAAATGTAGAGAAATTAGAAAACTCATACAGTAATGATAGGGTTGTAGAATGATACAGCCATTTTGGCAAATATTTCGGCAGTTCCTCCACAGGTAAACATATGGTTCAGTAATTTCACTTTCAAGTACATGGCCAGCAAAAACAAGAACACATGTTCACAGAATAATTTGCATATTCATTCCATTCATGATAATGGAAACATTATTTAAAATAGAAATAAAAAGGAAATAACCCAAATATTCATCCTTGGGTAACTACTTGAATAAATTGGTATGTTCATGTAATGGAATATTCAACTGTGAAAAGGATGAAGTACTAAAACACAAAACAATATGCATGCATATTAAAATAATTATTCTCAACGATAAAGCCAGACACAAAGGACATATAATATATAAGCCTGTAATTATAAAAATCCAGAATAGGCAAACCTGTAGAAATAAAAGGCGGATTAGTGGTTGCCAGAGACTTTGGAGGGGAGGAAGAAAAGGAAGTGACTGCTTAATAGTTCTGGATTTCAAGGAAGGATGATGCTGCACTTTTGAAATCATATATTGGGAATGGCTGCACGATGCTAAATAAGCAAAACACACTTAATTGTAAAGCATAATGTGGTTAACATGTTGAATTTTATGACGTGTGAATCTATCTCAATAAAAAGATTTTTAAAAACAAAATTCAAATCCTTATTGCTCATATTTTTATTTTACTAGTTTGTCAGTTTGAAATGTAACTAATAATACAAACATTAATTAGCAGAAAGAGGCCAGTCGGTGGTACAACAGTAATGTAACATTTTATGATGTTCAACTCATTTAAGTATGTCTTAATGCAAGTCCCAAGGTCTTCCTTTATGAGCTGGTTGTACACACATGCCTGTGATCCAAGCTAGCTGAAGCTGAGGGTGATCACGGCCTGAGAACCCTGTTTGGGATACCTCTCTCTCTCTCTTTCTCTCTCTCTCTCTGTACCCTCTCTGAAGAAAAAAGTACATGTATATGTTTTTAACAATAAATTAACAGAACGAAAAATTGAAATGAAGAAAAAAGTCACAAAAAGTTACATCAGTGCTTTGGATTGCTCTAGGAATGCAAGATAGACAGATGCACTCAGATTTCAGCCTTGCTTGTGGTTCACGTCTCTGTCAAAGATATTTACCTAATCCTGGTAGAAGTATCAGTTGAGCATGTTGGTGTGACCTAAAAGAATAAATACTCATTTTCAAAGAAATGAATGGCATGACAGTTTAAAAACTAGGAACACAATTTAAAATATTTATTTAACTCATAAGGGGCAAAGCAGATATAGCCAGGACAAAATAAAAATTCTAAGAACAGACACTAAAATATTAATCAGGAATACTGGAGGGAAAACACATTTCATTACAGTATGAGAGGAAATACAATGGTTTCTCTACTGTGCATGTGTATCATGACCTAAAATGTACAAAGGAGTGTAAAAGAGCTTAAAAACAGTATGGACTAGAATTACATAATCTAAAGTGGTATCCTCTAACCAAGGCACTGTTTTCAATTGAACCCCATATTTTTTTCTACAATGAAAAGTCATGTGAAAAATGATAGTTATGTCATATACAGGATTTTATACTGAGAATTTTTTTGGGAGGGAGAGGTTTTTGCTATAGGGTGCATGCGTTTGCCAGACAGACAGAGACAGAGAGACAGAAAGCAGGAAATCACCCTCCAGGGGGGATGGCCACGCCACAATCCCTTCTCCTCCATTCTCCTCTCAGCATCTTGGGCACGCATACACACACGCCCAGCGTGAGTTTAAGCCACCGGGTCTGGGACTGGAACCACGGTCGACTACATGGGAGTCCAGTGACATAGCCATTATGCTAACTGCTGGTCCCTATACTGAGAATTTTTGCATATACACTTAGATATAAAAGACATTACTTTCAAAATCATATTATTAAAAAATTAAAGAATGCCTGGAAGAAGTATATTTCATGCTGGGTAAATTCTCTTAAAATCTAAATGATGTATAGTGATTGAGCGTATAAATAATAATAAATTTTTAAATAAAATAAAACAAATTTTATCTGTAGAAAAAAAGAAGTATAAAACTTGTAGGATAATTATCTTTGTATTATTTTGGCCACATGTAAGTTCTTGCATTTTGGTAAGGAAAAATGTATAGATGACCAGGTAAGTCCTTCACTAAAAATTGTCTTCTAAATAAGCAGAATACCGATATAACACACACACTTTGTTCTATTTTATATTTCTCTCTCAGCAAAGTTGATTTATTCATAAGCTCCTTACAGCTCATTTTTTTGGAGATATTTTGCTATAGGGTGTGTGCACTCACCTGAAAGACAGAGAGGCAGAGGGACAGAAAGCAAGAAATCACCCCCCAGGGGGAGATGGCCTTGTCACAATCCTTTCTCCTCCATTCTCCTCTCGGGATCTTGGGCATGCACGCACATGCACCTGGCGTGAGTTTAAGCCACCGGGTCAGGGACTCGAACCGTAGTAGACTACATGAGAGTCCAGCAACACAGCCATTACACCAACTGCTGGTCCCTAAATTTTAAACAATTATGAAAGACTATCACAGAGGTTAAAGAGAAACCGAGCAGATACTGGTTGAAAGCAATAACAAGAGATATAGGGCCAGTAGATGGTCTAATGGTTAAAGTGAAGAACTACTTTGTGGCCAACTGCAGTTCAAGTCCTGGATATGATGACTTGAAACTCATGTCAGGCGTGTGTCTCTGTATACCCAATTTCGAAGTGGAGAATGAAGAAGCATGACCATCCCCCTTGGGGAGTAATTTCTTGCTAGCAAGCACATGTTCCCTGTAGCAAAAATCACTGAAAAAAAAAAAAAAGTTATTCAGTGCTCTTGCAGTAGAGGAAAGAGATTTCAGTATAGAAATAATCTCAATTTTGAGTATGGAAAATATTTGTAGAGGACTGTAGCAACAGGAATAATGAGGGGAATCGTGGGTGGAGAATTATTAAGAGAAAACCTCCAGCATAGGGGAATTATTTCTAAATTGACCTTACAGGATTCTTGCAAAAGGCAGGCCAAAGATTTAGAAATCAAGGATGGGAATGAGTTTTATTAATTGTATACCAAGTGTGAGAGGATTATTTCTAAAATGAACTTGCAGGATTATTGCTAACATAGGTTATGAGGCCTAATACAAAAACTCAAGGAGAAATAGTTGAAAACAGGTCACAGGGAATCCTGTCTAGAATTTGTTCAAGAGTCTATCTTGGTAGTTCTTCTTGTTTAAAGAAAATATATAATTCTTCTTAAACCTCCATATTCAGCAGTAAAATAAAATGAACTCTCTCTCCCACTTTTTAAAAAAATGATTTACTGGGCTCAGCGTATGGCATAATAGTTACATCACTGGACTCCCATGTAGTCAGTAAATCACAGTTCTAGTCCCAGATCCAGTGGGTTAAAACTCACTCTGGGTGCATGTGTGTCTATGCTCACAGTGACAAGAGGAGAATGGAGGAGAAGGCATTGTGGAGTGGCCTTCCCATCTGGGGAATGATTTCTCACTTTCTGTCAATCTTTCTTTTAACTGTATGTATGGTGAGCACATATGTCTTATAGCAAAATTCTCTCTAAAAATTTTTTTATTTGCTCATTTATTTTCCTCTTGATCCTCTAACCTTCCCCTATTTCAAACCCTACTCCCAAACTAGCCCTGGTTTCATAGGTTACTGTCCCTGCTTTAAAGCTTCCTACACTTTAAGTTTATGCCAATGAGTTCAGATATTGGTATATATTCAATGGGAACACACCATGCCTTTCACAGTCTGACTTGCTTTGCTCAGCAGTAAATCTTCATATTCAGCCTCTTTCTATCAAATTCAAGAGTGTCTCTCTCTGTCTTTTCTTATGACTGAGTTGTATACCATAGTATATATTTGTCACATATTTTTTCAATGAGTTCCTCAGTTCTTGGACATTTGGGTTGATTCCATGTTTCAGCAATTATGAATAAGGTTGCAGTAAACATAGATGTGCAAGTATTCTCCAACTGAATGTATTTCTGTCCTTTGGGTAGACACCCAGGAGTGGAATTGCTGAATCATATGGCAGTTCTATTTGTAGGTGTTTGAGGAACCTTCATATTCTTCCCAACAGTGACTGCATTAATTTAAATTCCCACTAACAGTATAGGAGAGTTCCCTTTTCACTGTAGTCTTTACTTTTATTTACTACAAGATGTATGAGCTCACTGGAGAGACAGAGAGGGACAGAGAGACAGAAAGTGAAAAATTACTCTTCAGGGGAAATGGCCATTCTGCAATCCCTTCTTCTCCATTTTCTTCTTGGGATTCTGGGCATTCACACATACATGCCTGGCATGAGTTTCAAGCCACTGGGCCTGGGGCTTGAACTGCAATCAGCCATATGATAGTCCAGCAATGTAACCATCACACCTTCTGCTGGTCCTGCACTTATTATTCTTTATTTTTAAAATCTTAGTAATTCTGACTGGGTTAGGTGTTAGCTCATTGTGGTTTAGATTTTCATTTCCCTTATGATAAGGAATGTCTAACATTTTTCATATGCTTTTTATTTTTTTATTTCATTTTCTTCCATACATTTAATCACATTATTATTTGTCTTACAAAATGGATATTTCGACAGGTGAACATTTCTTCCTAATGCAGTTGATAAAACTACAATATATCTTCAACAGATAATTCCACAACTCTTTGTGTCATTAATGCTTTGCCTCCCTGTCCCTCACCAAAATGTCCTTCCTCAGACCCTCCTCTTTCACACACACTATATCTGGTATTTACATTAATATACTGTGTTTCTATATCCTTATTCAATTAGTTTCAGTCACAGAGAGCAGACACTCAGTATGTATTAAGTGGGGACATACAATGTCTCTCCTTCATAGTTTGGCTTGCTTCACTCAGTAATAAGTCTTCCATATTCATCCACTTCACGTCAAAAGCCAGGATTTTGTATTTTTTTTGTGTGTGTGGCTGAATAGTATTCCATTGAGTGTATGTGCCACAGTTTTTCTATCCATTCATCAGTTCGTGGGCATTTGGGTTGTTTCCATGACTTAGCAATTGTGAATAGTGCCACAATAAACATCCATGTTCAAGCACTTTTCCAATTAAGTATTCTTCTGTCCTTTGGGTAGACACCAAGGAGTGGGATTGCTGGATTATATGGTAGTTCTATTTGTAGATTTCTGAGGAATCTCCAAATTGTTCTCCACAGTGGTTGAACCAATTTACATTTCCACCAGCAGTGTAAGAGAGTTCCCTTTTCACCACATCCCTGCCAGCACTTACTGTTTTTTTTTTTTTTTTTTTTTTTTTTTTTTTTTTTTTTTTTTTTTTTTTTTTTTTTTTTTTTTTTTTTTTTAATCTTAGACATTCTGACTGGGGTTAGGTGATATCTCATTGTTGTTTTGATCTGCATTTCTCTTACAATGAGGGATGTTGAGCATTTTTTCATATGCCTTTTAGCTATTCATATGTCATCTTTAGAGAGTGTTTTTTTCAACTCATTCTCTCATCTTTTAATAGGATTGATTGTCTTTTTCCGAACAGCTGCTTGAGTTCCTTGTGAATTCTGGTTATCAGTCCCTTATCTGATGCATAGTTTACAAAAATATTTTCCCATTCTGTGGGCTGTCTATTCACACTAATCACTGTGTCTTTTGCCATGCAGAAATTTCTTAGTCTGATGTAATCCCACTTGTCTATTTTGGGGATTACTGACTGTGCATTGGGAGTCTTATTTAAGAAGTCTTTCCCTACTCCAATGTCTCCCAGAGTTTCCCTGGTGTTTTTCAGGAGAGTTTTATAGTTTGGGGTCTTAGATTTAGATCTTTGATCCATCTTGACTTGATTTTTATCAGAGGTGAGAGGTAGGGGTTCATATTAATCTTTCTTTAAGTGGAAATCCAGTTTTTCCAGCACCATTTGCTGAAGAGGTTTTTGTTTTCCACTGGATTGACTGGTACCCCTTGTCAAAAATCAGTTGACTGTATGTTTGAGCATTTGTTTCTGGGGACTCTATTCTGTTCCATTGGTCCACCTGTCTGTTTTGTGACAGTACCATGCTGTTTTGATTACCACAGCTTTGTAATATGTTTTTGGGTTAGGGAGTGAGATGCCGCCTACTCCACTCTTCTTGTCTAGAACTGCTTTGGCAATACGGGGTCTCTTATGATTCCAGACAAACTTTATGATTGTCTTTCCTAGATCTGTGAAGAATGTGTTTGGTACTTTGATTGGCATTGCATTAAATAGGTAGATTAATTTGGGTAGAATTGCCATTTTGATTATATTAATTTTACCAGTCCAAGAACATGGGATATCCTTCCACTTTTTTGTGTCACTTTCAATTTCTTTTTTTATTGTCTCGTAGTTTTCCTTGTGGAGATCTTTAACTTCTTTGGTTAGATTTATCCCTAAGTATCTTATACTTTTTGTGGCTATGGTAAATGGAACAACTTTTTTCAGTTCTATCTCAGTCTGCCTGTTGTTCATATATAGAAATGCTGTAGGTTTCTGGATATTAATTGTGTATCCTGCAACTTTACTGTATTCATGTATTACTTCCAGAAATTTTTTTAGTGGAAACCATTGGGTCTTCTATGTATACAATCATGCCATCTGCAAATAGAGAGAGTTTCACCTCTTCTTTTCCTATTTCAATGCCTTTTATTTTTTCCTCTTTTCTGATTGCAATGGCCAGGACATCCAGTACTATATTAAAGAGGAGTGCAGAAAGTGGACATCCTTGTCTTGTACCCATTTTTAGTAGAAAAGCTTTCAGCTTTTCTCCATTGAGGATGATGTTCGCTATGGGTTTTTCATAGATAGCTTTTATTGTGTTGAGGAATAACCCTTCTATGCCGATTTCGCTGAGAGTCTTGATCATGAAAGAATGTTGTATCTTATCAAATGCTTTTTCTGCATCAATCGATATGATCATATGGTTTTTATCTTTCTTCCTATTAATATGGTGTATTATATTTATAGTTTTGGGTATGTTAAACCAACCTTGCATTCCTGGGATAAAGCCTACCTGATCATGATGTATAATCTTTTTTATAAGTTGTTGTATATGATTTGCTAGTATCTTGTTGAGAATCTTTGCATCTATATTCATCAGAGATATTGATCTATACTTTTCCTTCTTTGTCCTGTCCTTATACGTTTTAAGGATAAGGGTGATAGAGGCTTCATAGAATAAATTAGGAAGAGACTCACCCTTTTGGATCTTTAGAAATAACTTGAGTAGAATGGGGGTTAACTCTTCTTTGAAAGTTTTGTAGAATTCAGAGATGAATCAATCAGGGCCAGGGCTTTTCTTTGTTGGTAGGTTATTTATAACTGATTTGATCTCCTGGCTTGTTATGGACCTATTCAGACTTTCTATATCCTCCTGGCTCAATCTAGGTAGATTATACATGTCCAGGAATTTGTCCATCTCATCCAAATTATCTTGTTTCTTGGCATACAGATGTTCATAGTATCCTCTAGTAATGTTTTATATTTCTACTATGTCTGTTGTTATTTTGCCTGCTTCATTGCAGATCTGATTCACCTTGTTCCTTTCTTTCTTCTTCTTAATAAGTCTCACAAGTGGTGTATCAATTTTTTTTAATCTTTTCAAAGAACCAACTTTTACTTTCATTTATTTTCTGTATAGTTTGTTTATTTTATATTTCATTTATTTCTGCTCATATCTTTATTATTTCCTTTCTCCTAGAGTTTTTTGGATCTTTTCCTGTTGCTTTTCCAATTCTGTGAGGCATGATGTTAGGTGATCCATTTGCCGTCTTTCTATGTTCCTCTTATGTGCACTAATTGCTATGAACTTCTCTCTTATGACTGCTTTAGCAATGTCCCAAAGATTATGGAAACTCATGTCCTAATTTTCATTGGCTTCCATGACCTTTTGATTTTATTCTTTATTTCTTCAGTAGTTGTGGAGTCATTCATGAGTAGGTTATTTAGTTTCCATGTATTTGATTATTCTTGAGGATTTTGCCAGGGGTGCAAAGATGGGAGTGGGGCATCTGTAGGGCTGAGGGCATTCCTGGCTGACAGAGAGTCAGGTCTCTGGCTTGGGGGTCCTGGAACTGGATCTGTGGCAGGAAGCCCTGCCTCAGAATTCCTTGGCCCAGGGCTTCAAAGAAGGGAGTGGGGTGTCTGTAGGGTTGAGGCATTCCTGGCTGACAGAGAGAGGGGTCTCTGACTTGGGAGTCCCAGGACTGGAGCTGTGGCAGGAAGCCCTGCCT
Source organism: Tupaia tana (assembly GCA_026018925.1). Lineage (NCBI taxonomy): Eukaryota > Metazoa > Chordata > Mammalia > Scandentia > Tupaiidae > Tupaia > Tupaia tana. Next base: position 28,269,853 of record JAKSZU010000027.1, read on the forward strand.
CAGAATTCCTTGGCTCAGGGGTGTGAATATGAGAGTGGTTTATATGTTTTTTTGGCTGTTTGTAAGTCTTTCTTGAAAGTTGTCTGGCAACCAGAAGTTAGTGTAATGGCTATGTCACTGGACTCTCACGTAGTCGACCATGGTTCGAGTCCCGGACCCGGTGGATTAAAACTCACACCAGACGCGTGTGCGTGCCCAAGATCCCAAGAGGAGAATGGAGGAGAAGGGATTGAGGCATGACCATCCCGCCTGGGGGGTGATTTCTCGCTTTCTGTCTGTCTCTCTCTGTTTGTCTGGGGAGCACACGTGCCCTATAGCGAAAACCTCTTAAAAAAAAATAGAAAGTTGTCTGTTCAGCCCATTTTCCCATCTTTTAAATGGACTTATTTTTCTTTCTTTCTTTCTCTTTCTTTCTTTCTTCTTTCTTTCTTTCTTTCTTTCTTCTTTCTTCCTTCCTTCCTTCCTTCCTTCCTTCCTTCCTTCCTTCCTTCCTTTCTTTCTTTCTTTCTTTCTTTTTCTTTCTTTCTTTCTTTCCTTTTTTCTTTTCTTTTCTTTTCTTTTTTTTTTTTTTAATGAATAATCTTCTGGAGTTCCTTGTGTATTCTGGGTATCAGTTCCTTATCTGAGTGAGAATTTGCAAATATTTTCTCATTCGAAAGGTTGCTGATTAACTCAAATTACTGTTTTTTTAGCTATGCAGAAGCTCTTTAACCTGATGTAATCTCATTTTTCTATTTTCAGGATTATTGCCTGTGCTTTGGGGCCTGGTTAAGAAGTCTTTGCCTATTCCAATGTCTCCAAAAGTTTCTCACGTTTTCCACCAGTAGTTTTATTGTGTGAGGTCCTATGTTTAAATATTTCATTCATTTTGAGTTTATTTTTGCTAATGGTGAGAAATAGAGATCTAGTTTCATGTTTCTGCATGTGAGTACCCAGTTTTTTCAGCAGTATTTGCTGAAGAGATTTTCTTTCCCAGCATGGAATTGTAATGTGCCTTTTCTCAAACATCAGTTAGCTGTATAATTTGTGGTTTATTTCTGAGGTCTCTATTCTGTTCCATTAGTCTATGTGTCTCTTTTAGTACCAATAACATGCTGTATTGATTATCATAGCTGTAACATATTTTGGAGTCAGGGAGTTGATGTTCTACTCCATTCTTTTTGCACAGTATCAGTTTGGCAACACGAGATCTTTTAAATTTCCAAATACTCTGCTTTTTTCCCCCTTTTTTTCTAAATATGTGAAGATTATCTCTGGTAATTTGATTGGGATGGCATTAAATATGTAGATTAATTGGAGTAGAATTGATATTCTGATAATAGTAATCCTTTTAGTAAAGGAACATGATATGTCCTTTCTCATGGAGGTCATTCATTTTTTTGGTTTGGTTTATTCCCAGGTATCTTATACATGTTGTGGTTATTGTAAAAGAGATTGTTGTTTTTCTTTTTACTTTTTAAGAATTATTTTTTAAAGTTTATTTCTTTGTATTTTTTATAATACATTTATTTCTTTTATACATTCAATCACTACACCACTCAGCTTGTAAAGTGAATTTTCCAACATGAATACATTTCATGTCACTCTAGTTGGGGATACTATACACATTATTATCAACAGATAATAATCAATTTCTGTGTCCCATAAAAGTCCTGCCTCTCTGTTTTTCTCCTTAATGTATTTCCTCACATTCTCCTCTTTCTCCCATTATCTTCCCACACTTTATCTGGTATCTATAACCATATTCAGTGTTTTCATATCCTCTAGTCTTTCAGGTTCAGTCATAGAGTGCAGATGGTCACTGTGTAGTAAGTGGGGACATACAAATTCTAACCTTCATAGCCTGGCTTCCTTCACTCAGCAGGAAAACTTCCATATTTGTACACTTTACATCAAAAGTCAGGGTCTTATTGTTTTTTATGGCTGAGTTGTATTCCATAGAGTATATGTGCCACACTTTTTCAATCCATTCTTCTGTTCATGGACATGTTGGTTGGTTCCATGCCTTAGTAATTGTGAATAATGCCACGATAAACATAGATGCTCAGGCACTTTTCTGCTACGCATTCTCCTGTCCTTTGGGTACATACCCAGGAGTGAAATTGGTGAATCACTTGTTCATCATCCAGTTCTATTTGTAGATCTTTGAGGAATCTCCTTATTGTTCTCCATAATGGCTGGATCAATTTACATTCCCACCAGCAGTGTAGGAGAGTTCCTCTATCACCAGATCCCTGTCAGCACTTATCATTTATTGTTTTTTAATCTTAGTCCTTCTGACTGGGTTCGGTGGTATCTCTTTGTGGTTTTGATCTGCATCTCCCTTTTAATGAGGGATGTTGAACATTTTTTCATATGACTACTGACTAGTCATATGTTTTCCTAAGAGAGTGGTTTGTTCAACTAATTCTCCCATCTTTTTACAGGGTTGATCATCTTTTTCAGAACAGCTGCTTGAATTCACCGTGTATTCTGGTTATCAGTCCCTTACTTGATGCATAGTTACAAAAATGTATTCCCATTCTGAGGGCTGTCGATTCACACTGATTACTGTGTCCTCGGCAGTGCAGAAACTTCTTAATCTGATGTAATCCTACTTGCACGAGATGCTTATTGTGGTATTATTCACAATTGTTAAGACATGAAACCAACCCAAATGCTCATAAACAAATGACAGGATTGAAAAAGTGTGGCACATATACTCTGTGGAGTACTACTCAGTCATAAAAAAAAAGACCCTGGCTTTTTACAGAAAGTGGATAAATGTTGATGATTTACTATGAAGGAGAGACATTGTATTTCTCCACTTAATATATACCAACTGTACAGACGCTATACCTGAAAGTGAATAGCTAGAGGATATAGAAATATACAAAATATTTAAAAATACCAGATACAGTTTGGGAAGAGTGTGAGTGAAGGAGGACAGTCTGAGGAAGGACATTAAGGAGATAAATAGAGAGGCAAGGCATGGGTTATTATCTGTTGAAAGTAATGTGTATAATATTCTCAACTGGATTGGTGAAAAATGTATACGAGTTGTAATATTCACTTTTACAAGCTAAATGACATATATAATTGTATGTATAAAAGAAATGGAAATAATAAATATAAAAAAGAAAACTATGCAGAAAATAAATGAAAATGACAATAACAGCTAGTTATTTGATAAACAAAATCAACACACCACTAACTAGACTAATTAAGAAGAGAGGAACTAGATAAATCAAATTCACAATAAAGCAGGCAATGTAACAACAGACAGAATAGAAATGCAAAACATCATTAGAGGATACTATAAATGACTATACACCAAGAAAAAAGAAAACCTGAATGAGAAGGACAAATTCCAGGACACATATAATCTACCAAGATTGAGTCAGAAGGACATAGAAAGTCTGATTAGGCCCATAACAATCCATGAGATTGAATCAGTAATTAATAACTTCCCAAACGAAGAAAAGCCCTGGTCCTGATGGCTTTTCCACTGAATTCTACAAAACTTTTAAAGAAGAGTGAACCCCATTGTACTCAAGTTATTTCTAAAGATCCAAAGGATTAAACTCTCCCAAAATCATTCTATGAAGACTTCATCACACTTACCCTTTAAACAGACAAGGAAGGAAAACTATAGACTAATATATCTGATGTATATAGATGCAAAAATTCTCAACAAGATACTAGCAAATAATATTCAAGAACATATATAAAAAATTATACCAGGTGTACTTGCCATTTATGGAATCTGACTCCTTTTAAATGTCACTAAAATATATATCATGTTGATTTTTTTAAACACTGAAGTTATATATTTCAATGTTCATATTCAGGCTAAAATTTAACTATAAATTTGCACAAACAATTGACTTTCTCTTTCACTCTTCTTCTAGAACACACCAGACTTCCTCCCATAGAGAACACAAAGTTTTTAACTGAAGATCAAGAAAAATAATATTCAATCCACTTTACTGATTTTAAAAGACAGCAATTTCATACACTTCAATAATTTTTCAGCACTTGTAGCTGTTTACTTTGAAGCACAGCAATTCATACACAAAAGTATAAGATACCTAGGAGTAATCTAATCAAGGAAGTTAAAGACCACAAGGAAAACTATGAGAAGCTAAAAAAAGTAATTTAAAATGACCCAAAAAGTGGAAGGGTATTCCATGTTCCTATATTGGAAGAATTAATATAACCAAAATGACAATTCTACCCTAATTAATATACATATTTAATTCAATTCCTATCAATGTGCAAGAGACATTCTTTTTTTTTTTTTTTTTTTGAGAGGTTTTTGCTATAGGGTGCATGCGCTAGCCAGACAGACAGAGAGAGACAGAGAGATAGAAAGCGAGAAATCACCCCCTGGTGGGATGGCCACGCCACAACCCCTTCTCCTCCATTCTCCTCTTGGGATCTTGGGTACGTGCGCACACGCGCCTGGCGTGAGTTTTAAGCCACCGGGTCTGGGACGCAAACCACGGTCGACTACATGGGAGTCCAGTGACATAGCCATTAAGCTAACTGCTGGTCCCACCAGAGACATTCTTAACAGATCTAGAAAAGACAAGAATAGAATTTTTCTGGAATTATAAAAGACCTCATATTGCCAAAGCAATCCTGTGCAAGAAGGTTGTCGTGGGTGCCATTTCACTCCCTGACCTGAAAATATACTGCAGAGCTGTGATAATCAAAACAGCATAGTATTGGAACAAAACATACATGTGGACCAATGGAACAGCATAGAGGTCACATAAATAAACCCCCAAACACAGCCAACTTTATTTGACAAAGGGTACCAGTCAATAAAGTGGGAAAAGGAATATCTCTTTAGCAAATGGTACTGAAAAAACTGAATAGCCATCTCCATAAAGATGAATGTAAACCCCTACCTCTCACCATTGACAAAAATCAACTCAAAGTGGATCAAAGATCTAAACGTAATACCTCAAACTATAAAAATATTGCTGTAAAACACTGGGAAAACACTGGGAGACATTGGGATAAATAAAGCCTTCTTCAATAAGACCCCCAAAGCACAGTAAATAATCCCAAAAATAGTCAAGTGGGACTATATCAGATTAAGAAGTTTCTGTATGACAAAAGACACAGTAATCAGTGAGAATCAACTGTCCTCATAATGGGAGAATATTTTTGTAAACTATGTCTCAGATAAGGGACTGATAACCAGAATACACAACGAATTCAAGTGGCTTAACTGGGAAAAAAATGTTCAACCCAATTAAAAGATGGAAGAATGAGCTAAGAAACAAGTCTCTAAGGAAGACATATGAATAGCCAAAGGCTAATGAAAAAAAAATGCTCAATATCCCTCATCATACAGGAGGTGCAAATCAAAACCACAATGAGATACCACTTAACCCCAGTCAGGATGAATAATATTTAAAAAAATGGTAAGTGCTGGAGGAGATATGTTAAATGGGGAAATCTCATACACTGCTGGTGGAAATATTAATTAGGTCAATGGATTGCCCCACCTTAGTTTCCCTAACTGGGTAGAGAGCTGTAGATGAAAGTGAGCTCTGCATGAGAGCTGAGACCTGCCATATGGGGTAAGGAGAAATAAAGAATTTGCATGAAGAGATAAAGAATTAGAAAGAAGAAAAAAAAAGCCTACTTTTCTGGCAGGGAAGAGGGGACTCTGAAGTTGGGAGCTGGGTCTGGAGCTGGACCTGGGGCCAATGGACAGCCCTGCCTCAGTTTCCCAGACAGGGTAGGGGGATACAGATGGAAGTGGGCTTTGTTTGAGACCTGAGTGTTGCCCTTTCTGGTGGGGAGGAGCAGGGGGCTCTGAGGTTGAAAATTGAGGCTGGAGTTGGAGCTGGGGCCAATGGATGGACCCACCTAAGTTTCCCTGATTAGGCAGGTGGCTACAGATGGAAATGGGCTGTAATTGAGAACTGAGAGCTACCCTTTCTGTTGGGGGGAGGGGCAGGTCTGAGATTGGGAGTTGGGACTGGAGTTGGAGCTGGAGCCAATGAATAGCTTCACCTCAGTTTCCCTGACTGGGTAGGATGCTGTAGATGGAAGTGGACTCTGCATGAGAGCTGAAAGCTGCTCTTTCTGGTGGGGAGAGGGGTATTCTGAGATTTGGAGCTGGGACTGGACCTGGAGCTGGGGCCAATGGACCACCCCATCTCAGTTTCCCTGACTGAGCAGGAGGCTGCATAGGGAAGTGGGAGCTGCTTGAAAGCTGAGAGCTGCCCTATGGGGTAAAGAGAAGTAAACTCATTTTACAAACTGAAAAGATAAACAGTGGCTGAATGTGTAATAAATTTAAAAATAGAAACAACATTTTTAAAATGTGTAAAATTAAGAACAGTTTCCTGTCCCACAAACAGAAAATGCAAACACTTAAGAGCTGCTGTTTTATTATTGTTTTGTTATTTTTTTGTTTGTTTGTTTCTCACTGGAAATTGCAGCAGTCTCACTTCAGGTGTACTTGCCATTTATGGAATCCAACTGTTTTAAAATGTCACTAAAAATATACATCATGATGGGAACCAGCAGTTAGCGTAATGGCTATGTCGCTGGACTCCCACGTAGTCGACCGCGGTTCGCGTCTCGGACCCGGTGGCTTACAACTCACGCCGGGCGCGTGTGCGTGCGTGCCCAAGATCCCGAGAGGAGAATGGAGGAGAAGGGATTGCAGCGTGACCATCCCCCCTGGGGGGTGATTTCTCACTTTCTGTCTCTATGTCTCTCTCTGTCTGTCTGGCGAGCGCACGCGCCCTATAGCAAAAAACATCTCCAAAAAAAAAAAAATATATATATATATATATCATGTTGAGTGACTTTTTTAAACACTGAAGTGATATATTTCAATGTTCATGTTTATGTTAAAATTTAACTATAAATTTGCACAAACAATTGACTTTCTCCTTCCCTCTTCCTCTCGAACACACCAGACTTCCTCCCATAGGGAACACAAATTCTTTAACTGAAGATCAAGAAAAATAATTTTCAATCCATTTTATTGATTTTAAAAGATATAGCAATTTTTATACATTTCAATAATTTCTCAACATTTGTAGCTGTTTATCTTTGAAGCACAGCAATTCATACACAAAATTATCAGCAAGACTGGAATAAGCAAGAAGACATTATCTTATTTATTACACAACCAGAGAACAGAAACAGGGTAAAGACCATTTTCACTGTACACAGTTTGAAGAATGTATAAAGGGAAAGAGGTGTATGCTGAGCAGCCAGTGAACCCTGTACTGAAGATGGGAAGGTAGAAAAATCTTAGGTATGGAGCTAGCAAATTTGGCCTATTATTTAAGACCATTGTATTTGAAATTCTGATTTTTGTTATTTAGTTCATAACTAAATGATTTCCCTCTGGAATATACTTGCAGTCTTGGTAAGATTTATGTGTACACATGCTGGTCACAGCAAGCAGATAAAATTCCCTAATTATTTCACAAAGTATTCTCTACTGAAAGAGAAGATGAAATAATTTTTTCCCTATTGTCTCCTGTTGCAGGTGTCAATGTGAATGAGTTCAGAGTAGCCATTAGTGCATTTTTATGAGTGCAGAACAAGTGTCTGTTGTTTGTATTTTGGGGAGAAGCCAAGAAAAAAGGCAAGAGTATCCAATTACACAAATTACACTATTTGTGTTTTCAACAATAATAGGTAGAAACAGTAACTTTATAAAAAAAATGTTGAAAGGTGTTTGCTACAGGGTGCATGCGGTCGCCAGAAAGAAGAGAGAGACAGAGAGACAGAAAGTGAGAAATCACTCCCCAGGGGGGATGGCCACACTGCAATCCCTTCTCCTCCATTCTCCTCTTGGGATCTTGGTACATGTACCTGGCATGACTTTAAGCCACCAGGTTGGGGACTCAAACCACGGTCGACTACATTGGAGTCCAACGACATAGCCATTATGCTAACTACTGGTCCCAAAATAATGTTAATGAATTCAATCAGTGTATATTATTACTGCTTGTAAAATTTATTCTCCCAGCATGAATAAATTGTATATAAGTAACACTTTATCAATATATGCAGCAGATTTTTTTTTCTCAAATAACCTGAATTCAGTTGAGGTACATTTTAAGTTCATTTTGTTATAGATAGTTTAAGATATGGTCATTTCTCAGTGCTTAATTCCCCATGTGTAGATTTATAAATTAAGAATGTGAATCTTTTTGTGAAATTGGGGGGATAATGTCTACCTCCATTTAACTGATAACCAAAAGATGCTGTCCACATCAAAGAAATGATCAAAAAAGACCGTGTCACATTCCAAAGCCAAAGATAAATAACAAGAATGTAAATACAACGAATAATATACTACTGCCAAGATTTGCCAATAGTGGAGCTTCAGCACTGTGAAGCTGCCTTCCATTTGTCCAGTTCCTCTCCCAGAGCCAAGTTTCCCTGCCGTTGCACTACTTGGAGGAGGTCCTCTTTCATCCCAGTCATTCATACATAATTCTGGTACCCACTATTCCACAGGGACCACCAGGCCCTTGATCATTGTGCCTAATGTCCCTGTGATGAGCAACACCACCTCTGACTTCTCAATGTCTTGAAGCTCCTGTTTTAATTTTTTTTCCTCTTCCACATTTAAATGTACTTTCCCAGGAAACAATTGGTTTTGCAATTACAATCATCTGAACTGATTCAGAGACATCAAAACCTACAAACCAAAATTTGGAAGCTTTTCCCCAACACCCTTGGCATTGATGTGCAGTTCCACAATGTTTCTAAAACACATGAAAAATCCTTTAAGTGCATTTTCATCAACATCATATGGCAAGTCACCAGCACAAGGTTGACCATCTGGATAACAAATTATTTTACAGTTGTCAGAGTCATTCTGTTCCATATCTCCTCTCCATGGTTTGGTCCTCTAGGGGAAAAAATAGATCATTCTCTAGCTCATTGTTTACACACATGAGGTTGATGTGACTGAACATCAGTTTTAGCTTCAACTCTTGGCTTTGGTGTGTCTTGTGGCAGAGGAACAGGTTCTGCAGGAGGAAGGGGAGAAGACTTGTCTTCTTCTTCTCCTTCACTTGTTGTTTCAACTCTTCAGTCTTTGTTACAGATTCTGGCTCAGGTTCAGGCTCATGAGAGGATTTTTCCCAAAGGCTATCTGTACCATTAGTCACAGGGTGAGCTTCAAAGTAACCACTGTTAACATTTTCTTGCACAGTTTCAAGAAGAGGCTGTCTTTCTTCTTTTTCTTCTTCTATTTTATCTTTATATCCTTCATAGAGTTCTGGTTCAGAGTCACTCACTACTTCATTACAAAACATGTCACTGTGAACATAAAACTTATTTGGATCAGATCTTTTAGGATCTAGAACATAGCTTGCATGAATTTCCTCTCTGGCTGTAGAGTGTTTGATAGCAAAACCAGAACTGGATAGCAAAACCAATCCATCACTCAAGTTGCATGAGCATCCACATGATGAATTCAAGTAGGACATTCACTGAAATCCAGAGATTAGTCCTTGTGGTGTAAATTATCTTCACCATGAACTTCTTCCTGGGGCTTTCCATTAGCATTGGCTCCATTATGACTATAGGTAAAATTCCTGCCATAAAATCTTTGAAAATATTCTGGAGCTTTATTCAGTCAAGTACAATACTGCCTCACAAACTCCCTCTCTACAAGCAGCTGACAGGGCTCTCCATATGCATACCTCTACTGTACAATGTCAAATGCTCCAACCAACAGCAGCAGCAGGTACATTGTACGGAGGTCAGCAGGGAGTATCTGAGGATCTGCTGTAGTATATTCTTTTTGCTAGCTACCCACTCCCTCTGACAAACCTGAAGACTCAGAATCAGGAGTCTTCAGCTCTTTTCCCTCACAAACACTTCTTTCAGGACAGTAAGCGAAAAGGGGCACAGACACACTGGTAATGCCTTTTTTGTGTTATGATCATAAATATGCAACAGTCTCATTACTTCTGTAATGTTATTAATTATGTTAATGGCTTTCCTAATGCTTATAATACTTGTATTCCTAGCTTAACAAGTGATTTATCATCGTAATATATTTTAATTTGTTGACACAACGGTATCTTTTCTTTCTCACCAAACGTATACTGTAATTATAAAATGAAAATATGAACAAAGCATTTTGAAATCTCAACACATCTCTACAGGAGACAAATTTGATTCTAAGAAAATGTTAATATTGAGACTAACAGATAGCTTACTGATTATGTTGCTGGACTCCCATGTAGTCAACCACAGTTTGAGTCCTGGACCCAGCAGCTCAAAACTCATGTTGGATGTGTGTGCATGTGTGCCAAAAAATGTTGCAAGAGGAGAATGGAGGATAATTGTGGTGTGGCCATCCCCTTGGGGATGATTTTTTGCTTTCTGTCTCTTTGTCTCTCTCTGTATCTCCAGTAAGCACACACAACCTATAGCAAAAATCTCTTAAAAATAAGAAAAGTTTAATCTTATGTAAAACTTAAGTTGGACAGTGTGCTCACTTGGAGTTAAAACAAGTTTTAAAAAGAAGATGGTGGGAACCAGCAGTTAACGTAATGGCTGTGTCACTGGACTCCCACGTAATCGACCACGGTTCCCGTCCTGGACCGGGTGGCTTAAAACTCACGTCGAGCGCATGTGCGTGCATGCCCAAGATCCCGAGGGGAGAATGGAGGAGAAGGGATTGCAGCATGACCATCCCCCCTGGCGGGTGATTTCTCACTTTCTGTCTCTATGTCTCCCTCTGTCTGGCGAGCGCACATGCCCTATAGCGAAAACCTCTCCAAAAAAAAAAAAAAAAAAAAGAACATGGCATTAAGCCAGTTTCTATCCTGAACCTGAAATAATTATGTATAAAACAGCACAAAGTCCTGAAGGTGGATAAGAATGACCGAATTTTCTATTACATTTTTTTCAGCAATGAAAAAGATAATATGAAAAGAATATTGGTAGAAGCTTTGGAAGAACACAAAGGAGAACAAGCACTAATACAGGGATTCTGTTTCAAGTGACCAGATGTGGCTTTACATGAAAGAGATGCTTGTATGTCAGTAGGGATGCAAGTGATTTTACTTTATAATCTAAAAACAAGTTTAATTCTTTAAAAGGACCCACATTGAGAACAGAAATTTAATGAAGAGTCTTTCTTTAGTGAAACTACTTGGCTTAGATCCATGCAAGAGTTTCTGTATTTCCTGCCAGATCACATACAGATAGTAATAGGGTAGGAGGAGTCTTAATAAATTTTCTACTAATGAAAATGCATACCATTTAAAACCTTTATTACTGAAAAAAAACAGATATATAGAAAAATTTACAGATAAGTTTTCTGTGTAAAATAAATAAAGTGTTCATTGATTAACATTATTCGTAGAGTGAAATACAACCTATTTTTACACGCTTATGTATTACGCACAGATTACCAGTAGGTAATCTAGTGTTTCATGGACTTGAAGAGTTTGCATTAGTAATATTTCACATTGGGAAATCCAAATTTAGAATGTTAAAATACAAAAATACTTTGCTTTGAGTTCAGATACAAAGTAGACTTATTTTCCTTTCTCTGAAATAGACATACATTTTATCTAACAATGGTTTCTCATATTGAAAGTTTTCACTTTAATGTTAATCTAGCCTACTTTTCTATCATGATCTGTTTAGCTTACTCTGCAAAGCATTCGATATAACTCATATGCACCCTTCCTAAAAGCTATTGAGAAGACTGACTGCTTTATACTCTTAAATTATTTAAGTACCAGTGGTTTATCAATTAGTACTATTTTGTCCCACAGGAAACTCATTGGTTAATGTTTATGTTATGTTACCTTTTTTTTTTTTTTGCTACAGTTCAGAATCTCTATTTTTATGGAGTAAAGATTATTAAATATATATTTTGAAAACATACCCATATTTGTATGGTAATTTGCATTGAAATAAAAAGTTGTATCCTTATTTAGTTTGGTATGAATATGTGACTTTTTTATTTGTGCTATAACCAATTGACAAGTCCTTCTCAAGCTCTATCTGATCCCGCTTCTATATTTGAAATTAAATAAATGTTTTGATCAGCAGTTTTTTTCAAAGACTTATTTATTTTGGTGATCTAGCCATTTTGGGAGAAAGGAAGATGTTCCACTGCTAACTGGGCCTCCAGCATACAAAATCCACGTGAACAGCCCTTCTTCAAGAGACAGTCTGTTCCATGGCTCCTGTGATCTAGCCATTTTGGGAGAAAGGAAGATGTCCCACTGCTAACTGGGCCTTCAGCATACAAAATCCACGTGAACAGCCCTTCTTCAAGAGACAGTCTGTTCCATGGCTCCTGTGATCTAGCCATTTTGGGAGAAAGGAAGATGTCCCACTGCTAACTGGGCCTCCAGCATACAAAATCCACATGGTAGGAAAACCCCTTTCAAGTCTCCTGTCTCTGAATCAATCTATGTCTCTGTCCTCTCTCTCTCTCTGTCTTTTTTTAAATTTTTTGCTTTTTAGAATTTTTTAAGGTGAGGCGTTTTACAGGGCCCTTTGGCCCCTCCCTCCTAGGCCTTTATTTTGTTAATAATCCCCTCGCCTCCTCCCAGAACAGCCCTTCTTCAAGAGACAGTCTGCTCCATGGCTCCTGTGATCTAGCCATTTCACACGGCACGCAAGCGTGCTGCGCGGTTTTCTAATTTTTTGATTTTTATTAAAATTTTTTGAATATTAATTTTTCTTTTTTAGATTTATTCAAAAGTTTTTCTCTTCTTTTTCTCTGTTTCTTGTCTGTTTTTTTTTTTTCTTTGCTGTTGTTGTTATTGTTTCCCTCTCTCTGCTTCCTTTTCTGCACACTCCCCGACCCTCAGATTGAACTTCCAAGTTTGGGAAGAAACCGACCATCCACCAGATGACTAGAAATCGCTGCAAGACCACAAGAAATATGGAGAAGCAGGAAAATGCCTCTCCTCCAAGGGAAACGGACAGCTCCTCTTCATCCACACACATTTCAATGGAAATCATGGAAATGTCTGATAAAGAATTCAGAACATTCATAATGGCAAAGCTAACAGAGATGGAAGAGAAGAGAGACAAGGAACTGCTGAAGAGGAAGGAGAAAGGAGTTGAAGAGTTCCAGGAGGTGAGGAAATTCATGCAAGATCTAAAAGAGGAGTTTCACACTTTACAAAAGAATCAGATGGAACTGTTAGAGATGAAGGCTATAATACAAGAAGTCAAAATCTCCCTTGAAAATATTAAAAGCAGACTAGATCATACAGAAAATAGAATCTCTAATGTAGAAGAGAAAATGGCTGGCCTAGAATAATCCACCATAAAGACTGAGAAAATGACTCAAAAATTTGAGAATAATATGCAAGAAGTACTAGATACAATTAAACGTCCAAACATCCGGATAATAGGCATCCCAGAGGGTGAAGAGACTCATAAGGGCATTGATAATCTATTCCATGAAATCCTGCAAGAAAACTTTCCAAACCTGGAGAGGCACTCAAAGATTCAGTCCCAAGAAATACAGAGGACCCCAAATAGAATCAACCCAAGAAGATCTTCTCCAAGACACATTATAGCCAGATTGACCAAAACCACAGACAAAGACAAGATACTAAGAATGGCTAGAGAAAAAAGGCAAGTTACCTACAAAGGGTATCCAATCAGACTAACCGCAGACCTCTCATCGGAAACAATGTGAGCGAGGAGAGAATGGGAAAATATATTCAAAATATTAAGGGAAAAGCAATTTCAGCCGAGAATTCTGTACCCAGCAAGGTTATCGTTCATTTGGGAAGAAAAGACACGAACTTTCCCAGGTAAACAAAACCTGAAAGAATTTACCAGCACCAGACCAGATCTCAAATAAGGGAGTGCTATGTCAGTAAAATTAAATGCAGACACACAGAAATAAGAGTTCAAAAACTAAGAAAGTGGGCAACTTAATTGTAGGGACAATGTTTGGAGATGAATATTATATCCCAGAATTCAATCTGAAAGATCGAACCTTAACAGAAGAAAGACTAAGTACATGAGACTGAACCGATGAAACAACATTCTGTGACTTGACTAAATTATTGCTGCTTTTCTCCTAAGTTTTGTTTTCCGGTTTTAAAGGATTTTTGTCCTGTCTTGAGCTGTTGATAGGTGCATGTACGTACTATTTAAACAGAATACTAACCTGTTTCTAGGCTTTAAGTTTCAAGGAAATATCATTACCAGTTCAAAACTACTCTTCTTGAAATTACCTGCTGAAAGTAGTTAGATTACTTATGATATTGTGTGGTCAACAAAATGTTGGAGAAAAAGGAATTCAAGACAACTGTATATAGCAGAGATAGTGTAATAAGAGAGTGGGAAAGGGCAGAGGGTCAAACATGGGGTAAACAACATATATATACGTATACATATGTATGAAAGTAGAAATGGAATATTATTGATGATAACATGCTTGATTAAGCCACTATGCAGTTTATTCTACATGGGAAACCACATTTAGTACGTTGTGATGATGCTCAGGGAATGAATGTTAAGTAATTAAAAAAAAAGTTGCAAAAGGGAAAAAAAATGGTAAAACTGTTCGTATCAATTTTTTAAAAAAAATGCATATTTGATGACTGCAGTAAGCTATATAGCCCCAGCTGGGTACTACTTTATAATATGTTCATTCTACTCAATGGGGTTTATGCCTAAAGTCAGACTTGGTTCATGAATAGGTATATATCAGCTGTGCTAGCTATTGGATATATTTAGACTAATTAAGTTCCTTAGCAAATCAATTAAATAGGGGGGAAGGCATAGAAAACAACCATAGATACCAGAGACAATGTGGGAGGAGGGTGGGACATGGCAGAGGGTGAGGGATAAGGAATCAAGGATGGCAAAACAAAAAACAAAGTATTCAAGACGTAAGAATTGGAAAATTATTTGCTGAAAACATGTATGTTGATGTGCTTGATTGAGCCAATACACAGTGTATTTTGGATGGAAAATTCATTTATATATTGTAATGATGTATACTGAATTAATGTAAAAAATAAATAAATTTAAAGAGAAAAAAAGAATTATTTATTTTATTTGTTCATTATTATTATTATTATTTTTATTATTTAATTTGACTGGAGAGAGAAAGGGAAAGTGAGAAAGCAATCCACAAGGTCTGGAACTCAAATTGCTACAGGCCATGTGGGAATCCAGCACCTTAATCAGCAATTTGAAGATTACCAGAAAACAACCACCATGACACCTGCCCGCCCCTTGATCAGCAATTTGAGGATTAACAGAAAATTAGAATTTCATCAGGAGCACATCTCTGGGAAAGAAAAAAAAAACAGTAAGAAACACAGACTTCTACCCAGTTCCCTCACGTGTCAGAAATCTACATTTTCTGCTTCCTCCGTGTGAACCCGACTGCCTCCAGAGATCAGGAAATAAGAAAACCTCTACCAAGGCCTCATTCCTCTGGAGATGCTGACTAAAATTTGTCATTGGTTTTGGAAATTGGTAACTGGGCCCACGTTTTCCAAAATAAGTTCAACTTCCGCTACAGATGAAATGATAATTGCTGTCCTGTGGGGAGGTGAGATCACAGGATCACAGTTCTGTATTCCAGGACTGACTGCCCCTTCAAACTCACTGTCTGTCCTTACCATCACCCTGAGCCCTTCATTCTGGCAGCAGAAAGAAGTCAGGTGAGTACTGTATGTTTTGTATATTGTATATGCCAGGAAGAGTATGAGTGGAAAGGAAGTATGTCAGGAGGCAAAGTGTTCTTGTTTGGAATATGGATTCCATGGAGCTAAATGCAGAGCAAGTGTCAAAGCCAGAAGGAAATAATTACTTACTCATGAGTTGACTTGTAGAGAAGGCATGTGGGTCCACTCCCTAACTTCTCTTAACTTAATTGATCATAATCCTTACTGTTCATCATTATTAGCTTTTCATGTATGAAGACATAATTCTGGTGACCAGCAGTTAGAGTAATGGCAATGTTGCTGGACTCCCATGTGGTCAACCGTGGTTAAAGTCCCAGACCTGGTGGCTTAAACTCACGCCGGGCACATGTACATGCATGCCCAAGATCTCGAGGGGAGAATGGAGGAGAAGGGATTGCAGCATGGCCATCCTCCCTGGGGTGGGGGTGATTTCTCACTTTCTGTCTCTCTGTCTCTCTCTTTCTGGCTAGTGCACATGCCCTATAGCAAAAATTTCTCAAAAAAAAAAAAGAAAGACATAAATCTGTATCTCTCCAAGTTCTCTAGGATAATATGATGATTAATTTTGTGACTAATTTTTAATTTTATATACGATTAAGGGACATTTCCAGTATTAGGAGAGTATTCTAATAGTACTTAACTTCTTGTGATAAGTTGTCAGTGATTAAAATATAGTATAATGTGGGACCAGCAGTTAGCGTAATGGCTATGTCGCTGGACTCCCACGTAGTCGACCGCGGTTCGAGTCCCGGACCCGGCAGCTTAAACTCACGCCGGGCGCATGTGCGTGCGTGCCCAAGATCCCAAGAGGAGAATGGAAGAGAAGGGATTGCGACGTGGCCATCGCCCCTGGGGGGTGATTTCCTGCTTTCTATCTCTCTGTCTCTCTCTGTCTGTCTGGCGAGCGCACGCGCCCTATAGCAAAAACCTCTCCAAAAAAAGAAAAAATATAGTATAATGTTCAGAAATAATTAATATAGCTTTTATACTTTCTCTTGGCATATTATATACTTAATGGAGACAGAAACTGTGTGGTATTAGAAGACATTTGAAGGCCGGGAAGGAGACTAAAGCAAAGTAACTTGATAAACTGAGGTCTACATATTAGAAAAAAGTCCTGGTCTTAAGTAGCTTTTAGAATTAAATTATGCTATACTATTTTCTTGCTGTCCAAAAATTTTCTTACCGTCACTCCCAAGCTCAATGTTTACCTTAATACGATTTAAATATATTTAGAAAATAATTTCTCCAACCTCTACTTATTTTGTTAACATAATCGATTTATGTTTCATAGACAGGAATTCTGACATTGAAATAACCTACTTGATATTTTTACATTCACAACTAAATACTAATAATCTCTATAATTAATGATAACTTAATTTTTTTCTTGTAATATTTTATCTATTACTCGTTTTTCATGCTCCCTTGCTTAGCACAAATTAAAGGTGTGTTCTTTCTTGGTTAAAATTGGAAAAAACAATTTTAAAAATTAATAAATTTATAATTTTAATATTCCTTTTAATTCTTAATTGTTAATAAATTATATTGGCTTTTTAGTATCTTTTTAGGATTACATTAAAATCATGGCACCTGGGACCAGCAGTTAGCATAATGGCTATGTTGCTGGATTCCCACGTAGTTGACCGCGGTTCAAGTCCTGGACCTGGTGGCTTAAAACTCACACCAGGCACCAAGATCCTGAGAGGAGAATGGGGGAGAAGGGATTGTGGCATGGCCATCCCCCCTGGGGAGTGATTTCTCACTTTCTGTCTCTCTGTCTCTGTCTGTCCAGTGAGCACACATGCCCTACAGCAAAAACCTCTCCAAAAAAAGAAAAAAAAATCTGAAAAATTATGGCACCTATATTCTAGTTGGATCTGTATATTATTATGTGAGATTTGCCTAGTAAATCAACAATTAAATTCATATTGAATATCACCCTGCCGAGGTCTAGCCTGGGCGGGGGTAGGTTGACTCGACGGTGGCGGCGCAGGTGAACAGAAGACAAAAATTAGACTGAGACCTCATTGCCCTTTTGCATATTCTCAGCCTGCCACAGCCAGAGCCAGCTCCAGGCTGCAGCACCATGGCTATTAGGACATGTGTATTTATTGAGGGATCTTGATTACTGGGAAGGATCTTTTGAAGAGGGGGCTTGGAGGAAGCTTGGTAATCTCAGTACCAGGCCAGGGCGGTAACATTGCTGGTTGCAAAGACCTAGATAGAAATCTTGTCTTGTTAACTAAAGACACAGTTAATATATGGACTATTTATACATTACAACAATAGAAGGTGAATCTGTAATCTTATATGGGAAAGGAAGATGATCTTGTAGCTCAGGAGACAATACAGGATATTTTATTAGCAGTTTTTTATAGTCAATAGCTCATAGATGAGAAACTCTTTGTAGTTGAAAGCTACCTGTTGCTTTAGATAAGAGCTCCCAGCTAAGGTGGTTAATCTTTCTCTGGAGCCCTCAGGTTTGTTTATCCTGTTGTCCCAGCCAGGCTTTTTCTTTTTAGGAACCTGAAGTTTCTGCATTTTGTTTGCTGAGTCTGTCAATTAGTGAGTTCTTTTGTTTTACCTCTGAGTCTCTGTTATGTGGTAAATGTGCTGACTTTGCCTAGCATGAGTTAACCTTGGCCTGTAGCTTTAGCAAGGGGTATTTACTAGCCTTAAACTAACTTAGTCTACATATACTTCTAATGCTAATTTGGTTTATACTAACTTAATCTATATATTAATTTTGGCTTAAAAACAGACAGGTGGGGGAGTCTTAAACTTCCTGGTCCTCCTGCCAGTCTTAAGAAACCACATTCCTAAGATCACTAATTGGCTTTATGGTACCAGTTGGGGGTAATGTTTTACCCTTACAGGGTACCGTAATAACAGTAAAACTCACGGCAGAAAAATTGACTACAGGCCAGTAAAACGACATAAGGAGGGTCAGGAAACCACCGGCCTTGTCTTGCCATTTCTTCCCAGCCCAGGCCATGGGAGACAGCCTCTTTACCAGCTTGTGTTGTTTGCATGGCCCCATCATTACCCCATCATAATTTTGTTAAAAAATGTACAACTAGAGCCTGCAGATGGCATGGCAATTAAGGGGCTTGTCTCTCATATGGCCTACCACAGTTAGAGTTACAGACCTAGCAGCTTGTTTTCTCACTCTCTCCCCAGTGAGCACATGTGACCTATAGCAAATACAAATTTACAATAAAATTAAATAATTATAAATAATTTTACAGCTATTTCTTTACAAATTGATTATATATTAAAAAAACACTTGAAATATGTGATAAATTAGAAGAAAATAACTAATCCAAGGTTTAGACACATAGACCATAGCCATTTCCTAGCTCTGTATCTTGCAAAGGAATGACTTTAAACACATCTTCCAATATTTTTTTAGAGAGAATTTTGCTATAGGGCGCATAAGCTTGCCAGAAAGACAGAGAGAAACAGAGAGACAGAAAGTGAGAAATCACCCCCAGGGGGGATGGCCATGCCACAATCCCTTCTCCTTCATTCTCCTCCTGGGATCTTGGGCACGCATGCATACGTGCCTGATGTAAGTTTAAGCCACCTGGTCGGGAACGTGAAGCAAGGTCAACTACATGGGAGTCTAGGTACTTAGCTATAACGCCAACTGCTGGCCCCCTTCCAAATTTATTTCTTCAGTAGTTTAAATCTCCTAAACTGTAGAATTGGGATAACTATCCCTTTACATACATTATTTCAGCAAAAGGGTATGTAAAACTCTAATAGAGAAATCTTATGCTGGGTATACATATGTTTGTCTGTTTTTCCTTAGGGAAAACTTAAAAAAGGGAAAATGGCTTTTAGTAAGAATTTTATGGTTGAAAACAATCAGTGGACAATAGTGGATTTCAGTCTCCACAACAAAATACCCTCACGTTTTCATGCAGGATTTTCTCACTCCAAATGGGGTTATCAATCTCTGGAAAATGACTCATGGCCTCCAGTGACTTGGCAATGGGAGTGATCTTCTTATCTCAAACCATAGTTGGATTCCTGGGGAATTTCTTTCTTTTTTACCTTCAGAGTTTTTTCTATTTCACAGGATGCACATTAAGTCTACAGATCTCATTATCGAGCCTGCTTATAGCCAACTCTTTGGTCATACTCGTTAAAGGAATCTTGCAGACAATGGCTGCTTTTGTGTTAATGTATTCCTTGAGTAATATTGAGTGAAAACTTGTCTTCACAGAGTGGGCAGGGGTGTGTCTATGGGAAGCACATGCTTTTTCAATGTCTTCCAGAGCATCACCATCAGCCCCATGGACTCCAGGTGGAAAGAGCTGAAGCTACAAGCTCCCAAACACATTGGATCTTTTGGCATCCTAGGTCCCGAACATGCTGGTTAATATCTTTATTCCTATAAATGTCACTGGCAAGTTAAACATCAAAAACAACACTTGGAAAATTGATTATGAATACTGTTTTGGAGCTGTTATCAACAGTACTGCATGATTACTGCCTAACTTACTGTTATTATCATATGATGCTTTTTGTTTCAAGCTCATGATCTGGACCAGTGGCTTCATGACTTTGATCCTGCACAAGCAGCGAGTTCAACACATGGCACCATCCTCTACCCCAGACCATCCCCTGAGTCCAGAGTCACCCAGACCATCCTTGTCCTAGTCAGCACCATTGTATCATTTTACACTCTTTCCTCAATCTTTTCCTTTATATATCTCTATTTCTTTTAAGCCCAGTTGGTGGCTGGTAAACACCTCTGCACTAATCACTGCTGATTTACCTACAGGCAGCTGCTTTGTTCTCATAAGCTGTAACTCCAGGTATTTCAGGCTTGGCTCTGTCTGCTATAGGAAGAATACTAGGTTCCTTGAGCTGAACAGGTAGTTATACCTTATATGTGGCTTGTCTTCATTTTCTTTCTGTTTTCTATAGAACAATGTTATGTATTTTCTCCTTACAGTATTTTAACCTCTACAATTAGTAACCACATAGGAGACAAGATGTGAACAACAAGTGAATTCTCTTCCATTTTAGGATATATCATACGATCAGAATTAAAATTTTGTGGAATATTAGTTTCCATTTTACTAAATGATGAAATGGAGATCTTTGGAGGTCAAGAATTCATAATAAAGGGGGCCTATGATAATTTGGACACCATGCAAAGCCTATATAATCATTTACCTTTATATACACTAATTTTAAATGCGCTGGAGTTGACTGGGTATAGCAGTGTAAGAAGTATAAGTATAATGACATGGAAAAACCTGATTGATCATTAATGAAGAAAATTAGAAGAAAAAATAGTGACTTTGCTGCATGTGGCCTGGGATGGAGCTAGAGAGAAAATCATATATCAGATACTGGAGGATAACAAAAACTAGGTTTGGAAATTTTGTTTTAAATCTTAAAAAGAAAATGAGTCAATTAAAATATATCAAAATTTCTCTCTCTCTCTCTCTCTCTCTCTTTTTTTTTTTTTTATAGAGGTTTTCACTATAGGGCGCGTGTGCTTGCCAGAAAGACAGAGAGAGACAGAGAGACAGAAAGCGAGAAATCACCCCCCAGGGGGGATGGCTATGCCACAATCCCTTCTCCTCCATTCTCCTCTTGAGATCTTGGGCACGCATGCACATGGCATGAGTTTAAGCCACCAGGTCCAGGACTCGAACAGCGGTCAACTACATGGGAGTCCAGCAACATAGCCATTATGCTAACTGCTGGTCCCAAAAATATATCCATTTTTTGAGGGAGTCAGCAGCCATTTCAAATGTTCTTATGTAATTAAAGAATTTTCCTGGTGGAGCGAAGTGGGCACAAAAATCATATTAGAATTTTATTAGGACCAGCCAGGTGGCATGGTGGTTAAGGTGGCAAGATCACAAGCAGCTAACTACACAGTTTGAGTTCCAGTCCTGGCAGCTTGGAAAACACACTGGGTGCATGAATGTGTATGCCCAAAAGAATCTTGAGGGGAGAACGTGGAAGAAGGGATTGTGGTGTGGCCATCCACTTTAGAGGGTGATTTCTCACTTCCCCCCTTTCTCTTTCTGTCTCTAGTGAGTGCACACACTATGTAGCAAACTAAATTATATAGTGTGTGTGTGTGTGTGTGTGTGTGTGTGTGTGTGTGAGTGTGTGTGTGTATATGCTGAAATTAAAGTCCCAGTTGATTAATATGAAACTAAAAATTAATATTGGTTGCAAATATTAACAGTAAGACTGAAATTAAACCAATTGGCTTTTGTTTGTTTATTTTGTTTTCTTGTTTTTTGTTTTAGAGTTTTTTATCTTATTTTATTTCAAGTTTTTTCATACATTCAATAACATCATTTAGTTTGCAAAGTGAATACTCCAACATGTTTACAGGTGTGTGCACTCCCCAGAAAGACAGAGTGAGAAAAAGCAAGAAATCACTACACAGGGAGCATAGCCACACCATATTCACTTCTCCATTCTCCTCTTGGGATTTTGGGCATGCATGCATATGGGCCTGATGTGAGTTTTAAGTCGTTGGGTCCAGGACTCAAACCACAGTTGACAATGTGGGAGTCCAGCAATGTAACCATTACACCATCTGCTGATCCCCAAATCAACTGTTTTTTTAAAATCATTTCTTAAAATGCAACAATCTGCAAGGTAGAACCACATAGGAAGGCTGCTGTTTTGTGTTTGGAGTTCTCCCTGAGTATGATATGTATGTGCTCATGATCA
Source organism: Tupaia tana (assembly GCA_026018925.1). Taxonomy (NCBI): domain Eukaryota; kingdom Metazoa; phylum Chordata; class Mammalia; order Scandentia; family Tupaiidae; genus Tupaia; species Tupaia tana. The sequence goes on from JAKSZU010000027.1 coordinate 28,292,265, forward strand.
GGGGCTGACTGTGGCTGGGATGAGTCATTATATCAAGAGACTGACAAATGTGTTGTATCTCTGTTTCTCTTTCTCTCTCTGTTTCTCTCACTCTTTTTTTTTTTTTTTTTTTTTTGGAGAGGTTTTTCGCTGTAGGGCGCGTGCGCTCGCCAGACAGAGAGAGACATAGAGACAGAAAGCGAGAAATCACCCCCCAGGGGGGATGGTCACGCCGCAATCCCTTCTCCTCCATTCTCCTCTCGGGATCTTGGGCACGCACGCACACGCGCCCGGCGTGAGTTGTAAGCCACCGGGTCCGAGACGCGAACCGCGGTCGACTACATGGGAGTCCAGCGACATAGCCATTACGCTAACTGCTGGTTCCCTCTCACTCTTAAAATAAAGAAACTAACTTTAAAAATAATAGTATTTTAAGCTCTTGAAAAAAATTTTAAACCATTAGAGAGAAATATAAATAACATTTTACTCGTGAATTCTAAAACAAAGAGAAGATCATTTGTGTAAATATACAATACAAAATTGAATAAGAAAAATGAAAAACTCAGAAAAGTAAATAAATTCTGTTTTGAATCATTAACTAAAATTCTGAGCATTTTAATCATTTCCTTCTTCATATTTAAAGTTTAGCAGTTTCCTTCAAATTTTCTTTTTTGAATTTAAATTTTATTTATATTATTTTATTATTATTCATACATTACATCGCTATACAACATTTAGATTGTGAAGAGACTTTACCCAGCATGATATACACCTCAGTCCAGCCCAGTTGAGACCACCATACACATCCTTGTTGACAGATAATGAATCTTATCTGTGTCCCATAAGTGTCTTAACTCTCCTTCTCCCCCCAAATTTCCTACACTCTTCCCTTCTCACACTCTTTCCACTTTGTCTCTAGTGTCCATTACAATTTTTAATACTTTTATCTTTTCCAGTCTTTTAGTCTCTACCATAGAGTGCAATTGGTGTATGTTAAGTGGAGACATGCAATGCCTCTCTTTCACAGCCTGACTTGCTTCACTCAGCAAGGAATCTTTCACTTTCTATCAAGTTCAAAGGCCTTGTTTTTTATGGCTGAAGAGGGGTCCACTGGCCCTGCGGCAGGGGTCGAGCTTCGTTCTTCTCCTACTCTGGACAGAGCCTCCCCACAAACCCCCTACCGTGCCTTCCCCTTCCAGCGGGGAGGGGGGTCCCCATAGGTCATTGGGCGGAAGTTCCTCACAGGCCGCGTGCATGCGTGGGTGGTTTGAAGGGCACATCCTTAGAAGGAGCGTCATTCCTCCACCTGCGCTGCCCAAGAGCGTGGCTCTCTGCGGTTCCCAGGCAAGGCCCTGGAGCCCGAGATGTGTAGCCCCCTGGGTGCGTGTCCCCAGGGAGACAGGGTCGTGTGTGTGTGTGTGTGTGTGTGTGTGTGTGTGTGTGTTTGTGTGTGTGTGTGTGTCTGTGTGTGTGTGTGTGTGTGTGTGTGTGTGGTTCCCACGGAGCAGAACCCGACCGACGGATGGACGTGGAGGACGAGGAAGGCAGGGACGGTGTCTGCGGTAATGGTGAGCCCTCCAGGGCCTCTGCGATGGGGCTGGGCGCTTGGAAGTTTCCTGATCAGCCCAGAAGGCCTCAGCCAGGAAGTCCGGGGCCGCCGAGGGCCGCCCACGTGGGTGTGTGGTGGAGGACCCTCTGTGCTCTTCCTGGGGTTCCGTCTCCCCACTGCTTCTGGCGCTTTGCCTGCCCAGGCCTACCCCTCCTTGGGTCCCCTCCCCATCCCCTCAACTCCCCCCCCCTACTCCTGCCACCGGGGGGCCAACCACCTCCCTGACCAAACTGGCCCTCACACGCGGGAGTCACGGTTGTCCACAGCCGGTCGGGGGACCCTGGTGGGGTTTAAAGCGTGGCAGGCTCTCCATGAGGAGTGGTGGGCGTGGGAGGGTGTTCTGGGGAGGGAGTGCCAGCCCTGGCGGGGTGTGCAGTCCAGGCCTGTAGGGGTGCCCAAGGCCTCCAGACCAGTCAAAAAGCTAGAAGGGACCCCCTTCGAGTTTTTCGAAGAAAGCCACCGGAAGTGTGATCTGTGAACGGCGCCCCTCAGGCCTTCATGGCAGCCCGAGGCTCTCCTGCCACGGCCTTTGGGCGCCTTCGCCCTCGCCGGCCTCCTACCTTCTTGTCGTCCTTCTTTCCACACTACCCAGGTGCAGTCCTCCTCAGGCCATGCAGTCTGTCCCCGCAGTGGGGTGCCGCTCTCCTGAGCTCTCCAGGATCCCTTTATCCAACAGCCACAGTGTTATCTGGTTCAGGAGCTCGGTGGACCATCCCACCCACCACCACCACCAGGCGGCGTCGTGGGGGTAGGGTCCCCAGCTCCATTGGTTCCTGAGCCCTGGGACTTTGGCCCCCACCAGCTGCTCACCAGGCCCACCATGCCTCCCTAATAGGGATGATCAGACCTGGGCCTTGACCATTCCCGGCCCCTTGCAGTATAGAGACGTGAGGTGCTTCAGGCCTTTGTCTGACCTGCATGGGTTTCCCTGGCCCCAAGGTCCGGATCTGCTTGTCCAGGGCATGGCGCAGTCGGTAGAAGCTGGTGTGTGTGTGGGCATTTGTGCTCCCTCAGGGCAGCTCCTCAGCTCTGTGCATGCTCCATTCTGCCCCGACAGGCCAAGGTTGGGCAAAGTGGTCGACCACGGTTCGAGGCCTGGACCCTGTGGCTTAAAACTCACTGCCGGCATGTGTGCATGCCTAAAGTCCCGAGAGAAAGGATTGTGGCATGGCCAACCCCGACTCCTGCCCCACTTGACCAGTGAGAAACAGAGAGAGAGAAAAGTGAGAAAGCAAACTGCCAGTCCAGGACCCGAACCACAGTTGACCATGTGAGAGTTCAGCTCCCCAACCACTATGCCACCTGCTGACCCCAGACTATGCAATTTTAACACACTACTATTTAAACTTGGGTGACTTTGTTCCCCGGTGGGATTTTTCACAATGTCTGGAGATTTGTTTGGATGTGAGTTGGGTTTGAGCATTGGGGTCCTCAGTCATCTGATGTGTGGAACCCAAGGATGCATCTCGGCATCCTGAAATGCACAGAATGATGATCTCACAAAGAATGACCTGGACCTCATCATCAATAGGTTCAAGGTTCAAAAACCCTGTTTTAAACTAAGTATTCTCCATGAAGTGATTGAGAAGATGTATTGCAAATGGAGTCAGAATAGTTTAGTCTAGGTCCCTCACCTCCTATCTTACCATGTTTGAAAGCCACAGAGTAAACATCTTATGTTTCTTTTTATTTAAAAAAATAATTTAGTTAGTTTCATTTATTCATTCATTGTATTTTAATTTGATGGGGGGGAGGGGCAGAGAGAGAGAGAGAGAGAGAGAGGAGAGAAAATGAGAGAGCAAGCCATCAGGTCCAAGACTCTAATTGAGGTCAGCCATATGATGTAGACTACCTTAACCACTACGCCACCTGCAGGTCCCAACATCTTATGTTTTTAATTGTGGTGCACTTACATGCTTGTTCAGTAAGTATGGCTGTGCTGTTTTACACCGTTGAGTGTAAGGTGCATGTGCATGTGCGACAGCTTGGTTTTTGTGGTGAGCTGCTATTGTCTATAGCCCATTGAGAGAAAGGTGCTAGTACTGCTCTGTGAGGCCTTGGTTTGGCCTGCTGAGCCCTGATGGCCTTGGCTCGGCTCAGCTCCACATGCTGTGAGACCTAAGAGGGAGGAAAGTGCTCTGTGAGCATTCACTCTGAGCTTAATAGACTCCAAGAGGGAGGAAGCGTTTGTGAGCAGTGCTGAGGGCTCTGTGAGTCTACTAAGAGCTCTGTGAGCTCCCACTAACAGCAGATAGACAACCTGACACCAGGGACTTGCATCTTTTTCAAACTCCCTGCATCTCTTTGACCCACCCTTTAGAACAGAAAAAAAAAGTTACAAAACTGCAAGGATTTTGTCTCATGTCTCCTCCATCTCCCTGTGTCACTGTGGGAAGCAGTGCTGTGCCCAATTGTACAGTAATAGTTGACCTCATCTTCATGTTACAGCCCAGAGATGTGTAGAACACCAGCACTGGTTGAGATGTCTTCAAATTCAGAGAAGTAGCTGGGGATCCTGGAGCCCTGGTGCTTACTGAAGTCTGAGTAATGTCACAGGGATAGGGGGGAGGGCTCCCTGGCTTCTGCTGCTATCAGTATATGGTTTTGCCACCAACACTGGTGTCACTGCATGTGTGCAGGTGAGTCTGGCAGATGCTTCAAGAGTTGAGAGAGGGAGGGTGGGTGAGTTAGCACAGGCTAGGAGAGGGAACCTGTAGACACAGACACATACGAATAAGGAGTAGAGACTAGGGTGATGATTTTAAGGAGTCTCATCCATGAGACTGAAGTGGGGTGGGGCCTGCCCTGTGTCCCCAAGGTCTGTCCTACCTGAATAGTGAGAGAGGAGGATGAAGGAGGAGAGGAGTCTAGGCCAGGCTGGACACAGCCTCTGTTTTCCACAAGGCTGGGCTGCCCTAGGCTGCCTTTTCTTCACACCCTCTGCCACAAGAGGGGCTCTTTGTGCAAATGTGTTGATTGTGGACTGCCATATGTGCAGGATCAGGGAGGTGGCAGTGTTGGGAACACACACAGAGAGGCCCAGCTGCTGAGCCTGCATCAGTGAACTCAGCTCCCAAGGGACAGCCCCGGGAGCATGGGGAGGACCCAGCTGTGGGAACCCCCTGTGCAGCCAGAGACAGACCCACAGAGCACCCTGCTGCCCACTGGGCAAAGCTCAGTCTCTCAGGGGAAGTTCTTGCAGTAGCTTAGCCTAAGAGCCTGGTCACTGTCAGTCCATGGCACCCTCAGGTCATGCCCCTGCTCTGCCCTGAGGTCACTGATATTAATAACTAGCCTTTTCCAGGGAGGACTTCTGAGTTACCAGGAGGACAATTGGGAAATATGATGACCATCCACTTTGAGGATGCTGCAGGGAGGTGAGAATACAGAGGGCTCGGAAGTGAGATCTGAGCAACTCCTTGTTCAAGGGCTAGGGCTGAGGTGACTGTGGTCAGTGTCTGAGTGAGGTGAGTGATCTTGCTTGAGAACAAACACAGCAAGCACTGTTTCTAGATGAGGGGCAAGTTCTCAGAACGTTTTAGTGTGCATAAATATTCAGAGACATCACAGAGTGTGACATGTCAGGGGATGGCAGAACCCTCACTTTTGGGTCTCATATTTTTGGATTTGTTGTCAGGCCACATATGTGTGTCTATGTAGGTGTTTTTCACTCCAGAAGATGCTTCCTTTCTTCCTTCCCTCTTATCTATCTTCCTTCCTTCCTTCCTTCCTTCCTTCCTTCCTTCCTTCCTTCCTTCTGTTTTTTGTTTGTTTGTTTGTTTTTGCTGTGCTTTTGATGTTGGATAAAAGAAAGCTTTTCGAAATCCACTGTTGGGAAGGTTTTCCCTCATGTTCCATTAAGAGTTCTATAGATTAGTTTTTACATCTCAAATTTCCATGTTGACATCCAGTTTACTCAACATTATTTTTAAAAAGATTGTTCTTTCCATAGTGAATGGCCTTAGCTGCCAAGTTAAAAATGATGTGGCCATAAGGGTTTATTCCTGGGCTGTCAGTTCCATTGCCTATAGGTACATCTGTCTGAATGTCAGAACCACTCTGTTTTCACTTTGTAGTATGATTTGAAATCATAAATTTTGAGACCTTCCACTTTTTGTTCTTTTATTTTTGGAAAATAGTTTTAGCTGTTCAGGATCTTTAATTATTTTAATTCTATATTAATTTTAGGGTGTTTATTTCTAATTAGTTTTCAGGAAAGTCATGATGCATTTTTGTGTAGAAAAACAGAAAAATGTGTCATAATGTTCCTGTCCTATTTGTACCAAATAACATTGTTGGAATGTCAATAGCAATTTTAATGAGTCTGTAGATTGCTCTGGAAAGTACTGACATTTTAATCATACTTTTTTTTTTTTTCAGCTTTGCTTAAGATGCTTGTACCCATTACAGAGACAGAGAGGGGAAAAATGAGAAATCACCTACCAGAGGGGATGGCCTTGCTTTAATCCCTTCTCTAGTCTTATCTCAGGATTTGAGGCATGCATGCCATTAGGCATTATTTTCAAGCAGTCAGGTCTAATATTTGAATGACAGACTCAGCCATGTGGGATCCATTCTCTTAACCGTAGTTTTTATTTTTTGAAGAGGTTTTTGCTATAGGGTGCATGAACTCTCCAGAAAGACAGAGAGAAACAAAGAAACAGAAGTGAGAAATCACCCCCTGGGAGGGATGGCCATGCCACAATCTCTTCTCCATTCTCCTCTTGGGATCTTGAACACTCATGCCTACATGTCTGGCATGAGTTTAAGCCACCAGGTCCAGGACTCAAACTGCAGTCAACTATATGGGAGTCAAGTGACATAGTCATGACACCAACTGCTGGTCCCCATAACCATAGTTTTAATATTGTTCATGTTTGTATATGGAGCTACTTCATTACTTCCAACTGGTTAGTAGTCCGTCTACTGCATTATAAGTTCCCCTTATATCAGGTTGCTGCCAATACTTTGCTCCTAGTGAGGACCTTCTCATACACATTTCTTCTTGGACTTACTGTGTGGTAGGTGCACACACACTGAATTTCTTTGTGTACAAGGGAGACTTTCTTTCAGATGACAGAACTTGTTTAAATACCTAGCTGTGAATCAGAAAGTGATGGTTGGGGGGCCAGCAGTTGGCATAATGGCTATGTCGCTGGACTCCCATGTAGTGGACCACGGTTCACATCCTGGACCCGGTGGCTTAAAACTTATGCCGGGTGCGTGTTTGTGCGTGCCCAAGATCCCGAGAGGAGAATAGAGGAGAAGGGATTGCGGTGTGGCCATTCCCCCTGGGGGTGATTTCTCACTTTCTGTCTCTCTCTGTCTGTCTGGCAAGCGCACACGTCCTATAGCAAAATCCTTTAAAAAAAAATAAATAAAAAAGAAAGTGATGGTTAATTTTGTGCATACACTGGACTGGACTAGGGAATACTTAGGAAAAGCATAACTCTGGGTGCATTCCTGAGTGTATTTCCAGAGAGATTAGCATGGGACTCTGAGTAGGTCAGATGTGGAAGATCCAATTTCATTGTTGGTGAGTTTCATCCAATCAAGAAGGGGCCCAGAAAGAATAAATACAGAAGACAAATGGATCTTTTAGAGACAGAGAAAGATAGACTTCTGTTGCCTCAGACATCAGAACTCACCTGCCTTTGAACTCCAGGATTTATACCAGTGGACCCCAAGGTTCTCAGTCTTTCAACATCAGACTGTAAATTACATCATAGTCTTCCCTACCTCTGAGGCCTTTGGACTTGGGTTGACCCACACTAGCAGAATTCTAGAATCTCCAGCTAGAGGTGGTCTTTCATGGGACTTCTCAGCTCCCATAGTCATGTGAGATGATTCCTCCAATAAATCCTCATATATATATATATATATATATATATATATATATATATATATATATGCATATCCTGTTAATTCTGTCTCCTTACAGAATGTTAATTGTTACAGAGAATTTTTGATTCTCTACATTGTCACTGGTATTCTTTAAATGTTTGTTTTATTATCACTTTAATTTTATATACCCTCAATTGCTCCATACTTCACTTAGAACTAAAACTGAGGTATAAAGTGTTCATAAGAACCCACATTTTAATTTTTTTTTTACTTACTGCTCTCTGTCAGTTCTCAGATCCCATCTCTAAAATTGTAAACACACTTCCTATCTCACTTAGCTCTATAGAAGAGAGGTTTTTGCTGTTACTCCGCTTCTACCATCTGCTCCTACCCAGGCTCTTAACTGTTTCCTTTGGCTGGACAACTCCTTCCAGACATATATGCCTGGCTCACTCTACATCGTCCTCCTGAAGATTTCACGCCCATCACTGTCTCTGGCAGAAGAGAAGATTAGTTGATATTGCATTTATTCCCTCACATTTTACCTTTTTGGAGTTGCCTATTTGTGTGCTTTGAACCTTTTTATTAAGTTTACTTTTTTGGTCCTAATTGTAAAGTTTTTTTCCTGAGGTATAAATAGTAACACTTTGTCTTTGAAAAACATCTTTCCACTGTAGCATTTTGTCTTCTTATTTCACTCATAGTATTCCTCTTTGAACAGAAATCTTTCAATAATTGCAACCAAAAACCTTCAGTATTCATCCCTTATAACTTGCATTTTGATATTTTATTTAGGAAACAGCTTCCCATGTCAAGAAATAAAAGCATTATTCTATATTTAAACTACAGTCTTCATACTTTTAATATTCTAATTTATATTTTTAATCTACTTGGATTCTCCTTTTTTAATAATGTGAAATAAGGAGCCCACTCAATTTTTGTCAATAGATTGGGTTATTGTTCCGAGGTCAGACCAAAAAAAAATCAGTCTTGTCCACTTTACTTTTGTAAGAGAACCTTAAAAAATACTGAAAACCCATTTGTGCATGGTTTTTAATAATAAAACATTGCTTTGTAGAATATCAGTATCTAATATCATTTTATTTTACTTATTAATTTATTTATTGCAAATTGACTTAGCTATTTTTGACTTTAGCTATTATTTTTATATAAAATGTTAAGTATTTGGACAAGCCCATAAATGTTACTGAAATTTTAATTACACTATGTTAAATTGATAGATCCATTCAGGGCACTGATATCTTTATAATGCTCATTTTAATGATCTATTAACATGGTATATCTCTCATTTTGTATCAGTCTTTTATATTATTTAACATTGTATTTGTTTGCTTCTTTGTTTTTCTCATGAAGCCTTACACATACTGTGTCAAATCATTTCTGAGATACTTTATGAACTTTTGGTTAATGTGTAGATCTGTGCTATGTTTTTTTAGGATGAAAAAAGGGGAAATAAGAGGGACTATATACTAAGGCAGTGATCCTATGGAGGTGCTTCTGCTGGGCCTCCTACAGTCAGCAGGTAGAGAGTGGTGGGGGCCAGCAGGTGGCATAGCAGTTATGTTGCTGGACAACCACATGACTAGACACAGTTCAAGTTCCAGACCCAGAGGCTGAAAAACCATGCTGGGCATGATTGATGTGTGTGTGTCCTTGATCCCAGGAGGATGATGGAGGAGGGATGGTGTAATGACCATCCCCCTGGAGATGATTTCTTACTCTCTCTCTCACTGTCTCTGTCTCTCCCTGTCTCTGGGGAGCACATGCACCCTAAGACAAAAACCTCTTTAAGAAGAAAATGAGAGAGAATGTGGGTGAGAGGTGAGACTTCTGCAAGTCTGAGTCATTTTTCCAGCAGCTGGACCTCCATGTGAGCCCCAAAGTTGTTGTGCCATTCCCCGCCCCCAATATGGATGGAGTCAGCCTCTCTGTCCCCACCACCATCTTTCAGAGATCCTGTTTCCTGGATGAAGGGGTCCTGGCTGTGTATATATGCCTGGCAAAACATGTGTAATAAGGAAACTGCTCATTGTGCAGACATCATGGGATCTGAGAAAGGGTTATTTTGATATCAAAAGATCCAATTAAAGGCCTTCTTCTCTTGCCGAGGTCCAGCATCAGTGGGGGTGGGTTATCTCAACAGAGGCAGTACAGGAAAAAAAGACTAAGGTCTCGGTGCCTTTTTATGCACGTCCTCAGCTGGAAGCCCCCAGAGATTGCTCTCTGAGGAGTGACAACTGCTAAGTAATGGTCCAGGCTCATGGAGTGGAGAAGATAGCCTTTTCCTTGGAACCACCAGGAAACCCCCTGGTCTGGAGAAATAAGAAGCCTGAAGGCACAGCAGTGAAAACTGGGGCAAGAGAGAGGAAGAAAGGCAAAGGGCCCAGATAGCAAAGCTATGGCTGGTCTCCAGACCATTAATCCTCATGCTATGCTGAATATAGTACAAATTCTCATTCAAAGGTCAGTGCTCAGGGCCCATGCACTCCATTAATATGAACAACTGAAGGAAAGTCCATAAGTCCTCCCACTGAGGAGGCCATTTTAATGGAATTAAAGGATTAGTTCCTTTCAGGAGGTCACAGCACAGTGAAGGGCCCCAAAGGGAGAGTCTCTCTCCTTTGTGAAGAGGAGGATATGGCAAAGGCAATGGTCATGTAGGACCTTCATCTCCATCAGGCAAGGTATTAACACTGCTTTGAGGATATGGTACAAAGTGTAATAGAGCCAGAAGTGGGCACCATGGGCCTGTGTCTGAGCCACAAATTATGTAAATACAGCACCTTGCTCCTTTGCTGGTGCCTTCTGCTTAGTGCTCTGTGGGGCACAGCAGATTCTTCTTCCCAAGTACTTGGGGAGTTCATGTCAAAATATCCTCATCTCTCTCCCTTTATAAATATAACTCTAAGTTAGAGGGGACTAAAATTACTAAGAGGACTGGGACAGTCAGGGGGTAAAAAAGAATTTATATGAAGAGTTCCTGCTCCTATCAGAGTGAGGGAAGGGATAAGAGAGGGGTAGGCATTTCTATGTCAGCTCTGCAACTGAGAGAGAGCGGGCTAGAGCATTTTCACCATAGCCTAGATGCCTCTCTTCTTCATCCTCTTCACCCTCCTCACTCATTGCACAAGTAACTGGATTCTGGGATAAGGAGATGATACCCAGGGATATGGATGGACCTTTATTTCTCCCCTGGTGACCAGCAGGCTTGTGTACTGGACCCCAGACTCCATCTCTGTGACACTAATTCTTTTACTTCAGGGTCCTGGATTTGGTCATTGCAGATCCAGCCAATCTTGAAATGAGGGTCTCTGGATGAGGAAGTCATTATCTCTTGCCCTGGATACAGCAGAAATGTTGGCTTCCATAATGTATGTGGGTACCAGTTCTTATCAGTGCTTCCATCCCAATTCTTGTTTTTGGAAATACTAAACTCGCAGGGATCTCACATGAATTTCCTGGCTCTAAATCAGGTATCACATCCTTGCTGACCATTTTCAGGCTCCAACCTGAGAAAAAGACTGATTATTACTATTACACACATGACAAAGACCTCAATATACACACAGTGGTGAGACATAAACCACACTTTGAGGCCCTCAGTTCTTTATGATGGATGTCACCTCTTTCATCAGCACATGAGACAGCACCATTCCCGGTAATCACAAGAGGGCTGCTGCACCGCATCAGCTGATAATCATCTCTGCTTACTGGAACCGCTTTCCCAAAACTGCATTCCATGGGGACCCACCTACAGTTGTGGAACTGCACTAGACCCACCCTTAATCCAACCCTAAATAGAATCTATGTTCTCTATTGTTAAAAACTTTATAAGCTGATAATTGAAACACGTAGCCCCTCTCCATTTACTTGCATGTATCACATTTTCAATAAAAACGTATGATGATACAAAAGAATTATGTATTTTACTTTATGTATTATAATTTATTAATTTGCTATAGGAGGGAGGGAGGGAGGGAGGGAGGGAGAGAGAGAGAGAGAGAGAGAGAGAGAGAGAGAAAGGTGGTGGAAGCGAGAAAAGAAGCCTCTAGAGGAAGGGACATTAATGGCGAATGGGCCTGCTCCCCTTGCTTTGCTCATGGGCCCTTCCTCTCCTGCCCACCCATTGCTGCATGGAAGGCAGTGGTGCAATATTTCCAGTTCGACCTCACTCCCTTGCTCTCTGCCTTGTGTTGCTGGTGGGAAGTGGTCCCCTGATATCGGGAACATCCCTTGCTTGACCCCGTGTGGGCTTGTTCCTTGGGGGCTGTTTCCCCTCTGTGGCAGGGGGCGGGGTCTGTGTGCAGTCGCCCTTTTCTGGTGTCCCTGGAGCTCTCTGGGTCACCTCTCAGATGCTGGGGACCCAGAGGTGTTGTCGCTCTTGTTCTCGGCCGCTGCTCCCCTGGCTCGCCCCTGTTCCCTGGCTGTGTTCTTTGAGGAAGTCAAGGTGGCTTTGGTGTATTGGGGTGTCAAGGCAGTAAGAGAGAAAAAGTGGCTGGGCCCCCCTTTGCCTCTTGGATCACAGGGTGGGTCCTCCTCTTCAGGCTCCTCTCCTGGAGGAGGCTGAACACGAGCACTTGTGCTTTCTCCTCTCCAGGGAATGCTGGCCATGTGAGCCATCCCGGTGGGTGGGTCTGGCTCCGGTGTCAATCTCGCTCCCTTGTCCATAAGGTGGGGTTTCATGTTCCCTTGCTCCCATCTCTCCCTGAAGTGAGAGGGTTGCCCTTTCATACCAGAGGATGTCGACCCTGACCACGACTGGGAAAGATGCTGCAGGCTCTCGCTCATACTGCAGATCCCCCCACACACACACACTTCCGAAGTGTCTCTTGAGACTCCCCCAACCATGGGAAACTTAGATGGGAGATGACTTGCCCTTGGTCATCTCCAGGGGCCTGAGAGGGCCCCTTGGGGTGCAGAATCCCCCCAGCTGCTGCCCCTCCTTTCTGGACTCAGTAGCCGCGAAAGCAACAGTCCTTGAGGTAGGCAGAGTTCCCTCTCCCTCCCAAAAGAGGAGTCATTGAGCCCTGTGGCCTGGGTGGAGCTTCGCTCTTCGCGTATCCTGGACAGCACCTTCCCTGTCCAGTGGGGAGGGGAGTCCTGGTAGGACATTGAGCCAACCTTCCGCATGCACGCGTGGGTGGTTCGCAGACCACGTCTGGAGAAGGGGTGACATTCCCCTACCTGCGCTGCCCAAGAGATTGGCTCACCACAGCGTTCCCAGGCAAGGCCTTGGGAGCCCGACGTGTGTAACCCCCTTGGTGCGTGTCCCCAGGGAGACAGGATCGCGTGTGACTCCCACGGAGCAGAACCCGACGGGATGGATTTGGAGGAAAAAGAAGGCAGGCGATGGTGTCTGCGGTATCGGTGAGTCCTCTGGGGCCTCTGCAGTGGGGCTGGGTGCATGGGAGTCTCAGGAGTAGAGCCCAATGGCCTCAGCCAGACAGTCTGTGGATTCCCAGGACTGCCATGTGTGTATGTGGTGGCGGGGCACCTGTGCTGCCCTGGGGGAGTTTCTGCTGGGCCGAAGGCCTCCTTGGGACCCCTTCCTGTTGCTCCCGTGCCTTGTCCCCATGGCTGGGCACCAGTTCAAGTCAAGGTCCTTGGGCAAGGCCGTGTGCAGGGCCACAGTGCTGTGTGCAGGAGGCACCTCTGAGCTCTCCTAGGGGCTCCATCTCCCTGCTGCTTCCAGCACTTTGCTTGCCCAGGCCTCCACACTCGCGGGTCTTCAACCCTCTCCCCACTCCCCTCAGACCCTGGTCACCTGCAATGCCGACCATCTTCCTAACTGACTGGGCCCTCGCCCGCAGGTTTCTCTCTGGTTAGCCGCTGCAGCTGGTGGGATGACCCGGGATGACAGATCTTTGGATCTGGTGGGATTTAAGGCACGGTGGGCTCTCCGGACCCCGTGAGGAGTGGCAGGCGCTGCAGGGCATTCCGGGGAAGGTGTGCCAGCCCTGGCAGTGTGTGCTGTTGCGTCCTCGCGAAGGTGCCCAAGGCCTCAGGCCGGAGTCTCCAGGCTGTGCTGTGGGACCCCCTTCACACTTTTAGAAGAAAGCCTCCCCGGAGGTGTGATCCGTGAACCACTCCCCCACCCCGCCGCCCCCTGCCCCGCTCTTGCAGTGGCCCGTGGCTTTCCTGCCCCAAGAAGATTTCGGCGACTTTGCCTCCATCACCATCCTCCCTTCCCGTCATGGTCCTTTCCGCACCATCGGGGTGCAGTTGTCCACGGGGTCCCCTCCGTAAGGTGTTGCTCTCGCAGGCTCGCCCAGGCTCCGCGTGTCCGGTAGCCCGCCATCTGCAGTGGTGCCTGTTGGCGTTCTTAGGCGCCCTTGTCCCCCACCACCGAAACATGGGGTTCCTGACCTGCACTGGACTCTGGACCCTGCCAGCTGCTCGCCAAGCCCGCCCTCGGTCATGCTGCAGCATCCTCTGTCCAGGGGAGGGTCAGACCTGGGCCTTGGCGGGCAGTTTAGATGGAATATGACTTGCCCTTTGTCATCTCTAGGAACAGGAAGCACAGGGCACTTCCGGCCTTGGTCTGGCCCGCAGGTTTCCCAGGCCCCAGGATCCTGGTTCCACTTCCAGGGTGTGATGCAGTCCTTGGCAGTTGGTGGGTGTGTGGGGAATTTGTGCTCCCTCATGGCGGTTTGATGACGCTGTGAGTGTGCCATCCTGCTCCTGGAAGATGGAGGATGGGCGGGGTAGTCGACCACAGTTCTAGTCCCGGACCGGGTGGCATAAAAGTCACATCGGGTATGTGTGAATGCCCAGAACCCAGAGAGAAGGGATTGTGGCATGGCCAAACCTCCCCACCCCCACCCCATGACTTCTCACTTTCTGTCTGTCTCTCACTGGTAAGCACACGCCATATAGCAAAAAATCTCTCTTTAAAAAAAGACATACATATATATATATATGTACACACACACACTTTTTTAAAAGAATTCTTTATAATTTTGCAATTTTGACTACAGAGAGAGAGCAAGCTGTAGGTCAGTGACTCAATTTGTGGTCACCTATGTGGGAGTGACCACAGTGCCCTTAAACATAATGCCACCTGCCAACCCAACAAAATAATTTTTAATAACTAAGACTATGCTCTTTTTTAAGAATTATTTATATAATATGGATTATTAACATTCTGTTGTACAATTTGAGCAGTGACAGAGAGAAAGAGAGGAAGAGTGAGAAAGCAAGCTGCCAGTCCAGGACTCGAACCACAGTTGCCCATGTGAGAAACCAGCTCCCCAACCACTATGCCACTTGCTGGTCCCAGATCATGCAATTTTAACACACTACTATTCAAATGTGGGTGATTTTGTCTCCCATTGGGATATTTTACAATGTCTGGAGATTTTTTTGGATTTTTGTCAGGTTTGAGAATTGGGGTGCTACAGTCATCTGATGTGTGGGACCCAAGGATGCTTCTTGGCAACCTGCAATGCACAGAACGACGATCTCACAAAGAATGACCTGGATCTCATCATCAATAGGGCCAAGGTTGAAAAACCCTGTTTTAAACTAAATTTCCTCCTTGAAGTGATTGACAAGATGTATTGCAAATGGAGTCAGAATAGTTTAGTCCGAGTCCCTCACCTCCTATCTTATGTTTGAAAACCACAGAGTAAACATCTGGGTTTTTTAAAAAAGAATTATTTATTAAATTGTATTTATTCATTCATTTCAATTTGATGAGAGAAGGGAGAGAGAGAGAGAGAGAGAGAGTGAGAGAGCAAGCCATCAGTTCTGGGACTCAAACTGAGAGCAGCCATATGGTGTCGGTTTCCTTAACCACTATGCAACATGCTGGTCCCAATATCTTATGTTTTTAATTGAACTGCACTTGCATGCTTGTATGGTAAGTATGACTGGGCTGCTTTACATCATTGAGTGTAAGGCACATGTGCATGTGCAACTATTTGGTTTTGGCATTGAACCACTATTGTGTACAACCCATTGAAAGAAAGGAGCTAGTATTGCACTGTGTGGTTTTGGTCTGCTGAGCCCTAATGGCTTTGGCTTGGCTCAGCTCAGCTGCATACTCTATGAACTCCAAGAGGGAGGAAAGCACTCTGTGAACATTCACCCTAAGTGTTATAGGTTCCAAGAAAGAGGAAGCATGTGTGAGTGCAACTAAGGGCTCTGTGAGCCTACCAAGAACTCTGTGAGCTTCCACTAACAGGTTGCCAATAGACAACATGACACCAGGGCTTTGCAACTTTTTCCAACTCCCTGCATCTGTTTGACCCACCCCCCTTTTTTTATTTTTGAGACGTCTTTGCTACAGGATGCATGTGCTCACCAGAAAAACAGAGAGAGACATAGAGACAGAAAGCGAGAAATCACTCCCCAAGGGGGATGGCCACACCGCAATCCCTTCTCCTCCATTCTCTCTCAGGATCTTGGGGACACATGCACACACGCCCAGCACGAGTTTAAGCCACCGGGTCTGGGACTTGAACCGTAGTTGACTACATGGGAGTCCAGCTACATAGCCATTACGCTAACTGCTGGTCCCTGACCCACACTTCTGAGCAGAAAAAAAAAGTTAGAAAACAGCTAGGTTTTTGTCCCATGTCTCCATCTGCTTATGTCCCTCTGGGAAGCACTGCTATGCCCAGTCGTACAGTAATAGTTGAGCTCGTCCTCATGCTGTAGCCCAGAGATGTGCAGAACACCAGCACTGGTTGAGGTGTTTTCAAATCCAGAGAAGCAGCTTTGGATCCTGGAGACCAGGTGCTTAATAGAGTCTGAGTAATATCACAGGGGTAGCGGGGAGGGTTCCCTGGCTTTTGCATTATCAGTATATGGTTTTGCCACCAACACTGGTGTCACTGCAAGTGTGCAGGTGAGTCTGGCAGATCCTTCAGAAATGAGAGAGGAAGAGTGGGTGAGTCAGCACAGGCTGGAAGAGGGAGCCTGTAAACACAGACACATATGAATAAGGAGGAGAGACTAGTGTGACGATTTCAAGGAGTCTTATCCATGAGACTGAAGTAGGGTGGGGCCTGCCCTGTGTCCCCAAAGTCTGTCCTACCTGTGCAGTGAAGGAGGATGAAGGAGGAGAGGAGTCTAGGCCAGGGTGGACACAGCTTCCAGCTCCCACATGGCTGGACTGCCTTTTCTTCCCACCCTCTGCCATAGGAGGGGCTCTTTGTTCAAATGTGGACGACCATGGCTGTATGTGCAGGACCTGGGAGGAGGCAGTGCTGGGACCACAGGCAGAGAGACCCAGCTGCTGAGCCTGCATCAGTGAGCTCAGCTCCCATGGGCCAGCTCCAGGAGTGTGGAGAGGGCCCAGCTGTGGGCACCCCCTGTGCAGCCAGATACAGACCCACAATGACCCCTGCTTCCTACTGCACAGAGCTCGATATCTCAGGGGGAAGTCCTGGCAGTAGTTCATCCTGAGAGCCTGGTCATTGTCAGTCCAGGACACCCACAGACCATGCCCCTACTCTGCCATGAGGACACTGATGTTAATAACTAGCCTTTTCCAAGGAGGACTTCCTAGGTACCAGGAGGACACTTGGGAAATATGATGACCATCCACTTTGAGGAGGCTGTAGGAAGGTGAGATGTAGTGGGCTCAGAAGTGAGATCTGTGAAGCTGCTTGTTAAAGGGCCAGCACTGAGGTGAATGTGGTCAGTGTCTGAGTGAGGTGGGTGATCCTGCTTGAGCACAAACACAGCAAGTGTTTATAGATGAGGGGTGAGTTCTCAGAATGTTTCAGTATTCACAAATATTCAGACATCAGAGAGTGTGGGGTGGCAGGGATGGCAGGCCTCTCACATTTGGGTCTCACATTTTTGGATGAACCTGTTGTCAGGGCACAGGAATGTGTCTACATTGGTGTTTCCCAGTCCAGAAGATACACCCTTTCTTGCTTCCCTCTTTGCTCCTTCCTTCCTTTTTTTTCCCCTGTGCTTTTGATGTTGGATAAAAGAAACATTTTTTCAAAATCCACTGTTGTGATGCTTTTCCCTAATGTTCCACTAAGAGGTCTCCAGTTTAGTTTTCACCTCTCAGATTTGCATTTTGACACCCATTTTTCTCAACATTATTTTTGAAAACACGGTCCTTTCCATAGTGAATGGTCTTTACCTGCCAAGTTGAAAGTGATTTGAACATAAGGGCTTATTATGTGCTTCAGTTCCATTGCCTATACGTACACCTGTCTGTATGTCGGAACCACTCTATTTTCACTATTGTAGTTTTATAGTATCATTTGAAATCAGGAATTGAGAGACCTTTCACTTTTTTTTTATAAAATAATTTTAGCAGTTCAGGATCTTTAATAATTTGAATTTTATTTGAATTTTAGGGTGTGTATTTCTAATTGGTCCTTGGGAAATCATGATGCATTTTTTGTGCAGTAAAACAGAAAAATGTGTCATAATGTTTCTGCCCTAATATTTGTACCAAATAACATATTTGGAATGTCAATAGCAATTTCAATTAATCTGTAGATTACTTTGGATAGTACTGACATTTTAAGCATACTATTTTTTTAGTTTTGCTTAAGATGCATGCACCAGAGAAGCGGATTCCTCATGGCTCCTGCAAAGTAGTCATTTCAGGGGACAGGAAAAATGAAGATTTTCTACTGATAATTCAGCCTCCAACAAACAAAGCTAGCATGGTAGGGAGCCCCTCTGATCTTCTATCTGCCTCTGGGTCTCTGTCTTTGTCTCTCTCTACTTCTGTCCTCTCATATTTTTGTAATTTTTCCTTTTAACGATTTTTTTAAAGGTAAAGTTTTTCTCTTGCTCTCAGCTCCACCTTTTGTTTTGTTAATAATCCCCTCTGCTCCCTAGGCCCAGGCAGGAGAGTTGAGGCCTTCCTTCAGAAGCGGATTCCTCATGGCTTCTGCAAAGTAGTCAGTTCGCAGGGCGTGCTAGCACACCACATGGTTTTCTATTTTTTGGGTTTTTTTTAAATTTTCTGTTTTTTTTTTTAATTTTTCTTTATAAAAACAATAATTACAATTTTTTTTGTATTTTTTATGTCTTTTTTTCTCTTTCTTTGTCATTGTTTCTCTCTCTTTCACTTTCTTTTTTCTGGTCTCTCCACTCTTCAATATCTCTTCAATGTGTTTCTAGATGGATCTAAGGGCACTGTAGCTAAACATTGAAATACTATTAGGGTTAACCTATTTCTCAATATCTACTGAAACTGCTGCACCAGCAATCACAACAGAACAGCAAAGAGATTCCAGATCACTTCTTTCTGCTTGCTCCTGAACACTAAGATTGAACTTCAAGAATTCAAAAGAAACACACCATCCATCAGATGACAAGAAATCACCACAGGACCACAAGAAATATGGAAAAGCAAGAAAATACCTCTCCTCCAAGGGAAAAGAATAACTCCTCTTCATCCACAAGCAGTTCAATGCAAATCATGGAAATGTCTGATAAAGAATTTAGAACATTCATAATGGCAAAACTAACTGAGATGGAAGAGAAGAGAGACAATGAACTGCTAAAGAGAAAGGAGAATGAAGTTGAAGAGTTCCAGGAGGTGAGGAAATTCTTGCAAGATCTAAAAGAGGAATTACACGCTTTACAAAAGAGTCAAACGCAACTATTAGAAATGAAGTCTATAATACAGGAAGTAAAAATCTCCCTTGAAAGTATTAAAAACAGACTAGATCATACAGAAAATAGAATCTCAGACGTAGAAGAAAAAATGGCTGGCCTAGAAAAATCCACCATGAAGACTGAGAAAATGGCACAAAAATTTGACAATAATATACGAGAAGTACTAGATACCATCAAACGTCCAAACATCCGGATAATTGGCATTCTGGAAGATAAAGAGACCCATAAGGGCATTGATAATCTATTCCATGAAATCCTGCAAGAAAACTTTCCAAACCTAGAGAGACATTCGAAGATCCAGTCCCAAGAAATACAAAGGACCCCAAATAGAATCAACCCAAGAAGATCTTCTCCAAGACACATTATAGCCAGGTTGACCAAAACCGCAGACAAAGACAAGATACTAAGATTGGCAAGAGAAAAACATCAAGTTACCTACAAAGGACATCCCATCAGGCTAACAGCAGATCTCTCATCAGAAACAATGCGGGCGAGGAAGGAATGGGAAAATATATTCAAAGTGTTAAGAGAAAAGCAATTCCAGCTGAGAATACTGTACCCGGCAAGATTATCTTTCATGTGGGAAGAAAAGACAAGAACATTCTCAGATAAACAAAACCTGAAAGAATTTACCAGCACCAGACCAGATCTCCAAGAAGTTCTCAAGGGTGTGCTATATCAGAAAAATTAAATACAGACACACGGAAAGAAGAGTTTAAAAACTAAGAAAGCGGCCAGCTTAATTATTATAATTATTACTTAATTATTATATACAGACTTAACAAGTCTGAAGTTGAATATTATATCCTAGAATTTAATAGGAAAAATGGAACCAGAACAGAAGATAAAGTACATGAGACTGATAGCTTCATGCACCTACCATTTGAACAGAATCCTAACTTGTTTCTTGGCTTTAAGAAAAGTTCCTTAGCATTTCTATAATTTAAGTTAAAACTGGTTTTCTTAATAGTACCATATGAAAGTAGTTAGATTATTTAAGAAATCGTGTGATCAATACAATGTGGGTGGAAAAGGAATAGAAGACAATTGTAGACACCAGAGACAGTGTGAGAAGAGGGTGGGAAAGTACAGAGGGTCAGAAAGAGGGGTAAAAAATTCTAGGAAGTATAAATGAAAAATTTTGAATAAAAATATGTACGATTAAGTCACTATGCAGTATATTCTGGATGGGAAATCATATTTTGTATGCCGTGATGATGCTTAGGGTAAGAGTGTAAATTAAGTTACAAAAAAAAGATAAGTTTCAAGAAAAAAAAAATCCATTCAATGACCGCAGTTAAGATATATAGCCCCAGCTCGGTGCTACTTTATAGGATGCCTAAAGTTAGATTTGTGTTCATGGAAATGTATATATCACCTGTGTTTGCTATGAAAATATTTAGATTAATTAAGATATTTAGTAATTCAACAAAAAATGGGGGGGGGGGGAACAGTATAGAAAGTAAACATAGATACCAGAGGCAGTGTGGGAAGAGAGTGGGAGATGGCTGAGGGTAAGAGATAGGGAACCAAGGATGGGGGGGGGGGGAGCAAAACATACAGGAAACAAGAAATGGATAATTATTTGTTGACAATAACTTGTATGTTGATGTGCTTGATTGAGATAATATACAGTGTACTCTGGATGGAAAATCTCATTTTGTATGCTGTAATGATGTACAGTGAATGAACGTAAACAAATAAATTTAAAAAAATAAATAAAAAAAGGAAAAAAAAAAAAGATGCTTGCACCCATTACAGAGACAGAGAGGGGGAAAAGTGAGAAATTACCTACCAGAGGGGATGGCCTTGCTGCAATTCCTTCTCTAGTCTTATGTCAGGATTTGGGGCATGCATGCCATATGTCCAGAGTGATTTTCAAGCAGCTGGCCTTAAGATTTAAACCACAGGGACCAGCAGTTAGCATAATGGCTATGTCGCTGGACTCCCACGTAGTCGACTGCGGTTCGAGTCCCGGACCTGGTGGCTTAAACTCATGCCGGATGCGTGTGCATGCGTGCCCAGGATCCCGAGAGGGGAATGAAGGAGAAGGGATTGCGGAGTGGCCATCCCCCCTGGGGGGTGATTTCCTGCTTTCTGTCTCTCTGTCTCTCTCTGTCTGTCTGGCAAGCACACGCGCTCTATAGCAAAAACCTCTCTCAAAAAAAAAAAAAAAAAAGATTTAAACCACAGAATGACCCACGTGGGATTCATTGTCTTAATCTCCATACTAGTTGCTGGCTCACCCATTTTTATTCTTGGAATCTTTGAGCACTTGTTTAACACTGAAATTAGTCAGATTATCCTGGACAGCACCTTCCCTCCTCCTGGACAGCACCCTCCCACAGAGCCTTCCCCTCATAGTGGGGAGGGGGGTACCCATAGGGCATTGGGCCGATTTTATGAACAGCACTCCAGGCGTGCGTGTGTGGGTGGTCTGTAGGACACATCCAGAGTAGGGGCACCATTCCCCCACCTGCACTGCTCGAGAGTGTGAAACCTAGGTCCAACTAGACCTGGCTCCCAACAAGTAGTTCAGAGAGAATCACCATGTGGTAAGGAGAAGAGAGAAATTTACAAATGAAAGAAGAGGACAAAGAGAAAAAAAAAAGTATACCTGGTTGACAGAGATAAGGTTCTCTAGCTTGGGGGTCCCGGGGCTGGAGCTGGGGCAGGGAGCCCTACCTCAGTATTCCTTGGGCCAGGGGTCTGAAGATGGAAGTAGGGTGGCTGCAGGGCTGAGGGTGCTCCTGGCTGACAGAGACAGGGTTCTCTGGCTTGGGGGGTCCCAGGGCTGGAGCTGGGGTGGGGATCCCTGCCTCAGTGTCCATTGGACCAAAGGTCCGAAGATGGAAGTGCCAGGCCTGAGTTTTGAAACATGGCTTTAGTCTTTTTAACCACTAGCTACATGGCCAGCTCTCAACAAAATTCTTTAAAAATCAAAATCATATCAAGTACCCACCTGTTTTTTTAACCACAAGTTATGCGACCAGCTCTCAAAAAAATTTTAAAATATCAAAATTGTATCAAGTACCTGTCCTGAACAGTATGGAATGAAACTAGAGATCATAATAAGGAACTTTGGAAACTGTACAGATACATGGAAATTAAACAATAGTGTCCTGACCAACCAATGAAGACAAGACAGAAATTAAATTTTGTGAAATAAATGAAAATGAAAACATAACAAAACAAAACCCATGGCATATAGCAAAAGCAGTACAAAGAAGAACGTTTACAACAATAGATGCCTATATCATAAAAGAACAAAGACCTTGAATTGACAAACTGAGAATCTACTTCAAGCAGCTGGAAAAGTAAGAACCAGACAAATCTGAAATAGAAGATCTGATAGCTTGGATCTGCTCCTCCCTCCTTCCCCCAGTTTATGTATTGGGATTTGATTGCATCCTAAAGGTGTTAAGTAAAAACTGAATCCCTTAATGGTGCCTCAGGGTGGAGCCTTTGGGTATGTTAAGGTCATTCAATCAGGGTGCCTAAGTCTGACTTCTACAGAGCTTAAAAGCAGAGGGAATGAGATCAGAACACAGAGAGGTCCATGGATAGAAACTAGGCTCTGCCCTGCTAGGAGTTCCGTCTTCCACCATTTCATTAGGATTTTGAACTTTGCAGCCACCAGAATGTGAGTTTTGGAAATAAATCTATTTTCTTTACAAATCACCTAGTCTCAGGTATTTGTACTAGCAACACAAAAAATGGACTAAAAAAGCAGGGCAGAAATAAGTGACTTCAAGGCTAAAAAAATTAGAAATATCAATGAAACAATTGTTCCTTTCCTTAGTTATGAAAGAACATAGGTTAATAAAAATGTAAGGGAATTTGTTGTTAAAATAAGCGTGTTTTAACTGCCCTTGTCACAAGAAAGTAACAAGGTGAGACAAGGAATGTAATGTGCTTCAGTGTAGTGATCTCTGTACTAGGTACACACAGCCATGTGTCATGATCTCTGTACTAGGAACACACAGCCATGTGTAGTGATTTCTGTACTAGGTACACATAGCCATGTGTCTCTGTGTATTTGTGTATCCCATCACATCATTCAATAGACATCAAATGTGCATAGTAACATTTACTTGAAGAAAAAAACTAAACAAAGCAAAACCATAAAAAGATTTGAATGATCAGGCAACTTTCCCCCATCACATTGGACAAACAGACCCACCCTTGGCCACCCATGTCCCCATGACCAGTTCTTGACCTTGTTGTCCACCTAGCATGGGGGCTCTAGCTGGCAGGACAAGGTGTAGTTGAAAGGCAGAGCTGGCCTTTGTGAGTCCACCAGGAGTCACACTTCAGCCCTCCTTCTCAGGGTCCTGGTGCTTTGGCTGTCACAGAGCAACAGGGACTGATGATCAAGCACCCAAGGCCATAGGCTCTGTGAACCTGGGCCCCAGGGTGAGGCTCGTTCTGCCCTCTTGTGAGTCCTCCCCAGTCCTCATCTCTCATTCTCACTGAGCTGCTGCATGGTCTGGAACCAGACTCCAGATCACTACTCAGGCTGAATGCAAAATTGGTCTGCAGTATCTGGAGCAGCTGGATTTTATGCAAAACTTTGAATTCCTGGAGTGAGAGAAAAAGCCGGGATGCTGACAGTAGCCAGATGGGGAAGGCTGAAGGGAACTTTGGGAGAATTCTAGAAGAGGGGAAGGAATCCATTTCTGGAATTTTTTCTTCTAAGGATCCTTCTCTGTTTCTCCAATACCATCGCAGCTCAACCTGTAATCAGGGTTGAGCTCACACACTCCCTCCATTCCAGAGTGTTGTCCTTGGTTCCTGTCCAGTTCATACTCCACAGTGGGATGAACCTTCTCCTCCTCTGTGTAATAAACCTTTTCAATATTGATACATCTAAACTGCAAGCAGGGAAGATCCAGGGAGGTTCTGCTCAGGGACTCTTTTACTTCCACTGCCCATGACAAGGCATATGGCGGTAACTCCTCTTCACCTTCTTCTGAAAGCTGATCCCAGGAAAACCACAGCCCACACCTAATCCTGATGCTTCCATCTCCCATGAGCCTGAAGGCTTATAGAATGTGCACAGAACTAGACTAATACGGGTCAGGCTCTAGAGATGAGAGAGTCTGAGAGCTGAGGCTCAGGGAGCCCCAGCCCCCACCCTCTCTGTGGGTCTGATGCTCAGTTAGGAAGGGGTGCTTGGCACGGGAGATGCTGCCTGACTTTGAGGGTCCCTACTTAGCTTGTTTCCATGGGCACCCCGAGGGATAGGGACTCGAGCTCAGCCTCCACCTCCCACAGCTCTACATCAGGTGGTTCTGCACCTCAGCCCTCAGAGGGCCTAGACTGGGGCTCATTGGCTCCCTCCTTCCTTGGAGCAATGCCCATGTTAACCCAGCTTGCAAGTGCAGCTGGGTGGCCACCCTGAGGGGCTTGCCAAGTGATGAAAGCTCTTGCCATAGCATGGGGTTCTCTGCTACCTAGCCTCAGGGCCCTGATTATTGGCAACCCCAGGATCACTCAGACCCACATAATTGCTCATTGCAGCATCCGAAATCACCAGTTCACTGAGGATTTTGCTCAGGAAGGGAACAATCGCTTGTAGGCATCAGTAAGTAATGGTGATGAGCACCTGCTCCCAGCAGCCCATCCAAAAATGTCCTCAAGCTCAGCCGTCTAAGCTCCTATTCAGGTCCTGCTGGGAGATCTTTACCTGCCCACCTTTGATTCTCCTTATCCCATACACTGGCCTGGTCTCCAAGGACAATGCTCACCTGAGTGACTTCCATGGTGGAACTGTAGCACATCATGGATGTCAGGTGCTTCCTGGTCTCCTCCTACCCCCTCATCCTTACTCTGGTCTCTCTAGTGGGGACAGTTCTGGTCTGTGGCCAGAGCAGGGCAGGGCTGGAGCATGGAGGCCCCTTCTCTCTTGTTTTGCAGGTCACAAGCTGGAGGCAGGAGCTCCTGTTCTCTGACTCCCAAGAGCCCTTGCCCACCCCAGACACACTCACTACCTTCCTCCACTGCTGCCTAATCTGGGCTTTTTGGCGGTTCATCCCCAGGATGTCAGACTTGGTGGCCCTCACCCATCAGGGTCAAGAACAAAGGCAATGGAATGACCCTCCCCTCACCCAGTGACAGCCCAGCCTCACTGACCTCAGACTCTGGTTGCCTAGCATGGTTCAGCTGGCTCCGTGCTCCTGGCATCTGTTGGGCTCTGACTCCAACTCCAACCCAGCCCCAAGACCCACTTAGCTGTCATCTTGGGCCTGCTTCTGACCTCCCTGAGCCTGTTGCCCCATCTGGAGAGTGATGAGGACTGCTCTTTATCACAGGGGCTCCAGGAGACCTCAGTTCACATGTCTGACATCAGTATTTGTAGCCTCGCCCTTGTGAGGCAGTGCCAAGTACAGACACCCACCCTTTCCTTTCTCCCTGTGACTCTCATTAGCCCCACTGGAAAGCTTATATAGCAGGACTGTCCTCCCCCTATTTCTAGGTAGGCTATTAGAAACCAAAGAGGGGCAGTGGGTACCCAGGGCCCCATAAGACCCCCACATCTGGAGGTCTTGTTCAAACTCCTTCCTCCCACGCTGCAGCACTTCCACTGCCAGAGCCTCATGTCTAGATTCTGTGATACCCAGGTGTCCAGCCAGGCCAAACACAGTGACAGGGGGACATGATGTTTCTGGAAATCTAATGGTGAGACTATCGACATCCTATGAACCTCAGACTAGGCTGGAGGCCATGACAAAGGCTGCCCTACCCCACTCTGACATGCCAAGGAGCTCCCTGTACAGCAGACTCTTCCTCCACTGTGTGGCCCTCAGAGTTGCTGTCTGTGACTGACAAGGCAGGGGTTCTCAGGTGCCAAGAGGCAACACTTTGACACCTCATTACAAGAAAGGTTCTGAGATCTGATCAAGAAGGATCCAGGATCTGCATGAGTTGCCCAGATCCTGCTCATAAGCTGTCTGGGTTGTGTGTGTCATTCCCTGGGGTCATGTGTAAGGACCTGAGACTGACTGAGTGGTCTGTCTGTGAGGAGGCTGGGAAGGGAGTCACAGCAAACACACGTGTCTGTCCCCATGTATCCACTGGGACCCAGCACTGTGCAGCTCATTCAACCACCTGCCTGTAAGATTTGTCTGAGTGCCTGTTTGTGGTGCGGTGGCCATCCCCGTGGAAGTGCAACAGAGATGGAAACAGTTGTAGGGACCTGGCTTTCTGAGGACAAGTGGGTGGGTGACATATGGAAGGTTGCCCCACCTACCACACACACACACACACACACACACACACACACACACACACGGGGCCATGCAGCTAACACAAGCTGGTAAAGAGGCTGCCTCCCATGCCTAAGGCAAGGCCTGGGCTGGGAAGAAACTGTGAGGCAAGGCTGGCAGTTTACAAGCCTTAACTCTCCATTGTGTTGCTGTACTGGCCTGTACTCAATTTCTCTGCCATGAGCTTTACTGTTATTATGGTACCCTGCAAGGGTAAAATAACACTCCCAACCTTACTGCAACTTTACAATAAAGCCAAGTAGTGATCCTGTAGGAATGTGGTTTCCTAAGAGGGCACTCCAGGATCAGGAAATTTGAGACTCCCCCACCTGCCTGTTTTAAGCCAAAATTAACATATGTTAGGTTAAGTTAGTATAAGCCAAATTAGCATTAGTAGCTTATGTAGACTAAGTTAGTTTAAGGCTAATTTTATGTAAATATCCCTTGTTAAAGCTGAGGCCAAAGTTAACTTGTGTTAGGCCAAGTTAGCATATCCACAGCCATGACAGGGACTTAAAGATAAAGCACAAGAATTCACTGATTAACAGACAAAGAATTCAGCAAATAAAATACAGGGACCCATGGGTTAATAGAGGAAGGACCTATATAGTTAACGGTGACAGAATAAACACACCTGAAGGCTCCAGGGGAAAGAGTAACTATCTTAGCTGGAAGTTCTTATCTAGTTCAGGCAAGCAATAGATAGTTTTTAATTACAAAGAGTTTCTCATCTGTGTACTGTTAACTTTGAAAAACTGCTAATAAAACATCCTGTGTTGTCTCCTGAGCTACAAGACCCTCTCATCCAAAAGGGCCCTGTCCGGTAATCAAGACTTAAGAAGACAATGCACCATACAAATAGACTCCTTCGTTCTGAGAACTGTGTTTGGCTTCACCTGTTCAAACAGAACAGTGCATCATGTTTTATGATTATTGTTTCCATACTTTGTATACCCTATTTCTTAGAGTAAAACTTTACTTCCCCCTCACCCCTCCTACTCCTGTAAGACATCCCTCAATAAATACGTATGTTTGACAGCCACCAGGGCTGCAGTCTTGAGCTGGCTCTGGCTGTAGTTGGCTGAGAACATGCTAAAGAGTATTGAGGTTTTGGTCTAATTGTTCCTGCTCACCTGTGTCACCTTCCTGTGTATGAGCTTCAACCCACTCCGGTTGGAGCAGGCCTCTGGCACCACCCCCCACACACACACACCTACCCAACAGCTTGGAGGAAGCTATTTTCCTGCATGATAGACCAGAGTGGCCCTGGAGACCTGTTGACCTGGCAGTGGGTCCAGCTCCCTTGCACACATTCCTTTTCCAGAGCATCCTACACCTCGACACTCCAATACCTGCCAGAGGAAAAGAAGGACTCTTCCTATTAGTCTAGACACAGTTTAAGTAGAAAATTTTTCAGTAAATGTCCCCATACACCTGGTCACTCCTTATTCCTACCTTCCAGCTTTCCTGGCCCCTAGAGCAGGGTGGCTG
Source organism: Tupaia tana (assembly GCA_026018925.1). NCBI lineage: Eukaryota > Metazoa > Chordata > Mammalia > Scandentia > Tupaiidae > Tupaia > Tupaia tana. The sequence goes on from JAKSZU010000027.1 coordinate 28,320,081, forward strand.
TCCACTTTTGGGAGTGAACATTGCCCAATGAGATGCAGGCAATGGGAGACACATGGACTTTCCTGCACCTCAGTGGGCAATGTTCACCCCCAAAAGTGGACAATCCTTCTCTCCCTGTCTCACCTTTACCTCTATGATCAGATCCATGTCTTCCTTGCACAGAGATGAGGGAATGTTTTAGAGCATTTTCTGTCAAGAGAGGAGAGATTTGGAAATAAAGGAGAGGCATATGAGTTCAAATCACATTTATTCAATAACTTGAAGGACCCAAATTGTCTGGTTAAGTTTCCAACTGGGTTTATCTGACCCTGAGGGCTGGGGAGGGCAGCTCTCATGTTGTCAGCTGGGCTCATCTGCATTGCAACTGAGTGTTCACAGAATAAGTTTCAGCTGAGCAAAGAGTTTTTCATTGCCCTGTAGTGACTACTCAAAGGTCTCCATTGGCAACAGTCTGTGCCTGATGCTTCAGGAAACTTAAACTTGAGGCAGGACATCTAAGGTTCCAAGGAGACTTATAGACCCCCTATTTTTCCACTTCTGCCTCCAGCATTCTTCCCTGTCCCCAAGGTCATTAAGAGGGAAAGGCCCAGACCCATAGAAATGCCTTGGGTACTTTGGATCTCCAATGGAGGGGAGCCTACCCACTTGGAAAGTTCTCCCTGTGTCTTCTTGAGATGGTTAATTGGGTTCTCTGCAGAGTCCAGAGGATGAGGTGCAGGGAAGATACATTGTTCAGAGTTTGGAACTCCTGGAAAAGGAAGAGAATAAACTTTGAGGGGAAGAGTCAGCTCCACTTCTCCAGCTTCAGCCCCTCAGCTGACATCTCTCCTTCTGAATGAGACAGATGCTGAGGGAGCTTCAAGAGTGAACCCCTGGGACTAGTGAGCAATGATTCCAGGGGGAAGATTTCATTCAATGCAGTAAGGACTCTAGGGAGGAAATGAGCATCTACCTTGGGTCATGTGGGTCAAGGTGAGCTTGTCCCAGAAGGAAGGGCCTAAGGGATGTGCAGGCCATCCTGAGACCAGCAGCTGGCATAATGGCTATATCACTGGACTCCCACGTAATTGACTGTAGTTTGAGTCCCAGACCCAGTGGCTTAAATTCATGCTGGGTGCATGTGTGTGTGTGCCCAAGATCCCAAGATGAGAATAGAGGAGAAGGGATTGTGGCATGGCCATCCCTTCTGGGGGGTGGTTTCTCACTTTCTGTCTGTCTCTCTCTGTCTTTCTGGTGAGCACACACACCATATAGAAAAAACCTCTTCCAAAAAAAAAGAAAGAAAGAAAAAAAAAAGAAAACATCATCCTAAGAGCTGATGAAAAAGAGGCAGGTCTCAAGTCTCCAGATAAGGGAGCTGGGCCCTCCCACAGCTTCCCTTGGCCACCTTGACACAGTGCTCTACCACCCTGGGCATGTCCTGGGCCATCATGCTGTAATTACCAAGGCAGGAGTCGATGGTATAGTTGTCCATGCTCTTAAATTGTGCAATGGTGGGATCAACATCAACATTAAGTGACTGGCCTCCCACATGGTCGACTGTGCTTCAGGTTCCAGACTTGGAGGCTTACTTTTTCTGTCTCTCTCTGGTCAAATTAAATAATGATAATAATACATAAAATTAAATGAATAATGATTTTTAAAACTTTATTTTAAAAAGGAAAAGAAAAACTGTGACGATGGCACAGATGGTAGGCACCAGTGTTCCTTGCCCTTCTGTGTCTCTGGGTCCTGATGTGGTCCAGGCAGTCACAGGGTATCACCTTCTGGAATAGCTTCTGGGGAGAAGGAGAGAGTCCCTTCTGCACAGCACACCCCAGCTCAGAGTCTACGGTTTCCCATAGGCCAAGTGACAGTAGTCTGAGCTGGAGCCAAGGGAGTGTTGGATGTAAGAGTCCCTGGGTCTGGTTTTCTGATCACTGAGGGTGCCCCCTCATGGTGCCCAGCACTCAGCACTGATGGGGATGACAGAGTGGCATTTACACCCAGGCCATCCTCACCAACTGCAAGTGTGAGAAGGTTGAATCTTCTGTCTTCTTCATCAGCCTTCCTTGTCAAATGCACATGCCCTGTGGAAGCTACAATGAGGGGCTCCGTGTGAGTATGTGCTAGTAGACATCAGGTACCTAACAAGTGCTGAGGCTGGCGAGGCCTCCTGGCAAGATGGGTTGGTGACATGGACTTGCCTGCACCTCAATGGGTATTGTCTACCCCCAAAAGTGGACAGCCCCACCCTACTCTACCTGTTCCTTATTTTCCTTTTTAATTTTAATTTTTATAAAGCAAAATTACATTTTTAAACAGAGAGCTTTACATTTTTTGGTCTATTAAGTGTTTCTTCCCTTTGCCCCTTCCACCCACTCTCTACCACCCGCTCTGCTCCCTTACAGTTTCTGGTATCTACGCTTACCCTCTCTATCATATCTTTAGATCTTTCACCCTATCTGTCCCTTCTAATGGGCTCTTAGCAGTCACTTTGTGTAGCCAGCACTGTTAGTGTCCAGTCTCTGCTCTTCATATATGGATAGGGAAGATGTCAATGTTGTCTTAATCACTGCATTAATGACATACCCAAGACTGGGTTATTAATAAGGAAGTAGAGGTCTATTCAGTTCATAACTTGGAGGTCAGAGTTCTAGGAGTCAATCTCTGGTGAGGCTGCAATTTGGCAGAGGGCAAGATCATGGGCACATAGTTGTCTGTGACTTTTTCTTGTTTTGGTCTCCTCCTGCCACTTCCCCCTCTTTCACTGAGGGGAGCAGGGGAAGACTAGTTGTGCTCATTATCATTAGTTTCAATATACCTTTTTATTTTACTCTTATTTTTTTCAGTGGTTGTGAAGTCATTCAGGGGGTAGGTTTCATGTGTTTGTGTACTTTTGAGGGTTCTTTCTGCAGTTAATTTCAAGTTTAAGTCCACTGTAATTGGAGAAGATACTGGATACAATTTCTATAACTTCAAATTTGTAAAGTCTTGTTTTGTTTTTTTTTCCCCCTTACCAAGTGGCCAATCTTTGAAAATGTTCTATGTAGGAGTAAAAAAAATGTGTATTTTGTGGTCGTTGGGTGGGAAGTTCCATAGATGTCTGTCAAGTCCATTTGATTTATGGTATCATTTAGATCCTGTATCTCTGCTTATTTTTTGTCTAGACAATCTGTCCAGAGGAGACAGTGGGATGTTGAGGTCTCCAACAATTATTATGTGGCAGTCTATCTCTCCCCTTTGACCCTACATCTTTCTTCCATATACTTCGGTGCTCCAGTGTTGGGTGCAGAGATATTTATAATTGTTATATCTTCTTGGTAGATTGGCCCTTTTAGTATTATACAGTGTTTTCCTTTGTCTCTTCTTACAGTTTTTTTTTGAGAGATTTTCACTATAGGGCACGTACGCTCGACAGACAGACAGAGAGAGACATAGAGACAGAAAGCGAGAAATCACCCCCCAGGGGATGGTCACACCGCAATCCCCTCTCCCCCATTCTCCTCTTGGGATCTTGGGCACGCATGCACACGCACCCGGCGTGAGTTTTAAGCCACCGGGTTCGGGACGCGAACCACAGTTGACTACGTGGGAGTCCAGTGACACAGCCATTACGCTAACTGCTGGTTCCCTCTTCTTACAGTTTTTGTGTTAACATCCAGCCTTCTTTTGATTTTAATTTGCTTGGAACATCTTTTTCCATGCCTTCACTATTCGTCTGTATATATCTTTGTCAGTGAGGTGCATTTCTAGCAAGCAGCGCACAGAGGGCTACAGTTTTGTTATCCATTCAGCCTGTGTTCATCTTTTAGTTGGAAATTTTAATCTATTAACATTCAACATTATTATCAATATTTGTAGACTTAGTCCTGTCATTTTGTAAGCCATTTCCTTGGGTAGATTGTGCCCTTTTATTTGTTTGTTCTTTAGTTTCCCTAGTATAGTCCTCGTTTTGATTCCTCTTGAAGAGGTAGTCTACTGTTGTTAAATTCTTCCAAGTTTTGTTTATCTGAGAATGATATTATTTTTTCTTCCCATTTGAGGAATAACCTTGATGGGTTTCTTTTAGCACTTTAAATATGTCTTCCCCTTCTTTTCTTGTTTGCCTTGTTTCAGTTGAGAGGTCTTGTGTTACCCTAGTAGGATAAGGTTTGTAAGTAACTTGATGTTTCTCTCTTACTACTTTTAGAATCTTATCTTTGTCTTTGATTTTGACCAATCTGGCTATAATGTACCTGAGTGGAGGATCTTCTCATGTTGATTCCATTAGGCATTCTTTGTATTTCCTGTTTTGGGGTATCTGAATGTTTCTCTAGGTTTGGAAAGTTTTCTGCCAGTATTTAATGGGATAGATTTTGCTGTTCCCTTATCTGCTTCTTCACCTTCTGGAATACCAATTACTCAGTTATTTGGGCATTTAATAATATCTTGTATTTCCAGTACATTGTCTTCAAATTTTAGTCTTTTTAGTGTTATGTTTTTTTTTTTTTTTCCTAACTCAGATGCTTTGTCTTCTATAATAGATTAGAAATTATATCTTCTGCATGGTTATATATACATAGATTTTTGATATAGGGTATGTGCGCTTGCCAGAGAAACACAGAGAAACAGAGAAAAGAAAGTGAGAAATCATCTCCTGGGGGGATAGCCATACCACAATCCCTTCTCTTCCATTCTCCTCTTGGGCTCTTGGGCATGCATGCACATACTTGGTGTGAGTTTCAAGCAGTCAGGTCCAGGACTTGAGCTGTGGTTGACTACATGGGAGTCCAGCAACAAAAACATTATACCGTCTGTTAGTGCCACATGCTCTAAAATTTTCAAGGGAGGTTCTGAATTCTTATATTACAGTATTCATCTCTAGAAGTTCTGTTTGATTCTTTTTCATGGTGTCTATCTCTCTATGGAATTCCCCTTCAGGTCATGGAATGATTTCCTTGTCTCCTGGAGTTGGTTGTCTATTTTCTCTCCCATCTTATTTAGTTTGGTCACTATGAATATTCTGAATTCTTTTTCTGACATTTCTGTTAATTCTTTTTGGCTATCTATTTTTTAAAGAATTATTTTATTTAACTTCATTTATTTATTTACTTTAATTTGACCAGTGAGGAATAGAGTGAGAAAGAGAAAGAGAAGGAGAATGAGAAAGAGAGAGAGAAGGAAAATGAGAAAGCAAGCTACCAGGTCCAGGACAAAAACCGCAGTCAGCCATATGGGTGTCCAACATGCTTAACCACCATGCCACCTGCTGGCCCACTGGCTGTCTATTGTTAATGAGTAGTTGTTGTGTCCCCTTCATATTTCCTTGTTTTCTAGTATTTCTTGTGCCTCTGTGCTGGTTTTTCATTATCTGATGAAGTACATGCTTCTTCCTAGTTTTTTGGAGTAGATTCTGTAGTGATGGGAAAAACAGCTCCTTTCCAGGTTTGCTCTTGGTAGAGGGCCACATCTTCTAATCAGAGCAGTGAGCCAGGTTCAGGTGTGTGGTTCCTCTACTAACTTCTCAGGACTAGAGGCCCCTGGGGCTGAACTGGAGGTATGTAACTAAACAAAGAAGCAGAAATCATGTGCCATGCTTAGCTTGGTGTGTGACCAGAGAACTGGGTGGTAGACATACATGAGCAGACAGTTCATAGTTACCCTCTACCTGCAGTTCTCCTGCTCCCTCCTGCTCTGAGTGCATGGAACTCAAAAAGCTGGTAACATCTTTATTGCTCAATAACAACAAAAATTTCCTACAGATATATGATGAGGAAAGATATCAGGAAAACATAATTTTTCCTTTACCAAAAGCATCTCTCTTTTTTTTTTTTTTTTTTTTTTTTTTTTTGAGAGGTTTTTGCTATAGTGCGCGTGCACTCGCCAGAAAGACAGAGAGAGACAGAGAAATCACCCCCCAGGGGGGATGGCCATGTTGCAATCCCTCCTCCTCCATTTTCCTCTTGGGATCTTGGGCACGCACGCACATGCCCCTGGCATGAGTTTCAAGCCACCGGGTCTGGGACATGAACCACGGTCGACTATATGGTCGTCCAGCGACATATCCATTACACTAACTGCTGGTCCCAGCATCTCTTTAATTCCTTAGAAGACTCCATTTTTTTTTTTTTTTGTTTTTGTTTTTGTTTTTCAGATAAAGTACTCTGTAAGTGCTTTTTAGTTAAAAAAATGTTCTCCAATTTATAGGAAAATTATTCTTACTCAGGATCAGACTTATATACTGCTTCTATATTCAATGACATAGAAGAAAGGAGGATTAGTTCAATCACTGTCAAAAGCTGGCCTTTGTCCCTCAAGTCGCCACTACCATTCTCTGAGTGCACTATGAGATATTGGCTCTGAGATGTATCTAAAGCTTCAGAGAAATTCCTGACCACTCTGGAAAGTCACTGTTGCCTCAGACCAATGCAGGCTAAATGGTGTGCTGTAAGATTGCAGATGAGAAGCTAAATATGTGCTGTCCATTGGGTCCAAATATTTGTTACATGTGGTTTTCTAACATGTAGTGATAATCTAAGTCAGCTCCTTTTCAGCTCCAAAAGCCTAAAGCCATTTTCCTCCTCATCTTCTGGCCATTATCATAAACGTCACTCTGTCTCTTCTTTGGTCTTTTTTTTTTTTTTTTCGCTCACAAATGCGTTTAATTATATTTCACTGATAGCCATTAAAAGTAAACAAGTATATAAATAAAACCATGAATAAATATGTGCTGGAGTCTCCAGGATACTGTATGAATATTTAGTCCTTTTCTTAAATTTATATATTTTATTATTATTCATACATTACATCGCTATACATTGTTTAGATTGTGAAAAGATTTTACCCAGCATGATATACACCTTAGTCCAGCCCAATTGAGACCACCATACACATCTTTGGTTCTTTAATGAAATCTGTTTTCTTTTTCAGGTCTTACAGTCATGGCTGTTGTCCCAGCTTAACTGCATTAAGGGCCTCATGTTTCTTGGTGAGTACTGAAAATAAGTGCTTTGCTATTTTGTATTTCAAACTATGATTTGGGTCATTTGGGGAATGTGTTTTCAGAAGTCACTAGGTTCTTACTGCAGTAAACTCTCTTTCACTACCTGACAATGAGCACCCCCCAACATCACCACCTACATTGTGTTTCTAAAACCGGCTTCTTTATAAAGATCTTAATCTTTTGGAGAATCATTGGACACCCACATGGTATTCAGACTTCTCGAATCCATCCCTGTGTGGCTTCTCTTGATTTTGTTACTGCCTATATGTGGTCTGTAAAGCAGAACCCAGGGGAGGCCCCCATGCTGGGAATAGTGGATACTCAATGTGACAACTGACAGTCCTAGCACTCTCTGGAGGGCATTCTCCACATGCTTTTGTACCTGCATCATCAGGAGATAGAAAGCCCAATGCTATTATCACTCCTGATAATCTGCTTTACCTGCAGAACATTGAGCCTATTGGCATCTGCCTTTGATGTTCTCATCTACAGACATGCTTGGCTAACTCTGGATTGAAGCTCTTTAGCCTCTTTTTGGTAACAATTGTTACACCCTTCCTCTGCTCTTCCAGTGCTTACCCACAGAGGCTCAGTAAAAGTATTCCTTGAGCTCAACTAATTTAGAATCCACACTTTCTAGGCAAGTAGAGATAATACATTTTAAAGAATTTGAAAAGCTAACCAGGTAGAAAAAAGGATTTTTTTAAGTAATTATCTTCTAAAAGTACAAAATTTCTTGTGTTTATCAACCTCATTAGTATCAGAAGGCCAAGATGTTAGCACCATTCCCTTTATATGTTCACTATAAACATGGGAATGTTTTAATTCTTTCTGCCATAGGAATTTCTTCTAACATATAAAGATTAAAATACTAATTTCCAGAATTCAATGATGATGGGGACAGTATGTATTTTTATGAGGGAAAGAGGACTATGAAGTATCGAAAGCATGTAACTTATCAGGGAGACCAGAGAACAAGATGATCTTGTTAGACAAACTTCTAATTCATACTATAATTGCCTCTTCATGTTTCCCACTGGCCAGGATATAGTCAGTAGCTCTTGCTATCAGCAGTTTGCTATGGAAACTTTGGCAGTGTTGACTGCTTTGAACTGACATGTAACCCTGGTGTTAGTTGTATCCTGAGAGGTCAGGAATCCTCCACTTGGGATAAGTCATCTAGCTGTTGGAAATAACAGAAAGTGGACCAAGACAATCACTGAGTTTATTCCCAGTTAGCACTGGCTACTTCCTTTATGAGACTGAGAAACACTACAGTTCTTAGGACTTACTGGTTTCTAGACCAAGAACTTTGAGAGTGTTGGGATAATGTTTCCTTTGTGTGTGTATTCATGGTTCACTGTTCACGGCCAGCCACTGAGGAGGGTCATAGCACAGCTCATTCAATTAATGAATAAGTGGTTGCAAATGTTCAATTATTCAGCTATAATCCTGTCCCAGATGTTCTGGAAACAATGCTGTGCTCATTCCTAAGGTGCAACAATCCCCTTCTGTAGAGATAACCCTGTACTACACTACCCAGGTCCTCCCACAGGTCCCTGAGGAGCTGAAAAAAAAATGGGGATGTTCTCAGTAATTTCTCTGGTGGTTTACCCTGTTATTAGAAAGAAGTGTCCCTGTCTTCCATTATACTATGCACTGCCACCTTAGGAGAACTACATTGTTTTGTTCACACTGATCGTATTCTCCTTCTCACCAACTTGATTTCTTCAGGGATATCACTTACTAATATATCTATACTCTGAGTTCATAACACAGCAAAAGGAAAATTAAGCACCTAACAAACACAAACTTTGCAGAACTGAAAATGCAGAGTAGTGCTAGTGTTACTATTTCATAAAGAAGGGTCCCCCTTACTTTGGCTCAACCTGTGCTATGGCAGAGCTGTTAAAGTTAAGAATGGACATCTTCCACACTTTTCTGAACATCCATTATTCCCTTAAAGCCACACTCACTTTGTCAGCATTTACACTGAGGACAGCTCTGAGAACGAAGCTCTCGGGTCTTGGGGCAGGGTCTCAGGGTCACATCTTCCCCCTTGTTGCACTTGGTGCTTCTCCTCAGAAGAAACCTGCTGTGTCCATCCTGTGCATCTCATTGGCTAGGGACACAAGATTAGTGGAAATAAATTTTTCTCCCAGTCCTCACTGCTCACTTCAGGCTGCTGGTGAGGATCTGGAAGATGTTAGGCATTTCTCAGTTTCCCTTCAGTTTTCTAAACCCAACTTAGACTTATTCCAACCCCTTTATCTGCCATCTGTTCCACCATTACCTTGTTCTTATTTAGGTTATTCTCGTCCTCCAAACTTGCTGATTTTTTCTTCCATCTGCTCCCACATGTCTGGGTTCTCTGGATGAGGACTTAGCTCAGGTTCTTGCAGAAGATATACACCATAGGGACCAAGGCCAGGGCTCAGCTATATTTCCCAGGGAACATTCAAACACATCTCCATCTTCATGTACATAGAGGAAATTGAGAAGAGCCCTTAGAGTGATGCAATTAAGACCTTAGGTTATTTTAAGAAACACTTTGGAATTTTATCTTTATTTATTGAGATTTTTGCTAAAGAGTGCATGCACTTGCCAGAGAGACAGATATCGAGAAACAGAAAGCAAGAAGTCACCCCCCCCAACGGGGAATGGCCATTCCACAGTCTCTTCTCCATACTCCTCTTGAGGGATCTTGGGCATGCATGCACAAATGCCCAGAGTGAGTTTTAAGCCTCCAGGTCCGGAACTCAAACTGGTCAACCATGTGAGAGTCCAGCGATGTAACTGTTGTGCCATCTGCTGATCCATATAATTTCATCTTTATATTTAGTACATTTTATGGCATACAGTATGGTTTTTCAAAGCAGAGTGTGATAAGCAAATCAAAGATATTACTATGTACATAATTTTTAACAAAGAACCTTATATTCTTGTTTTAGTTAAATTCTTTTTCTCTGTATCCCTCCCACCCACCCAACATCATCCACTGCTCTCCCATATTGTCTCTGTTTTCTCCACTTTTAACCTCAAGTCTTTCTGTTTCTGCCATAGGGAGTAGATACTCGGTATACATTGAGCAGACACACAGTGTCTTTTTGGTTTGGCTCATTTCACTTTGCACCAAATCTGAAGCTGTTAATGAGGAAACTCATGTCTACAAAGATCAAGAAATTATTTCAAGTTCCCACACCACTAGCTGGTGGCAGAGACACCTGGAGACACCTGATTCTAGGTTCAGTTGCATCCAAAGCACCCACTCTCATTGCAGGAACTGACATCCATTATCAAAACACATTGGTTCAAACATAGCTATTTTCAATTTTTAAAAAAAATCAGAAAGATTTCTCCTGGAGCAAATTCTTTACCATGATTCTCTAGGCCTATTACTTAAAACTGTTTTTCAGTCACTGGCAGATATGATAGGACAAAGAAAGAAAAAGTTGCCAAATATTACTTATCTTAATCACAAATAAAATGTATTCATGCAACTGTCAGTTAAACCATGCTCTCTGTGTCAGAAGCTGAGCTTCCTAAGAGCAGGGACTCTGACTTGTTCACCCCTTTCCCCATTTTTCTTACAAGAGCCTGCCAGTCAAAGGATCCAGTGCATAATGCCAAATGAAAAAATGATAGTCACTAGGATTAGCTCATTCTGTCAGTGCCTTCCACTCCCTTTGCAATCAGATCCTATCCTTGGTCAATGATGAAGCAATAAAAGCACAGCAGCAGGGCCAGGTGGGGTACAGGGGTGGTGCATTTGAACACATGGGTGAAGGTTCTGGATCCACATCCTGGATCCTGAGTGTGCTGGATCCACATGTATGTGTATCTCAGTCAGTCATCTTTGTGAAATTCCTTACATATGAGATATTTTCCATGTGATATATCTGGTCTGTGCAGGACTATTTGTAGCAACTGAACCAAGAATCTGTGGAGTTATGACTCCCAGGAGTCATCTCAAAGGTTATTTAACCCCTAAGTAGAAGTGAGCAAGACAGCCCTTTCCTCTCCCTTCAACAGAGTTCCAGCCTATCATCCCCTCACACCCCCGACACCCAGTAGGAATCCAAGGCTCCCAGCCACTCCCTCTCCTTTTTTACTCTCTCAGCCACCTTGACTTCCTGTGTATGCCAGACTTTTGTGCTGCCATCTTCTTGTTTGGGAGAGCCTTCTCTTCCAGAACCAGCCTCATCTTGACTTTTCCCCCCCACCACCAACCCATCCACTCACTTCCTATCTCCTTTATTCTGCTTTGTCCTTGGCATGGCTTAGTCCATATGTAGTTTACTGATTTATTGTGTTTATTTTCTGCCCCTAATAAGGTTGGAGCTCCTTTAAAGCAGGAATTTCATTCATATTTCCAGCTGCTGTTCTATTATGCCAGAGCAGGAAACACCTGCTCTGATCATGTCATTACAGCTAACACATGAATCTGCTACTATGGGAACACACACTTTTTTTTATTTTGATAAAGTATACATAACACAACATTTTTCATTTTGATCATTGTTAACCATCTCATGTGTAAAGTTCTGTGACAGTAATTGACTTCACAATATAGGGCAATGATCACCATCATTTCCCCAAACCTTTATCACCCCAAAGAGAAACTCCCTCTCCAATTAAAAACAACTCCCCATTTCTCTTCCCCTAGGCCATGGACAACCTCTCTGATCTACTTCCTATCTCTATGAATTTGCCCATTCTACATATTTCATTTGAGTAGATGCACACAGTATTAGTATAATATGTGTACAGGCCCCAGGGGTTCCCAAAGTGGAACAAAAAGACCCCCAGTGTTTTGCTGTCTCCAGTTCCTGCTGGCTGGCCTTGTTACTGGGAAAGTACCCAGCCTACAGGACAATGGTTCTTGCCTCATCTCCACCGCAAAGCAGGGCTGTGTGTGCTTAGAAGACAGCTCTGCCTCAGGTGCACCTGGCTCTTTGCTCCTACCAGACCTCCTGTCCGCCTCATCCTGGGGAGGGAATAGGCCTTGGGAATCTTACAGAAGTGGCTACCTTCTCTTATTCCCCCAATGTAACAAACAAGGGGCTTCTGTGCCCTGAGACTGCTAGTCAAGGCCTTGTCAAGAGACCTCACACATGACCCTCCACAAAACCCAGCCCCCAGGAAGCCCAGGGTCAAGGCATTGCTCCCAGTGGAGACCAGCAAGAACTGGGGGCTGGGCAAGGGTAGGAAGCTTCCGGGGCTGGTGGGTGGTGCCCTACCAACTGCAGGGGATAATGATTAATGCAGCTTTAAGGAGTTGCAGGGTTCTGAGAAGCCCAAGCTCGGGAGAGAAGGAAGGTCTGGAATGGCAACAGCAGGCCTCTGTTCCCCAAAGATGGCAAGAGTTGGTGGGGGAGTGATATTCATGACAAAACTTTATGGGTCCTGGTCCCCAGGTGGGGCAGATGGATTTCTGTTCTCAAGATCCTGCCAAGGGCTTTTCCTGAAGAAACAAGTAGATATTCAGTTTCCTGACCAACATGTCTGTGGAGAACACTTGAGCTAATAAGACATACACTTTGTCTTATTATTATTCTTTTTTAAAGTGATAAATCACTCCTGGGGGGTATGGGCCAGGCTATAATCACCAGGAACTTAGTGGTGTTGTGTTTGTACATGTATGCATTTTGTCTTAAATATCAAAAGGTGGGAGAATTAGCAGAGGGCATAATGGTTACAACATTAGACTCCCACGTAGTCGACTGTAGTTTGAGTCCCGGAACCAGCAGCTTAAAACACACACTGGGCATGTATGCGTGCATGCCCAAAATCCCAAGAGGAGAATGTAGAAGAAGGGATTGTGGCATGGCCATCCCCTCTGTGGGGTGATTTCTCGCTGTTTCTCTCTGTTTCTCTGGTGAGAGCATGTGCCCTACAGTAAAAACCTCTCTAAAAAAAAAAAAAAAAAAAAAAAAAAAAAAAAAAAAAAAAAAAGGAAAGAAAAGAAATGGAAAAAGAAAAAAAGAAAAAGAAAAATATCAGACCAGCAGATTGCATAATGGTTACGTCACTGGACTCCCATGTAGTTGACCAGGGTTCAAGCCATCTATATTTGTGTTCTGAGAGGACTCATTCAGGGATTTCCATCACTGAAGAAACTCTGCCCAGACTTCACTCTCCTGCTCCCTACTCTAGCCAGGAGCCATGTTAGAGCACCCCACTTATTCTCTCTGTCTCTTTCCATCTCTCCACATATCTTAATTTTTAAAATTTTTAAACTTACCTCTCTGCTGCATTTACTTCTCTGCTGCATTTTTGTCTTTTTAATTCTTACCTTTTCCCCTGTCCCCCATAGGGTAAGCCAATCTGCAGCCATCTATATTTGAGTTTTGAGTGGCCTCATTTGTGCAGTTTTCATTAAAAAATTTTTTTCTTTTCTTTTTCTTATTGTTTTTGTCTTATTTTTCCTTTTCTCTGTTTTTGTTTTTCTATTCCTTTTCCTTTAATTTTTACCTTTCTCACTTTTCTGCTCAGTCTCCATACACTGATTTTCTAGACGGGTCTAGGTGCTCAGTAGCTAAATATATGAATACTTGTAGGGTTCAGATTAATTCTCAATTTTTATTGAATCAGTTGTGTAAAGGGAGAAAAATGGTACTGTTTATGGACTGAAGGTCACTTTCTTCTGCATTTTTCTGATTGCTCAAATTTAACTCCCCAAAAATAGGAAAAAAGCATATACTCCTCCAGATGGCCAGAAATCACTGCAGAGGCACAAGAAATATGAAAAACCAAGAAAGTATCTCTCCTCTAATGAAAAAAATAATTCCTCTTCCTCCACAAAGAATACAATACAACTCATGGAAATGTCAGATAAAGAATTTAAAATATTTATAGTGACAAAACTAACAGAGATGCAAGAAAATAGAGACAACAAACTCCAGAAAATGCAGGAGAAAAGAGACACCGAGTTCTAGGTGGTGAGGAAGTTCTTGTACAATCTGAAAGAGAATCAAACAGAATTGTTAGAGATGAAGGCTGTAATACAGGAAATCAAAATTTCCTTTATAAGTATCAAAAACAGATTAGATCAAGCAGAAGATCGAATCTCAGTTTTAGAAGATAGAACCTCTGAAGTAGAAAAATTCATCAAAAAGACAGAAAATAACCCCACAAAATGAGAATAACATACAGACAATACTAGATACCATTAAATGCCCAAACATCGATATCCAAGAAGGTGAAGAAACTAATAAGGGTATTGATAATCTATTCCATGAAATCCTAGAAGAAAACTTTCCAAACCTAGAGAGGCACTCAAATATCCAGACCCAAGAAATACAAAGGACCCCACATAGAATCGACCCAAGAAGATCTTCCCCAAGGTACACTACAGCCAGATTGACCAAAACCATAGAGATAAGATACTAAAATTGGCAAGAGAGAAATGTCAAGTTATTTTCAAAGGATATCCCAAAACACTAATGTTGGAACTCTCATCAGAAACAATGTAAGGAAGGAAGGAATTGGAAAATATATTCAAATTTTTAAGTGAAAAACAATTTCAACCAAGAATACTATACCCAGCAAGATTATCTTATGGGAAAAAAAAAGACAAAAACATTCTCAGATAAAACCTGAAACAATTTACCAACAGCAGACCAACTCTCAAGAAGTGCTGATGGGAGTGCTATACCAGGAAAAATAAAGTGCCTAGACTGCCCACATTGGAAATAGAATGTCAAGAAACAACCAAGAAAATGACCAGCTAGTAGGGACAAGTCCAAAGTTGAATGTTAACTTCTAGTGTTTAAATGGAAAGATCAGACCACAGTAACACTGCAAATTCAGCAGAAGAGAGGTTAATTACATGAATCTGAACTAGTGAAATAGAATTATTTTTTTACTTTAGACAAAAACATTACTGATTTTCTTTGATGCTTTGATTTCCATAGTTAAAGATTTTTGTCTTCCCTTAAATTGTTGATAGGTTCATCTACCTACTATTTGAACGGAATCTTAACCTTTTTCCTGGCTTTAAGGTTTAAGCAAATTTCTCTTAACATTTTTTTATTTTGATCTATTAAAACAAACTTTTTTCAAATTAAAAAAATGCATTAATACCTATTTAATGACTGCAGTAAGCTATATAGCCCTAGCGAGGTGCTAATTTAAAGTATGTCCACTTTTTTCACTGAGGTTTACACTTAAAGTCAGGTATGCATTCATAAATATGTCAGCTGCACTTGCTATTGAAAGTCTTTAAATTAATTAAAATATTTAATGAATCAATAAAATGTGAAAAAGAAAAGGTATGTAAAACAACTGTACATACCAGAGACAGTGTGGGAGAATGAGAGGGGGAGTTGGCAGAGGGTGAGAGATAGGAAATCAAGGGGGGAGGAAAGGCAAAATATGTAAGAAACAAGAAATAGAAAATTATTTGTTGATGATCACATGTATAGTAATATCCTTGAGTGAGCCAACGTACAATGTATACTGGAAAGAAAATCTTTTTGTTTACTGTATTAATGTACAGTGAATGACTGTAAAGAGAGAGAGAGGAAGAAAGAAAGAAAGAAAGAAAGAAAGAAAGAAGAGAAAGAAAGAAAAGGGAGAGAAAAAGAGAGAAAGAAAGAAGAAGAAAGAGGAGGAAAGAAAGAAAAGAAAGAAAGAAAGAAAGAAAGAAAGAAAGAAAGAAAGAAAGAAAGAAAGAAAGAAGGAAGGAAGGAAGGAAGGAAGGAAGGAAGGAAGAAGAAAGGAAGAAGGAAGGAAGGAAGGAAGGAAGGAAGGAAGGAAGGAAGGAAAGGAAGGAAAGAAAGAAAGAAAGAAAGAAAGAAAGAAAGAAAGAAAGAAAGAAAGAAAAAGAAAGGAAAAAAGAAAGAGAGAAAGAAAGAAGAGATTCTATTTCCAATGTGGGTGGTCTGGGCACTGGGACAATGGCCCATGACTAACATCCTTATGTCCCCCACTGGGGCCTTGTCTGCAATGTGGAGTTGGTCACTAGAGACAGGAATGTCTTGAGCTCTGAATGGAGTTCAGGACTTCTGAACCCATGCTGGCCTCTAAAATTGAGGAGTGATGGGACCTGAAACCCCAGTGGCTCACATAGGACTTCTGGCAATCTCATTGGACAAGCCTCAGGTAATCATTAAAGTGACAAATAAGAATTAAGTTTCTTTTTTTTTTTATTTCTGTCTAAATCAGAGGTTAAGATTTCTAAAAGGACACTCAAAAAGAAACAAGGGAAAGTAGCAGTAAGCAAAAAAGGTGACATAAGGAGATACAACAATAAAAATATAATATTAGTAAAAATGTTAAAAGGAAACATTTTAACACAGAAAACATTTTGTATAGTAAAGTTTCTGCCTTTAGAAAAATTACAAATATATAACAATTGAATGTACTAAAAAAAAGGCAAAACAAAAAAACCCTCTGGCATAATTTCAATAAACACTAAGCTTCTTGGGACCAGCAGATGGTGTAATGGCTATTCCAGACTCCCACATAGTCGACTGTGGTTCGAGTCCTGGACTGTGTAGCTTAAACTCACGCCATGTGTGTGTGCATACATGCTCAAGATCCTGAAGGGCGAGACAAACAGCATAATGGCTATGTCACTGGACTCCCACGTGGTCAACCACGGTTTGAGTCCTGGACCCAGCAGCTTAAACTCACACTGGGCACATTTGCGTGCATGCCCAAGATTCCTACCGAGAGGAAAATGGAGGAGAAGGGATCACGGTGTGGCCATCCCCCCTGGGGTAGTGATTTCTTGCTTTTTGTCTCTCTGTCTCTCTCCATCTTTCTGGAGAGCACACACGCCCTATAGCAAAAACCTCTCCAAAAAAAGAAAAAAAAAAAAAAAAAATATATATATATATATATATATATATATATATATATATATATATCCTGAAAGGAAAATGGAGGAGAAGGGATTGCGGCATGGCCACCCCCTCCTGGGGGGTGATTTCTTGCTTTCTGTCTCTCTGTCTCTGTCTTTCTGGTGAGCACACATGCCCTATAGCAAAAACCTATTAAAAAAAAAAAAAAAAAAAAAAAAAAAAAACAAGCTTCTTAAAAAAAAAATAAATCTGGTTTACATAAAAAAAAAAAATAAAAAAGAAAGAAAAATTACTAATGTAAAGAAAGGAAAGGACTGGGGCCAGCAGATGGCATAATGTTTACATTGGTGCACGCTCATGTAGTTGACCACAGTGCGAGTTCCGAACCCAGGAGCTTAAAACTCACGCCAGGCACATGTGCATGCATTCCAAAAATCCAGAAAGGAGAATGGAATCGAGACGGGATTGCGGCATGGCCATTCCCCCCTGGGGGGGTGATTTCTTGCTTTCTATCTCTGTCTCTCTCTGTCTTTCTGGTGAATGCACATGCCCTGTAGTAAAAAAAAAAGAAAAAAAGAAAGAAAAAGGACAAAAAATGACAAGTCTACAGCATGTTATTGAAGGGTTGAGTTATATTGGGAAAGTCCAAGAGCAACAAAATGTAATAAAATTGTCTGTTACATCATTGTTGTAATAAACTGCTCTTCTCGTTTAGAATCCACCAAGCTACAAATGGTGGTACAGGCATGGTTCCCAATGAATATCCATCATGACCTCTATGGAGGAAGGGACCTAGAAAACCCCTGACTGCCATCCTCACATCATAATCATTGTTCCCTCTCAGCAGGAAGCACCCAGAATAGTCTTTGGCACACTTCCCTAACAGCAGCTGGGGTACTTCTTCAGACAGGGATTGAGACAGGAGTCGGACCCCATTTACAAGGGTCCACTACCCTCCCCCACAAGAGGAGAGCTCTGCTGTGTAACTCTTGACAATTCCTCTTCTTCCAGTCACCATATTCTTTTGATCTTAGACATTTCGATCTTGAATAATTCATGGACCAAAGCTTCTAGATAAAGAATCTCTTGACCTTTGTACCACCTCTGAAATTAGAAAAATAACTGGACCCATCCAGCATGTGCTCCTCCCCACCAAGAGGGGAATTCATTCATGAGACCCATTTAGAACAAGCTGTTAGGCCAAGTTCTCATAATCACCGCCATGTTAGGGAATACTGGGGCAAGTTAGCTTAATTGCTACCCTGTTAAGTCTTCAAGGACGGAGCCCACTTTGTTAGGGCCTCAAGGACAGAAACCAGGAGTCTGGGAAATCTCAGATAAGTGGAAAACAGGAGGGCCCAGCACCTCCTAGGCAAGGTCATCCAGACCCTTAGCTGAGAGCCTGATCTAGACCTGAGCAGGTGGTGACAGCTGGACCCTCACTTCTCATACCCCCCCTCCTTTGTGTGTGTTACATTCTAAGGAACATCTTGAACTATAAAAGATCCCTTTATCTTAGGCTCGGGGTCCTTGTTAAGGCCCGCTGTAATGGGCAGAAACTTGGACCCCAGTTAGCTGGAAAAATAAAAGCCTCTTTTGCAGTTGCATTGTCATTGTCTTTTCTGCGTCTCCATCAGTTAGACCAATCTCTGAACCCTTACAAAGCCTGAACAACATCACAAAGGCCAAGATAAAAACCTCTTGCCCTAGTTTGTCTTGGGCAACCTATTTCCTGGGACTCCTCTGGAGCTCTGTTTTTTCTTCCCTCTCTTCCAATAAACTCCCCACTTTGCTATTCCTAAAAAATAAAATAAAATAAAATAGAGAACTACAGTAAACATAATCTACTCTGTATAATGAAGAGAGTAAACATGTGAAAGAGTTTACAACATAAATGAGAGAAGTAAAGGTATTTATGTTAATTTATATTCTTACCCACCCAAGCCAATCATATATCAAATTTAAAAAATCACACCAGTCTAGAGTGATAGATAAAACAATGTTTAATAATACAGATTAAAATTTACTTCAGCATAAAATTAAAATTTGGGAAAGGTATGTTCTTATTTGTAGGAGAATGACAGCAATATAAGTATATAATAATTTAGTAACTTCCAATGTGTAAACACAAATATAATAATAAACACAGTAGGGATGGTTAATGAATGGTAAAATTTAGAGAAAGAGCATGAGAGAACAGGATATGTATGTATTCTTAAAGCATGACTCAGCAGCTGGGTTATGAACTGTGGAAGAAAGAGACCTACTGGACCCCTTTTTAACTGAACAGTCCTAGAATCATGATAAAAGCAATGGAGAAACTGGACATTGTTTCTTGCAGATGGGCTGCAGTAGCAAGCAGACAGCATAACTAGTTAGTGTTCTTGGCTAAATGGGCAAATTTAAGTATAAGGGAATTACCAGACAATTCAGAGTGTAGACCACAGAGGGAGACAACTAAGCTGTCCTGTATAACCAAGTCAGTGTCATCACCATCAACAACAGCAAAAAAAGGCAAGGCAATGTTTTTGGTACAGAGGCCTGAGGAGGTGGAGCAACACAATCTTCTCATTTTTGCAATCTTATTTATGGTACCACTGCACATTTGAAGAAGAGAGGTCAGCTGTCTTACTCAGTGGCCTGTGTTCTGCAGTTGTCTGATAGTTGCTTTTTGATTCAATTTAATCTGCATATTGTCAGCAAGAACACTGCATTGTTAA
Source organism: Tupaia tana (assembly GCA_026018925.1). Taxonomy (NCBI): domain Eukaryota; kingdom Metazoa; phylum Chordata; class Mammalia; order Scandentia; family Tupaiidae; genus Tupaia; species Tupaia tana. Next base: position 28,339,574 of record JAKSZU010000027.1, read on the forward strand.
TACTGCCTGCTCCCAGCCATCCCATCTGGAGGCAAAGAGTAACTAGTTTGACCTTCTGTCTTCCTCTAGCTGCTCCTGACCTCACTTCTCCACAGGACTGCCATTAAAACAGGGCTTGAGTCTGGCAATATGGTAGAGCTGGGCACTAGTCTCCTTCCGTAGTTTTCACAACTGGAGGTTAAAAGGCTGCAGTTTCTCTAATTGAAGCAATCTATTGAATATAAAGCTATGAAGAATGGTTTGTATTTGCAAAATTGAGTTCTCATTGAAGAATCCCTGCAGTGTTCTGTGTACTTTAACTTATTTTGTTGCTTTATATTTTTTCACCAAATGGAAAAGTTGCTTTTTCATACAGAGTTGGTTCAAATCACAACCATCTTACCTTAGTTCCAGCCAATTTCATATCTAAGAGAGGTAAGGAGAAAGGTAGAGTGTCTCATTAGGTTCTGCCACTTGCTGAGCCTGGGGACATGGCCAAGGATGGAGAGAAGCCAGGGGAAAGTTCAGCTTCTGTGGAGGGAATGAGCAGAAGGGTTGAACCTCAGGCTGGCTGAAAAGGAAAACAATATCCACAAACTGGGAGGATTTAACTGATAGTTCTGCCTAGAATGGACAAATAAGCCTTAAGTACAGAATACATGAGCCCTATACATTCCCTAACAGGACCTGAGGATATCAAGATATCATCTGCAGGTGATTACATTCCACCATTTCAGTTAGCAGCTCCATCCTGAACACAGAGTTATAAGGAGAATATAATACTGAACATGGAAGAATTGGACACCACGGTTTTTTGATGAATCCTGAGTATTTATGTAAGTGAGAGGTCAGAAAGAGCAGATGGGCTGACTTTTCAAAGTGGATCCAAACCATCCATACCTAAGTAGAGAGTGGCTGCCACGGGGTTGGGTAGAGGGAATGAAGAGATATGAGGAGATCAGCAAGTGCTTAGAGCAATGGCCAAGTGATATGAGAAAAGAGATTGACTGCTCTGGATGGGACAGTCATGACAGACAACACACATGGAGGCTGTCACAGGCCATGGTTCCAAACCCCATGCAATTTTCTTCCACTTTACTTCCAGGGGCTCAGTGAATAAAAGCTGCAGAGACCTTGTTGTTGCCTCAGAGATCTCAGCCTTTCCATATCAGAAGTAATAGGGATTATCAGTGTAGTCACATTTTTTTTTTCCTGAAATCTCAGTCAAACATCCCAAGAAATTTGGGGAAGGACTAATGCATCTCATTTGGGTCTATCCACTCAGGGGGAACAGGTGACCTCATGGGGTGCAGGGAATCCATAAAATCGACTCTGGGTTTTCACCTTTAAAAAATTAATAGAAGGATTTCACTTTGGCCTCTTTGAAGAAAAGAAAAAATTCCCACATGAGTACTTCCATCTGCTCAGGTCACCCATGCATGTGGATCATCAGAGGGGAAGCAGGTTTCCAGGCAAGGGCACTGGCTGTCTTGCCAGCAACCCTTGTTCTCACATGAAAACGAGGCTGCCGTGTATAATACTGTACCCACTCTCACCTGAAAAAGTCCTTGTGGCCTCTAATTCTACTCTTTAACTGGGTAAGCTTCTTCTGGATCTCTGGAAAGCTCTCTTGAAGCTGCTTCTGTTTGACCTTTAGCTCTTCAACCTTTTTGATTGGCCCTTGAAGCTGGGCTCCAAAGTTTTCCTAAAATTTCCCAGGGCATTTGGATTTCTGAGTATTGTCTGTTGAGGAGAATATGGGAGAATTGGTACCAGGGGCTCAAACACAGCAAAAAGAGGAATGCAGAAACATTTATCCTGATAGGTTCAACCAAGGCAAAGAAAGAAAAGCCCTGGATCAGTTCCAAAGTGAGTATAGGCATGCTCTATCCCACACTCTTTGAACTGGTGCATCTCTGTCTTTGCAATGCCCCTCATTCTACTGATTTGAGGTGCCCCAGCCTGCTCTTAAAAAGAACATTCCAGTGTCTCATGATTACCATTTTCTACATGTTCACCTAATATTTGTTCAATCATCCCATTTCTAGTACTACCAGATCAACCAAATATATCCTTGGCACTTCATGGAATACAAGATTCTTGGTCATTTATAGAGATTGGACTAGGAAGGGCCAAGTCATCCCCTCAAGGGAAGTTCCAGCACATGCAAGCACAGTGATTTTTGTGTTCTCACCCTCAGATGACTGCTTATGAAAACGAGTCAGCTAGGAGGAAAGGGATTGAAGTTCTGAGTGGAGAAACTGTGGTAATTACAACTCCAAAAGCAGGGCCAGCTTGTAGCCTGGTTATTAAGGTGGGTAGATCCCTCATGGTTGACAGCATGATTCAAGTCTCATATTGGTGGCTTGGCAAACATGAGGGTGTGTATGCATGAATGACCAAAAATCCAAGAGGACAAATGGAGAAGGGATAGTGGTAGATGCTTTCTCACTTTCCTTATCTCTTTCTCTTTGCCTCTATATCTCTCTGCAGAGACAGCACACACAAACACACACACACACACACACACACACACACACACACACACACACACACAGATACCTACAAAACATACGCAAGAAAACCAGACAACTATGAGTCATCAGAGAACATTGCATGTAAAAATTAGCACAATGGGAGGAGAGAAAAGATATCACAATGAAAGAAGGTCTGTCAGACTCTGTCCATGTGTTATGGCATGGCAGAGATTGACAGGATCCCCTTCCTCTGTCCACACTTGTCTGTATGGATTCCAATACCGTGCTGGCCAGTGAGTGCCAGGGTGTAAACGGTGTGCCCAGAGACTAGAAACAGTATGAAGTTCCCTCCTGAAACGTATCTGTGCTTAAAACTTGGTCACAGAGTTTGATTCAAACTGAGGTAGGTGTGCTGGCCCTGCCTGAGTGGAGATATATCTCTTTGGAAACAGACGACTGAGCACGAGTAGTAGAGAGACCACCTGCAAGACCAGTGGGAGAGTAGTTTCTTTTTCATAGGAATACACACTTGCAACATCCACAGTAGAGTTTGCCTCAAGCACATTGGATGTGGAAACCTGTGTATCGGGTGGCAGGTCACTGTCAGAGAGTTGAAATTTATTGGAAATAGTCCAATTTTGGTCATCTGGCAAATTTTTCTGGAGATGATTTATTTTCTTCTTCTCAGGTAGCAGATTAGTACTTAATACAGAGGTACAAGAAGAACAGAACATTGAGCATGGTGAATTGGATACCACAGTTTTTTATATAAGTGAAAGGTCAGAGAAGGCAGAGGGGTTGTTGCTTCAAAGAAAGGAAATAAAAACATCCACATTTGGGGACCAGCAGGTGGAGTGGTGTTGCACTCCCATATGGCCAACTCTGGTTAAAGTCCTGGATCTCGTGGCTTACTTTCTCTCTCTCTCTCTCTCTCTCTCTCTCTCTCTCTTCTCTCTCTCTCTCTGTCTCTCTCTGTTATGAGTACATGAGCCCTGTAGCAAATTAAAAAAATAATTATGATAAATAAAATTAATTAAATAATTCTTTTTTAAAAAATCCACATTTGACTAGGAGAGAGGGCAATAGACATGGGTTGGGTAGAGAGGATGGAAAGAGCTGTAGAGAACAGCAAGTATTCAGTGCAAGGTCCAGATTTCACACACATGAGGAAGGAGACACTGATAGCTCCATATGATGTAGTCATAGAAAGAAATACACATGGAAGTTATCACAAAGCCATAGTTCCAAACACTGTTCCACTTTACTTCAAGGGGTCTAGCGAATAAAGGCTCCTGAGGGCATTGCTGACTCTCAGAGATCACGGGCCTTCTCAAATTTATTCTCACCATATTTTGGTGTAACAGAAATTTTCAGTGTAGTTACATTTGCCATGAAATCTCTGTCAACAAACCCAGGAAAATTGGGTAGAAACTAATGCATTCTCATTTGGCTCTGTTCACTCAGGGGAGAACAGGTGGCCTTCTAAGGTGCAGAAAATAGAGCAATTAGCTCTGGTTTTCTAAATTTGAGTAATTAATGGAAAGATTTTACTCTGTCCTCTTTGAAGTGAAACAGATATTCTCACAAAGTCCTTCCTTCTTTTCATAGTCACCCACGAATCAGTAGAGCAGAGGGGAAACAGGTTTTCAGTCAAGGACATTGACTGTCTTGCCAGTATCCCTTGTTCTCATGTGAGAATGAGGTTGTGTAACACAAGACCTCCTATTACCTGAAAAATTCCTTCTTGTGGGCTATGATTATATCCTTGAACTTGGTGATCTTCTTATAAATTTCTGGAAATGTCTCTCTCAGCAGCTTCAGTTTGACCTTTAGCTCTTCAGCCTCTTTCATTGGTTTTTGAAGCTGATCTGCAGACCTTACTTGAATCTTCCCAAGGCTTTTGGTTTCCTGAGTGTTGTCTGTTGAGGAGGACATGGGAGTATTTGTGATGCAGGATCAAACCCAACAGGAAGATGAGTGCAAGCACATTTGTCCTGACAGTCACAACTGAGGCAAAGAAAGGACAGCCCTGGATTGTTTGGAATAGTGAGTGTTGGTATGCTGCACCATGCACTCTGGGGAATTGTGCATCTCTGTCTTTGCAATGCCCCTCATTCCACTGATTTCAGATGGCTCAACCTGCTCTTATACGGAACATTCTGATGTCTCTTGTTGACCATTTTCTATATATGCACTCACCATTTGTTCAATCATCCTGTTGTGAGTGCTGCCAGAGGTCAACCAAAGATAACCCTGATGCATCATGGAATAAAAGATTATGGAAATTGGGATGGAAAGAACAAGTCGTCTCTTCCAGGGAAACTTATGACACAAGTACAGACAATGGATTTTATGTTATTACACCCAGATGACTTATAATGAGGATAAGTCAACTGAGAGAAGAGAGACTAGAGCTCAGAGCAGAGGAACACTTGTAGTGACACCTCCAAAAGCAGGTCCGGCACATTGCCTGGAAGTTAAGATGGCTGGACCCCTTATGGTCAATGGCACTGTTTGAGACCCAGATCTGGCAGCTTGTAAGACATGCCAGGTGTTGGGTCTGGCAGGTGGCATGGTGGTTAAGGTGTTGGACTCCCACATGGCCGACTCTGGTTCAAGTCTTGGACTTGGTTGCTTGTTTCTCACTTTTCATTTCTCTCTCACTGTCTCTCTCTGGTTGAATTAAAAAATAAAAAGAATAAATGAAATTAAACTAATAATTTTTTTAAAGACATGCCAGGTATGAATGGGAGCACTGTGAAATATTCTGAGAGGAAAATTTCTGGACCATCTACCTGTGGGGATGCTTTTTTACTTACTTTGTCTCTGGAAAGTAAAAACCCCCTATAGTATAGATTATAAAAAACATAACAAACAAAGCTATTAATAAAACGTACACAAGAAAACCACCGAAAGTGGTCAGGCAATGGATCTTCAAACATTGGGTGTAAAATTAGCAAGACCATGGAAGGCAAGAGATGTCACAACAGAAGAAGGTTGTCAAATTCTGTCCAGTGCTGAGGCATGGAAATGATTCATAGGATACTGCCGCTCTGTTCGCATTGGCCTGTACTGATTCTGACATCATGCATTTGCCAGTTAGTGTAGAGGATGAAGGTGTGGCCAGAGACTAGGAACAGGGTGAAATTACCTCATGCAATTGATGTCTGTGCTTAAATCCTGGACATAGAATCTGAGTTAAAGCTAGGTGAGTCTACAGGGCCTACCCTAGTAAAGACAGCTCTCTTTCTGGATAGAGGGCTGAGTGTAAATGATATGAAGGCTACCTGCAAAAACAGCAGGAGCCTTACTATTTTTTTCTTCTGAATGCTCACTTGCCCCATCCATAGTAGAATAAGCATAATGCACATCAGACAAGCATATGTGTTTGTTGGGAGGCAGGTTAGAGTCAAACAATTCAAATTTACCAGAAATAATCCAATGCTGTTCTTCCAGTGTGTTCTTCTGGAGATGACTCCCTTTCTCCTTCTCAGACAACCACTCCTTTCTGAACACAAAGGTACAAAGAGGACAGAATATTGAACACAGAACAGGACACCACAGATTTGCAATGAGTCCTGATTAGTTTTGTAAGTGAGAGGTCAAAGAAGGGGTGGGCTGTCTTGTCAAAGAAGGGGAACCAAACCATCCACATCTGATGAGGACAGAGGGTGGCTGCCATGCAGGGGAGGGATGTGGAAATCAGCAAGTGCTCAGTGCAACAGCCAGATAACACTCAGGAGGAAGGAGACTCCAGTCTCCCTGTCTGGGACAGTCACAACAGGCAACACATACAAAGCCATCACAAGGCTGTTGTTTCCACCCCAGTGCAGTTTTGTTCCACTTTACTTCCAGGGACCCAGTGAACTGAGGCTCCTGAGGCATTACCTTCTCACAGAGAGCATGTGCCCTCTCCGTCTATGCGCTCAATGGTGTGAGTTAATGGAGACTGTCAGTGGAATCACATTTTTGGCCATGTCTCCCAACGATCCCAGACAATTTGGCAAAATCTAATGCTATCATATTCAGGTCTGTTCTCTCTGGGGAGATCAGGTGGTGGCCTTGCAGGATGCAGGAAATCCATGAGATTGAATCTGGGTTTCTGATCTTTAGAAATTAATAGAAGAGTTTCACTCTCTTTCCTTTGGAGTGAAAGAGACATTCTCACTGGAATCTTTTCTTTTGTCCTTGGTTACCCATGAAACAAGGTCAGCAGAGGAGACAAAGCTTTTCAAGAAAGGGCACTGGATGTCTTCCCAACCTCCCTCCTTCTCATGAAAATGAGGCTGCTTTGTCTAATAAAGGATCATCTCTTACCTGAAAAATTCCTTCATGTGGGCTATGCATAGAGCCTTTGACTGCACTATCTGCATCTGAAACTCTGGAAAATGTTCTCAAAGCTGCCTCAGCTTGAACTTTAGCTCTTCTCCCACTTCTATCAGCCTGTGGAGCTGGGCTCCAGAGTTGACCTGAATCTTCCCACGGTATTCGGTGTCCTGAACGTTATCTGTTGAGGAGAATACAACGGTATTGGTACCAGGGGCTTAAACAGAAATATGAGTGCAGACATACTTGCCCTGAGAAACACACTTGAGGCAAAAAAAGGAAGCCCTGGCTTGGTAAAAAAGGAAAAAAAAAAAAAAAAAAAAAAAAAAAAGAGCATGCTTTTCCACAGACTCTGGGTAAGGGTGAATCTGTCTTTTCCATGCCCTGCATTCCACTGATGTCAGGTGACCTGACCTGATCTTACAGGAACATTCTGATGCCTTGTGCTCACCATTTCCTACATGCTCTTCTGCCATTTTTCAATCTTCCCATCTTTTTTTTTTTTTTGGAGAAGTTTTTGCTATAGGGCGCGTGCGCTCGCCAGACAGACAGAGAGAGACATAGAGACAGAAAGCGAGAAATCACCCCCCAGAGGGGATGGTCACGCCACAATCCCTTTTCCTCCATTCTCCTCTCGGGATCTTGGGCACGCACGCACATGCGCCTGGTGTGAGTTTTAAGCCACCGGGTCCGGGATGCGAATCGCGGTCGACTACGTGGGAGTCTAGCGACATAGCCGTTACGCTAACTGCTGGTTCCCAATCATCCCATCTTGAAGACTGCCAAAGGGCAGCCCAAGATATCCTTGGTGTTTCTTGGAGCACAAGCTTCTTGGTCATTTATGGACAGTGGGATGGAAAGAGCCAAGTTTGTCAGGGGAAGTATCAACACAGGCATTGTTTTTGGTGTTTATATTCATACACTCAGATGACTGTTTATTTTATTTTATTTTTTAAATTAAATTTATTTATTTACTTAGTTATTTTAAAAATTTTACCAGGGAGGGACAGAGTGGGAGAGGTTGAGAGAGAGAGAGAATGTGAGAAGGCAAGCCACCAGGTCTGGGACTCACATTACAGTTTGCCACGTGGGAGTCCAGCACCCTTAACCACTTCGCTACCTGCCAGCCCCTCAGATGATTGTTTATGAGGACAACTCAATAAACAGGAGAGGGACCAGATTTCATAGGAGAAGAACCATTGTAATGACACCTCCAAAACAGGGCTACCTAGTGGTGGCATTTTCATTAAGGTGGCTGGATCCCTCATAGCTGACTGTGCAGTTCCAGCCCAGGACACAGTGGTTTGTAAAACATGCTTGATGTGAATGGGTGCATGGCCAAAAATTCTGAGAGGAGCACTGTAGGATAAGGGATTGTGGCTTGTCCTGCCCCAGGGGATATACCCCAAGGTGGGGGAGTATTCACACTTTCATCTCTCTCTCTCCCCTCTCTCTCTGGCAAGTGAAGAACCCCTATTGCACAAATTACTAAAAAGACCGATCAAAACTAAAACCTAGAGAAGAAACCAACCACCAGGGTCAGCTATGGATACTCAACAAACATTGCTTGAGTATAAAAATTACCAAGACTGGAAGGAGAGAGTATGTCACAATGGTTGTTAGATCTGTCTGTATGCTAATGCATGACAGTGATCCACAGGATACCTCTGCTTTGTTCACACTGGCCTGTATAGATTTCAACACCATGTGTTTTCCAGTTAGTGACAGGGTGAGAGCAGTTGGTCTGAGACTAGGAATAGTGAGAAGTTTCATCATGCAATTGATGTCTGTGCTTAAAACCTGGTCATAGGGTCTGACCAAAACGTAGGTAGGTATATAGTGTCTGTCCTTAGTATAAACAGCTCTCTCTTTTTTTAACTTTTTATTATCATCATATTCTTCTTTATATTACATTGAATTACATATAACTTTACAGTGTATTACATTGCTTTTTCAAAAGGGAATGCCATGCATATCAGTCAGTACAGAGACATTAATCTCCCTGCTTCAACATTCAATATCTTTTCTATGTTTTCCCCAATCATTATTATTATTCTAATTATTATTTAAAACATTCAATTGCTATTTCTCATTTTGCTTGTACAAATACTTTGCCCATCATGAAATACTTCTCAGACAAATCCAGTTGAGAATACTATACATGTCAACATCAACAGTTAATAAGCCATATCTGTTTCTCACTAACGTCCTGCCTCTCTATTGTTCACTTGTTATCTTTCTCTATCCTCTTCTCTTCACTTCCCCCACTCCACACTGTCCTATTCTCATTAAGTACCTTCACTGCTTTTATGTCCTCCATTTTTTTGCTCTCTATCATAAGTGCTGATAGTCGGTATATATTGAGTGGATACATACAATATCTTTCTTTCATAGCCTGGCTTACTTTACTCAGCAAATTATCCTCCGTATCTGACCACTTTCTATCAAATTCCAGGGTCTTGTTATTTTTTATGGCTGAGTAGTATTCCATATAGTATATATACCACACTTTTCCAATCCATTCATCAGTTTGTGGACATTTAGGTTGATTCCATGTCTTGGCAATTGTGAATAATGCTGCAATAAACATTGATGTGCAAGCACTTTTCTGACTGAGCGTTCTCCTGTCTTTTGGGTAAATACCCAGAAGTGGGATTGCTGGATCAAATGGTAGTTCTATTTGTAGATCTTTGAGAAACCTCCATATTGTTCTCCACAGTGGTTGAACTAGTTTACATTCCCACCAACTGTGTAGGAGGGTTCCATTTTCACCACATCCCCCCCAACACATATCACTTTTTATATTCTTAATCTTTGCCATTCTGACAGGGGTTAGGTGGTATCTCATTGGGGTTTTTATCTGCATCTTCCTTATGGTGAGGGATGTTGAGCATTTCATCATATGCTTTTTGGCTGTTTGTATGTCTTCCTTAGAGAGATTTTTGTTCAGCTCATTTTCCCATCTTTTAATTGGGTTAATCATTTTTTTTTTTTCACATGAGGTACTTGAGTTCCCTTTGTATTCTGCTTTTCAGTCCCTTGTCTGAGGCATATTTAACAAAAATATTTTCCCATTCTGAGGGTTGTCAGTTCACTCTTGTTACTGTGCCTTCGCTGTGCAGAAACTTCTTAGTCTAATATAGTCCCACTTGTCTATTTTAGGGATTATTGCCTGTGCTTTGGGAGTCTTATTTAAGAAGTCTTTGCCTACTCCAATGTCCCCCAGAGTTTCCCCAGCATTTTCCACCAGTAGTTTTATTGTTTTAGGTCTTAGGTTCAGATCTTTGATCCACTTTGAGTTGATTGTTGTTAACGGTGAAAGATGGGGGTTCAGTTTCATCTTTCTGCAGGTGGATACCCAGTTTTACCAGCACCTTTTACTAAAGAGGTTTTCCTTTTCCCAATGAATTGACTGATATCCTTTGTCAAAGATCAGTTGGTTGTAAGCTTTGGGGGTTATTTCTGGGGTCTCTATTCTCTTCCATTGGTCCACATGTCTGTTTTTATGCCAATACCATGCTGTTTGATGACCACAGCTTTATAGTGTATCTTGGGATCAAGGAGTGATATGCCTCCTACTCCATTCTTGTGCAGAATTGCTTTTGCAATACGAGCGAGGTCTTTTATGATTCCAGACAAATTCTATGATTGTCTTTTCTAGATCTGTGAAGAATATTTTTGGTATTTTGATTGGAATTGCATTAAACATGTAGATTAATTTGGGTAGAATTGCCATTTTGATTATGTTGATTCTTCCAATCCAGGAGCATGGGATGTCCTTCCACTTTTTTATGTCACTTTCAATATCTTTTTTAAGATTTTCATAGTTTTCTTTATAAAGGTCTTTGACTTTCTTATTAAGTTTATCCCTAGGTATCTTATACATCTTGTGGCTACGGTGAAAGGGATACCTTTCTTCAGCTCTGCTTCGTTCAACTTGTTGTTCATAAGCAGAAATGCTATAGATTTTTGGATATTGATTTTGTATCCTGCCACCTTACTGTATTCATTTATTAATTCAAGAAGTTTTTTCATGGATACCTTTGGGTCTTCTAAGTATACCATCATGTCATCTGCAAATAAAGATATTTTCAACTATTCTTTGCCTATTCAAATGCCTTTAATATTGTTCTCTGATTGCCATAGCTAAGACTTCCACTACTAAAAGAGCAGTGGAGAAAGTGGGCAGCCTTCCCTAGTACCTGTTTTCAGTGGAAAAGCTTTCAGCTTTTCCCCATTCTGTATAAGGTTAGCTGTAGGTTTTTCATAGATTGCTTTTATTGTGTTCAGAAATGACGCTTCTATACCAATCTTACTGAGAGTCTTAATCATAAAAGGATGTTGTATTTTATCAAATGCTTTCTCTGCATCAATTGAGATGATCATATGGTTTTTATCTTTCTTTCTGTTAATGTGGTGTATTACATTTATGGTCTTGTGTATATTGAACCACGCTTGCATCCCTGGTATAAAACCTACCTGGTCATAATGAATGATCTTTTTTATATGTTGTTGGATAAGATTTGCGAGTATCTTGTTGAGAATTTTTGCATCTGTATTCATCAATGATATTGGTCTGTAGTTTTCATTTTTTGTCATGTCCTTATCTGTTTTGGGGATGAGGATGATGGAGGCTCCATAAAATGAATTTGGAAGGTTTCCTTCCTCTTCAATCTTTAGAAATAATTTTAGTAGGATAGGGGTTAACTCTTCCTTAAAAGTTTTGTAGAATTCAGAAGTGAAGCCATCTGGACCTGGGCTTTTCTTTGTTGGGAGGTTATTTATTACTGATTCAATCTCCCGGCTTGTTATACATCTATTCAGGTTCTCTATGTCCTCCTGATCCAATCTTGGTAGATTATATGCATACAGAAATTTGTCAATCTCCTCCAGGTTATCTTGTTTGTTGGCATATAGTCGCTCATAGTATCCTCTAATGATGTTTTGTATTTTCCTATGTCTGTTGTAATATTGCCTGTTTCATCACATATTTGATTAATCTGGTTTTTTTCTTTCTTCTTCTTAATCAGTCTAGCCAATGGTGTGTTGATCTTGTTAATCTTTTCAAAGAACCAGCTTTTGTTTCATTTATTTTCTGTGTGGTTCGTTTATTTTCTATTTCATTTATTTCTGCACGAACCTTTATTTCTTTTTGCCTGGCATTTTGGGGGTTTGTTTGTTGTTGTTTTTCCAATTCTCTGAGGCATGATGATAAGTTATCTATTTGCCATCTTTCCATCCTTTTCTCATGCTCACTAATTGCTATGAATTTCCCTCTTATGACTGCTTTTGCTGTGTCCCATAGATTCTGGACACTTGTGTATTCATTATCACTTGTTTCCATAAATATTTTTATTTCAGCCTTAATTTCTTCAGTAGTGAAGAAGTCATTCAGAAGTAGGTTGTTCAGTTTCCATGTGTTCGTGTATTTTTAGGGTTGTTTCTTGAAATTAAACTTGAGTTTAATTCCATCATGATCAGAGAAGATGCTGGATACAGTTTCTATGCCTTTGAATCTGTAAAGGCTTGATTTGTGTCCTAACATATGATCTATCTTTGAAAAGGTTCCATGTCGGGGTGAGAAAAATGAATATGTTGTGGATGTAGGGTGGAAAGTTCTATAGATATCTGTCAAGCCCATTCGATTTATAGTATCATTTAAGTCCTGTATCTCTCTATTTATCTTCTGTCTAGAAGATCTGTCTATAGGAGATAATGGGGTGTTGAGATCTCCAACAATTATAGTATTTCTCCCTATCTCACCTTTTAGCTCCAGCAGTCTTTCCTTCACATATTTAGGTGCACCTGAGTTGGGTGCGTAGACATTTATAAGCGTTATGTCTTCTTGCTGGATTACCCCATTTACTATTATATAATGCCCTTCTTTGTCTCTTCTTACAGTCTTTGTCTTGAAGTCTATTTTGTCTGATATCAATACCGCTACTCCAGCCCTTTTTTGATTTCCATTTGCATGGAATATCTTTTTCCAGCCCTTGACTTTTAGTCTACGTATATCTTTATCCATAAGGTGAATTTCTTGTAGCTAACAGATAGAGGGTTTCTGTTTTCTTATCCAGTCAGCCCGTCTATGTCTCTTAACTGGAGAATTTAATCCATTGACATTCAATGTAATCATCGGTATTTCTGTACCTGATCCTATCATTAAGTGAGCCATTTTCTTGGTTGCTTTCTGTTCTCGTATAACTGTGTGTCTGGTTTTTTAGTTTTCCTGGTATAGTACTCCCTTCAGAACCTCTTAAAGAGCTGGTCTGGAGTTGGTAAATTCCTTCAAATTTTGTTTATTCAAGAATGTTTTTATCTTTTTTTCCCATATGAAAGATAATTTTGCCGGGTATAGTATTCTTGGTTGAAATTGTTTTTCACTTAACACTTTGACTGTGCTTCCCCATTCTTTCCTTGCCTGCATTGATTCCACAGAGAGATGTGATGTTAGCCAGATGGGGTGACCTTTGAAAGTAACTTGGCATTTTCCTCTTGCCAAATTTAGTATCTTGTCGTTGTCTGTTGTTTTTGCCAGTCTGGCTATGATGTGCCTTGGAGAGCATTTTCTTGGGTTCATTCTACTTGGGGTCGTATGTATTTCTTGGGTCTGGATATTTGAATGCCTTTCAAGATTTGGAAAGTTTTCTTCCAGGATTTCATGGACTAAATTATCTAGGCTCTTATTATTTTCTTCCTCTTCTGGAATACCAATTATCCGGATATTGGGGCACTTGATGGTATCCAGTATTCCTCGTATATTATCCTCATTTTTCATGGTTGTTTTCTCAATCTTCTTGATGCTTTTTTCTAGGTCAGATGTTTTGTCTTCTACATTAGAGATTCGATCTTCTGCCTGGTCTAACCTACTTTTAATACTTTCAAGGGAGGTTTTGATTTCCTATATCACGTTCTTCAATTCTAGAAGTTCCATCTGGTTCTTGTTTAAGGTATCCATTTCTTTTTTTAAGTCATGAAAGGACTTCCTCATCTCCTGGAGCTCCTTGTCTCTTTTCTCTTCCATCTCAGTTAGTTTGGTCACTACAGATATTCTGAATTCCTTATCAGACATGGCCATGACATCCATTGTATTGACTGTGGGCGATGTAGGCTTGATGATTTCCCTTGAGGGAGAGGCCTTTTGTTGGTTGCTCATATTTCTTGAGCCTCTGTGATTGTTCCTAGTCATCAGGTAATCTATATGTTTCTTCCTAACTTATTTAAGGTATATCTGAGTGTTAAAAACTGTACAGGATTAGAAAATTTATGATTTCTCTTATGGTTTGTCTACCTGTTGCTCATAATTACCATTAACTGTTGCCACTAACCCTGGATAGCCCGAAGTCCTCCCTCTTTCTAAGGAGTGGTGAGCCTCCTACTGACCTAATAAGCAACATCTCAAGAGCAAAAAAAAAAAAAAAAAACAAAATGGAAAAAGGAAATCGCGTGGCGCACGCGCACCGCACGCTATTCAAATCACCAAAATTCAAAGATTCCAAAGGCTAGTGGGAAAGGGTCAGAGGATGAGTGATAGGACCAGGTTGGTCAGACCTGCAGCCTCAGTCCACCTGGTGTCTGGAACTACTGGCTGGATCAAACCAGATTGTGGGTGGGGTTGGTGGGAATTCTCCTTAAATTCCCAGACAACCAACTTGGGGTCCAAGGAGGAGAAACGGTGCAGATGCATGAAGATTCGGAAGGGTCAGGCCTGCAGCCTCAGTCTGTCTGGTGTCTGGAAATACTGGCCAGCTCGATCCGGATTGCAGGTGGGGTGAGGTGGGAGTTCACCTTAAAGTTTCAGACAGCCAACCTGGTGTCCAAGGAGGAGGAACGGTGGGGATGCATGAAGATTCGGAAGGGTCGGGCCTGCAGCCTCAGTCCGCCTCCATATTCGTTCACTTTTTGAAAAAAGCCAGGGTTTTGTTGTTTTTTAGGGCTGAATAGTATTCCATAGAATATATGTGCTACAGTTTTTCAATCCATTCATCTGTACAGGGGCATTTGGGTTGCTTCCATGTCTTAGCAATAGTGAAAAGTGCCACAGTAAACATCGATGTGCAAGCACTTTTCCAATGAAGAATTCTTCTGTCCTCTGGGTAGATGCCAAAGAATGGGATTGCTGGAACATATGGTAGTTCTATTTGTAGACTTTTGAGGAATACCCAAATTGTTATACACAATGGTTGGTCTAATTTACATTCCCACCAGCAGTGTAAGAGAGTTCCCCTTTCACCACACCCCCGCCAACACTTATCATTTTTTTTTTTTAATCTTAGACATTATAATTGGGGTTAGGTGGTATCTCATTGTTTTGATCTGCATTTTCCTTACGATGGGGAATGTTGAGCATTTTTTCATATGCCTTTTGGCTATTCAAATGTCATCTTTAGAGAGTGTTTTTTTCAAATCCTTCTCCCATCTTTTAATAGGGTTCATCATCTTTTTTCCAATCAGCTTCTTTAGCTCCTTGTGTATTCTGGTTATCAGTCCCTTATCTGATGCATAATTTACAAGAATATTTTTCCATTCTGAGGGCTGTTGATTCACACTAATTACTGTGTCTTTTGCCATGCAGAAACTTCTTAGTCTGATGTAATCCCACTTGTCTATTTTGGGGATTATTGACTGTGCTTTGGGGGTCTTATGTAAGAAGTCTTTCCCTACCCCAATGTCTCCCAGAGTATCCCCAGTGTTTTCTAAAAGCAGTTTAATAGTTTGGGGTCTTAGATTTAGATCCTTGATCCACCTTGACTTTATTTTTGTCAAACGTGAGCGGTAGGGGTTCAGATTCATCTTTCTATAGGTGGAAATCCAGTTTTTCCAGCACCATTTGCTGAAGAGGTTTTCCTTTACCCACTGGATTGACTAGTACCCCTTGTAAAAACTCAGTTGACTGAATGATTGGGAATTTATTCCTGTGGACTCAATTCTGTTCCATTGGTCCACATGTCTTTTCCTGTGCCAGTACCATGCTGTTTTGATTACCACAGCTTTGTAGTATATTTTTGGGTCAGGGAGTGAGATGCCGCCCACTCCACTCTTCTTGTGTAGAACTGCTTTGGCAATACGGGGTCTTTTATTATTCCAGACAAATTTTATGATTGTCTTTTCTAGATCTGTGAAGAATGTGTCTGGTACTTTGATTGGCATTGCATTAAATCAGTAGATTAATTTGGGTAGAATTGCCATTTTGGTTATATTAATTCTTCTATCCAGGAACATGGGATGTCCTTCCACTTTTTTTGTGTCATTTTCAATTTCTTTTTTTAGCTTCTCGTAGTTTTCCTTGTGGAGGTCTTTAACTTCTTTGGTTAGTTTTATCCCTAAGTATCTTATACTTTTGGTGGCTATGGTAAATGGAATAACTTTTTTCAGTTCTATCTCCGTCTGCCTGTTGTTTGTATATAAAAATGCTATAGACTTCTGTATATTAATTTTGTATCCTGCAACTTTACTGTATTTGTGCATTACTTCCAGACATTTTTTCATGGAAATCATTGAGTCTTCTATGTACACAATCATGTCATCTGCAAATAGAGAGAGTTTCACCTCTTCTTTTCCTATTTGAATGCCTTTTATTTCTTCCTCTTTTCTGATTGCATTGGCGAGGACTTCCAGTACTATATTGAAAAGGAGTGGAGAAAGTGGGCATTTTTGTCTTGTACCCGTTTTTAGTGGGAAAGCTTTCAGCTTTTCTCCATTCAGGATGATGTTTGTGATGGGTTTTTCATAGATAGCTTTTATTGTGTTGAGAAATGACCCTTGTATGCTGATTTTGCTGAGAGTCTTGATCATAAAGGTACATTGTATCTTATCAAATGCTTTTTCTGCATCAGTCGATGTGACCATATAGTTTTTGTCTTTTTTCCTGTTGATATTGTGTATTACATTTATGTTTTTGCGTATGTTGAACCAACCTTGTATTCCTGGAATAAAACCTACCTGATCATGATGTATAATCTTTTTTATTAGTTGTTGGATACAGTTTGCTAGTATCTTGTTGAGAATCTTTGCATCTATATTCATCAGAGTTATTGGTCTATAGTTTTTCTTCCTTGTCCTTTCCTTATCTGTTTTGAGGATAAGGGTGATAGAGGGTTCATAGAATGAATTAGGGAGAGATTCGCCCTTTTGGATCTTTAGAAATAACTTGAGCAGAAAGGACATTAACTCTTCTTTAAAAGTTTTATAGAACTCAGAGCTGAAACCATCAGGGCCAGGGATTTTGTTTGTTGGAAGGTTATTTATTACAGATTCAATCTCCTGGCTTGTTACAGGCCTATTCAGACTTTCTGTATCCTCCTGGCTCAATCTAGGCAGATTATATGTGTCCAGAAATTTGTCCATCTCATCCAGATTGTGTTGTTTCTTGGCATATAGTTGTTCATAGTACCCTCCAATGATGTTTTGCATTTCTCCTTTGTCTGTTGTTATATTGCCTACTTCATTGCAGGTTTGATTCACCTGGTTCCTTTCTCTCTTCCTCTTAATACATCTCACTAGTGGTATATCAATTTTGTTTATCTTTTCAAAGAGCAAGCGTTTACTTCCATTTATTTTCTGTATAGTTCCTTATTTTCTATTTCATTTATTTCTGCTCAGGTCTTTATTATTTCCTTTCTCCTGGAGTTTTTCAGATTTTTTTTGTTGTTGCTTATCCAAATCTCTGAGTTATAACGTTAGTTAATCCATTTGCCTTCTTTTCATCTTCCTCTTATGAGCACTAATTGCTATAAACTTCCCTCTTATGACTGCTTTGCTGTGTCCCAAAGATTATAGAAACTGGTGTCCTCATTGTCATTGGCTTCCATGAATCTTTTGATTTCAAACTTTATTCCATCAGTAGTTGTAGAGTCATTCAGGAGTAGGTTATTTAGTTTCTATGTATTTGAGTATTTTTGAGCATTTCTCTTGAAATTAAGCTCAAGTTTAATTCCATCATGGTCAGAGAAGATGCTGGAAATAGTTTCTATGCCTTTGAATCTGTAGAGGCTTGCTTTGTGCCCTATGATGTGGTCAATCTTCTAAAACGTTCCATGTGGGGATAAGAAAAAAGTTTACCTCGTGGTTTTTGGATGGAAAGTTCTATAGATGGCTGTTAAGTCCATTTCGTTTATGGTATCATTCAGATTCTTTATCTCTTTATTTATATTTTGTCTAGATGATCTGTCCCGAGTGGATAGTGCAGTGTTCAGGTCTCCAACAATTAGTGTATTGCAGTCTATCTCCCCTTTTAAATCTAACAGTCTTTCCTTCACATATTTGGGTGCTCCTTTGTTAGGCGCATAGATATTTATAAGAGTTATATCTTCTTGATCTATTGATCTTTTTACTATAATACAGTGCCCTTCTTCGTCTCTTCGAACAGTTTTTGTTTTAAAGCCTATTTTGTCAGAAATTAGTATCACAACTCCAGGTCTTTTTTGGTTCCCATTTGCATGGAAAACCTTTTTCCAACCCTTCACCTTCAGTCTATGTGTGTCTTTATCAATGAGGTGGGTTTTTGTGTAGGCAAGAGATAGAGGGTCTCTGTTTTTTTTATCCATTCGGCTAGTCAGTGTCTCTTGATTGGAGAATTTAATCCATTAACATTCAATGTTATTTTCGATGTAACTGGATCTGTTCTGACATTTAAGTTGGTCATTGTCAGAGCAGCCTTTTATTTCTTTGTTTATGTCTGTAAGCTCTTTAGTTTTCCTGGAACAGTACTTTCTTCAGGGTTTCTTGAAGAGCTGGTCTGGTGCTGGCAAATTCTTTCAGGTCTTGTTCGTCTGAGAAGATTTTAATCTTGTTTTCCCATATGAAGGATAATCTTGCAGGATACAATAATCTTGGTTGAAATTGTTTCTCTCTTAGCACTTTCAATACATCTTCCCATTCTTTCCTTGCTTGCATTGTTTCCGTTGAGAGGTCCCATGTTAGCCTGAGGGGATGACCTTTGTATGTCACTTCTCCTTTCTCTCTTGCCAGTTTTAGTATCATGTCTTTATCTGTGGTCTTGGGTAGTCTGGTTAAGATTTGCCTTGGGGAAGATCTTCTGGGGTTGATTCTAACTGGGGTCCTTTGTATTTCTTGGGTCTTGATACTAGGGTGCCTCTCTAGACTCGGGGAAATTTCCTCCCAGGATTTCATGGAATAGATTTTCCATGCCGATATTAGTTTCTTCACTTTCTTGGATGCCAATTATTCTGATATTTGGGCGTCTTATGGAATCTAGTATTTCTTGTATATTATCCTCGTGGGGTTTTTTTTTGGTTATTTTCTCTATCGTTTTGGTGGTTCTTTCTAGGTCAGAAGTTTTATCTTCTACATCAGAGATTCGATCTTCAGCATGGTCTAATCGACTTTTAATACTTTCAAGGGTGTTTTTGATTTCCTCTATTCCAGACTTTATCTCTAATAGCTCCATCTGGTTCTTTCTCAGAATGTCCATTTCTTCTTTCCCATCTTGGAATGACTTTCTCATATCCTGTAGTTCTTTGTTTCTTTTCTGCTCCAACTTGAAGAATCTGTTCACCATAAATGTTCGAAATTCTTTGTCTGACATTTTGGTAACATTGTCCACTAGCATGAAAGATGGCGGGGAGTTACTCTGTACCTTTGATGGAGATATATTTCCTTTTTTATTCATACCTGAGGCTCTTCTTCTACTTCTAGCCATTGGAAGATGTACTAACTTTTAAGTACCTGTTAGGCAAATGTTTCACTGGCTAAGAGTGTGTTTCCCTTTTGTGGGAATTGACGTCTGCCGAAGTCTCTGTTCTGTTGTTTTACTAATGTGGTCTCAAAAAAGATAGTATAGTCAGGTGTCTGAAGAGCAGTATCTCCTTTTTCACAGCTGGTTCTGTATAAGGGAGGAACCCATAGAACGTTATATGACTAGAAAATTTTAGATATCTGATTCTAGACCTAGCTAGTTCCTCTGGCAAGATGGAAGAAAAAGAAGAGAACATAATATAAGAGAAAAGAAAGGAGGAGAGTGGGGAATAAAGAAAAAGTGGCCAGATGCCTTCGGATGTACCAGGCTGCTGGCTGCTACAGCCAAAGGGGCAGTCTGCCTATGGGTCTGGGCAGATCCTGGCCTGGGGGGTCTGGATGGAAAGCAGTAAGGGCAGTGTTGCCCCTGCCTGTCCCTTGCTGGCCAGATGCCTTCAGATGTACCAGGCTGCTGCAAAATCCACAATTTTGATAACTGAAAATTGCTAATTGTTTTGCAGTACTTTATTATACTGAGTGTCTTGTCTTTCTTGGGCTTCAGTTAGCTAATGAATGAATACATTAGACATTTTGGGAATTTAGTTGGGTTTATATATAGCTTGCATTGTAATTCTTTGGTTCTTTACTGTTTCTATTAGCCCATACAATTATTTTAATAAATGTAATATCAATCTACTAACTCTAGAACTGAGTCTACTTATTAATCTTTACATGTTTAATTAAGGTAAATGAATAAATACCAAAAAAAAAAAGGATTTCAAAAAAATATTAAGTGTATTTATCTGTTTATTTGTTGTGATTTTCTTTTTTTTTAGTAAGGATTTTACTATAGGGCACATGTGCTCACCAGAAAGACAGACGGAAAGACAGAAAGTGAGAAATCA
The DNA here is from genome assembly GCA_026018925.1 of Tupaia tana. NCBI lineage: Eukaryota > Metazoa > Chordata > Mammalia > Scandentia > Tupaiidae > Tupaia > Tupaia tana. The sequence continues at coordinate 28,359,957 of JAKSZU010000027.1, forward strand.
TCCCCCGAAGGATGGCCACGTTGCAATCCCTTCTCCTCCATTCTCCTCTCAGGATCTTGGGCACACACACACACGTGCTTGGCGTCAGTTTAAGCCACTGAGTTCAGGACTCAAACCACGGTTGCCTGTATGGGAGTCCAGCGATATAGCCATTATACCAACTCTTTGTCTCTATTTGTTGTGATTTTCAAGTCATGAGTCTAGGATTTTAACCATCATCAGCCCTGTGGTAATCCAGTCCTTCACTACCACAGCACTTGCTGCTCCTATTAGTCAGACTTTTTTTACTCTTTGTATGCTTACAACCCAGGAAGCAAGCAATTTTGAATTTTTTGTCATATATCAACAGTTTCTGAATACATACCTTATAATTTCTAGAAACATGGCTTACTGAGAACATTTTATTAATGTGAAACAGGACAATCTTCTTATAATACCCAAGTAACTTTTGTTCCCCAAAACTTAAAAAGTAGATTAATAAGCTTAACATTAGAATATTTTACCTTTCTTGGAAATGACCCAGAAATATTAGATAATTCAATGTAACATAACTTAAAGATTTTAAATTTTGAAAGGACGTATAAGACCTGGTTCCAAATATTTTAGATATTTTTTTTCCTTTTTTTATTTACATTTTTTAATACATTCAATTACATTATTTAGCTTAGAAGGTGATCATTTCAATATATGAACATTTCTCCCTGGTCGAGTTGATCAGAATATAACAACACTACCTCTCTGCCTCAGCCATGCTGTCTCCATATCCCTCCTCCAAATGTTCTTCCCCAGGCCCCACTCCTCCACACACCTGACATCTGACATCCACATCCACCTCTTGTGTTTGTACATCCTTTAGCCTGTCAATTTCAGTTATAGAGTGTGGATATTTGGTATATATTAAGTGGGACATACAGTGTCTCTCCTTCATAGCCTGGCTTGCTTCACTCAGCTGTGAATCTTCCAAATTCTTCCACTTTCTGTCAAAAGTCAGGGTTTTGTTGTTCTTAATGGCTAAATAGTATTCCATAGAGTATATGTGCCACAGTTTTTCAATCCATTCATCTGTACGGGGGCATTTGGGTTGGTTCCATGTCTTAGCAATCGTGAAAAGTGCCACAATAAACATCAATGTGCAAGCACTTTTCCAATGAGAAATTCTTCTGTCCTTTGGGTAGATGCCAAGAAATGGGATTGCTGGATCATATGGCAGTTCTATTTGTAGATTTTTGAGGAATCTCCACATTGTTCTCCACAGTGGTTGGACTAATTTACATTCCCACCAGCAGTGTAAGAGAGTTCCCCTTTCACCACAACCCTGCCAACACTTATCATTTTTTGTTTTTTTAATCTTAGCCATTCTGACTGTGTTTAGGTGGTATCTCATTGTTGTTTTGATCTGCATTTCCCTTACGATGAGGGATGTTGAGCATTTTTTCATATGCCTTCTGGCTATTCGTATGTCATCTTTAGTGAGTGTTCTTTTCAACTCCTTCTCCCATCTTTTAATAGGGTTCATCATCTTTTTTCTAAACAGCTTCTTTAGTTCCTTATGTATTCTGGTTATTAATCCCTTATCTGATGCATAATTTACAAAAATATTTTTCCATTCTGAGGGCTGTCAATTAACACTTATTACTGTGTCTTTTGCCATGCAGAAACTTCTTAGTCTGATGTAATCCCACTTGTCTATTTTGGGGATTATCGACTGTGCTTTGGGGGTCTTATGTAAGAAGTCTTTCCCTACCCCAATGTCTCCCAGAGTTTCCCCTGTGTTTTCTAGAAGCAGTTTAATTGTTTGGGGTCTTAGATTTAGATCCTTGATCCACCTTGACTTTATTTTTGTCAAAGGTGAGAGGTAGGGGTTCAGATTCATCTTCCTACAGGTGGTAATCCAGTTTTTCCAACACTATTTGCTGAAGAGGTTTTCCTTTACCCACTGGATTGACTGGTACCCCTTGTCAAAAATCAGTTGAATGAATGATTCGGAATTTATTCCTGAAGACTCAATTTTGTTCCATTAGTCCACATGTCTGCTCCTGTGCCAGTACCATGCTCTTTTGTTTACCACAGCTTTGTAGTATATTTTTGGGTCAGGGAGTGAGATGCCGCCCACTCCACTCTTCTTTTGTAGAATTGCTATGGCAATGCAGGGTCTGAGAAAGGCACATTCAATGTTCTATGGATACCTTGGGTATTTTATTTTATTTCTTTTTTTCTTTATTTTATTTTATTTCTTCTTTTTTGGGGGGATCAACCCTTGGATATTTGTGTCTTACTTTGAACTGTACTCATGGGAAGGAAATATCTTGGGCAAACTTGCGTAATTCTTTGGGATCAAAGATTTCCATCAGAATAAAGAAAAGCAAGGGGGCACCACATGATTTTACTGCAGATGGCTGATTCACCCAGGGATAACAACTGAACAACCCAAATGCTGTAAAAGGCCACTGGATATTGTCTTAGGACCAGCTTAATCACCCTACCTTACATCCCTTTCCTTTTAAAGTCCCCAGCCCTTACTCTTCAGAGCCTATGCCTGAAGAGACTTCCATCTGGCTCTTTTCCTCATTTTGGAAAGTGAATAATAAACCTTTTCTATTCACTTACTTTCTGAGTCTGTGAATTATTTCATAGCCTGCAACACAGATTACCCTAACAAATTACATGAAAAGATTATTTATAAACATCCAAATTAGCTCTGGAGGGACCAGCAGTTAGCATAATGGCTATGTTGCTGGACTCCCACGTAGTCGACTGTGGTTCGAGTCCCAGACCCGGTGGCTTAAACTCATGCCAGGCGCGTGTGTGTGCGTGCCTGAGATCCCGAGAGGAGAATGGAGGAGAAGGGATTGCAGTGTGGCCATTCCCCCCCAGGGGGTGATTTCTCACTTTCTATCTCGCTGTCTCTCTCTCTCTCTCTCTGTCTGGTGAGCGCACGTGCCCTATAGCAAAAACCTCCAAAAACAAAAAACAAAAAAAAACATAAATTAGCTCTGGAAGAGTTTAGGATTCTATTTATTTTTAAAGCCACAGCAATACGGTAGAAGAAAAAGTCTGAGAGTGACTAGACAGAAAGGATCTCTGGGGAACCAACATAACTGTCATATCAGCAGATGGTGAGGAACAAAACAGAAGAAAGACTGTACCCCTCCAAGATAGAGAACAATTAACTGGGGCCAGCTGGTGGTGTGGTGGTTAAGGTGTTTGATTCCCACATGGCTGACCACCCTCTGAGTCCCAGACTTAGCAGCTTGAAAATCACTGTGTGTGCATGCCCAGAATCCCATGAGAAGAATGGTTGAAAAGGGGTTGTGGTTTGCCATCCTTCCTAGAGTGTGACTTCTAACTTTCCCTCAGTCTCTCATGCTCTATAGTAAAAATGAACATTTTATATATATATATATTCATCTATTACTTGTAAATCAGAAATTGTAAAATAAATACATGTTTTTGTTTCATTATGGGATCTTTCAACAAGCTTCTCAGTTAAATTGAATTATTTAAATATTAATATATTTCATTTTATGAAAATATTTTGACTATGTAACTGAGTGATTAGGACACTTAATGTTTCACCAGTAGACTAAATTGAAGTAACATGTAAAATTCTATTACTACCAAAAAGAAGAAAAATCTCCACGGTAGTTATATTAATTTACATGTTTACCAACAGTGTAGGAGTGTTACCTTTTCACTATAGCCCAGTCAGCACTTATGATTTTTGTATTTACTTTAGCCATTCTAACTGAAGTTAAGTGGTATCTTATTGTGCTTTTTTGGGTATTTATATGTCCTCCTTGGAGAGCTCTCTTCAGCTCATTTTCCCATCTTTTAACTGAAATGATTATTTTTTTGTGGGAAAGCTGCTTATCAGTCCCTTATCTGAAGTATAGTTGGCAAACATATTCTCTCCCTCTGAGGGTTGTCTTTTCACTGTAGTTATTATTTCTCTTGTTGTACAAAAGCTTTTTAGTGTAATGTAGTCCCACTTTTATATTTTAGGGACTATTGCCTGTGCTTTGAAAGTCTTCTTTAAGAAGTCTTTGCCCACTCCAAGTCTCTAAGAGCTTTCCCTGTGTGGGGCCAGCAGTTAGTGTAATGGGACTCCCATGTAGTCGACCACGGTTTGTGTCCCAGACCCGGTGGCTTAAAACTCACACTGGGCGCGTGTGCGTGCGTGCCCAAGATTCCGAGAGGAGAATGGAGGAGAAGGGATTGCGGCGTGGCCATCCCCCCTGGGGGGTGATTTCTCACTTTCTGTCTCTCTGTCTCTCTCTCTCTGTCTGGCAAGCGCACACGCCCTATAGCAAAAAAATCTCTCCAAAAAAAAAGAAGAGTTTCTCCTGTGTTTTCCACCAGTAGTTGTATAATTCCACTGTTAAGTATTTAATCAAAGGATAGGGAAACTCTCATTTGGGAAAAAAAACTTGCACATCCATGTTTATTGCAGCACTATTTAAAATTGCTAGGACATGAAATCAACCCAAGTATCCAAAACTAGACAAGTGGGTTCAAAAATGTGGCATATGTACTTTATGAAATACTACTCAGCCATAAAGAAACAATGAGACCTTGATAATTGACACAAAATGGACAAATATGGAAGACTTAATGCTAAGTGAAGCAAGCCAGACTATGAAAGACAGTCTTTGTAAGTCTCTGCTCAATACATACCAAATGTTTGTACTCTATAGTGGATATTAACAGATTGGATGATATAACAGCAGGGAGGGCAACTGTAGATACTAGGGATAGTAAGAGAGGGGTGATAGGGATGGGAATAGGGGAGGGAGGGAGTTGTACAGGAAAAAAACTATCAATATGCTTAATTGACACAAACGTGTAAAATTATTTGCTGATGATAATGTACATGATTATGTCTTTGTCATGGTTAATATGCACTATATTTGTGCTAAGAAAAACTGTGTTGTACACTGTAAATATGAATAGTGATTAAGTGTAAATAATAAATATATATATTTAACAAACAAGAAGAAAGATCGGGATCTGTATCCAACCACATGTAGGAATCACCACATCATCAAGTGGCCTGCCACGACCAAAATTCCAAAGACTTATCTATTAAAGAACTCGAAAACCCTTGAAGTCACTGTACATCTCTCCTCTTACCAGTGAGAATCTTTCAGTGTTCACCTTTGCAGATTCCAGTGACTTGTTCTGCAGAGAATCCTAGAAAATTTTGTGGCTTAGAAAATTAATGGCCGGGGGAACCAGCAGTTAGCGTAATGGCTATGTCCCTGGACTCCCACGTAGTCGACCGCGGTTCGCGTCCCGGACCCTGTGGCTTAAAACTCATGCCGGGCGTGTGTGTGTGTGTGTGCCCAAGATCCTGAGAGGAGAATGGAGGAGAAGGGATTGCGGTGTGACCATCCCTCCTGGGGGGTGATTTCTCGCTTTCTGTCTCTATGTCTCTCTCTGTCTGTCTGGCGAGCACACGCGCCCTATAGTGAAAATCTCTCCAAAAAAAAAAAGAAAAAAGAAAGAAAGAAAAGAAAAGAAAACCAATGTCCAGGGGCCAGCAGATGGGATAATGGTTACATCGCTGGATCCTCATGTAGTTGACCATGGTTCAAGTACCAGACCTAGCAGTTTAAACTCACACTGGGTGGGTGTGTTTGCATGCCCAAGATCCTGAGAGGAGAATGGAGAAGAGACTGTGGCATGGCCCTGCCTCTGGGTGGTGATTTATCACTTTCTTTCTGTTTCTCGGTGTCTCACTATCTTTCTAGGAAGCACACATGCCCTATGGCAAAACAAACAAACAAACAAACAAACAAAATCACATAAACACACACACACAAACCTCTCAAGGAAACCAATAATCATGCACATCAGCAGCATACCAGCAGCAAACCCCATGAAGCTTTCATTGCCAAGAGCTCCCAATTTTTTCTACCTTTTTTCCACTTCTTTTACTCTTGAGTCAACCTCCTGAGCAACTCATGTTGCTCTTAGACCTGGAATCACTAAAAGCAAGATGACTATTGCCCTGTGGTTGCTCAGAGAACCAACTTACTCATTTTTATAGACCCCAGGTAATTTACCCACCAACCCAAATCTGGAGTCACCTGCACTGCTTCTGCTATGAGTATTCTGACCCAGGAACCAAGCTCAAAAACTTTATGTTCTCCAGGTGCCTACGCCAGCACCCATCCTCGTTGAAACAACCAAATCTGCTGCTTCTGTGGGTACTCTGATCCAGGGACCCAGGGCAGCTACTGTATGCATGCTCATAAACAACCTCAGTGTGTCCCCCCACCACCACCACTATAAGCTATGGTCTGACTACAGTGCATGCTCAAGTTTTACAGACTTTTTTTTGTGTAAATTAAGACAAAAACTTAAGTCTCCCTGGAGTTTCTTTTTCACACAGTTCAGCCAGTCCTGATGGAAATGTAAATATCTAAGAGTTAATCCAATTAACTCAATTAAAACAGTAAAAAGGGAGGTGGCCTGGCTGGCCAGGGCAGGGGCATGGGATGCACACCACTGCAGCACAGCCCCTAACAATTTATGTCTTTACTTGATTTATGCATACTTTGCTGTTAAGAATGTAACCTAACCCTGCATTTGGTGATGGCTTAGACCATTCTCCACCTGTGTTTTGTTTTTGTTCCCCAAATCCTGTGTTTCACCTATTCACCTTTTTGCCCTTACTCCTTGGAAACCACTAATCTTTTCTCTATCTCCATCATTTTGTCTTTTTTTGAATATTACATAATTAGAAGAATATATTATGTAGCCTTTTGATATAGGCTTCTCTCACTCAGTATATAGATTTACATTTTTATGTTTCTTCATGTTTCAATAGTTCAGTTTTATTTTACTGCTGAACAATAATAGTGTCTTAGTTCACCATTTTAGTCAAAATGTCTTGCTTGGTCTATGTTTTAGAAATTATTAATAAATCTGCCCAAAAAATATGTATGTAAGTTTTTGTGACGATATGTTCATTCAGCTCTTCTCAATAAATATGGAATTTAGTTTCTACATCGCATGGTAAAAGTGGGATTTCTTGGGAACAGCAGGTGGCGTGGTGGTTAAGGTGCTGGGCACTCCCCCATGGCCTACCATGGTTCAAGTCCTGGGCATGGTGGCTTGCTTTCTCACTTTCCCTCTCTCTGCATATGTCTCTTTCTGGTCAAATTAAAATAAATGAAAAAATAAATAAAATTAAATAATTCTTTTAAAAAGTCGGATTTCCTTTGTAATAGAATGCCAAAAAAAAAATTTCTTGTTTTTTTTTTCTTTTTTTTGGAGAGGTTTTTGCTATAGGCACGTGTGCTTGCCAGACAGACAGAGAGAGACAGAGAGATAGAAAGCGAGAAATCATCCCCCAGGGGGGATGGCCACGCCGCAATCCCTTCTCCTCCATTCTCCTCTCAGGATCTTGGGCATGCACACACACGCGCCCGGCGCGAGTTTAAGCCGCCGGGTCCGGGACTTGAACCGCGTTCGACTACGTGGGAGTCCAGTGACATAGCCATTAGGCTAACTGCTGGTCCCATCAAGTTATTCTTTTTTTAAAAAATATATTTACTGGGGCCAGCAGAAAACATAGTGGTATGTCACCGGATTCCCACATGGCTGACTATGGCTCGAGTTCTGGACTTCATGGCTTGAATCTCCTGCCAGGTGCATGTATATGTGAGCCCCAAATCCTAGAAGGATAATGGAGAAGGGATTGTGGTATGGCTATCCTCTAAAGGAGTGATTTCTCACTTTGCCTCTCACTGTCTCTATTTTTTCCTCTCTCTCCAGCAAGTGCACACACCATTAGCCAAAAACCTCTAAAAAATAATTTAATTTAATTTAATTTAATTTAATTTAATTTAAGTATATATTTTTCTCTATGAGAGAGAAGGATGGGGAGAGAGAGAGGTATCCCCAACAGGGTCTGCAGGCCATGTTCACCCTAAGCCTCTGCTATTCTGGATCACAGGCTCATGCACAACCTGCATGTACAGAGAGGCCTTGAGACTTGCATTAAGACTCCTTGGTAACTACCCAAAGGACAGAAGAATACATAATCAAAAAAGTGCTTGCACATTGATGTTTATTGTGGCACTGTTCACAATTGCTAAGTCATGGAAACAACCCAAATGCTCATGAACAGATGAATGTATAGAAAAACTGTGGCATATGTACTCAATGGAATACTATTCAGCCATAAAAACCAACAAATCCCTGGCTTTTGACAGGAAGTGGATGAATATGGAAGATTTACTGCTGCGTGAAACAAGCCAGGCTATGAAGGAGAGGCATTGTACGTCCCCACTTAATATATACTGAGTGTCCTCACTCTATGATTGAAACTAATTGACTAAAGGATATAGGAACACAGTATATAGATGTAAATACCAGATATAGTGTGTGTGAAAGAGTACGGTCTGAGGAAGGACATTTAGAAGAAAAATAGGGAGGCAAAGCATTAATGGCACAAAGAAATGTGGTATTATCTCTTGAAGATATTTTGTAGTTTTATCAACTGTACTAGGGAGAAATGTCCACCTGTTGAAATATCCATTTTGTAAGCCAACTGTGATTGAATGTATAAAAGAAAATAAAATGAAAAATAAATAAATAAACAAACAAATAAGTAAATAATAAATAGATCTTTTATGAGTCCAGCATGATAAAATGTTCCATTACTGCTCTACCAGCTGGCTTGTTTCTGATAATGTCCATATTATTTATTACATTTACAACTGATAAGCTATCAATAGTTTAAAAATATGGGCAACAAAGATTTGAACTTTGTATGTTTTCTATATATTTTTAATAAGATATAATACACATGTCATAAAACGTAACACATTAACCATTTCATGGTTTACAATTTATTGTATTTTGTTTATTTACAATGTTGTGCAACCATCACTAATATCCAATTTTAGAACACTTGCATCATCTCCCCAAGAAGGCCATAACCGTTAAGCAGTAACTTCATTCTTCTCCACTTTAAAGTCTTTGACAAACATGAATCTCTACAGATTTGCCTATCCCAGATATTTTATACAAGTAGAATTATACCCTATGTGTCCTTGTGTCTGACTTTATTCACTGACCATGATTCTTTTGATATCCTTCTATGTTGTTTCACATATTAGTACTTTCTTTTTACAGTTGAATAATATTTCATTCCATGACCATACCAGTTGATTCAACTAGTCACCCATTGATGAACATTTGAATTATTTCCCCTTTTTTGATATTTCAAATAATGTTTCCATGAACATGAATGCACAACTTACTGTGTGAACATATGCTCTTGCTGCTTCTGGGTATATACTTGAAAATGGAATTACTGGACCATATGGTAACCTATGGAGGAACTGCCAAAATGTTTCCCATAATTGCTAAATAATTTTACAAAATCCCACCACTACTGTATGAAATCTTCAATTCCTCTACATTTTCACCTCAATTTCTCTATCTTTTAAAAATATATCCATCCTAGTAGATAAAAGTAATATCTCATTATGGTTTTATTTGCTGAGCAACCTTGCAGATGCTCAATGGCCACTTATATGATGTGTTGTTTTTACCAATAATTGTGATTGTCTGTTATAGAGAGTATTTTTCTAAGTTAGCTTATTATTTAAAAAATTTACAAGGGTACAAAATGATTGACTTAATAAATGTGGTCATGTCATTTGATTGTGTATATTAAAAATCATGACTCAATTGTCTAATTAACACGTTCTATATTTCTAAAATAAAGCATTCTCAGGTGTTTTACATTCTTACACACTCATTTTATATTCAAAACTATAATGTACATTGGCTTAGTTTTAATGTTTTGTTGTAATGATAGATAATAGTCACATAATATAGTTTTATGTCTTCCCTTCTTTTCTCTGCTTTATAAGTTTGCTTTTTGAAAATAAATTTTAAAGAGAAAAATCTAAAACCTAACAATGTTTTTTAAAAACTTATTTAAAGTAATCATAATTTTAGTTAGTTTTTAAAACATAGAATTTATTTATTGTTTTGCTATTTTAATTTTTCTTATTCAATTTTGTATATTTTGCACAAATTATATTTTTCAGTTTTAAAACTTATTAGGATAATGATGTTTATATTTGTCTATATCTATAAAGAGCTTAAATAATATTCCTTATTAAAGTTTGTTTCTTGGGACCAGAAGATGGTGTAATGGTTACATTGCTGGACTCCCATGTAGTCAACTGCAGTTCAAGTCCTAGACATGGTAGCTTAAAACTCACGCTGGGCACATGTGCTTGTGTGTCCAAATTCTTGAGAACAGATTGGAGGAGAGGGGATTGTGGTGTGGCCATCAACCTTGAGGGGGTGATCTCTCATTTTCTATCTCTCTGTCTCTCCAGCAAGCACATGTGCCCTATAGCAAAAACCTCTGTTTATAAAATGTTTGTTTCTTTACATCATGAGTGAGAGAAAGAGAGAGAGAAAGAGAAACAGAAGTACAACACCCTGGCAGACTCTTGATATAGTGATCCATCCCAGCCTCAACCAACCCCTGATCATGCACACACATATGCCTGACATACCCAGAGGAGGGTTCAAACACAAACTGATCACCTTCCCATGTGTGTCTGCCTTACAGACAGTTGCATTTTACTAAGGGTTTTAAAAACCAGTTTTCTTTTAGTCTTAGTATTAATATTTGAAACTGATTTTAATATTTAGCCTCATATTAATCAACCTGGCCTTGAATTTTAGTAAAAACACATATTTTGTTTTTAGTTTGTAATATAGTTTGTGCCAGAGAAAGACAGGGGAGAAAGTGAGAGATCACCCTCCAAACTGAATGGCCAAACCACTATCCCTTCTCCTCCCCATTCTTCTTTCAAGATATTTTTGGACATGAAGGTCCATGCACCCAGTGTATTTTCCAAGTTTCCAGGTCTGGCACCCAAACTGTGCAGTTGGAATATAGTCACCTAAGCCACCATGCTGCCTGGCTGGCCCTAATAAAAAAATCTTTTAATATGATTTGTGTGCCCACTTTGCCTAACAGGAGGATTCTACTATTACATAAAAACATGTGAAATATGGTGCTGTCATCTCACCAAAAAAGTACATATTTATATTGGCTAGCTTTCTTTGTAAGACTTAAAACAAAATTTACAAGCCTTTTCTTTGCTATCCTGCAGGGTCTGATATATCATTTTTCCCTCTAGCTCCATCCTGGGGCACATGCAGTAGAACCACTATTTTTCCTTCTCATTTTCTTAATTAATAATTAGTCAGGATTTGCCATGCCATTAAACTTGTACTTCTTGCACTTTTATGTCTAGTTAATTCTAGGGCATTTAAAATTAATCAGTATTAAGATAAGTAATCATATTGGCTTTACATTGTTTCCAAATTACTATAGGGCACATTTATTATGAATTGTTATCCTCTTGGACCAGCAGTTAGCATAATGGCTATGCCACTGGACTCCCACGTAGTTGACCGCAGTTTGAGTCCCGGACCCGGTGGCTTAAACTCACATCAGGCGTGTGTGCGTGTATGCCCAAGACCCGAGAGGAGAATGGAGGAGAAGGGATTGCGGCGTGACCATCCCCCCTGGGGGGTGATTTCTCACTTTCTATCTCTCTGTCTCTCTCTGTCTGTCTGGTGAGCACACGCACCCTATAGCAAAAACCTCTCCAAAAAAAAAAAAATATTATCTTCTAAAGCTCTCCATTTCAGCATATATCAGTAGGTAATTCACATCCCGTCATCTATGTAACTGCATATTTCAGAGGTAAAACCCAGCAAGGAAAAAATAAATAACTTTGTGCTGTAGGAAAAAGGAAAGAAAAAAGAATACAAACTACACAAAATGCACAGCTATCTGACCAGCTCAGAGAACTGTGTCTTTCTCCTGTAGCAGGCAGAGCCAAGCCTGGATATCCTAGGGTCACGACTCATGAGAACAAAGGGGCTTATTGTAGGGAAACAAGAAGTGATTAGTGAAGAGATGGTCACCATCCACCTACTGAGGTTATAAAAAGACATACATAATGAAAAGACTGTGGAGAGGGTGTAAAATGATGCACAGGTGCTCACTAGGATAAGGATGCTCTGGGAGGCCCTGGACTCGGGGGATGGTTTCGGGGAGAGGTTGGTCCCATGAATGTGTTGGACTCGCTGCTTGTGCCTGTACAGGATCACAGCCATGGAGCCACTGGTCCAGGTCATGAGTCCCAAACACAAAACATCGTAGAATGAAAACAGTAAGGTATGCAGTGGCTGTGCAGCCCTATTGCTAACAGTCCAAGAACAGTATCCATAATCAATTTTCATAGTGCCATTTTTGCTGTTCCACTTGCCAGTCATATACATATGAACAGGGATATTGACCAACATGTTCAAGATCCAGCACAGGATGCTGAAAGGTCTAATGTATTTGGGAGCTTGTAGCTTCAGCTCTGCCCACCTACTGTTCCTGGGGCTCATGATGATGGCCTGGAAAATACTCAAGAGGCAAGTGCTTCCCATAGACACACCTCTGCCCACTCTGTGAATATAGAAGAGAAATTTGCACTCAATATTACTGAGGTATTGCTTCAACACAAAAGTGGTCAGTGCATGTGGGATTCCTTTAAAGAGTATGACCAAGGAGTTGGCGACAGCCAGGTGCTTGATAATCAGATCTGTAGACCTCAAAGTGAATCCAGTGATATAGAAGAAACTGTAATGGTAAAGAAGAAAGAGATTTCCCAGGAATCCAACTATGGTTTGGCATAAGAATATCACTCCTATCGACAATTCACTGGAGGCCATGTGTCATTTTCCAAGGACTGATAATCCCCTTTGGAGTGAGAGGATCCTGCATGGAAATATGAGGGCAGTTTTGCTGGGGTGATTGAAATACACTATTGTCCACTTACTGTTTCCAACCATAAAATTCTTACTGAAAGCTATTTTCCTTTTTTGGAGAGTTTTTCCTATAAAGAGAAAACAACAAAACCCTGGAACTTGATAGAAAGTGTATGACTATGGAAGATTTGTTGCTGAGTGATGCAAGTCAGGCTATAAAAGAGAGACACTGTATTTCTCCACTTAATACATACCAACTGTCCGCACTCTGGTAGAGACTGAAAGAGTAGAGGACATAAAAGCATTGAAAATTGTTATGGACACTTGAGACAAAGTGCAAGAAGAGTGAGGGAGGAAAAGAGCACTGGAAAGGAAATTTGGGGAAATAAATAGAGAGGTAAGATATTTGTGGGACACAGGTATAGTTTATTATCTGTTAAGGAGAATGTGTATAGTATTCTCAACTGGACTGAGGTGTATATCATGCTGGGTAAAGTCTCTTTACAATCTAAATTATGTATAGTGATTGAATGTATAAATAATAATAATAATAAAAGTAAAAAGATTTTCTGAGTATCCACATGCTGTGACTGAAACTGATTGACTAAAGAATATAAAAACACAGTAAATGGATGTAAATACCAGATATAATGTGTGTAAAAGAGTAGGGTCTGAGGAAGGACATTTAGAATAAAAATAGAGAGGCAAAGCATTAATGGGACAAAGAAATGTGGTATTATCTGTTGAAGATATTTTATAGTTTTATCAACTGGACTAGGGAGAAATGTCCACAATTTGAAATATTCACTTTGTAAGCTAAATAATGTAATTCAATATATAAAAGAACATGAAATTTTAAAAAATGTAAATGAGAAAGAAAAAGAAAAAAAAATCCTCTACCACTGAAATAGTGTTAGTGGTATAAAAATGAAAAGAAAAAAATAGTAAATTCTCTCGTTAGAAAGCAATATAAGAATGAGGTAGCTATGTAAAGGATATCATTAAAACATTAGGCAAAATTTGAATAAAATTTGTAGATTATGTAAACATATTGTAAAAATATCCATTTTTACATTATGTCCATTTTTGGACATTTTGTAAATTTTTTATGGTTATATAAGGGAATGTCCTTGTTTTTAAGTAGTACATGTCAACATATTTAGAGGTAAAGGGATATTTCATCTATATGTTACTATCAAATGGTTCAGAAAAATTGAATGATTCAGAAAGAGTCAGAGAACAAAAGTTAGGTAGTTAACATTTGAGGAATCTAGGCCATATTGGGATTTTTATCCTAGTCTTGTAAAATGTCAAGTTTGTAATTATTTCAAAGTAGAATGTCTTCATAAATATGCTCACACTACAAATTAAAAAGTAATCAGCTAAAAAAGTTACTATATTAGTGTTTTAAATACGCTACTTAAATCTTATATATAAAGGGCTTTTTAAAATATTTATATTTATTTATTTATTTTAATATACATTCAATGACATTATTTAGCTTATGAAGTGAACATTTCAATATGTGATCATTTCTCCCTAGTCCAGTTGATCAAAATATCTTCAACAGATTACACTACATCTCCCAGTCCTGTCAATGCTCTGCCTCTGTATCCCTCCTCCAAATGTCCTTCCCTAGGCCCCTCTCCTCCACACACACCACATCATCTCTTGTGTTTGTATATCTTTTAGTCAATCAGTTTCGGTCATAGAGTGCAGACACTTGGTATATATTAAGTGGGGGCATACAATGTCTCTCCTTCATAGCCTGGCTTCCTTCATTCAGCAGTAAATTTTCCATATTCTTCCATTTTCTGTCAAAAGTCAGGATTTTGTTGTTTTTTATGGCTGAATAGTATTCCATAGAGTATATGTGCCACAGTTTTTTAATCCATTTATCTATAAGGGGGCATTTGGGTTGGTTCCATGTCTTAGCAATCACGAATAGTGCTGCAATAAGAGCTTTTTTATTTCTGTTTTACAGTTTAAGAGATCTAATTTACTGATGATAGTTCGGTAAAAGACAGTTTAAAAATCAGTTCTTTGCAAGATACAGAGTCAGGAAATGACTATGATCTAAACCACTATGTATTCACAGTTCTGTTATGGTTATTTTCTTCTAATATGCTACCTATTTTATGCTTTTTGTATATAGTGCCAGTTTTTAAAGCAAAGTTATAGTTTTGAAACAAAATTGTGATGAGAAAGCATTTAATATATTGATAAATATAATTGTTGATTTAATTGCAAATACATAATAATATACAGACCCAAGTAGGACATACATGCCATGATTTTCATGTAATGTTAAAGAATAATAAAAAGCAATTAGAATTTATTAAATTAATTAAGTTATGTTACAATTAAAAGTATTTTTTTAGCTTTAATTAAGAGCACACCATGAAATGACTTTGTGCTAAGCAATATAATATGAAATATGAATAACAGATAAAATATTCCAATGAAGAAATTAAATGATCATTAATTAAAGAGATTGTTAGTATTTATTTGTGAGTGTAAAAATATCAAGGTTACTTCGATATCAAAATTGTTTAATTTATAAAACATAAATCCATTATGTTTTGTAAAAAAGTGGATATTTTTTTAGCTTTAATTAAGAGCACACCATGAAATGACTTTGTGCTAAGCAATATAATATGAAATATGAATAACAGATAAAATATTCCAATGAAGAAATTAAATGATCATTAATTAAAGAGATTGTTAGTATTTATTTGTGAGTGTAAAAATATCAAGGTTACTTTGATATCAAAATTGTTTAATTTATAAAACATAAATCCATTATGTTTTGTAAAAAAGTGGATATTGGGGAAATTATTTTCTACATAAATTTGAAAAGTATTAAAGTAAACATTGAGTTTGGGAATGACATTAAGACAATTTTTTACAGCAAGAAAACATTAAAACAATTTAATTCTAAAAAGTGCTGAAGACCAGGGCTTTTTTCTAATATGAAAAACCTGAGTTTATCAAGTTACCTTTGCTTTAGTCTCCTTTCTGGACTTCAAGAGGGGAAAGAGTCTCATCATGATAAATTGATAACAAATGCTTTCAGCTGTGTTGATGTACAGTGATTAAATATACAAAATAAATTTTAACAAAATAATTTATTAAAATTTTTTGTCACCACACAGTTCCTGTCTCTATTAAATATGTAATATGCCAAGAGAAGATTAAAAAGCTATATTAATTATTTCTGAATAGTGTAAGATAATTCAATCAGCTACAACATACACTGTCACAGGAACTAAAGTACTATAGGCATACTCTACTAATACTGGAAATGTCCCTGACACTGTAGAAAATAAAAATTAGCTAAAAGAGATACATATTTTAGTTTTTGGGGTTTTTTTTTAACATCAAAAACTAACAATGATGAACAGTAAGGATTGTGTTCAATTAAGTTAGGAGAAGTTAGAGACTGGCCTATAGCCTTGGACCCACATGCAAGTTCAGGACATGACTCAGTAACTATTTCTTTCTGGCTTTGACAGTAGCTCTGTATCTAACCCCAAAGAATCCATATTCCAGGAAGAAACACTTACTTTGCCTCCTGATACACCTCCTTCCCATTCATACTCTTCTGGCATACCAAAATATATAATACCCACCTGTTTTCTTTCTGCTCTCAAATCAAAGGGCCCAAGGTGATTCAGGAAAGACAGTGAGTGTGAAGAGGCAGCCAGGCCTGGGATATGGGGCTCTGATCCTGTGATCTCACCTCCCCACAGGACTGCAATTATGATTTCACCTGTAGCAACAATGACTGGGCCCACTTGGGAAGGTGAAGGTATTTTGGAAACTTTGGCCCCAGTTACCAATTACTCAAAACACTGACAAATTTCAGTGAGCTTCTCCAGAGAAATGAGGGCTTGGGAGACGTTTTTTATTCCCTGATCTCTGGAGGCAGATGCCCTCACATGGAGGGAGCATAAAATGCAGATTTCTTACACATGAGAGATTGAGAGCAAGCCTGTGCCTCCTACCAATTTTCCCCTTCCTAAAGATGTGCTCCTGATGAAATTCTAATTTGTATCTAAACTTCCATTTCATTTCAAATACAGAAATGGGATCAGACAGATCTTGAAAGGACTTATCAATATGTTGCAGTACCAATAATATAGTCACATATTGATACCAAAATACATAAAAATACGATTTACATCTTCGTGCAAATTACAATACAAATGTGGATTATATGTATTCAAAATATATATTTTATCGATATAATCTATAAAAATAGAGGTTATAAACTGTTGTGTATTCATAAATGTCACATAAACATTCATCAAAGAATCTCCTCCCACAGAAAATAGCACCAGGTTCACATAGCATAGAGGAAAAATCAACTTATGTACTAATTAATAAACCAATGCTACTTAAACTATAATATTTAAGAATCTTCCCAATAGATTTTAGGGAGGATATATATGAGTTATGTGGAATGCTTCCAAGAGCAAGCCATACAGAACATGATAGAAAACTAGGCTAGAGGAATATAAAAGTAAAAGCTTTAAATATTAGAAACCTTTGTGTCAAAACATCAAAATATTTTATCACACTCAATCACCCTTTAAGCCAGGAATGCAAATAAGATTCAGCCTTAGGAAATTCATTAACACACTTAATAACATTACAGAAGTAATGAGCATGCCATGTGTTCATGATCATAATACAAAAAAGACATTAGCAGGATATCCATGTTCCTTGTTGCTTGCTGTCCTGAAAAAGGTGATTGTAGGGAAATGAACCTGAGGCTCCTGCTGCTGAGCTTTCATTTGTGTCTGAGGGAGTGGGTGGTGAGCAAGAAGAATCTGCAGCAGCTCATCTTTAGCGACTCTCCAGTTGACCTCCAAGTGACACTCCTGCCACTGTCCTTGGTTGGAGCATTTGATACTGGGCAACAAAGAAATAGTTATGGAGAAGTCCAGTCCACTGCTTATAGAGTGGGAGATTGAGAGGCAGTATTCTGCTTTGCTGAATAAAGCACCAGAATATTTACACTAGTTTTTTATGGCAGGAATTCTTCCTGTAGTCATGGTGGAGTAGATGTAAGTGAAAAGCCCTAGGAAGTGTTTTATAATCAAAATGATATTCAACACAAAGTATTATCTCTGAACTTCAATGAATTCACACTAAAATTCATCATGTGGATGCTCATGAAACTTTGAGTGATGGAATGGTTTTCCATGTCATAGGTTGGCTATCTAACAGTGGACAGACAGGAAGTCCATGCAAACCGTTGTTCTCGCTCCCTAAAGGTCTATTCCAAGTAAATTTTATGTTCACAGTGATATGCTTTGTAATAAAGATGAATTATTTGGTGGTTCTGAAGCAGAATTTGTTGAAGAATCTAAAGATGAAGTAGAAGATGAACAAGAAAAAAAGGCAACCATCTCTTGAACCTGTGCAAGAAAATGTTAACTGTAGTTGTTATGAAGCTCACCTTGTGAGTAACAGCCTTTGGAAAAATCCTCTCATGAACCTGAACCTGAACAAAAATCTGAAAAAGAGTCTTAAGAATTGAAATTGCAAGTGGAGGAGAAGAACTTAAAAGACAGCAGAAATACACTCCTCTTCCTCTTACAGAACTCCTTTCTCTACCACAAGACACACTAATGTGGGCAGCTGTACTGAGACCTGCACCAGGCCTCTCCTGACCACACCTCTTCATGGTGTGGAACTCACAATAACCCAAGGGCTGCAATTACTGACACTTCCCTAAATCTGCTAAATCTCTGCCTCTTCCCCTTTGACATGATAAAGGATAAAGGCAACCTGAGACCTTGAGAAGGGGGACACCCTGCTTATCTGACACTTACTTCTTAGTAAACTTTGAGCTTCTTCTTTTTGATAGGATACCCTTAACCTGCTGAAGGTCCCCTTCTCCCAAACTCCCAGATAAAAGACTGTGCTTAACTCCCAGGAAGGGGTGGGGGCCTGGGAGGGACTCAGAGTGTTAACTCCTTCATGCCCACTAGCATATAATAATACAGAGTTCTCCTATTTTCTACAGAGTGCTGCATTTTCCCAAAACACCACCAAAGTCAAGAATTAAAGCTAAACCAGAAGTTCAGTCTCAGCCACCTCCTATGCATTAAAAATGACCTAGAAGATGACCAAGTTTTCCTCCTAGAGGACCAAGACCAGGTAGAGAAGATATGGAACAGAATGACTCTGATAACCATTGAATAATTTCCTGTCCAGATAGTCATCAACTTTTTGTTGGTGACTTACCACATAAATGTGAACTGAAAGAATTTTTCATGAGTTCTAGAAACACTGTTAAAATTCACATCAATACCAACGGTGTTGGGGAGAAGTTTCCAAATTTTGGTTGTGTGATTTTGATGATTCTGAACCAATTAAGAGAATTTTAACTGCAAAACCAATTATGTTTTGTGGGGGAGAAACTTAAATGTGAAAGAGGAAAAAAAAAATAACTGCAAGAGATCAACACATCAGAAGTGGTGGTGATGATCACAGGGATATTAGGCACAGTGATCAAGGTCCCAGTGATCCATGTGGAATAATGGTTGGCAGGATGTTACATAGCCTAGATGGCAGAGGATCTCATGCAAGAGGTGGAATGGCACAGAAACTTGAATCTGAAAAAGGAACCTGACAAATGAAAGGCCACTTCATGAGACAGCATCTCTGAAGCTGCACTGTGGGCAAAATCTTGGCAATAGAACAATATAATTGTGTTTGCATTATTATTCATTTAATTTTGGCTTTTGAATTTGACACAGCCTTTTTAAATCATTTCTTTGATGTGAAAGCATCTTTTGGTTATCAGTAAAATTAAGGTGGACATTATCTCCAAAATTTTACAACAGGATTTATATTCTTAATTTACACATCTAGACTTGGAGAATTAAGGACTAAGAAATGACCATATCTTAAACTATCTACAACAAAGTGAACTTAAAAGTACGTGCCCACTGAATTCAGATCCTTTTCTTCTTTTAAATTCTCTGCTGCACATTTTATTTCAGTGCTACTATTTCTGTCTTTTAATGTTGGAAACACAAATAGTACAATTTGTTCAATTAGAAACTCCTGCCTTTTATCTTGGCTACCTCCAAAAATACAAACAAAGGAAATTTGCTGTGCATTCAGAAAAACACACTGATGGCTACTCTGAACTCATTCACATTGACACCTTCAACAGGAGCCAACAAGAAAAAAATATTTCATCTTCTTTTTTGGTAGAAAATAGTTTGTAAAGTGATGAGGGTATATTACCTGCTTGCTGTGACCAGTGTATGAAGGAAAGCCAGTGCAGATCTCAAAGAAACATGACCCAAAATGGGTAATTCTCACCAAGATGAGTTAAGTAACCCCTCACCAACAATGACTAGGACAAAGGAATACACAGAAATCTCAGAAAAAGAATTCTGAACATTTATAGTGACAAAATTCAATAAGATGCAAGAGAAAACAGCCAACCAGTTCAATAAAATGAGAAAGTCATTTCAAGACATGAAAGAAGAATTTCATTAAAAGATAGACATCTTAAAAAAGAATCACATAGGGAACCAGCAGTTAGCGTAATGACTATGTCGCTGGACTCCCACGTAGTTGATTGCGGTTCACGTCCTGGACCTGGTGGCTTAGAACTCACGCCGGGCGCGTGTGCATGCATGCCCAAGATCCCGAGAGGAGAATGGAGGAGAAGGGATTTTGGGTGACCATCCCCCCTGGGGGGTGATTTCTCACTTTCTGTCTCTATGTCTCTCTCTGTCTGTCTGGTGAGTGCACGATATGCCCTATAGCAAAAAACTCTCCAAAAAAAAAAAAAAAAAAAAGAATCACATAGAAGTTCTGGAAATGAAGACTACAATACAAAAAATTTAAAATCTCCATAGAGAGCATTAACAGCAGATTGGACCATGCAAAAGGAAGAATTTCTGACCTTGAAGATAAAGTTGCCAACATAGACCAAGTCACCAAAGAGAATGAAAAAAACCACCAAAAAAATGAAGGACGCCCTTCTGTTTAGGAAAGGCACAAACCCAGGCCTACCTCCACATGGATCCAGAAATACAGCTGTGAACTAGTGCTTTCTGAGACTTAAAATGAAGATTTTCTGCCGAGACTTCTTCCTCACTTATTTCTAGAAAGGCACAAACCCAGGCCCACCTCCACATTGATATTCTTTCTACTCAGAGTTTCATGCCTTAAGTTAGACATGTATTCATAGATATGTATATATCCGCAGAGCTTGCTATTGAAAGTAGTTAGATTATTTAATCAATAAAATATAGGGGGTAAAAGTAATGGAAAACAACTGTGGACACCTGAGATAGCATGGGAGGAGCATGGGAAATGGCAGAGGGTGAGAAATGAGGGAAATATATATATATATATATATATATATATATATATATATACACACACACACACACACACACACACACACACATATATATATACACACACACACACATATATATATATATACACATATATATATATATACACATGGGGGAAATATATATATATATATACACATATATATACACACACACATATATATATATATATATATATATATATATATATATAACTAGAAATGAAAAATTATTGATGATAACATGTATGATTAAGCTACTGTGCAGTATCTACTAGATGGGAAATTACACTTTGTATGTTGTGACAATGCTCAGTGAATAAGTGTAAATTAATTAATTTTTAAAAAACAGAATGCAAAGTTGGTAAATTCTGAAAGAAAAGCAATGGTAAAGCCAGAATTAAAAATATAGAAAAAAGCGTCTCCCTGTGGTGTCGCAGGCAATAGGGTGCTTCTACACAATATTGCAACCTCATAGGATGTACAGGTTTGAATTCAGGATCAATCTGAACAGAGTCATCTGTAATACTAGCTGGCTAAAAGGCTAGGGGATGGATATGGTGTGCCAGGGCCCTGAGCAGGGTGCCTATCTCTCTCTCAATATATGAATAAACTTTTAAAATATTCTGAGACTTGGACCAGCAGATGTCATGGTGGTTGAGGTGCTGGCCTCCCACATAGTAACTTGTGGTTCACATTCTAGACATGGCAGCTTGCTTTCTCACTTTCTCTCTCTCTCTCTGTCTCCCTGTCTCTCTCTCTTTGGTGAGTGCAAGTGCCCAATAGCAAATTAAATAATAATAAATAAAAAGTAAAAATAATTATTAAAAATGTTAAAGGACAAAAATAAATGAGGACAACATACAGAAATTCTAGACACTGTGAAATGCCCAAATATGGGAATAATGAGTATTCCAGAAGGTGAAGAATATACTAAAGGCATGGAAAACCTTTTCAATAAATACTATCTAAAAATTTTCCAAATATATGGAAACATAAAGAAATTTAGACCCAAGAAATAAAAAGGACCCCAAATAGAATCAACACAAAAATATCTTCCCCACATCAGAGCCAGGCTGGTAAGAATCAAAGACAAAGATAGTATTCTAAAAGAAGCAAGTTACTTATAAAGGGTATCCCATTAGGCTAACATCAGACCTCTCAACTGAAACAATTCAGGCAATGAAAAGATGAGAAGATGTATTCAAAACATTAAAAGAAAAACAATTTCAACCAAGAATACTGTATCAAGTAAAATTATGGGAAGAACAAATGCAAATAGTTTCAGATAAATAAAAGCTGAAAGAATTTGCCAATATTAGACCAACTCTACAAAAAGAACTAATGGGAGTATTGTATCAAGAAAACTAAAGAGATGAACAGAAATAAGACAACAAAAAACAACTGAGAAAATGACTAACAAAATGACAGGGATACATTCGCAAATATCAATAATAACATTGAAGGTTAATGCATAAAATTCTCCTATTAAAGACAGAGACTAGCTGAATGGACAAAAACAGAAGCTATCTTTATGCTACCTTTAAGAAAGACAACTCAGAAATAGTAGTTGGGGTAATGGCTATGTCACCGGACTCCCATGTACACGACTGTAGTTCAAGTCCTGGACCTGGTGACTTAAACTCATGCCAGGCACATGTGTGTGTGTGCCCAAGATCCTGAGAGAAGAATGGAGAATAAGGCATTGTAGCGTGGCCATCTTACCTGGGGGGTGATTTCTTGTATTCTGTCTCTGTCTATCTCTGTCTTTTTGGCGAATGCACATGCCCTATAGCAAAAACCTCTCAAGAAAAAAAAAAAAGAATGAATGATAACTTACTGATAAGGACATACATAGACTGAATGTCTGAAAATAAAGGGCTGGGCAAAAGATATTCCATGCAAATGGAAACAAAACAAAACAAAAAAGACTGGAGTTATGAAACTGATATCAGATAAAATTGACTTTAAGATATAAGCTGTAAGAAGAGGGACCAGCAAGTGGAGTAATGTTTATTTCACTGGACTCCCACATACTCAAATACAGTTCAAATACTGGACCCAGTAACTTAAAACTCACACAGGACACATGTGCATATGTGCCCAAGATGCCAAGAGAAATATGGAGGAGAAGGGATCGTGGTGTGGCCATCCCATATTGGTGTTTATTTTTCACTTTCTGTCCTTCTGTCTCTCTGGCGAGTGCATATACCCTACGGCAAAAATTTATCAAAAAGTTTTAAAAAGATGTAATAAGAGACAAAGAAAGACATTATATACTACTAAGAGAATGTGTTCACCAAGAAGATATAAAACATTTAAGTATCTATGCACTCAACACTGGAGCACACAAATAAATAGAAGAGAGACTGTTAGATCTTAAGGGAAAGATAGACTGCAATATCATAATCATTGGGGATCTCAGAACCACACTGTCTCATCTGTACAGATCATCTAGACGAAAAATAAGCAAAGAGAGGGACCAGCAGTTAGCGTAATGGCTATGTTGTTGGACTCCAATGTAGTTGACTGCAGTTCGAGTCTCAGGCCTGGTGACTTAAACTCATGCCGGGCATGTGTGCATGCATGCCCAAGATTCCAAGAGGAGATTGGAGAAGGGACTGCAGCATGGCCATCCCCCCTGGGGGGTGATTCCTCGCTTTCTGTCTCTCTGTCTCTCTCTGTCTTCTTAGCAAGTGCACACACCCTATAGCGACACCATACATAAAACAGACTTGACACATCTACAGACTCTTTCACCCAACAACCACAAAATATACATTTTACTCACCCTCATATGGAACGTTTTCAAAAATAGATCACACAATAGGACACAAAACAAGCCTTTAAATTCAAATTTATTGAAAATGTATCTAGCATCTTTTCTGGCCATGAGGGATCAAACTTGAAATCAAATACAGATAGAGCCCTTGAAAATAAACAAACACATGGAAACTAAACAATCTACTTCTGAATGACTTTACATGTATGGAAGAAATTAAGACTGAAATCAAAAGGTTCATACAAATGAATGATAAGAAACAACCAAGTGCTTATATCATATGGCATATTAGGTATATTCCCTATTAGGAACAAAAGCAGTCAAGAAAACAGGTATGTGGACCAACCGAACAGAATAGAGATCCCACACATAAACCCAAAAATATAAAACCAACTGATCTTTGACAAAGGGTACCAGTCAATCCACTGGGAAAAGGAAAACATCTTTTAACATGTGATGGAAAACTGGGTATCAACCTGCAGAAGAATTATTCTGAACTCCTATCTCTCAACATTAACAAAAATAAAATCAAAGTGGATCAAAGATCTAAACCTAAGACCTCAAACTATAAAACTATTGGTGGAAAATTCTGGGGAAACTCTGGGAGACACAGGGGTAGGCAAAGTGTTCTTAAATAAGACCCCTACAAAGAACAGGCAATAATTCCAAAGATAAGTAAGTGGGATTATATTAGATTAGGAAGTCTCTGCACAGGAAAAGACACAGTAATTAGTGTGAATCAACAACCCTCAGAATGGGAGAATATGTTTTGTAAGCTATACCCCAGATAAGGGACTGATAACAGAATACACAGGGAACTCAAGTGACTTACTTGGGGAAAAAAAAAAAAAATTAACCCAGTTAAAGGACGGGAAAGTGAGCTGAATAAACAATGCAATAAAGAAGATATACAAATAGCCAAAAAACATATGAAAAAATGCTCAAAGTCCCTTATCATAAAGTATATGCAGATGAAAACCACAATGAGATACTATCTACCCCAGTTGGAATGGTGAAGATTTAAAAAAAAAAAAAAGATATAGCTCCTTCTCAACCTTAAAAACTGGTGAAAATTTTCAACTAATGAGGAAAAATAGTCCTCAATCTCATTTCAAGATGTCCAAAGAAGAGAGATTCAACAGAGGTTTTTGTGACATATACCAAAAGCCATATCATGTTTCAAAAGGAAAATGAGAAGGTATCTACAATGCTCAGCAACACAGAGTTCCTCAACTGAGAACAACAAGAATATCTGTATGTGGGTTGAGAACTGCTGGAGGGTGTTTGCTCAAATGTTCAAAAGACTAATCATGAGCTTATAATTACTCATTTAAATAAAAAATTAAAAAGAGACAAATATGAACATTTCTCTTATGTGTGAGTCTATGATTAAAATAAAGCTTTCATGACTAATCTAAAAAAATTAAAAAGAAGGAAGTTCAAAACAAATTAGTGCTCACTAGGGAAGAAAAACAAAACAAAACAAAACAAAACAAAACAAAACAAAACAAAACCAAAAAAAGGAAAGTGAACTCCAGCTCCAGCCTCAACTCCCAACTTCAGAGCCCCAGCTCCTTCCTACCAGCAAGGGCAGCTCTCTGCTCTCAAGAAGAGCCCACTTTCAACTGAAGCCCCCTGTCCAATCAGGGAAACTAAAGCAAGGCCATCCATTGGCCCCAGTTCCAGGCCCAGCCCTAAGTCCTAACTTCAGAGATCTCCCCTCCTCACTTCCAGCAAGGGCAGTTCTCAGCTCTCAACCAGAGCCCACTTCACTGACAGTCAGGGAAACCGAGACAAGGCCATCCATTGGTCCCAGCTCCAGTTCCAGCCCCAATTCCCAACTTCAGAGCCCAGACTCCTCCCTGGGAGCTAGGTAGGCTCTTTCCTTTTCCTTCTTTCTTTTACTAATTCTTTACTTCTCCTTACCCTATAGGGCAGCTCTCAGATCTCAAGCAGAGCCCACTTCCATCTACTGCCCCCTGTCCAGTCAGGAAAAATGAGGCAGGGCCTTTCATTGGCCCCAGCTCCAGCTCCAGTTCCAACTCCCTAATTCGAAACTGCCCCTCCTCACCACCAGCAAGGTAGGCTGTTTTTATTTCCTTCTTTATTTTGCTAATTTTTACTTTTCCTTACCCCATAGGGAAGCTCCCAGCTCTGAAGCAGAATCTACTTCCCTCTGCAGCCCTTCTGAAATTGCAAGCCACACAAGCTTGGTATGCAACTTTTTATTTTTTATTCTTTGATATTCTTCTTCTTTCCTCTTATATTGTCATCCTCCCTTAATCCTTCACCTACCCAGAAGGACTAGACAGGTCTAGAATCACAGCTTTCAAACATCCTAGCATCTTGAGGCTTCTAGGGATCCTCACTCTATACTGAACCACCTGAAAAAAAGGAGAAACTGCTTTTCAGAAACCTGAATAGAAGGACCAGCAGTTAGCGTAATGGCTATGTCACTGGACTCCCATGTAATCGACCGCGGTTCACATCCTGGACCTGGTGGCTCAAAATTCACGCTGGGCACATGTATGTGCATGCCCAAGATACCGAGAGCAGTATGGAGGAGAAGGGATTGCAGCGTGGCCATCCCCCCTGGGGAGTGATTTCTCACTTTCTGTCTCTCTGTCTCTCTCTGTCTGGCAAGTGCACATGTCCTATAGCAAAAACCTCTAAGAGAAAAGAAAAAAATGAATAAATAAACCTGAATAGAAAGGTCCTCTCATTAGGGACCACATTGTTAAACACAGCAGAAGAGAAACTTTAGCACAGGAACAATCCACAGCAAAAGGGAAGCAAACTCGTTTACATTAGAAGAAACATTCTCCAAAAAGCTATCCAAAAGTGAATATACCACACAATGACTAGAAGTCACAGAAGAGTCTCAAATTTGAAAACAAAACAAAACAAACAAAAATGGAAAATATGTCTTCATCAAAAGAACACAATAATGCTTCTCCTCCTCTTAAAAAAACAGAAGTTACCAAAATGTCAGAGAAAGAATACAAAACATTCCAACTGACAAAACTCTATACATTGGAATGGGAAAGAGAAAACAAACTCCAGGAGTTGAGGATGTTCTTTCAAGATTTGAAAGAAGAAATGGACAACAGAAAAAAGAATTAAATGAAACTATTAGAGATGAAGTCTGTAATACAGGAAATCAAAACTCTCTTGAAAGTATTAAAAGACAATTAGACCATGCTGAAGATCAAATCTAGGAAGGAGAAGACAAAACCTCTGACCTAGAAAAAAAATACAGAAAATAACAACAACAACAAACAATGAAAATAATATACAAGAAATACTAGATTCCATGAAAGTCTAAACATCAAATAATTGGTATCCCAGAAGGTGAAGAAACTAATAAAGGCATTGAAAATATATTCCATAAAACTGTGGAAGAAAGCTTTCCAAGTTAGAGAAGCACTCAAACATCCAAACCCAAGAAATACAAAGGGCCCCAAGTAGAATAAACCCAAGAAGATCCTCTCCCCGGCACATCTTAGCCAGACTGGCTGAAACTACAGACCTAAAAACTAGCAAGAGGGAAATGTCAAGTGACTTACAAAGGTCATCTCATCAGGCTAACATCAGATCTCTCAATGGAAACAATGCAAGCAAGGAAAGCATGGGAAGACAAATTGAAAATGGTAAGAGAGAAACAATTTCAACCAAGATTAATATATCCAGCAAGATTAACCTTCATATGGGAAGAAAAAGATTAAAATATTCTCACACAAACATAACCAGAAAGAATTTGCCAACACCAGGCCAGCTCTTCAGGAAACTCTGAAGAGAGTTTGGTTGCAGGAAAACTAAACAAGGAGCAGACAAAAAAAGAGAATAAAAGACAACCAAGACAACGGCCATCTTAAAGGTAGGGAAAGTCAAGAAATATCAAAATAACATTGAATGTTAATGAATTAAATGTTCCAATAAAGAGACACAGGCTGACTGACTGGATAAAAATACAGAAACCCTCTCTCTGTTGCCTACAAGAAATTCATGTCATGAATAAAGTAATACATAAACTAAAAGTGAAGTATGAGAAAAAGGTATACTATGCAAGTAGGAAGCAAAATAGGGCTGGAGTCGTAATACTAATATCCGATAAAATAGACTTGAAAACAAAAACTGTATGAAGAGACGAAGAAGGACATTATGTAGTAGTAAAAGGGCTAATCCACCAGAAAGATATAATGTTTATAAATATCTCTGCACCTAACTCAGGAGCACCCAAATATATGAAGGAAAGACTGTTAGATCTAAAAGGAGATATAGACTACAACACACTAATTGTTGGAAAACACAACATCTCACTATCTCCTTTGGACAGATAATCTAGACAAAAAGTAAGCAAACAGATAAAGGATCTGAATGACACCATAAATCAAAGGGACTTAACAGACATCTATAGAACTCCCACCCAATAACCATGAGATATGTTTATCTCAACTCCACATGGAACCTTTTCAAGATTGACCACATGATAGGGCATAAAGCAAGGATTTACAGAGTCAAAGGCATAGAAACCATATCCAGCATCTTCTCCAACTGTGATGGAATTAAACTTGATATAAGTTTCAGGAAAAATCCTAAAAAATATAATTACATGGAAAATAAATAACCTACTACTGAATGATTTCACAGTTACTGAGGAAATAGACTGAAATCAAAAGATTCATGGAAGCTAATGATAATGACTACATGAGCTTTCATAATCTTTGGGACACTGAAAAAGCAGTCATCATATGACTTGGTGGCTACTGGGCCTGCGCCTGCGCACGGCATCCGGGCCTGTGCCTGCGTGCGGCTGCTGGGCCTGAGCGTGGTCGCCGGGCCAGCGCATGGCCGCCGGGCCTGTGAGTGGCCGCCGGGCCTGAGCCTGTGTGTGGCCACCGGGCCTGCGCCTGTGCGTGGCCGCCGGGCCTGTGAGTGGCTGCCGGGCCTGAGCCTGAGTGTGGCCGCCGGGCCTGAGCCTGTGTGTGGCCGCCGAGCCTGAGCCTGTGTGTGGCCGCCGGGCTTGCGCCTGTGCACGGCAGCCGGGCCTGTGCCTGCGTGCGGCCGCTGGGCCTGAGCATGGTCCCCGGGCCAGCGTGTGGTCGCTGGGCCAGCGCGTGGCCACCGGGCCTGCGCCTGCGCGTGGCCACCGGACCTGAGCCTGTGTGTGGCCGCCGGGCCTGCACCTGTGCGTGGCCGCCGGGCCTGTGAGTGGCTGCTGGGCCTGTGTGTGGCCGCCAGGCCTTAGCCTGTGTGTGGCCGCCGGGCCTGTGCCTGTGCATGGCCGCTGAGCCTGTGAGTGGCCGCCGGGCCTGAGCCTGCGTGTGGCCTCCAGGCTTACGCTTGCACGTGGCCGCCAGGCCTGTGCCTGTGTGTGGCCGCTGGGCCAGCGCGTGACCGCCGGGCCTGCATGGGGCCACCGGGCCAGCGCGTGGCCGCCGGGCCTGCGCGTGGCCGCCGGGCCTGAGCCTGTGTGTGGCTGCCGGGCCTGAGCGTGGCCACCAGGCCTGCGCCTGCGAGTGGCCGCCAGCCGCGGGTGGCAAGCTGAAGCTGAAAACGAGGATTAAGAACTTGCAACTATAAGCAACAGAAAGAAACTTTAGCTGTCTTAAACCAATTGAGAAATATATTGTATAGGAGGATTACCTCTGCCTATGGACAGTGAGAAGATGATGGTGACCAGCCCTGCATTACCTCAGGGAAAAACAGGAACTACTCTACCATTCTTAAGGAAGCCAGATACCTGAGGATGACTCACGTTGCAGATCCCCACAACACCATTCCCAGTAATCACAAGATAGATGCTGTGCCGCATCAACTGATAACCATCTCTGCTTACCAGAACTGCTTTCTTGAAACTGTATTCCATGGAGACTCACCTACAATTGCAGAACTGCACGAGACCCACCCTTAATCCAACCCTGAATAGAATCTGTGTTCCCTATTGTTGAAAACTATATGAACTGATAATTGGAAAAAAAAAAAAAAAAAAAAAAAACGGAAAGAACTGGAGGGTATAATAGCAGGGATGGCAACTGCAGATGCTAGAGACAGTATGGGAGAGGTAATGGGAATGAGTAATAGAGGGTGGAAGGGAGGGATTCAGGGAACAAACAACACACTTAATAGACACAAAAATGAAAAGTTGTCTGTTGATAATGTATATGGTAATATCATTGTCTTGACTAATGTACACTGTACTCATGCTGGGAAAAACCATGTTGTACACTGTAAAGATGTGCAATGATTAAAAAAAATATATATATATATCAGCACTCTGGCAAAAGGAGAAAGATCTGAAGATATGATAGTGGAAAGGATAAATGTAGCTACCAGAGGCTGCAAGGGAGGGGAGTGGGTGGTAGAGAGTGGGCATGAGGGGCAAAGGGAAGAAACATTTAACACCAAAAAAATGTAGAGTTCTCTGTTGAAAAAAAAAAAAATATATATATATGTATATTGTATACAGCATAATGGGGACTTTATGTAAAATGAGAATTTAATTAATCTAAGAAAGAAAAATAAAATAAATAAATAAATAAATAATTTATTTATTATCAAAAAAAATCATATGTAAGTTCATAGCAGTTAGTGCACATAAGAAGATGGAAAGAAGGCAAATGGATCACCTAACATCATGCCTCAGAGAATTGGAAAGCAACAATGAAAATCCCAAAAATGCAAGAAAAAAATAATAAAAATTCAAGCAGAAATAAGTGAAATAGAATATAAACTATACAGAAAATAAATGCAAGTAAAAGCTGGTTCTTTGAAAAGATAAAATCGATACACCATTAGCTAAACTAATTAAGAGAGAAAAGAACCAGGTAAATCAATTTCACAATTAAGCAGACAATATAACAAGACAGAATAGAAATACAGAACCTTACTAGAGGATACTATGAACAGCTGTACACCAACAAACAAGAAAACCTGGATGAGATGGACAAATTCCTGGACACATATAGTTTTGTTAAGTAGTTGTTTATTCAAGTTTTTAATTCATTTATTTTTATTATTATTTAATATTACTTATTATTATCATAATCTTTTTTATATTAAATTGAATCAAATATACCTTTACAGTGTATTACATTCCTTTTTCCAGCAGGAATACCGTGCATATCAGTCAAGACAA
The DNA here is from genome assembly GCA_026018925.1 of Tupaia tana. Classification (NCBI taxonomy): domain Eukaryota; kingdom Metazoa; phylum Chordata; class Mammalia; order Scandentia; family Tupaiidae; genus Tupaia; species Tupaia tana. Next base: position 28,391,070 of record JAKSZU010000027.1, read on the forward strand.
AGACATTACTATCCACATCATCATCAACAAATAGCTTTTCATTCATCATTATTATTATTATCACATTCATTTTTAAACATTCAATCACTACATAAAATTTGGCTTGTAAAAAGAATTTAGCCAACATGAAATACTTTTAAAACCAGTCCAGTTGAGAATACTATACATGTTATCATCAACAGGTTACAAAGAATTTCTCTGTCCCACTACCATCATGCCTCTCTCTTTGTTCTCTTGCAATCCTTCTCTATACTCTTCCCTTCTCCCTGGGTTTTGGCCCCTACTTTCCACAATGAGATATTACCTAAACCCTGTCAGAATGGCAAAGATTAAAAATACAAAAAGTGATAAGTGTTGGCAGGGATGTGGTGAAAGGGGAATTCTCCTGCACTGTTGGAATGTAAACTGGTTCAGCCAAAAGGGAAAACAATATGGAGTTTCTTCAAAGATCTACAAATAGAACTACCGTTTGATCCAGCAATTCCACTTTGGAATATTTACACAATGGACAAAAGAATGCTCATTCGGAAAAGTGCTTGCACATCAATAATTATTGCAGCATTATTTACAATCACTAAGACATGAAACCAACACAGGTGTCCACAGACAGATTAATGGATTAAAAAAAAAAGAGTGGCACATACACTCTATGGCATACTATTCAGCAATAAAAATGAGCAAGACCTTGGCATTTGATTGAAAGTGGCTGAATCTTGAAGATCTATTGCAGAGTGAAGCAAGCCAAGATATGAAACAAAGATACTGTATGTATCCACCTAATATATACAGACTATCCATACTTTATGGTAAATATAGAAATTATGGAGGGCTTAAATGCAGTGAAAATAGTTATGGATGGAAGACACATATAATCTACCAAAACTCAGTCAGGAAGACATAGAAAGTCTGAACAGACTCATAAGAAGCCTTGGGGTTGAATCAGTAATAAATAACCTTCCAACAAAGAAAAGCCTTTGTCCTGATGATTTCACCTCTGAATTTTTTCTGAACTTTTAAAAAACAGTTAAGCCCCATTATACTCCAGGTATTTCTAAGCATCCAAAAGGATGAAACTCCCACATTGATTCTATGATGCCTCTATCACCCTTATACTTAAAACAGAAAAGGACATGACAAGGAAGAAAAACTGTAAACCATTATCTCTGATGAATATTGATGCAAAATTTCTCAACAAGATTCTAGCAAATCATATACAACAATGTATAAAATAGATTATTCATCACAACCAGGTAGGCTTTACTCAGGGATGCAAGGGTGGTTCAATACATGTAAACCTATAAATGTAATACACTATATTAACAGAAAGAAAGATAGATAAAAAACCCATATAATCATATCAATTGATGAAGAAAAAGAATTTGATGGGATACAACATCCCTTGATTGTCAAGACTCTAGGCAAAATCTGCATAGAAGGGTCATTTCTCAACACAATAAAAGCTATCTATGAAAAACCCATAGCTAATATCATCCTGAATGAGGAAAAGCTGAAAGCTTTTGTGCTAAATACAAGACAAAGATGCCCACTTTCTCCACTCCTTTTCAATATAGTACTGGAAGTCCTCACCAATGCAATAAGAAAAGAGAATAAAATAGAAGGCATTGGGACCAGCAGTTAGCATAATGGCTATGTTGCTGGACTCCTATGTAGTCAACCGCGGTTCAAGTCCAGGACCCAGCGGCTTAAACTCACGCCGGGCACATGTGCGTGTGTGTCCAAGATCCCAAGAAGAGAATGGAGGAGAAAGAATTGTGGCGTGGCCATCCCCCCTCGGGGGTGATTTCTCACTTTCTATCTCTCTGTCTTTCTCTGTCTTTCTGACGAGCATACACACCTTATAGTGAAAACCTCACAAAAAAAAAAAAAAAAATAGAAGTCATTCAAATAAAAAAAGAAGAGGTGAAATTACCTCTGTTTGCAGATGACATGATTGTATACATAGAAGACCCAATACCACGAGAAAAATCCTGGAAGCAATAAATTAATACAGTGAAGTTGCAGGATACAAAATCAACATACAGAAATCTATATATTTCTATAGACGAACACCAGGCAGACTTAGATAGAAGTGAAGAAAGTAATTCCATTTACCATTGCCACAAAAGGTATAAGATACCTGGGATTAAATCTAACCAAAGAAGTTAAAGACCTTTGAAGGAAAACTATGAGAAGCTAAAAAACGAAATTGAAAATGACAGTAAAAAAGTGGAAGGACATCCTATGTTCCTGTATTGGAAGAATTAATATATCCAAAATGGCAATTCTAGCCAAATTAATCTACATATTAAACACAAGCCCAATTAAAGTACAAGAGACATGCTTCACAGATCTAGAAAAGACAATTATACAAATTTTTCTGGAATCATAAAAGATCTCATAATTCTAAAGCAATTCTGAGCAAGAAGAGTGGAGTGGGCAGCATCTCACTCCCTGATTCCAAAATATACTATCAAATTATCATGGTATTGACATAAGAACAGATATACGGATGGATGGAACAGAACAGAGACCCCATAAATATACTTCCAACATACAGTCAACTGATTTTTTACAAAGGGTACCAATCAATCCAGTAGGAAAATGAAAACCTTTTTAGCAGGAGAAACTGTAAGAACAGATGCATCTAAATGCTTACCTCTCACTATTAACAAAAACCAACTGAAGGTGGATCAAAGATCTAAACCTAATACTTTACACAATAAGACTACTGGTGGAAAAGACTGGCGAACTCTGGGAAACATTGAGGCAGGCAAATACTTCTTAAATAAGCACCACAAAACATAGTCAATAACACCAAAACTAGACAAGTGGGATTACCTCAGACTAAGAAGTTTATACATGGTAAAAGACACAGTAATTAGTGTGAATCAACAGCCCTGAGAATGGGAAAATATTTTTGTAAACTGTGCTTCAGATAAGGAACTGATAACCAGAATACACAGGGAACTCAAGCAGCTTACCCAAATGATGATCAATCCAATTAAAATATTGGAGAATGAACTGAAAAACAACTTTCTAAGGAAGACATACGAATAGCCAAAAGGCATATGAAAAAATGTTCAACATCCTTCATCATAAAGGAAATGCAGATAGATTAAAACCACAATGACATACCACCTAACCCCAGTCAGAATAGCTAAGATTAAAAGAACAAAAAAAAGAAAAGTGCTGGCAGAGTTGTGGTGAAAGGAGAACTCTCCTACACTGCTAGTGGGAATCTATATTGGTCCGGCTACTGTGGAGAACAATATGAAGATTTCTTAAAGATCTACAAATAGAACTACCGTATGATCCAGCAATCCCACTCCTTGGTCATTAACCAAAAGACAGAAGAATGCTTAGTCAGAAAAGTGCTTTGCACATCAATGCATATTGTGGCATTATTCATGATTGATAAGACGTGGAACCAACCCAAAATGTTCAAAAATAGAGGATTGGATTCAAAAAGTGTGGCATAAATACCCTATTGGATACTACTCAGCCATAATAAACAATAAGACCCTATATTTTGACATAAATTGGATGAATATGGAAGATTTACTGCTGACTGAAGCAAGCCAGGCTATGAAGGTGAGACATTGTATGTCTCCACTTAATATATACCAACTGTCCACACTCTATGGCTGAAACTGAATGTCTAGAGGATATGAAAACTTGAAAATGGTTATAGATATCAAATACACCGTGGGTAGAGGGTGGGAGAAGGAGGAGAGTAGAGGAAATACATTAAGGAGAAAAATAGAGAGGCAAGACATTTATGGGTCAAAGAAATGGGTTATTATCTGTTGATGATAATGTGGATAGAGAGTATCCCCAACTGGGTGAGAAATGTATTCTTGTTGGAACATTCCATTTACAAGCTAAGTGATATAGGTTATTGAATGTATAATAGAATTTAAAATAAAAATTTTAAAAAAGAAAAAAAGAAACATAAAAGTGGCAAATAATCAACCTAGACACAATTCAGGGAACTGGAATGACAACCACAACAATACACCAAACTTTCAGTGAAAATAAATAATAACTATCTGAGCAGAAATAAATGAAATAGAGACTAAAAGAACTATAAAAGGGACCAGCAGTTAGCATAATGGCTATGTCACTGGACTCCCATGTAGTCGATCGCAGTTCGCGTCCCAGACCCGGTGGCTTAAAACTCATGCCGGGCGCATGTGTGTGTGCGCCCAGGATCCCAAGAGGAGAATGAAGGAGAAGGGATTGCGCCGTGGCCATTCCCCCTGGGGGTGATTTCTTGCTTTCTGTCTGTCTGGCGAGCACATGTGCCCTATAGCAAAAATCTCTCAGCCCCCAAAAAAGAACTATACAGAAAATAAACAAAACCAAAAGTTGATTATTTAAGATAAAAAAAGACACACCATTAGCTAGATTAATCAATAAGAACAGAGAATGGAACCAGATAAATCAAACAGCAAGGAAACAAGCATTATCACAATGAACATAACAGAAATACAAAATATCATCAGAGAATACTATGAGTAATTGTATTCCAACGAACAAGAAAATGTAGATGAGACAGACAAATTTCTGGACGCTTATAACTCACTAAGATTGAACCAAGAAGAAATAGAAAGACACTAGACCCACAACAAGCATAGAGATTGAATCTGTAATACTCTCCCAACATAGAAGAGCCCAGGTGATGATGTCCTTACTTCTGAATTCTCCCAAACATTTAAAGAAAAACTAACCCAAATTTTCCTCAAAATATTTCTGAATATTCAAAAGGAAGGTAATTTTTTAATTAATTGTATGAAGACTCCATAAGCTTTATTTCAAAATCAAACAAGAATATGACAAAAACAAACAAACAAACAAACAAACAAAAAACTTCAGGCCAATATTCCTGCTGAATACACATGCAAAAAATCTTAAAAAGATATTAGATTGTATTCAACAAGATATTAAAACACCCATGCACCATGACCAAGTAGGCTCTATTCCAGGGATACAAAGTTAGTTCAACAAATGCAAAAATAAGAAATGTAATAAATCACATTAACAAAAGGAAAGATTAAAACCATCAGATCAAATTAATTGATGCAGAAAAAGCATTTGGGAAAATACAACATCTCTTCATGATTAAGACTCTCAGCAAAATGTAAAAGAAGAGACATTACTCAACACAATAAAAACCATTTATAAAAAAACCCATAGCTAACATACTGTATGGGGAAAAGTTGAAAGCTTTTGCATTAAACATTGGAACAAGACAAGGCTAACCACTATATCCTCTGTTTTAAACATAGTACTGGATGTTCTAGCAATGCAATTAGACAAAAGAGCCATATAAAAGCATCGAGATAAGAAAAGGAGAGAAATTATCTCTATTTGCATATATGATTCTATACATAGAAAATCCAAAAGAGTACACACAAAAAAATTCCTGGAAGTAATAAATAAATATGGTAAAGTGGCAGGATATAGAATCAACATACAGGAAACCAGCAGTTAGTGTAATGTCTATGTTGCTGGACTCCCACTTAGTTGACCCCAGTTTGTGTCCCGGACCCGGTGACTTAAAACTCACGCTGGGCACGTATGCGTGCATGCCCAAGATCCCGAGAGGAGAATGGAGGAGAAGGGATTGCGGTGTGACCATCCCCCATGGGGGGTGATTTCTCGCTTTCTGTCTCTCTGTCTCTCTCTGGTGAATGCACGCACCCTACAGTGAAAAAGCCTCTCCAAAAAAAAAAAAAAAAAAAAAAAAAAAGAATCAACATACAAAAACAGAGCATTTTTATACACCGACAATGGATAAACTGAGACATAATTTAAGAAAACAATCCCATTTACAATAGCCAAAAAAAAAAAAAAAAGATATCTAGGAATAAACCTTACCAAAGACGTCAAAGATGGCTACAAGGAAAGCTATGAAACACTAGAAAGACATTAAAAATGATATCAAAAAAGTGGAAACACCTCCTATGTTTCTGGATTGGAAGAATTAAGATATAATCAAGATGTCAATCTTACCCAAATTAATCTACAATTTCAATGCAATTACAAGCAAACTACCAGAGATATTTCTCATAGAAACAGAAAAAAAAAATCATAAAACTTGTGCAGAATCATAAAAGGCCTCATATTCTCTGTGCAGGGGAATAAAATAGGAGGGATCTCACTTCCAAACACAAAACATATTACAAAGCTGTGATAATTAAAACGGAATGGTATTGGCACAAAAACAGATTTAACAATGGAACAGTAATAAGAGCAACCAATTAATTCCAGAAATATACAGCCAACTAATTCTTCACAAAGGAACAAGACAATTTACTGGGAAAAAGAATATCTCTTTAGCAAATGGCGCTGGGAGAACTGGATATCAGCCTGTAGAAGAATGAAACTAGATCCTGACCTTTCACCACTAACAAAAGTTAACTCAAAATGGATTAAAGATCTAAACATAAAACCTCAAGCTATCAAAGTACTAATGGGAAAACTCTTGGAAACCTTGGGGCAGGAAAGGCCTTCTTAAAGAAGACCCCCAAAGCACAGGCAATAGTTCCAAAAATAGTTAAATGTGACTATATTATCTGAGAAGTTTCTGCACAGCAAAAGAAACAGTAAGTAGAGTGAGAAGAAAATCCTCAGAATAAGAAAATATATTTGCAAAACTATATCTCATATAAGGAACTGATAACCAGAATGTAGAGGGAACTGAAGCAACTTACCCATAAAAAAAAATCCAATTAAAAGATGGGAAAATGAGCTGAACAGACAACTCTCCAAAGAAGACATATGATTGGCCATAAAGCATACAAAAACATGCTCAGCATCTATTATCATAAGGGAAATGCAAATCAAAACCATAATGAAATACTGCTTAACCCCAGTCAGAATGGCTACAATTAAAAATAATGATGATAAGTGCCAGCAAGGCTCTGGTGAAAAGGGAACTCTCCTACCCTGTTAGTGGAAATCCAAAGTAGTACAACTACTGTGAAAAACAATATAGAGATTCATCAGAAATCTACAAAAAGAATTACCACACAACCAAGTAATTCCACTCAGGTTTTTACCTGGAAAATCCTCAGTCATTAAAACACTTGCACATCAATGTGTATTGTGGCATTATTTAAAATTGCTAGAACATGGAATCAACACAAATGTTCAAAAATGGAGAAGGAGATTGTAAAAATGCGGTATATGTACTATGTGGAATACTACTCAGCCATAAATAAATGAGATCCTGACATTTGATACAAAATGGATGAATATGAAAGACTGAATGCAGTAATGCAGTAATATATATAGCCTTAGCTATATGCTATTTTAGAGTATACTCATTCTACCCACTGAGTTTCATGCCTAAAGTCAACTGTTGTTCCCAGATATCTATATCATCTATAACTATATCCATCTATATCTATATCTATATCTATATCATCTATATCTATATATATCTATCTATATATCTATATCTATAGCTATAGATAGATATAGACAGAAATATAGATATAGATACAGATAGATATAGATATCAGCTGAACTTACTATTGAAAGTATTTAGATTGGGACCAGCAGTTGGCATAATGGATATGTTGCTGGACACCCATGTAGTCCACCACAGTTTGAGTCCCAGACCAGGTGGCTTAAACTCATGCCAGGCATGTGTATGTATGCCCAAGATCCTGAGAGGAGAATGGAGGAGAAGGGCTTGTGGCATGGTGGGGGTCATTTCTCACTCTCTGCCTCTCTGTCTCTCTCTGTCTTTCTGGTGAGCCCATGTGCCCTATTGAAAAGTGTCTCAAAACTAAAGTATTTAGATTAATCGAGATATTTTGTGAATCAATAAAATGTGGGAAAGAATAAAGAAATTAAAAGCAACTGCAGATACCAGACAGGGTGGAGGAGGATGGAAAATGGTGGAGGGTGAAATTGTGGTGGGCACTACATACGGAAGCCATCTTGAGCTATCCGCCATCTTGAGCTATCCACCATCTTGGAAAGCATTAGGTTTCATTTCCTCACTGAGCAAACCATTTCTCAGAAACCATGTGACCAACCGTTCTCCCTGGGGGTGGTTGGGTTTCTAGGCAATGGGAAAGATCCACCCACACCAATGATTGGTTCATGCTGCTCTATCTCATTTGCATTGCGGGCAACCAATCGGTGCCCACCAGCCTGTATATAACTCGCCATTCTTCCTCAATAAGCGGAAGACTTGATCAGCACCTTGTATTGTCTCCACTCCGTGTGTGTGTGTGCGTGTGTTTATCCCTTCTCTCACTCCCTCCCCCAGGAAACCTGTTTGACTGTCCCATGGGTCAGGACACGTTGTGCCCAAACAGGGTCCTGGGTACAAGGGATCCTGTGAAGAGCACCAAAAAACAAGGAAGTCTGGCGAAAAGCAGAATAGGACGGCAGAATCATCCTGGGACCTGGGTACAAAGGATCCAGTGAAGAGCACCCGAGAGGAAAACATAAGGGGACGGCAAAGACTCATCCTGAGAAAGGCCGGCAAAAAACATAGAAGGATGAAGAGAAGATGTCCTGGTAAGTATTTACTTACATTTTATTTTAAGTATGGGTAATAATGGGACAAGAACTTACTCAGCACAAACTATCCGTTCAGGGCTTAAAAGAAGCCCTTGTCATTATGGTCGCTAAGGGAGAGCAGATCATGCAAAATGATCAACCCCAGGAGGAGGCTATAGCCGCCTCAAGATTCTAAAATCAAAAAGAACAGGGAGAGGATCTTATTTCCTTAGATAGTGAGAAAAAAGTAACAAATTTTACTAAACAATCAGATGTCAGGTCAAAACATCTTAAGAAACCAAATATCAATGAGAAAGTAACAAACCTTGAAAAGCCTCAGAAAAAATTATACCCATCTCTTACAGAACTTAAAGCTCATTTGGATGACCAATTAACTGATTTTGAAAAAGAAATTTTAGAAACAAAGGCAGCCAAATACAATAATCCAAAATGGCTGCCTGAAGAAGAAACTTTAGAAACAGAGGCAGCCAAGTACATTAATTCAAAATGGCCACCTTTCAAAAAACGACCGCCATCTTACAACTCGGTCACATTTGCACCACCTTTGGTGATGCCGGTTATTGACCCTAGGGAAGAGATTTTGCATAAAATGAAACAACTTGAAGAACTAATTCAATTAGAAAAGAAACATCAAGACAATATCACAATTGGAAAAACTGAGAGTGGGTAAATCTAAAAGTACAGGTTCCTCACAGAATCACTATCAGCCCACTTTTACCCCTGACACAAAAATTAAACCAGTTCAGATACCACAACCATCAATGAATTTTGAGGAACGGGAAGCCTTCCCGGTAACAGAAACCATAGATCAACTAGGGCAAGCATGGCGCCACATACATGGCTTTGATTTTAACATTATAAAAGAAATTAAAACAACAGTTGCTCAATATGGAGCTACAGCTCCATATACTTTAGCCATAGCTGACTCAGTGACAGAAAATTAGCTTCCACTGTTACCTTTGTTCAGGACCAATTAGACTCCCTTGCAGAAGTAGTACTCCAAAATAGACATGAGTTAGACCTCCTCTTGGCAGAAAAGGGGGGTGTCTGTCTTGCTTTACAGGAACGCTGCTGCTTTTACGCCAAGTCCGACATACTTTGTAACAAGCTCAACCAATTACAAGAAGATCTTCTTCAATGTAGAAAACAGCTTGCCGACAATCCCTTAGGAACCACGTGGAACGGGCTCCTCCCCTTTTTCCTCTCCATACTTGGTCCGATTCTGGGTTTACTGATTGTTTGCTCTTTGGGACCTGTCCTTTTTAATAAGCTCATGGATTTTCTTAAACAACAGATTGATTCCATAAACATGCAGCCTATCCAAGTCCACTACCACAACCTGGAGATGGAGTATCGCGGAACCTAACTTGTGCTTCTGCCTGAGGCGCTGAATCGGTTAGCCAAAGATGGGTAAGAGAGTCTGAGCCTAACAGCTGTACAGTCCTCACAACTAAGACAGGAAACCCATAATAGCAATGGGATTCTCCAATGATGGGTAAGGATGGATGGGTGGCTCTAAAAAATGACTCCAACCTAAGACAGGTACGATTCCCCCAGGTTTTTCTCCTCTCTTTGAAAAAATAAAAAGGGGGACGTGTGGTGGGAACTGCATACGGAAGCCATCTTGAGCTATCCACCATCTTGGAAACCATTAGGTTTCACTTCTTCACTGAGCAAACCATTTCTCAGAAATCATGTGACCAACTGTTCTCCCCGGGAATGGTTGGCTTTCTAGGCAACAGGAAAGATCCACCCACACCAATGATTGGTTCATACTGCTCTATCTCATTTGCATTTCAGGCAACCAATCGGTGCCCACCAGTCTGTATATAACTCGCCATTCTTCCTCAACAAATGGAAGACTTGATCAGTATCTCGTATTGTCTCCACTCTGTGTGTGTGTGTGTGTGTGTTTGCCCCTTCTCTCACTCCCTCCCCCAGGAAACCTGTTCGACTGTCCCGCAGATCGGGACATGAAATATATGTATGTATATGAAACGAGAAATGGAAAATTATTTATTGATTATAATATGTATGATTAAGCCACTTTACAGTGTATTCTGGCTAGAAAAATCACATTTTGTATGCTATGGTGATGTTCAGTGAAAGTATGTAAAATACTTGCAACCACTTAAAACTGTTTGTTAGCATGGACGACTTTTCTATTCTCTCTTAGTAAAAACAAACAAAAAAATCTATGTGCCATAGTAGCAGATTGGTTCTGAAATATATAACTGCCTTCAGTGAACTAACAAATGATGTGCACTTTTTTTTTTTTTTTTCAAATACTGGGCATTATGAGTAAAATTATGTGTCTTTTTCCCCCTCCTTGCATGAGGTCTTTCACGTTTGAGAGAAACACTTGCACCATTTGGAAGGGTGCATTCATTTTGAATCTCTAGAAATAGTTTGAGTAGAATGGGAGTTACCTCTTCTTTAAAAGTTTTGTAAAATTCAGAAGTGCAGCCATCGGAACCTGGACTTTCCTTTTGGGGAGGTTATTTTTTTCTGATTCTATGTCATTTCTTGTTTCAAGTCTATTCAGGCTTTCTATGTCCCCCTGACTCAATTTTAGCAGATTATAGGTGTCCAGGAGTTCGTCTGGATCATGCAGGTTTCCTTGTTTATTGGCATATAGTTTCATAGTATCTTCTAATGATATTTTGTATATCTATATATCTGTTGTAATATAGCCTGTTTCGTTGCAAATTTGATTTATCTGGTTTCATTTTCTCTTCTTCTTAATTAGTCTAGCTAATAGTGTGTCAATCTTGTTTATTTTTTCAAAGAACCAGCTTTTGCTTTCATTTATTTTCTGTATAATTTATTTCCTATTTTGTTTTTTTTTTTCTGCTCAAATCTTTATTATTTATTTTTCCTGGCATTTTTTTAATTGTATTGTTCTTTTTTTTCCAGTTCCCTAAGACATGAAGTTAAGTTGTCCTTTTGCCACCTTTCCATCTTTTTTTTTTAATGCGTACTAATTGCTATGAACTTCCCTCTTACGACTTCTTTTGCAATGTCCCATAGATAATAGAAATTCATACATTCATTATAATTTATTTCCATGAATCTTCTGATTTCAGTCTTAATCTCATTGGTAATCATGAAGTCATTCAGAAGTAGATAATTTAATTTTCATTTGTTTGTGTATTTTTGAGGGTTTTTCCTGAAATTAATATCAAGTTAAATTCCATCATTGTCAGAGAAGATGCTGGATATAGTTTCTATGACTTTGAATCTATAAAAAGGCTAGTTCTGTGCCTTCTCACGTGGTGAATCTTTAAGATAGTACCATGGGGGTGAGAAAAAATGTATATTTGTGATTTTGGGTGGAAAGTTCTATAGGTGTCTGTTGAATCCATCTGATTTATGGTAATCATTTAGGTCCTGTATATATTTGCTTACTTTTTGTCTCATTGATCAGTCTAAAGGAAATAACATAGTGTTGAGATCTCCAACAATTAGAGTGTTGCAGTCTAGCTCTCCTTTTAAATCTAGCAGTCTTTCCTTTACATTTTTGGGTGCTTCTGAATGGGGTATATAGATGTTTATGAGTGTTATATCTTCTCGATTAATTAGCCATTTTACTACTATATAATGCCCTTCTTTGTCTCTTCATACAGTGTTTGTTTTAAAGCCTATTTTGTCTGAATTCAGTATAGACACTCCCACTCATTTTTTGTTTCCATTTGCATGAAATACCTTTTTCAAATTCTTCACTTTTAATCTGTAAATGTCTTTATGCATGTGATGGGTTTCTTATAGGCAGCAGATGGAGAGTTTTTGAATTTTTATCCATTCAGCCAGTCTGTGTCTCTTGATAAAATAATTTAATCTAGTGACATTCAACGTTATTATCAATGTTTCCAGACTTGTCCCTACCATTGAGTTGGCCATATTCTTGGTTGTTTTTTGTTCTCTTAATGTCTGTCTGTCTTTAGTTTTCTTGGTATAGTACTCCTTTCAGAATTTCTTGAAGAGCTGATCTGGGGTTGGTAAATTATTTCAGGTTTTGTTTATCTGAGAACATTTTTATCTTTTTAGCCCATGTGAAGGATAATCTTGCTGGCTATAGTATTCTTGGTTAAAATTGTTTTTTATTTAATACTTTGAATATATTTCCCCATTCTTTCCTGGCTTGCATTGTATCAGATGAGAGGCCCAGTGTTAGCCTGATAGAATAACTTGTGCAAATGACTTGATGTTTCTCTCTTGCCACTCTTAGTATCTTATCTTTGTAGTTTTCACCAATCTGGGTATGATTTGCCATGAAAAGGATTTTCTTGGATTGATTCTATTTGGGGTTCTTTGTACTTATTGGGTCTACATGTTTGAGTGTGACTCTAGACTTGGAAAGTTTTCTTCCAGGATTTCATGGAATAGATTTCCAATGTCTTTATTAGTTTTTTTACCTTCTTGGATATGAAATATTCAGATATTTAGGTGTTTAATGGCATCTAGTAGTTCTCATATTATCCTAATTTTTATTGGTAACTTTCTCAGTATTTTTGATAATTTTATCTAGTTCAGAGATTTTTTTCTCCTACTTATGAAATTTCATCTTCTGCATGATAAAACCTGCTTTTAATACTTTTGAGGGGTTTTTGACTTCCTATATTACAGGATTCATATTCAACAGTTCTGCCTTATTCTTTTTTATGGTGTCCAATTCTTGGACTTCCTTATGTTTTGGAGTTCAGTGTCTCTTTTCTCTTGAATCTCATAAGGTTTTGTCACTATAAATGTTCTAAATATTTTTTCTGACATTTCAGTAATGTCCTCTGTTTCCCTAATTGGAAAAGAGTTACTGTGTTCCCTGGCTAGAGATTTATTACTTGGTTTTCTCATCCTCGAGGCTCTTCAATTTTTAGTCATTTTGTAATGTATTTACTTTTAGATAATTTCTCAGGGAAGTTTTTTGTATCTATGACCTCATATGTTTCCCTTTACTGTGAAGTAGTTCACTGCTATTTTCTCCCTTCTACTGTATTTTCCAATGGGGTAATCACAGGAGTTTTGAAATCAGATTTATGAAGCTTCCATCACCTCATTCCCAAAATGGATAAGGATATGACAAAAAAGAAAACTATCTATGAATATAGCTGCAAAAATTCTTAGCAAAATACTTGCAAACTGTATCCAACAGCATATAAAAAAGATTATTCATCATGATCAGGGAGGCTTTATTCCAGGTATGCAAGGGTAGTTCAACATATGCAAAACCATAAATGTAATATACCATGTTAACAGAAAGATAAAAACCCTATGATCAATTCAATTGATGCAGAAAACTCATTTGACAAAATACAATAGCCCTTCATAATTAAGACTCTCAGTAAAATCCATATAGAAGAATCATTTCTCATCATAATAAAAGACATCTGTGGAAAAAAAAAAAAAAACCTATATCTAACATTATACTGAATGAGGAAAAGCTAAGAGCTATTCCACTAAAAGCGAGCACAAGACAAGGCTGCCCACTCTCTCCACACCTATTCAATATAGTATTGGAAGTCCTAACCAATACAATCAGATGAGAGAAGGAAATAAAAGGCACTCGAATAGGGGAAGGAGAGTTGAAATTATCTCTGTTTGCAGATGACAGGATCTTATACATAGGAAACCCAATAGAATCCATGAGAAAACTTATCGAACTAATAAATGCATAAAGGTCAGGGTACAAAATTAACTTACAATAATCTGTAACATTTCTATGAATAAAAAATGATGATCAATACTAAAGAAAGTAATTCCATTTACCATAGCTACAAAAGTATAAGATACCTAGGAAGAAAACTAATCAAGGAAGTCAAAGACTTCTGTAAGGAAAACTATGAAATTCTTAAAGAAGAAATTGAAAATGACACAAAGAAGTGGAAGGACATCCCATGTTCCATTGGGAGAATATAATCAAAATGGCAATTCTACCCAAATTAACCTATACATTTAATGCAATCCCTATAAAATTACAAGAAACATTCTTCACAGCCCGAGAAAAGACAATTATAGAATTTGTCTGGAATCATAAAACACCACATGTTGTCAAAGCAATCCCCTTCATGAAGACTGGAGTGTGTGGAATCTCACTCTCTGACCCCAAAAATATATTACAAAACTGTGATAATCAAGACATTATGGTATTGGCACAAAAATAGATATGTGGACCAATGGAACAGAATAGAGACTCCAGAAATAACCCCCCAAATATACAGCAAACTCATCTTTGACAAAGATACAAGCCAATCCACTGGGAGAATGAAAATCTCTTTAGAAAATGGTGCTGGAAAAATGGTATCCAACTGCAGAAAGAAGAATTTGAACCCCTATCTTCACTATTTACAAAAACCAACTCAAAATGGATCAAAAATCTAAACCTAAGGCCTAAAAGTATAAAACCACTGCTGGAAAACACTGGGGAAACTCTGGGAGACCTTGGGGTAGGCAAAGACTTCTTAAGCAAGACCCCCAAAGCAAAGGCAATAATCCTCCAAATAGGTAGGTGAGATAGTATCAGATTAAAAAGTTTCAGCACAGCAAGGGCACTGTAATTAGTGTGAATTGACAGCCCTCGGAATGGGAGAGAATTTTTGTTATCTGTGCCTCAGAAAAGGGACTGATGACCAGAATACACAGGAAACTCAAGTAGCTTACCTGGAAAAAAATGATTAACCCAATTTAAAGATGGGAAAATGAGATGAATAAATAACTCTCTAAGGAAGACATACATACAAACAGCCAAAAAGCATATAGAAAAATGCTCAGCATCCCTCATCATAAGGGAGATGCAGATCAAAGCCACAATGAGATACCATCTAACCCCAGTCAGAATGGCAAAGATTAAAAAAAAAAAATGGTAAGTGCTGGAGGGGTTGTGGTGAAAGGGGAACACTCCTGCACTGTTGGTGGGAATATAAATTGGTCCACCCACTGTGGAAAACAATATGGAGGTTCCTCAAGTACCTTCAGATAAAACTACCATATGATCTAACAATCCCACTCCTGGGTATCTACCCAAAGAATAGGAAAATTCTCAGTGGGAAAAGCACTTGTACAACTATATTCATTGCAACATTATCATGACTGCTAAGACATGAAACCAACCCAAATGTCCATAAACAGATGAATGGATTGAAAAAGTTTGGCACATATACTCCATGGAATATTACTCAGCCATAAAAAACAAGTCCTGAGATGAAGAAAACCAAGTCTTCCACAACAGCTGAGATCTAGAGATTTCAGGGATAAGAGCAATGAAGATGTTCTACTGAGAAGTCACTCTGCCTTCACGCACTGAGTGTCTAGACAGGTCTAAGTGAAAAGTTACCAAAATCTGAGTGCTATTTGGGTCTTCATGTTCTTCAATTCCCACTGAATCTGCAACACAAAGGGAGAAAAATGCAACGCCAAAGAGTTTGCAGACTACATCCTCCTGTGCGCTTCTGACCATTCAGATAGAGTGTCTAGAAATAAGGAAGAAACCAATAATACATGAGATGATTAGAAATCACCACAGGGGCACAAGAAATACGTGAAACCAAGGAAATACCCTTCCTCGAAGGAAAAATAATAACCTCTTCATCCACAGACGATTCGATGGAACTCATGGAAATGTCTGATAAAGAATTTAGAGTATTCATAGTGACAAAGCTAACAGAGATAGAAGAGAGACAATGAACACCAAAAGAAAAAAAGCCAATGAGGTCCAGGAGGTGAGGTAGTTCTTGAGAGAGCTGAAAGGGGAAATACACACAATAAAAAAGAATCAAGGGACCAGCAGTTAGTGTAATGGCTACATTGCTGGACTCCCATGTAGTCCACCGCGGTCTGAGTCCTGAACCAAGCGACTTAAAAAAACTCAGGCCGGTCGCATGTGCATGTATGCCCAAGATCCCAAGAGGAAAATGGAGTAGAAGGAATTGTGGTATGGCCATCCCCCCTGGGGGTGATTTCTTGCTTTCTGTCTCTCTGTCTCTCTCTGTCTTTCTGGCAAACGCACACACCCTATAGCAAAACCTCTCAAAAAAAAAAAAGAAAAAAAAGAATCAAATGGAACTGTTGGAGATGAAGGCTAAATACAGGAAGTCAAAACCTCCTTTTAAAGTATTAAAAGCAGACTAGATCATATAGAACATTGAATCACAATTGTAGAGAACAGGATCGCTGGACTAGTAAAATCCACCATGAAGACTGAGAAAAAAGTCCCCCCAAATGAGAATAATATATGAAAAACATTAGATACCATTAAACGCCCAAACATCCAGATAATCGATATTCTAGAAGGTGAAGAGACTAATAAGGGCATTGACCATCTATTCTATGAAATTCTGGAGAAATCTTCCCAAACCTAGAGAGGATTCAAAGATCCAGACCCAAGAAATACAAAGGACCCCAAATAGGATCAACCCAAGAAGATTCTTCTCCAAGACACATTATAGCTAGTATGACCAAAACCACAGACAAAGACAAAATACTCAGACTGGCAAGAAAGAAACATCAAGGTAACTACGAAGGATATCCCATCAGGCTAACAGTGGACCTCTCATCAGAAACAATGTGAGGAAGGAAAGAATGAGAAAATATATTTAAACTGTTGAGTGAAAAACAATTTCAACCAAGAATACTATATCTTGTAGTATTGTCCTTCATATGGGAAGAAAAGTACATTCTCAGATAAACGAAACCTGAAAGAATTTACCAAAAACACCACACCAGCTCTCCAATAAGTTCTGAAGGGAGTGCTAGCCCAGAAAAACTAAAATCAGACACACAGAGATAAGAGTTCTAAAACAATTAAGAAAATGGCCAGCTTAATGGTAGGGACAAGTCAAGAGTTGAACAATATCTTCCAGAATTTAAATGGAAAGATGAGACTACAACAGAAGATAAAGTACATGAGTTTGAACTGGTGAAATAGAATTTTATGACTTTTGACTAAAACATTACTGATCTTCTATGCTTTGTTTTCCAGTATTAAGAAGTTTTATCTTCTCTTGGATAGTTCCATGTACCTACTATTTGAACAGAATGCTAACCTGTTTCGTGGCTTTAAGTATTATTCAAAGTTCTCTTAAACATTTTTTATTTTGGTATATTAAAACTAGAACTGCTTTTCTTGAAATTAAAAAATGTATTTAAAAAATACCTATTTAGCAGCCACAGTAAGCTATATAGCCTCAACTATATGCTATTTTATAGTATATCCATTCTACCCACAGAATTTCATGCCTAAAGTCAACTTTTGTTCACAGATAAGTATATATATTAGCTGAACTTACCACTGAAAATATTTATATCAATTAAGATATTTTGTGAATCGGAACCAGCAGTTAGCATAATGGCTATGTCGCTGGACTCCCACGTAGTCAACCGTGGTTCGAGTCCCGGACCCGGTGGCTTAAACTCACGCCAGGTGCATGTGTGTGCGTGCCCAAGATCCCGAGAGGAGCATGGAGGAGAAGGGATTGCGGCATGACCATCTCCCCTAGGGGGGTGATTTCTCGCTTCCTATCTCTCTGTCTCTCTCTGTCTGTCTGGCAAGTGCACATTCCCTATAGCAAAATCCTCTAAAAAATATATATATATTTTCTGAATCAATACAATGTGGGAAAGAATAAAGGAAGGGAAAACAGCTGCAGATTCCAGTGACAGGGTGGGAGGAGAATGGGAAATGGCAGAGGGTGAGAAACAGGGAGAAAAATATATATATATAAGAAACAAGAAATGGAAAATTATTCATTGACAATAACATGTATGATTAAGCGACTTTATGGTGTATTCTGGCTGGAAAATCACATTTTGTATGCTGTAGTGATGTTCAGTAAAATTATGTAAAATAAATATATTAATAAAAAACAAACAAAAGATGTAAAAAAAAAATAAGGCCCTGGAATTTCATAGAAAGTAGACAAATATGGAAGATCTGTGGCTGAGTGAACCAGTCAGGCTATGAAAGAGAGACATTGTATGTCTCTACTTAACATATACTGACTTACCAACTGTCCTCACTTTATGGTAGAGATTGAAAGACTGGAGGAAATAAAAGTATTAAAATATGTTATGGGCACTAGAGACAAAATTGAAAGAGTGTGCGGGAGGGGAAGAGCGTAGGAAAGGAAATTGGTGGGTAAAATAGAGAGGTAAGACACTTAAGGGACACAGATATGGTTTATTATATGTTGATGATGATCAGCTGGACTGAGATGTATATCATGCTGGGTAAAGTCTCTTTACAATCTAAATGATATATTCTTTACAGTGTATAACATTTTTTTACAGCATAATTACCATGCACAGCAGTCAAGAGAAAGACATTACTATACACAGAATCAGCAGCAAATAGCATTTCATTATTTTAGATTATTATTATTTTTTAATTTTTTATGATTCTTTTTTATTTTTAAAAATATTCCATTGATATTCATCATTTGGCTTATGAAGAGAATTTACCCAACATGAAATACTTCTCAGAACAGTCCAGCTGAGAATACTATACATGTTAACATTAACAGGTAATGAACCATTTATGTGTCCCACAAATGTCATACCTCTCAAATAGACTCTATCTTTTAGGACAGTTTGAGGTTCACAGAAAAAATTCTCAGAAGGTATGGGATTCCTATATATGTACTTTCCAACTCATGCCCAATTATCTAAACTCCCCACATTTGTTGCCATTAATAATCCTGCATTGACACAACCCATCAACCATAGTTAATAGTTTACATTATGATTAACTCTTGGTCTTGTGTACTTAATGAGCTTAAACAAATATATAATTAAAGGCACCCACCATTACAGAGTCATGTAGAGTAGTTTCATTGGCATAAAAATGTTCTGTGCGCCACCTATTCATTCCCCCTCCACACAAACACTTGATCTTTTTACTGTCTCTATAGTGCATTTTCCACATTGTCATATAGTTGAAATAATTGTGTATATAGCCTTTTTTTAGATTGAATTAGATTATTTAAGAATATGTATTTGAGAGGGAAGCTATGCTCTAAACTCCATCTTCTAGACTCCCAAATTATTCAAACAAGAGGCCATATTAAAGCTAAGGTGTGTCCTGGCCTGTTCAGGGAAACTATCTTCTAAACTCCATCTTCTAGACTCCAGAAATATTCAGACAAGTGGAGGAGAGATTTTGCCACAGAATGACCAGAAACCACCACAGAAGCACAAGAAACATGAGAAACCAAGAAAATATCTCTTCCCTGAGGGAAAAGAACAATCTCTCATTATACACAGTACAGTAAAACTCGTGGAAATGTCTGATAGAGAATTCAGAATACTCATAGTGACAAAACTAAACAAGATGCAAGAGATGAGAGATAATGAACTCCATAAGATGCAGGAGAAAAGAGACAATACATTCGATGAGGTGTTGAAATTCTTCCATGATATGAAAGCTATTAGAGATGAAGGCTGCCATTCAGGAAATCAAAACCTCTGTTGAATGTATTAAAAGTAGATTAGTCCATGCAGAAAATTGAATTTCAGAAGTTGAAGGCAAAACCTCTGAATTGAAAAGAGAGAGAGAGAGAGCAAAATGAGAATACTGTACGAGAAATTCTAGACAGAATTAAGTGCCCAAACATCTGGATAATCGGTATCCCAGAAGGTGAGGAAACCAATAAGGGCATTGATCATTTATTCCATGAAATCTTGGAAGAAAATTTTCCAAATCTAGAGAGTCATTCGAATACCCGGACCCAAGAAATACAAAGGATCCCTGCTAGAATCAACCCCTAGTAGATCTTCTCCAGGGCACATCATAGCCAGACTGGTCAAATTTACAAAGACAAGATACTAAAATTGACAAGAGAGAAACATCAGGTTACTTACAAAGGTTATCTAATCAGACTAACCTCAGACCTTTCATCACAAACAATGTGAGCAAGGAAGGAATGGGAAAACATATTCAAAGTGTTAAGTGAAAAACAGCTTCAACCAAGAATACTATACCTGGCAAGGTTATCTTTCATATGGAAAGAAAGGACAAAAACATTCGCAATAAACAAGACCTGAAAGAATTTGCCAATAGCAGACCCACTCTTGAAGAAGTTCTGAAAGGAGTGCTATACCAGGAAAATTAAAGACATATACAGAAATAAGAGAGCAAAAGGCAACCAATAAAATGAATAATTTAATGCTAGAGACAAGAAATATCAATAATATCAATAATAATATTGAATGTTAACTTGTAGGATTTAAATGGAAAGAATGAACCACAGCAACACTGCATATTGGACAGAAGAGAGTATGAACATAAGACTGAACAGGTGAAATAGAATTTTATTTCTTTTCAGTAAACATTACTGATTTATTTTTACTATGCTTTCTTTTCCCAATTTAAACATTTTACTTTCTTTTGAGGTGTTGATAGGTTCAGCAATTTGTTAAAATTTTCTTTTTGTTTGTTTCTTTAAATGGAAACAAACTTTTCTTCTTTTCTGACTCCTCTTGAATTGGAAAATATTTGGGAGTTTTCTTATTTTGTGACAGAAGGGTTATTTGCATAAGTTCAATAATACTTGTTGCATTGAATCAGAAACTGGAAATACTCATCATTGGACAGGGGTTTGAATGAAATGTCATGCCTAAAGTTTAATCAGAAAACTATGAACTAAGGTGGATCTCAAGGAAGCCAACAGAAGCTCTTAGGAAGATGGCCTGGCACCATAAATAGTTCTGCCTGGCATAGAGGACTAGAGCAGTTATATAAAGGAATTTATAACATAAAATAACCTGGATTTTTCCAGCCCAGTATTGCAATCAGTAGAGATTGCAAAAGAGCAACCATACCAGAGGATTATCTTGAGAAAGATTTTTTTTTTCTTTTTTTGGAGAGGTTTTTGCTATAGGGTGTGTGTGCTCGCCAGACAGACAGAGACAGAGAGATAGAAAGCAGGAAATCACCCCCTAGGGGGGATGGCCACGCCGCAATCCCTTCTCCTCCATTCTCCTCTCGGGATCTTGGGCAGGCATGCACACACGCCTGGTGTGAGTTTAAGCCACCGGGTCCGGGACTCGAACCGCGGTCGACTACGTGGGAGTCCAGCGACATAGCCATTACGCTAACTGCTGGTCCCTTGAGAAAGATTTTGAAGGAAGAAAAAAAGACTAATCTTTGCCAGCAGATGGCATATCACAGAATACTTGGTAGAAAGTGCTGAATTGAGAAGGTTTATGTGGGACTTATGTGCTGGACATTTGCTTTTCAACAGTTTGAGTAGTTGACCTGTAAATATTTTCTCAAAAATATTTAAAATCATAATGTCTCTGTTGCTATAGAATCACAAACAAAATTATAAAAAATATTTTGAACATTATCTTTAAAATTCAGTATTTTGAAATTTTGACAGTTGTTTATTAATGGTCAAAAACTATGGAGTATGAGCAAAATTTTTTTGATATGTAAATGTTTGTGGAAAATGTAAAAATAAATAAATGAATAAATAGAAAAAAATTAAAAATTCACATATAACAAAGATTATTCATCACAACCAGTTAGGACTTATTCCAGAGCTGCAAGGGTGGTTCAAAATACACGAGACCATAAATATAATATACCACATTAACAGAAAGAAAGATAAAAATAATATAATCATTTTAATAGATGCAGAGAAAGCATTTGATAAAATAAACCATCTCTTCATGATTAAAAGTCTCAGGAAGACTGGCATAGAAGGGTCATTTCTCAAGACAATAAAAGCCATATGAGAAAAACCTATAGCTAACATTATACTGAATAGGAAAAATATGGAGAAGCTAAAAGATTTTCCACTAAAAAGTAGTACTAGACAAGACAGCCCACTTTTCCCACTACTTTTTAATACAGTACTCAAAGTCTTAGCCAATGCAATCAGGAAAGAGAATAATATAAAAGACATTCAAAAAGGCAAAAAAAAAAAAGAGTTCAAAATATCTTTATTTACAGAAGACATGATGATATACTTAGAAGTCACAAAGGTTTTCACGAAAAAACTTCTTGAAGTAATAAGTGAACACAGTCAAGTGGCAGGATACAAAATCAACATCCAAAAATCTATAGCATTTTTATATACAAACAACAAGGTAAAGTAAGTAGATCTGAAAAAATAAATTCCTTTTACTATAGCCATAAAATGTATAAGATACCTAGGAATGAATCTAACTAAGGAAGTCAAAGACCTTTACATAGAAAAATATGAAAATATTTTTTTAAAAAAATTGAAAAGGAAACAAAAAAGTGGAAGGGCATCCCATGTTCCTGGATTGGAAGAATTAATATAGTCAAAATGGCAATTGTATCCAAATTAATCTACATATTTAATGCAATTATAAAAAAATACAAGAGACATTCTTTATAGATCTAGAAAAGACAATCATAGAATTTGTCTGGAAACATAAAAGTCCTCGTATTGCCAAAGCAATCCTGTGGAAGTAGAGTAAAGGAGGTGACATATCACTCCCTGACCCCAAATATAATATCAAGCTGTGATAATCAAAACAGCAGGTATTGGGACAAAAAACAAAACAAAAAAAACAAAAAAAACAAAAAACAAACAAAAAAAAAAACAGACAAGTGGACAGATAGAATAGAATATAGACCCAGAAATACACCCCAATGCTTACAACCAACTGATTTTTGACAAAGGATACAAGTCAATCCATTGGGGAAAGGAAAACCTTTATAGAAAATGGTGCTGGAAAAACTGGGTATCCACCTGCAGAAAGATGAAACTGAATCCCCAATCTTTCACAATTGCAAAAATCAACTCAAATGGATCAAAGAGCTGAACCTAAGACCT
This sequence comes from Tupaia tana, assembly GCA_026018925.1. Taxonomy (NCBI): domain Eukaryota; kingdom Metazoa; phylum Chordata; class Mammalia; order Scandentia; family Tupaiidae; genus Tupaia; species Tupaia tana. Next base: position 28,414,409 of record JAKSZU010000027.1, read on the forward strand.
AAAACTATAAACCTACTGGTGGAAAATACTGGAGAAACTCTGGGAAACATTGGAGTAGGCAAAAACTTCTTAAATGAGACTCCCAAAGCACAGGCAATACTACCGAAAATAGACAAGTGGGACTATATCAGATTAAGAAGTTTCTGCACAGCAAAGGACACAGTAACAAGTGTGAATCAGAACCCTCAGAATCAGAGAATATTTTTGTAAAATATGCCTCAGACAAAGGACTGATAACCAGAATATGCAGGGAAATCAAGTGACTTAGAAAAAAAAAAAAAAGATAAACCCAATTAAAAGATGGGAAAATGAGCTGAACAAAAATCTTTTTAAGGAATCAGTACCAACAGCCAAAAAGCATATGAGGAAATGTTCAACATTCCTCATCATAAGGAAGGTGCAGATTAAAACCACAATTAGATACCACCTAACCCCTGTCAAAATGGCAAAGATTAAAAATACAAAAAGTGATAAGTTTTGGTGGGGTTGTGGTGTAAGGGGAAATCTCCTACCCCATTGGTGGGAAAGTAAACTGGTTCAGCCACTGTGGAAAACAATATGGAGGTTCCTCAAAGATCTACAATAAGAACGACCATTTGATACATCCATCCCACTTCTGGGTATCTACCCAAAGGACAGGAGAACAGTCAGTCAGAAAAGTGCTTGCAGGGGGACCAGCAGTTAGCATAATGGCTATGTCGCTGGACTCCCACGTAGTCGACCACGGTTTGCGTCCCAGACCCGGTGGCTTAAAACACCCGAGCGTGCGTGCGTGCGTGCGTGCCCAAGATCCCGAGAGGAGAATGGAGGAGAAGGGATTGCGGCATGGCCATCCCCCCTGGGGGATGATTTCTCACTTTCTGTCTCTCTGTCTCTCTCTGTCTGTCTGGCGAGCGCACACACCCTATAGCAAAAACATCTAAAAAAAAAAAAAAAAAAGAAAAGTGCTTGCACGTCAAAATTTATTGCAGCATTATTCACAATTGTTAAGACATGGAACCAACCCAAAAGTCCACAAACAGATGAATGGATTGAAAATATGTGGCACATATACTATATGAAGTATTATTCAGCAATAAAAAACAAGATCCCGGACTTCAAGGTAGTCAGGCTATGAAAGAGAGACACTGTATGTGTCTCTATTTTGCTTAAAATTGCCAATCTATTTTTTTTAAACTTTCCTTCTACAGACTCGACTCTATTGTATGTCTCCATTTAACATATACCAAGTGTTCACACTGTTTGGTAGAGACTGAAAGATTGGAGGACATAAAAACATTAAAAATTGTTATGGACAATAGAGACAAAGCAGAAGGAGAGTGTGGGAGGGGAAGAGCTCAGGAAAGATAATCTGAAGGGTAAATGGAGAGGTAACATATTTGTGGGCACAGATATGTTTTATTATCTATCTATTGATGAGGATGTGTATAGTATTCTCACCTGGACGGATATGTATATCATGCTGGGTAAAGTCTGTTTACAATCTAAATGATGTATAGTGATTGAATGTATAAATAATAATAATAGGAAAAATCTGAAAAAATGAAAGTGGTTGAATATGAAAGATTTATTGCTGAGTGAAGCAAGTCAAGCTATAAAAGAAAGATACTGTACAGACTATATGTACTATATGGTAGAGATTGAAATATTAGAGGGCATAAAAGCAGTGATAATAGTTATGGATGCTGGACAGTGTGGAATGGGGGAGTAGAAATGAATAGTGTGGATAAAGAGAGCATGAGAATAAATAGAGAGGCATAACATTTGTGGGACACAGAAATGGTTTATTACCTGTTGATGACAACATGTATAGTATTCTCTACTGGACTGGTCTGAGAAGTATTTCATGTTAGCTAAATTCTCTTTACAAGCCAAATGATGTATAGTCATTGAATGTTTAAAAAATAATAAAGAGGGAACCAGCAGTTAGCGTAATGGCTATGTCGCTGGACTCCCACGTAGTCGACCGCGGTTCGCGTCTCGGACCCGGTGGCTTACAACTCACGCCGGGCACGTGTGCGTGCGTGCCCAAGATCCCGAGAGGAGAATGGAGGAAAAGGGATTGCGGCGTGACCATTGGGGGGTGATTTCTCGCTTTCTGTCTCTATGTCTCTCTCTGTCTGTCTGGCGAGCGCACGCGCCCTGTAGTGAAAAACCTCTCCAAAAAAAAAAAAAAAAAAATAATAATAATAATAAAGAGAATAAATACTAATAATTGGAAAAAATGAAAAGCTATTCGATGATAATTATGTGAATAGTAATGTCTTTGCCTTGACTGATATGCATGGTAATCATACTGAAAAAAGAAAAGTTATGCACTGTAAAGATAGATGTATTGAAATATAATATAAAATACAATAAAAAATTTTAAAAGAGATTAGTCAATGTATTTATGTAGATCTATTTATGGGCTGTCTATTTGGCTCCAGTGATCAATTTATCTATTATTTTACCAATACCACACTCTCGGTTACCTTAAGTTTATAATGATTTTTTATTTTGAGTATCATCATTCCCCAACTTTGTTATTCTTCACTATTCAATCAGCTATTCTAAATGTTTTACCTCTCCTATAAACTTTATAATCCATTGTAAAGCTATGAAATTTGGACATTAAGCATTTCATCAATGAACATGGTATATTTTTATTTATTTTGGTTTTCTTTTATTTATTTAATCAAATATAAACATTTCTGGGATGATAGGACTCCTACCCACCTTGAGCAAAGAATAATGATGAATGCCACATTCCACAGCAAGCAATGTACATCAAAGGCTAGATATCTGATTATTCATAGGAGGGTCATGGGTGATCTAGGCACACCAGGAATATTGTAAAATCCAAGAAAAAACAATTGTATATAAGACAAATTTCTACAAAGTCTTCAGAGTGCCTGTAAGTCCAGCCAAAACTGACAGTCCATGTCAAGGTTGGTAGTGCTTCAGATTTTCTTCAATTCTAACACTGGTCCTACCTTTGGATGTGTGTCTCTTAAAGATAACCAGAAAATCTTTTTTTCTTCTTTTTATATTTTTTATTTCATTTTCTTTTATACATTTGATCATATTATTTAGCTTGTAAAGTAAATATTTTAATATGTGAACATTTTTCCCTAGTCCAGTTGATAAAACTATAAAATTATCTTCAACAGATAACACATTTCTTTGTCCCATTAATGCCTTGCCCCTCTATTTTTCTTAAAATTTCCTTCCGCAGACTCTTCTCTTTCCTACACACTATATCTGGTATTCACAACCATTTACTGTGCTTCTATATCCTTTAGTCAATCAGTTTCAGTCACAGAGTGAAGACACTCAGTATATATTAAGTGGGGACACACAAAGTCTCTCCTTCATAGCAAGGCTTGCTTCACTCAGCAGTAAATCTTCCATATTCTTCCACTTTCTGTCAAAAGCCAGAGTTATGTTTAAGGCTAAATAGTATTCCATAGAGTATATGTGCCACAGTTTTTCAGTCCATTCATCTGTTTGGGGACATTTCAGTTGGTTCCATGTCTTAGCAATTGTGAATAGTGCCACAATAAACATGAATGTGCAAGCACTTTTCCAATGAAGAATTCCTCTGTCCTTTAAGTACATAGTAAGGAGAGGGAATGCTGGATCACATGGTAGTTCTATTTGTAGATTTTTGAGGAATCTCCAAATTGTTCTCCACGGTGGCTGGACGAATTTGCATTCCCACCAGCAGTGTAAGAGGGTTCCCATTTCACCACACACTCGCCAGCACTTATCACTTTTTGTTTTTTAAGTCTTAATCATTGTTGGGTTAGGTGGTACCACATTGTTGTTTTGATCTGCATTTCTCTTACAATGAGGGATGTTGTGCATTTTTTCATATGCATTTTGGCTATTTGCATGTCATCCTTAGACAGTGGCTTTTTCAACTAATTCTCCCATCTTTTAATACGGTTGATCATCTTTTTTTGGAGCAGCTGCTAGAGTTCCTTGTGTATTCTGGTTATGAGTCTCTTATTTGACGCATAGTTAACAAAAATACTTTCCCTTTCTTAGGCTGTCGATTAACACTAATTACTGTGTCTTTTGCTATGCAGAAACTTCTTAGCATGATGTAATCCCATTTGTCTATTTTGGGGATTATTCACTGTGCTTTGGGGGGTCTTATTTAAAAGATGTTTTCCTACCCCCATGTCACCCAGAGTTTCCCATGTATTTCAGGAGAAGTTTTATACTATAAGGTCTTAGGTTTAGATCTTTGATCCACCTTGACTTGATTTTTGTCAAAGGTGAGAGGTAGGGATTCAGATTCATCTTTCTGCATGTGGAAATCCAGTTTTTCCAGCACCATTTTCTGAAGAAGTTTTCCTTTTCCCACTGGATTGACTGGAAATCCTTGTCAAAACTCAGTTGACTGGGAACCAGCAGTTAGCGTAATGGCTATGTCACTGGACTTCCACGTAGTCGACCGCGGTTTGCGTCCCGGACCCTGTGGCTTAAAACTCACGCCGGGTGCGTGTGCGTGCGTGCCCAAGATCCCGAGAGGAGAATGGAGGAGAAAGGATTGCAGCGTGACCATCCCCCCTGGGGGGTGATTTCTCGATTTCTGTCTCTATGTCTCTCTCTGTCTGTCTGGAGAGCGCATGCGCCCTATAGCGAAAAGCTCTCCAAAAATAAATAAATAAATAAAATCAGTTGACTGTATGTTTGGGAATTTATTTCTGGGGATTTTATTCTGTTCCATTGGTCCACATATCTGTTTCTGTGCTAATACCATGCTGTCTTGATTACCAAGCTTTGTAGTATATTTTTAGGTCAGGGAGTGAGATGCAGCCCACTCCACTCTTCTTGTGCAGAATTGCTTTGGAAATACAAGGTCTTTTATGATTCCAGACAAACTTTATGATTGTCTTTCCTAGATCTGTGAAGAGTGTTCCAGTACTTTTATTGGGATTACATTAAATAAGTAGATTAATTTGGGTAGAATTGCTATTTTGATTATATGAATTCTTCAAATTCAGGAACATGGGTGATGGGGCCATGCAGGCAACACAAGCTGGTAAGGATGCTGCCTCCCATTCTAAGGCAGGGCCTGGACTGGGAAGAAACTGAGGCAGGGCCCAGTATACGAGCCCTCTCTTGTGTCCTTGTATTGGCCAGTATTCAACTTCTCTGCCATGAGTTTTACTGTTATTAAGGTACCCTGTAAGGGTAAAACATCACCCCCAACCATTACAATAAAGCCAATTAGTGATTTTGTAAGAATGTGGTTCCCTAAGACTGACAGGAGGACCAGGAAGTTTAAGACTCCCCCACCTGTCTGTTTTTAAACCAAAATTAACATATAGATTAAGTTAGTATAAACCAAATTAGCATTAGAAGCATATGTAGACTAAGTTAGTTTAAGGCTAGTTTTTGTAAATATCTCTTGTTACAGCTACAGGCCAAAGTTAACTCATGCTAGGCAAAGTCAGCACATTCACCACCTAACAGAGACTCAGAGATAAAACAAAAGAACTCACTAATTGACAGACTCAGTGAATAAAATGCAGAAGCCCACAGGTTTATAAAAGGAAAAAGCCTGGCTGGGACAACAGGATGAACAAACCTGAAGGCTCCAGAGAAAGATTATCTTAGCTGGGAGCTCTTATCTAAAGCAAAAGGTAGCTTTCAACTACAAAGAGTTTCTCATCTATGTGCTGTTGACTATGAAAAACTGCTAATAAAACATCCTGTGTTGTCTCCTGAGCTACAAGATCATCTTTCTTTCCCATATAAGATCATAGACTCACTTTCTATTGTGGTAATGTATGGATAGTCCATATATTGTCTTTACTTAGCAAGGCAAGATTTCTATCTAGGTCTTTGCAACCAGCAATGTTATCGGCCTGGTCCAGGACTAAAGTTATCAAACATCCTGCAAGCCCCCTCTTCTGAAGATCCTTCCCAGTAATCAAGATCTAAGAAGAAGATACAACAGACAAATGGACTTCCTCATCCTGAGAACTGTGATTGATTTTTAACTAATCTGACAAGACAAACAGCATGTTTTATAATTATTGTTTCCATGCTTTGTATACCCTATTCCTTAGAGTGGGTTTTTTACTACCCCTACCCCCTTTACTTCCTAAACCTCCCTCAATAAATATGCGTGTCTTATTAGCCACGGTGCTGCAGCCTGGAGCTGGCTCTAGCTGTGGCCGACTGAGAACATGCAAAAGGGCAATGAGGTCTCAGTCTATTTTTTTGTTCCTGATCACCCGTGTCGCCTTCCTGTGTACGAGTCACCCACTGCTGTCCTGCCGAGGCTGGTCCCCGGCACATGGGACATCCTTCCACTTTTTTGTGTCATTTTCAATTTCTTTTCTATTCTTTTTTTTTTTTTTTTTTTTTTTTTTTTTAGCTTCTTGTAGTTTTCCTTGTGCAGGTCTTTAACTTCTTTGGTTAGACTTATTCCTAAATATCTTATACTTTTTGTGGCTATGGTAAATGAAATTACTTTTTTCAGTTCTATCTCAGAATAAATGCTTATATATAAAAGTGCTACAGATTTCTGTATATTCGTTTTATATTCTACAACTTTACTGTATTCATATATTAATTCCAGGAACTTTTTCATAGAAACCATTTTGTCTTCTATGTATACAATCATGTCATCTGCAAACAGAGAGTTTCACCCTTCTTTCCTTATTCAAATGCCTTTTATTTTTTCCACTTTTCTGATTGTGTTGGCAAGGACTATCAGTACTATATTGGAAAGGAGTGAAGACAGTGGGCATCCTTGTCTTGTACCCATCTTTTTGTGGAAAAACTTTCAGCTTTTCTTCATTCAGGATGATGTTCACTATGAGTTTTTCATAGATAGCTTTTATTATGTTGAGAAATGACCCTTGTATGCCGATATTGGTGTGAGTCTTAATCATGAAGGGAGCTGTATCTTATCTAATGCTTTTTCTGCATCAATTGATATGATCATATTGATTTTATTTTTTTTCCTTTAATATGCTGTATTACATTTATGGTTTTGCATATGTTGAACCAACCTTGCATTCGTGGAATACCGCCTACCTGAACATGATGTATAACCTTTTCTATAAGTTGTTGGATACGATTTGCTAGTATCTTGTTGAGAATCAATGCATCTGTATTCATCAGAGATATTGGTCTATAGTTTTTTATCCTTGTTCTGTACTTATCTCTTTTAAGGATAAGGGTGATAGAGGCTTCATAGAATGTATTAGGGAGAGATTCACCCTTTTGGATCTTTAGAAATATCCTCCTGCCTCAATCTTGGTACATTATATCTGTCTAGGAATTTGTCCATCTCATCCAGATTGTCTTGTTTATTGACATAAAGTTTAATAGCATCCTCCAGTAATATTTTGCATTTCTATTATGTCTGTTATAATGCCTGCTTCACTGCAGATTTGATTTACTTGGTTGGATTCTCTTTTCTTAGTAAGTCTTAGTAGTGGTTTATCGATTTTGTTTATCTTTTCAAATAATTAGCTTTTATTTTCACTTATTTTCTGTATAGTTTGTTTATTTTCTATTTCATTTATTTATGCTCGTATCTTTACTATTTCCTTTCTCCTGGAGTTTTTTGGATTTTTTTGCTGTTCCTTTTCCAATTCCCTGAGACATAATGTTAGGTGCCCTATTTGCCTTCTTTCCATCTTCTTATGTGCACTAATTGCTATGAAGTTCCCTTTTATGACTGCTTTACCAGTGTCTCAAAGAATATGGAAAAACGTGTCCTCATTGTCATTGGCTTTCATAAATCTTTTCTTTAAATTTAATTTATTTTTTTTACATTTTTAATACATTCAATCACACTTTTTAGCTTACAAGGTGATCATTTCAATATGTGAACATTTCTCCCCAGTCCAGCTGATCAAAATATAACAATACTAACTCCCTGTCTCAACAATGCTGTCTCCATATCCCTCCTCCAAATGTTTTTCCCCAGGCCCCACTTCTCCACACACACCACATCTGGCATTCACACCCATCTCTTGTGTTTGTACATCCTTTAGCCCATCAGCTTCAGTTATAGAGTGTGGACACTTGGTATATATTAAATAGGGATATACAGTGTCTCTCCATAGCCTGGCTTGCTTCACTCAGCAGTAAATCTTCCATCTTTGAACAGTTTTTGTCTTAAAGCCCATTTTGTCAAAAATTAGTATTGTGACTCCAGCTCTTTTTGGTTCCCATCTGCATGGAAAACCTTCTTCTAATCCTTCACTTTCACTCTATGTATGTCTTTCTCCATGAAGTGTGTTTTCTGTAGACAACAGGTAGAGGATTTCTGGGTTTTCTTATTCATTCAGCCAGTCTGTGTCTCTTGATTGGAGAATTTAATCTATTAACATTCAATGTTATTATCGATGTTACTGGACCTGTCCCAATGTTTAAGTTGGTCATTGTCTTGGTTGCCTTTTATTCCTTTGTTTCTGTCTGTTAATTCTTTAGTTTTCCTGGAACAGTACTTTCTTCAGGGTTTCTTGAAGAGCTGGTCAGGTGTTGGGAAATTCTTTCAGGTTTTGTTTGTCTGAGAAGATTTTAATCTTTTTTTCCATATAAAGGATAATCTTGCTGGATATAATAATTTTGGTTGAAATTTCTTCTCTCTTAACACTTTCAATACATCTTCCCATTCTTTCCTTGCTTGCATTTTTTCTATTGAGAAGTACAGTGTTAGCCTGATGGGATGACCTTTGTAAGCCACTTGTCATTTCTCTCTTGCCACTTTTAGTATCATGTCTTTATCTGTGGTCTTTGCCAGTCATCTTTCATCCCTTTTTTGGAGGAAAGCTTCACTCATGAAAAGTTTCAATCCAGGCATAGCAAATTTGTTAGATTTTATTCTAGCAACCTTCTAAGGAAAATGTTTCTTGTTACCAGGGATGCTTATTCTTTCCAAATTAATATATACATATTCCTAAAAGGGATTGCAGTTTTCTGTCTCTGCAAGTTTGATACATGGTAAGAGTATCCCTCCTCGAAGTGGCCCGTCTTAGTGTCTCCATCTTGTTTTTCAATTCCCATACTGTTTCCAGACTCTTATCACCTGTCAGCTATGTGAAGGATGTGTCTCCCCAGGTAGTTTATAACCAGACAGTCACCATCTAAAATAACTGTTGAAACAGCTTGTGATTGTTGGTTCCAAATATAGAAATGTGGTTAGTTGTAGGCAAAACTCTTTTCAGATGGAAGTAATATCACCGGTAACTTGAAAACATACTGTAGGCCTTGTGACTGTTTTATAATACATACATATTAGCCAGCAGAAATCTTATTCATCAAATAATAACCACAGATGTTCTTCTTCAAGTATTAAATGTTCTGCTGGCAAGTGCAGAGATGACAACAGGAAGTAAACATGTTTGGAGAAAAGTCTGTGCTGCATAATCATGGGCTTTAGTCTTCAGTGATACATGCAGCCTATATCTCTTCTTTTACCACTACTACTTTTAGTGCACTGTACATCTTCATATATTTTTATTCTATTATTTTGAATTTTGTATTCCATTGGTCTTTCAGTATAGTCATGAATTGACACAATTTTAATATCCTAGTATTAATAATGCACTATAGCGACAGTTACTCTTTCTTTTCAGACTTTTTATGAGTATTTGTATCTGTTTATTCCTCTATACAAAGAGATTTTTCTCTATAAAATGCAATTATATGGTAGCAAAAGTAGAATCTATCTCAATTTTAAAATGATTAAAGTATCATTGATTTCTTGTTACTTCAGAATTATCTATACCAAACTTACAGTGTTATTACTTTTCAATTTTATAAAACTATTTTCCTGAATATTTTACATCAATTTGGTATTTATTGCATTTATTAAACTGTAGTTTCCTGGACCAGTTATGTGGTGTGGTTATTAAGGTGACTGGATCCCACATAATCAACTGCATGATTTGAGTCTGTTGGCTTAAAAAATACACTGGGTGCATTTTGGTTCTTGACCGAAATCCTGAGGAGAAAATGGAGGAGAAAGAATTGAGGTATGGCTATTCCCCCTTGGGAGGGGTGATTTTTTTCACTTGATTTTTCTCTCTTTGTCTCTCCCCAACCAGCACATGCACCCTATAGCACAACTTTAAGAAAAAGAAATAACTGTCTGTAAAATCCTAGTAATTTGTTTTTTTTTTAAATGTATGAGCATGAATGTATGACATTCTCATTAATCTGTAAATGTGATTAATTATGTCAATGACTTGCTAAATTCTGAATCTCACTTGCATTCTTGGCATAGAGGATGAGTGCCCATGATAAAAATATTTCAATATGTTGACACAATAGTTTTACTTTTTTAAAATTTATTTATGTTTTTGCTGGAGAGGTTTTTCTCTTTCTTCTTCTTCTTCTTTTTTTTTTTTTTTTTTTTTTTTTACAGGGTACATGTGCTCACCAGAAAAGCAGAGAGAGAGAGAACGCGAGAAATCACGCTCCAAGGGGGATGGCCATGCTGCAATCCCTTCTCCTCCATGCCTCTCAGGATCTTGGGCATGCACGTACATGCACTCAGTGTGAGTTTAAGCCACCGGCTCCAGGACTCAAACCATGGTCAACTACATGGGAATTCAGCAACCTAGTCATTACACTAACTGCTGGTCCCAATAGTTTCTTATTTATTTATTTACATTCATTCACTATACATCATTTCAGCATACAAAATGAGATTTTCCATCCAGAATGCACTGTATATTGGCTCGATCAAGCACATAAACATACGTGTTATTGTCAGCAAATAATTTTCCATTTCTTGTCTCCTTTATATTTTACTATTTATTTTATTTTATTTTATTTTATTTTATTTTATTTTATATATTCAATCACATTATTTAGCTTAAAAAGCAAATATTTCAATATGGGAATATTTCCCCCAGTCCAGTTGGTTAAACTGTAGAACAGTTTCAACAGATAATATCACATTTCTTTGTCCCATTAATGCTTTCCCTCCATATATTTCTTCTAAATGTCCTTCCTCAGGCCCTACTCTTCCACACACATTATATCAGGTATTTACAATCATTTGTGAGTTTGTATATCCTTTAGTAAATCAGTTTCAGTCATAGAGTGTGGACATTCTGTATATATGAAGTGTAGGGACATACAATGTCTCTGCTTGAGCTCCTTGTGTGTTCTAGTTATCAGTCCCTTATTTGACACATAGTTTGCAAAAGTATTTTTCCATTCAGAGAGCTGTTGATTCACACTAAGTACTGTGTCTTTTGCTATGCAGAAATTTCTTAGTCTGATATAATCCATTTGTCTGTTTTGGGGATTATCAATTATGCTTTGGAGGTCTTATTTAAGAAGTCTTTCCCTATCCCCATGTCTCCCATAGTTTCCCCAGTGTTTTCTTGGAGAGATTTTATAGTTTGAGGTCTTAGATTTATATCTTTCATCCACCTGTACTTAATTTTTATCAAAGGTAAGAGGCAGGGGTTCAGATTCATCTTTCTGCAGGTGGAAATCCAGTTTTTACAGCACCATTTGCTGAAGAGGTTCTCCTTTTCCCATTGGATTGACTGGAACTCCTTGTCAAAAATCAGTTGACAGTGTGTTTGGGAATTTATTTCTGGGGACTCTATTCTGTTCCATTGGTCCATATGTCTGTTTCTGTGCCAGTACCATGCTGTTTTGATTACCATAGCTTTGTAGTATACTTTTGGGTAGGGAGTGAGATGCCACCCACTCCACTCTTCTTGTGCAGTATTACTTTGGTAATACAGGGTCTTTTATGATTCCAGATGAATTTTATGATTTTCTTTTCTAGATGTGTGAAGAATGTGTCTGGTACTTTGATTGGCATTGCATTAAATATGTAGATTTATTTGGGTAGAATTGCCATTTTGATTTTATTAATTCTTCCAATCCAGGGACATAAAACATTCATCCACTCCTTCGTGTTGTTTTCAATTTATATTTTTAGCTTCTCATAGTTTTCCTTGTGGAGATCTTAACTTTTTTGGTTAGATTTAGTCCTAAGTAACTTATACATTTTGTGGCTATTGTAAATGGAATAACTTTTTCAGTTCTATCTCAGTCTGCCTGTTGTTCACATATAGAAATGCTACAGATATCTGTATATTGATTTTGTGTTCTGCAACTTTACTGTATTTGTGTATTACTTCCAAATTTTTTCTCATGGAAACCATTGGGTCTTCTACGCATACAATCATGTCATCTGTGAATAAACAGAGATTCACCTCTTCTTTTCCTATTTGAAGGCCTTTTATTTTTTGCTCTTTTTTACTGATTGTGTGGGGAGGATTTCAAGTACTATATTGAAAAGGAGTGGAGAAAGTGGGCATCCTTGTCATTTATCCGTTTTTTTCTCCCCAGTCCAGTTGATCAAAATACCTTCAACAGATAACAACACTACCTCCCCGTCCCGACAATGCTCTGTCTTCATATCCCTCCTCCAAATGTCCTTCCTCAGGTCCCACTCCTCCACACACACCACATCTTGCATTCACATCCATCTCTTGTGTTTGTACATCCTTTAGCCCAACAGTTTCAGTTGTAGAGTGCAGACACTCGGTATAGATTAAGTGGGGACATACAATGTCTCCCCTTCAAAGCCTGGCTTGTTTCACTCAGCAGTAAATCTTCCATATTCTTCCACTTTAGGTCAAAAGCCAGGGTTTTGTTGTTTGTTATGGGGCCTGAGGAATACGGAGACAACATTGTTGAGACAGGGAGGTAATTTTATATTTTGATCACCTGGACCGGGGAGAAATGTTCACATATTGAAATGATTATCTTGTAAGCTATAAAATGTGATTGAATGTATTAAAAAATGTAAAAATAAAAAATAAATTAAAAAATTTTTTAAAAAGAGAAAAGGGAGTGAAGAAAGTGGGCATCCTTGTCTTGTACCCATTTTTAGTGTGAAAGCTTTCAGCCTTTTTCCATTCAGGATGATGTTCATGATGGGTTTTTCATAGACAGCTTTTATTGTGTTGAGAAATGACTCTTGTATGCCGATTTTGCTGAGTCTTGATCATGAAGGGATGTTGTATCTTATCAGATGCTTTTTCTGTATCAATCGATATAACCATATAGTTTTTTGTCTTTTTTCCTGTTAATATGGTGTATTACATTTATGGATTTGCATATGTTGAACCAACTTTGCATTTGTGGAATAAAGCTACCTGATCATGATGTATAAGTTTTTGGATACAGTTTGCTAGTATCTTGTTGAGAATCTTTGCATCTATATTCATCAGAGATATTGGTCTATCGTTTTCCTTCCTTGTCCTGTCCTTATCTGTTTTGAGGATAAGGGTAATAGAAGCATCATAGAATGAATTAGGAAGAGATTCACCCTTTTGGATCTTTAGAAATAACTTGAGCAGAATGGGGGTTAACTCTTCTTTGAAAATTATATAGAACTCAGAGCTTAAGCCATCAGGGCCAGGGCTTTACTTTGTTGTAAGGTCATTTATTACTGATTCAATCTCCTGGCTTGTTATGGGCCTATTTAGACTTTCTATATCCTCTTGGCTCAATCTAGGTAGATTATGTGTCCAGGAATTTTTCCTTCTCATCCAGATTGTGTTGTTTCTTGGCATATAGTTGTTCATAGTATCCTCCAATGATGTTTTGTATTTATCCTTTGTCTGTTGTTATATTGCCTGCTTCATTGCAGATTTGATTCACCTGGTTTCCTTCTCTCTTCTTCTTAATAAATCTCACTAGTGGTGTATCAATTTTGTTTATCTTTTCAAAGAACAAGCTTTTACTTCCATTTATTTTCTGTATAGTTCCTTATTTTCTATTTCATTTATTTCTGCTCAGATCTTTATTATTTCCTTTCTCCTGGAGTTTTTCAGATTTTTTTTGCTGTATGGCAATTAGCTATGATAGACATTTGGAGGCTCAGGATTGATCAACAGTGACAGAACACTACTAACATGCTAGAGTCTAGGTAGGGCCTCACAAAGACATCTCCCTCACACAACGACCAGAAACTATACATTATTCTCACCTCTGCATGGAATATTTTTAAAGACTGACCACAGGATCAGGCACTAAATTGGCCTTTACAAATTCAAAGGTATGGAAACAATACCCAGCATTTTTATTTTGGCTATGATGGAGTTAAACTAGATATTAATTTTAGAAAAATCCCTCTAAAATACACAAACATATGGAAACTAAACATCCTCCTCCTCAATGACTTCAGAACTACTGAAGAAATTAAGACTGAAATCAAGAGATTTATTGAAATCAAAAATAACGTGTACTTGTTTCCATAATTTATGAGACAAAGTAAAAGCAGTATTAAGAGGGAAGTTCATAGCAATTAGTGTACTACAAAAAAGTTGGGAAGGTGGCAAATAGACAACCTAACAACACCTAGGGGAACTGGAAAAATACCAAGAGGAAAAATATAAAGATTCAAACAGGGGGCCAGCAGGTGGTATGATGGTTAAGGTGCTGGACTCCCACATGGCCAACCATGGTTTGAGTCCTGGAACTGGTGGTTTGCTTTCTCACTTTCCTTCTCTCTCTGTCTCCCCCTCTCTCCTTGGTCAAACTAAAGAGTAATAATGATAATAAAAAATAAAATATTTTAAAAGTATTCGAGCTGAAATAAATAGAGAGTAGATGAACTACACTGAAAATAAAACAAGAAACTGGTTTTATGAGAAGGTAAACAAAAATTATACAGATTAATTAGTTAGACTAAGAAGTAGAGAGAAAGGAACCAAGTATATCTAACTTGCAATGCTAGTACAACAAGAAAAATACAGACCACTATCTCTGATAACATAAATGCAAAAATTCTCAACAAATACTAACAAATTGTATTTAACATCATATTAAAAAGATTATACCATGTTGGCTTTATTACAAGGATGCCAAGATGGTTCAACATACACAAAATCATAAATGTAATATACCAATCCACTTGAGAATTCTATATACATTATCATCAACAGGTAATAAACGATTTCTGTATGTCAAAAATGTCTTACCTCTCTATTTTTTTTCTCCCAAATTTCCATACTTACACATTTACCCTCTCCCACTCTCCTTCCACATGGTCGCTAGTGTCTATAACTATTTTCAATGCTTTTATGTCCTCTAATCTTTTGTTTTCTTTCATAAAGTATATGACTGACTGAGATAAGGATATTAACAGAAATAAAGATTAAAATCACATGGTAATATAAATTGATGCATAAAAAGAATTTGATAAAATACAACATTGTTCATGATTAAGACAGCAGTATCAGCATACAAGGGATATTTCTCAACACAATACAAGTCATATATATATTTAAAAAATAGCTAAAATCATATGATCCAGCAATTTCACTCCTGGGTATCTACCCAAAGGATAAGAGAATGCTCAGTCAGAAAAGTGCTTGCACATCTATGTTTATTGGAGCATTATTCATAATTGCTAAGACATAAAACCAAACCACATGTACACAAATGGATGAATGGATTGAAATAGTGTGGCACATATACTCCATGGAATGCTATTTAGCCATAAAAAAACAACAAGACCCTGGCATTTGACAGAAAGTGGACAAATATGGAAGATTTATTGCTGAGTGAAGCAAGTCAGGGTATGAAAGAGAGACACTGATTGTCTCCACTTAACATATACTGACTGTCCACACTCCATGGTAGTATATAAAAGATTGTAGGCGATAAAAGCATTAAAAATAGTTATAGACACTGGCGACCATGTGGAAGGAGAGTGGGAGAGGGTAAAAGTGTAGGGAAGAAAATTTGGGAGAAAAAAGAGAGAGATAAGACATTTGTGGAATACAGAAATGGTTTATTACCTGTTGGTGACAATGTGTATAGTATTCTCAACTGGACTGGTCTGAGGTGTATTTCATGTTGAGTAAATTCTCTTTACAAGTTAAATAATGTATAGCAATTTAATCTAAATAATATTATTTTAAAGTATAAAAAAAAAGTCAAAATTGTAAAAGTAAGATTAGTGGAACCAAAAAAAAAAAAAAATAGAAGGAATGAACATATGACCCAACTAGAGATGACAAGGTTTAATGCCACTATAGAAGTTCCAGGGAGAGAAGCAACACATATCACCTGTATGTGTACCTAGGAGGGTGTAGCTGTGACTTTGCCGAACACAGTTTTACAATGCACAGAATACAGAACCAAAAAAAGGATAGAAGAGGATCCCTGATGTTGTTGATTGAGCCACAGCATAAACCCTGCTGACAGAGGCCAGCCTTACTTCCACTCTTTTTCAGGTACCCAAGTCAATAGATTCTCTACTCTGTTTAAGCTAGTTGAAGTGTGTTTTCTGTCATTTGTGTCCACATCTTTCTTCACAATAAAGGGGGCTCTCCATTCCCTCTTTCATGCTAGCGCTCTATACATGTATACATCTCTCAAGTTACCTTCCTATAAAAGGAGATTGGCCATGCCTATTTCATAGTGTTTTAAAAGTTGCAAATACCAGATATAGTGAGTGTGAAGGAGGAAGGTCTGAGGAAGGACATTTAGAAGAAAAATAGGGAGGCAAAGCATTAATGGTACAAAGAAATGTATTATCTGTTGAAGATATTTTGTAGTTTTATCAACTGTACTAGGGAGAAAAGTTCACCTGTTGAAATATCCATTGTGTAAGCCAAATAAGAATTTGATTGAATGTATAAAATAAAATGAAATTAGAAACATAAAATTTAAAAAAGTTTCATGAAATAATATACATAAAACTGAATTTGTCCCACAAAAAATTAAAATAAAATCCTACTGAGTGGGGGAAAACTGAAAGCTATTCCACTAAAAACTGGATTAAGACAAGACTGCCCACTTTCTCCATTCCTTTTCAGTATAGCACTGGAAATCTGGACCAATGCAATCAGACAAAAGAATAAAGTCATTCAAATAGGGAAAGGTGAAGTGAAATTATCTGTATTTGCAGATGAAGTGACAATATATATAGAAAATTCAAAAACTCAACAAACAAACTCCTGGAAGTGATAAACAAATACAGTAAAGTGGCAGGATAGAAAACCAGCATACAAAAAAATCTATAGTATTTCTATACACAAACAATGAGCAGATAGAGGTAGAACTGAAGAAAGCAATCAAATTTACAATAGTTACCAAAAGTATAATATTACTATGAATAAACTTAACTAAAGAAGTCAAAGACTTCTGTAAGGAAAACTATGAAAAACTTAAAATAAAAAATGAAATTTTTTTTTAAAGTAGAAAGATATCCTATGTTACTGAATTGGAAGAATTAATATAATAAAACTGTTAATACTACCCAAATTAATCTACAAATTTTACACAATCCTGATGAAATTACCAGAGATATTCTTCACAAATTAAAAAAAAAAAATTTGTCTGGAATCATAAAAGACCCACATTGCCAAGAAATACTGTGCAAGAAAAGTGGAGTAGAAGGTATCTCTCCTTGATATTAAAATATATTACAAAACTGTGACAATCAAAACAGCATGGCATCGGCACAAAAACAGGCATGTGGATCAGTGGAACAAAATAGAGGTCCTAGAAACAAACCCCAGTAGATATAGCCAACAGATTATTGACAAAGGGCACCAGTCAATCCAGTGGGGAAAAGAATATGTCTTTAGAAAATGCTACTGGTAAAACTGTATCCACCTGCAGAAAGAAGAAACTGGACCACTTTCTCACCATTAACAAAAATCAACTCAAATGGATCAAAGATCTAAACTAAAGACCTCAAACAATGAAACTACTGGTGGTAACACAGCAGAAACTCTCAGAAACAATGGATCAGGCAAATATTTCTTAAATAAGACCTGGAAAGCACAGGCATTAATCTCAAAAGTAGACAAGAGGGACCATACTAAGTTAAAAAGCTTCTGTACAGATAAAAAGTAGAGTGAATCAGCAGCCCTTAGAATGGGAAAATATATTCGCAAATTATGCCTCAGATAAGGGACTGATAACCAAAATATACAGGGAGCTCAAGCAGTTTAACCAAGCAAAAAAAAAAAAAAATCAACCCAATTTTTAAAATTGTTTTTAATCTTTTATACAAGCAATCACATATGTCACTTAGTTTGTAAACAGAATGTTCCAACATCAATACATTTCTCACCAGTCCAGTTGAGGATACTATACACATTATTATCAACAGATAATAACACATTTATTTGTCCCATCAGTGCCTGTCTCTCTATTTTTTTCTCCTTAATTTCTTTCCTCAGACTCTCCTCCTTCAAAGGTGGATAAATGAACTGAATAGACAACTCTCTAAGAAAGACATATGAGCAACCAAAAAGAATATTAAAAAATGTTCAACATCGCTTATCATAAGGGAGATACAAATCAAAACCACAATGAGATACATCTAACCTCAGTCAGAATGACTAAGATTTAAAAAAATAATAATAGTAAGTGCTGCTGTGGAGAAAAGGGAACTCACCTACACTGTTGGTGGAAATGTAAATGAGTTCAGCCACTGTGGAGAACAACGTGGAGGTTCTCAAAGATTTACAAATATAACTACAATTTAATCCAGAAATTCCACTCCTGGGTGTCTACCAAAAGAATAGGAATATTTTCCATTGCACAACCATGTTTATTGCATGCAGCATCATTTACAATTGCTAGGACATGGAATCAACCCAAATGTCCACAAACACATAGATGGATTGAAAAAGTGTGGCACATATATATTATGAAATACCGCTCAGCTATTAAAAAAAAAAAAAAAAAAAAAATGAGACCCTGGCATTTGATAGAAAATGGATGAACATAAAAATTTACTGTTTAGCAAAGCTAGCCAGAATATGAAAGAAAGGCATTCTATGTCCACACTCAATATATACCCAATGTCTGCACTCAGTGTTAGAAATCGAAAGACTGGGAAATATAAAAAGCATGGAGAACAAGTGTGGATGCTAGAGGCAGTATGGGAGGAGAGTGGGCAATGACGGAGTGTGAAAGGAAGGGAATGAAGGGGGGAAAGAAAGAAGCAAAACATTAAAGGGACACAAAAATGGAAAATTACCTGTTCATGAAAATGTGTATAATAATATCTTTGACTGGACTAATATATAATGTAGCCATGCTGGAAAACTCATCTTGTATGCTGCACTGATATGTAATAATTGAACTGAAAAAATTTTTTCAAAAATGCAATTCTAAAAAGAAAGAAAAGGAGAGGGCTCCCTTGTAGACCCCAGTGCTAGTCAGGACAGAAAGCTTCCAGGGTCCTCCACCTCTGTCTGGGTTGGGCCTCTGGGTTCAGCTTCAGGGCTGTAAAATACTCCCACCGCCAGATCTCCCTGACAGACCCCAGTGCTAGTCAGAACAGAAAGCCTCCAGGGTCCCCCACCTCTGTCTGGGTTAGGCATCTGGGTTCAGCTTCAGGGCTGTGAAGTACACCTCCAGCAAGAGCTCCCCTGAAGACTCCAGTGCTAGTCAGGTACACAAATGTCTCTCTCTTGTTCTGCTCTGTCCCTTCTAAATATTTTTCTCTTTAAAAGAAAACAGCTTTCTGCCCTGTTTGTGCCTATCTTGTGTTAATTTATCACCTTACTTCATCTAGGACAGAAAACTTCCAGGGTCCTCCACCTCTGTCTGGGTTGGGCCTCTGGGTTCGGCTTCAGGGACATGAAGTACTCCCCCCAGCCAGGACTCCACTGCAGACCCAAGTGCTAGTCATGTACGCAAATGTCTCCCTCTTGTTCTGCTCTGTCCCTTTTATTTCTTTAAAAAACAAAAACAAATGTAAAAACAAAACAGCTTTCTGCCATGTTTGTGCCTTTCTCATATTAATTTATCTCTCTTCCTTTATCTAGGACAGAAAGTCTCCAGGGTCTTCCACCTGTGTCTGGGTTGGGCATTCATGTGGCACTTAGGTGCCATGCGGATTTCCATTTTTAACCCAAATTCATGTTCAGTGACATAATTTTTACATTTTCCTCTCTTTTTATTTTTCTTTCCTCCTTTTATCTTTGTTTTTTCTTCCTTTATTTTCTACTCTTTTCTTTTACATTACTCTCTTGTTTTACTGATCAGCCTTTACCCATTGCTTAGAGACAACTAGGCACATAGTAGCTAAATTCTGAACATTATGAGTTTAGTACATTTAGTTTTTGAATCTCACTGTACTGGTTGCAAAAACAGTGAAATTTCCCTTCATAAATCTGATTGCAAAAATTCTCCTGTTTTTTTTTTTTTTTTTTTTTTTTTTTTTTTTTTTTTTTTTTTTTTTTTCTGCCCTGGAGAACACAGTGGAAGGGAGAAAACAGCACCGAATTATTTTACAGTAAGGGAAACACAAGAGCTCACAGTTTTATAACCTTCTCTAACTAGTTAGGCAGAAATGAATACATTACCAAATAACTAAAAATCAGAGAAGAGAATCAAGAATGAGAGAATAGAGTAATACATCTCCAGTAAGGGAACACTGTAACTTCTCCCCACGTAGGGGAATATTAGAGGATATTACCAAAATGTCAGAGAAAGAATTTAGAATATTTATGATAGCAAAATTCTATAAGATGTAAGAGAAAAGAGACATTGAACTCCAAGAGATAGGAAAGACCTTCCATGATATGAAAGCAGAATTAGACACCATAAAAAAAAACAAACAAAACTGTTAGATATGAAGGCTATAATAGAGGAAATTAAAATCTCACTCAAAAGTATTAAAAACCGGTTAGACCATGCAGAAGATCAAATTTCGGGAGACAAAACATCTAACCTAAAAAAAGTTATCAAAAATACTCAGAAAACAGACGAGAAAACTGAGCATCATATACGAGAAATACTAGATACCATGAAACACTCAAATATCAGAATAATTGATATCCTAGAAGGTGAAGAATCTAAAAAGGGCATGGGTAATCTATTCCATGAAATCACAGAAGAACATTTTCCAAGTCTAGATAAACATTCAAACATCCAGACCCCAAAAAATACAAAGAACCCCAGGTAGAATCAATCCAAAAAGATCCTTTCCATGCCACATTATAACTAGACTGACCAAAATTACAGACAAAGACAAGACACTAAGATTGGCGAAAGAGAAATGTCAAATCACCTACAAAGTCTATCTCATCAGCATAACACTGGATCTCTCATTGTATACAATGTAAGCAAGGAAAGAATGGGGAAATATATTCAAGGTATTAAATGAAAAACAATTTCAACCAAGAATACTTTACCCAGAAATATCCTTCATATGGAAAAAAAAAATAAAAACATTCTTAGATAAACAAAACCTGAGAGAATTTACCAACTCCAGATGTGCTCTTTAAGAAATTTTGAAAGGAGTACTACACCAAGAAAACTCGAGAGAGACAGACAACAAGAGAATAAAAACCAACCAATAATATGGACAATTTAATGTGAGAGCAAATCTACAAATATTGATAATAACGTTGAATGTCGATGGATTAAATTATCCTATCAAGATACAAAAACTTGGGACCAGCGGTTAGCATAATGGCTATGTTGCTGGACTCCCATGTAGTCGACCACGGTTGAAGTCCTGGATTTGGAGGCTTAAACTCACGCTGGGCACATGTGTGTGCATACCCAAGATCCTGAGAGGAGAATGGAGGAGAAGGGACTGCGGTGTGGCCAACCCCCGGGGGTGATTTCTCACTTTCTGTCTCTCTGTCTCTCTCTGTCTTTCCGGCGAGCACACGTGCCCTATAGCAAAAATCTCTCCAAAAAAAAAAAAAAAAAAAAAGAAAAGAAAAAAATTAAATTAAAGATACAAAGACTTGCGGACAGGATTAAAAATCAGAAACCTTGCATCTGCTACTTACAAGAAACCCATTTCATGGATAAAGACATACATAAACTAAAAGTGAAGGGCTGAAAACAGGCATTCAATGCAAATGGAAACCAGAAAAGAGTGGGAGTCACTATACTGATTTGGGACAAATAAATGTTAAGACAAAAACTGTAAGAGACAAAAACAGGCATTATATAGTAGTAAAACGGCTAATTCACCAAGAAGATATAACACTTACAAATAGCTATGCACCCAACTCAGGAGCACCCAAATATGAAAAAAAAAAAAAAAAAAAAAAAAAAAAAAAAGACTACTAGATCTAAAAAGAGAGATAGACTGTAACACAATAATTGTTGGAGATCTCAACATCCCATTATCTCCTTTAGATAGGTCAATGAGACAAAAAATATGCAAAGAGATCCAGGACCTAAATGATATCATAAATCAGATGGACTTGATAAATACCTATAGAACTTTCCACCCAAAAAACACAAAATATACATTTTTCTCAGTCCCACGTGGTACTTTCATGAAGACTGACCAAAGGCAAAAAACCAGCCTTTACAAATTCAAAAACATAGAAACTATATCCAGGATATCTCCAACCATAATGGAATTAAACTTGATATCAATCTCATAAAAAACCCTCAAAAATGCACAAATATGTGGAAACTAAATAACCTGCTTCCAAATGACTTCAACACTATTGAGGAGATTAAGACTGAAATAAAAAGATTCATGGAAAGAAATGTTAATGACTACACAAGTTTCCATAATATATGGGACACAACAAAAACAGTAGTAAGAGAGAAGTTCATAGCAATTAGTGCATACAAGAAAAAGACGGAAAAGTGGCAAAAGGACAATATAACATTAAGCCTCTGAGAATTGGGGAAACAACAGAAAAAGCAAAAAAAAAATGCTAGGAGAAAAAAATATAGTAAAGATTCTAATAGAAATAAATGAAATAGAAAATAAGCAAATTATACAGAAAATAAATGAAAGCAAACACTTGTTCTTTGAAAAGATAAACAATATTGATACATCATTAGCTAGACTAATTAAGAAGAGAGAAAAAAAACAGATACATCAAATTTGCAATTAATCAGCCAAGATTACAATAGATTTAACAGAAATACAAAACATCATCAGAGGATACTGGAAGTAACTATATGCCAACAAAGAGGAAGACCTGGATGAGATGGAAAAATTTCTAGAAACATATAATCTACCAAAATTGACTCAGGAGGACATAGAAAGTCTGAATAGACCTAAAACGAGCAATGAGATTGAATCAGTAATAAATAACCTACCCAAAAAAGAAAAGTACGGATCCCGATGGCTTCACTGCTGAGTTTTAAAAAACTTTCAAAGAAGAGGTAACCCCATCCTACTAACACTGATTTTAGAGATCCAAAAGGAAGGAACCCTTACAAACTCATTCTATGAAGCCTCAATTACCCTCATTCCCAAAATGGTTAAGGATATGACAAAAAGGGACAACTACAGACCTATATCTCTGATGAATACAGATACAAAAATTCTCAACATGATATTTGCTAACCATATTAAACACAATATAGAAAAGATTATTCATCACAACCGGGTAGGCATTATACCAGGAATGCAAGGGTGGCTCAAAATATGCAAAACCATAACTGTAATACACCATATTAACAAAAAGAATGGTAAAAATTATAAGACCATTTCAATTGATGTGGAAAAAACATTCAAGAAAATACAACATTCTTTCATGATTAAGACTCTCAGTAAAAATGGCATAGAAGGATCGTTTCTCAGCATAATAAAAATCATCTATGAAAAATCTATAGCTAATATTATACTGAATGGGGAAAAGCTAAAAGCTTTTATCCACTAGAAATTGGTACAAGACAAGGCTGCCCACTTTCTCTGCTCCTATTTGATATATTACTGGAAGTCCTAGCCAATGTGATCAGATAAGAGAAGGAAATAAAAGCCATTCCAATAGGAAAAGAAGAACTGAAATGATCTCTGTTTGCAGATGACATGATTTTATACATAGAAGATCCAATAGTATCAAAAAATAGTATCTAAGTAATAAATGCACACAGTAAAGTGACAGGATACAAAATTAACTTACAAAAATCTGTAGTATTTCTATATACAAACAACAAGCAGACAGAGACAAAACTCGAGAGAATAATCCCATTTGCCATAGCCACAAAAAGTATGATACTTAGGAATAAATCTAACCAAGTAAGTTAAAGGCATCTAAAAGGAAAACTATAAAAACCTTAAAAAGGAAATCAAAAGAGCACAAAAAAGTTGAAGAACATCCCATGTTCCTGAATTTGCGGAATTAATACAATCAAAATGGCAATCCTACCCAAATTAATCTACATATTTAATGCAATTGAAATAAAAATACAAGAGACATTCTTCACAGATCTTGAAAAGACAAACATAGAATTTGTCTATAATCATAAAAGACCACATACTTCCAAACCATTTTTGCACAAGAAGAGTGGAGTAGGGGGCGTCTCACTTGCTGACCCAAAAATACATTACAAAGCAGTGATAATCAAAACAGCATGGTCCTGGTTCCGTGCTTCCTTCTATCTTCGGTTTTGGTCGGCATTCGTAAGAGCAGCTACTGAAAAGGTGGTTACACTGCAGTTCTGAAGAAAGGAACAGAACTAAAATGCCTCCTCTTGAAACAGATACAACGGTGGAAACCCAAGATACAGAAATGACCGGGCCATGCAGGCAACACAAGCTGGTATGGATGCTGCCTCCCATTCTAAGGCAAGGCCTGGACTGGGAAGAAACTGAGGCAAGGCCCGGTTTACGAGCTCTCCCTTGTGTCCTTGAACTGGCCGGTATTCAATTTCTCTGCCATGAGTTTTACTGTTATTACGGTACCCTGTAAGGGTAAAACATCACCCCCAACCACCACAATAAAGCCAATTAGTGACTTTGTAAGAATGTGGTTCCCTAAGACTGACAGGAGGACAGGGAAGTTTAAGACTCCCCCACCTGTCTGATTTTAAGCCAAAATTAACATATAGATTAAGTTAGTATAAACCAAATTAGCATTAGAAGCATATGTAGACTAAGTTAGTTTAAGGCTAGTTTTTGTCAATACCCCTTGTTAAAGCTACAGGCCAAAGTTAACTCATGCTAGACAAAGTCAGCAAATTCACCACATAACAGAGACTCAGAGATAAAACAAAAGAACTCACTAATTGACAGACTCAGCAAATAAAATGCAGAATCCCACAGGTTTATTAAAGGAAAAGGCCTGGCTGGGACAACAGGATAAACAAACTTGAGGCCTCCAGAGAAAGATTAACTTAGCTGGGAGCTCTTATCTAAAGCAACAGGTAGTTTTCAAGTACAAAGAGTTTCTCATCTATGTGCTATTGACTATGAAAAACTGCTAATAAAACATCCTGTGTTGTCTCCTGAGCTACAAGATCATCTTCCTTTCCCATGCATAGATCATAGACTCACCTATTGTTGTAATGTATGAATGGTCCATATATTAACTGTGTCTTTACTTAGCAAGACAAGATCTATCTAGGACTTTACAACCAGCAATGTTATCGGCCTGACCCAGGACTGAAGTTATCAAACATCCTGCAAGCCCCCTTGTCTGAAGACCCTTCCCAGTAATCAAGATCCGGGAAGAAAATACAACAGACAAATGGACTTCCTCATCCTGAGAACTGTGATTGATTTTACCTGATTTTGACAAGACAAACAGCATGTTTTATATTTATTGCTTCCATGCTTTGTACACCCTGTTCCTTAGAGTAAATTTTTTTCACTGCCCATTTACTTGCATGTATCACATTTTCAATAAATAAGCACGATGATTCCTAGCAGTTGTCACTCCCCAGAGAGCGATCTCTGGGGGGTGTCCGGCATAGGACGTGCATGAAAAGGCACCGAGGCCTATGTCTTCTGTTCACCTGCACCGCCTCCGTCGAGTTGACCCACCCCCGCCGAGGCTAGACCCCGGCACAGAAAGAGTCGACTATCATATGGTACAGGAGCTTAAACACCTGTGCTCAATGATAAAGAAGGTAATGTCAGAGCGCTTGGACCGAATCAGGGAATTGAGAGAGTTAACAGAAATGTGCAAGAAGGACTGGCCACAAAATCGAATTACTGAAGTAAATGCAAAACAAGAGAAATTTTCACAGAATGCAGAGAAAGTGGGAAACTAAACCATGATAAAAGAAGACAAGGAGAGACCAAGAGATACAATCTACACATAATTAGACTATCTGGAATGGGAGACAAAACAAGTAGCTGAAACAATTACTAAGGAACTGTTTGAACAAAATTTCCCAGAGTTCAAGAACCAATTAGATCTACAAAAAGAAAAAGCTCACACAGTACTTTTAAAATTTGACAGAAAGCAAGAAAAAATAGACATATCCTGGTACCATTTTTAAATTTCAAGAAAAAAAATTTAAAATTTTGCAAGTATCCGGACAGAAACAGTTACCTGTAAAGGGCAAAAGTCAGACTGATGTCAGCTTTTTCTCTTGCAACTTCAAATGTTAGAAGACAATGGAACAGTATCTACAGACTCTTAAGGGAAAATAATTTCGAACTAAGAATTGTATACCTTGCCAAGTTATTTGTGCAGGTAACTGGAAGATATTTTCAAATATGCAAGGTTAAAGAAAGTATATCGGCCTAGAATCTTCCCTGAACACTCTGCTGCATGATTTACTGCAGCCAGCAGAGACCATGAATCAAAATAAATGGAGTAGGGGGGCAATTGTATGAAGAAACATTCAACCATTAAAACTAGTTAAGGATCATTAAGTTTAAATTGTTATAAGGTGATCAAAATTAATATAAAAATAGCTTTGTAAGTAGGGCCTAACATTTTTGTTTATATAGTTTTAAACTAAAAAGGTATGCCAAATGTTTAATATGTTGTACAAACAGGTACTGTTTTATTCTTAGTATGTAGTGTTGTAGATAAAGATAGGTATTTTCTTACGCTAAACATAATACAAGTCATTGTGGACAAGACTAGTGAAGGCATTCTAAATGTTAATCTGACAAAACTGGAGAAAGCAGCTGGTAGTTTTATTTACCTTATTCCTAATTATAGAGGGGAAAGAGGGAAGATTGTCCATAATATTAACACTAATAGTATAAAACAATTGGACAGAGGATGGACAAAACCTTGATTTATATACATGTTACACGAAGAAAATGCATACTTGATATGTCATTTAATAGTTCATGTAAATAAATTTGACATTGAGATATGTCTTAAAAAAAAAAAAAAAAACAGCATGGTACTGGCACAAAAACAGACATGAGGACCAATGGAACAGAGTAGAGATTTCAGAAATAAACCCCAAAACATACAGCCAACTCATATTTGACAAAGTGTACCAGGCAATCCAGTGGGAAAAAGAAAACCTCTTTAGCTAATAGTGCTGGAAAAACTCGGTATCCACATGCAGAAAGATTAATCTGAATTCCTACTTGTCACCATTAACAAAAATCAACTCAAAGTAGATCGAAGATCTAAACCTAAGACCACAATCTATAAAACTACTGGTGAAAAACTCTAAGAAAACTCTGGGAGACATCAGGATAGGCACAGACTTTTTAAGTAAGACCTCCAAAGCACAAGCAATAATCCCTAAAATAGACTGGAGGGATTACATCAGATTAAGAGGTTTCTGCACAGCAAGGGACACTGTAATTAGTGTGAATCAACAACCCTTAGAATAGGAGAGACTTTTTGTTAACTGTGCCTCAGATAAGTGACATAACCAGAATACACAGGGAACTCAACCAGCTTACTCGGAAGAAAATTATTAACTCAATTAAAAGATGAGAAAACGAGCTGAATAAACAACTCCCTAAGAAAGACATATGAATAGTGAAAAAGTATATGAAGAATTTCTCAACATTCCTCATCATAAAGGAGATGCAGGCCAATACCACAATGATATAACACCTAACACCAGTCAGAATGGTGATGATTTAGGAAAAAAAAAAAATGGTAAGTGCTGGAGGGGATGCTGTAAAAGGGGAACATTGTTTTTTTTTTTTTTGGTGGGGGGTCTCAGTGTGGTATGCTGAGGGTCGCAGTTTTGTGCTGTGGGTTACAGTGCTGTGTGCAGTGGTCACAATGAATTGTGCTGTGGGTCCTAGCAGTTTTTTTCTGACTTAAAGTAGGGTGTGCTCTGGGAATCAGTACATCCAATTATTGGTCTCAATGAATATTTCTCAGGGTCTCTTTGCAATTTGGGTCTCAGTGTGGTATGCTTATAGTCACAGTTTTGTGCTGTGGGTTAGTGTTGTGTGTGGTGGTCACAACGAAGTATGCTGTGGGTCCTAGTGGCTTTTTTCTGGCTAAAAGTGTGGTGTGCTCTGGGTATCAGTACATCTGACTGTGGGTCTCAATGAATATTTCTCAGGGTCTTTTTGTGCTTTGGGTCTAAGTGTGGTATGCTGAGGGTCACAGTTTTGTGCTGTGGGTTACAGTGTTGTGTGTGGTGGTCACAATGTGCTGTGGGTCCTAGTGTCTTTTTTTAGTGTTAATTAATTAATTTTTATATACATTCAATGACATTGTTTAACTTATGAAGTGAACATTTCAATATGTGAACAATTCTCCCCAGTTCCATTGATCAAAATATCTTCAACAGATTACACCACACCTCTCCATCCTGTAAATGCTCTGCCGCTGTATCCCTCCTTCATATGTCCTCCCCTATGCCCCACTCCTCCACAAACATCACATCTGGCATTCACACCCATCTCTTGTGTTTGTATATCTTTTAGTCAATCAGTTTTGGTCACAGAGTGCAGACACTCAGAACATTCCTACAATATTGGTGGAAATGTAAATTGGTCTAGCCACTATGGAGAACAATATGGAAGTTTCTCAAAGACCTTCATATAGAACTACTATATGATGCAGCAATTTCACTCCTGGGTATCTACCCAAAAGACAGGGGAATGCTCAGTCATGAAAAGCACTTGCACATCTATATTCATTGCAGTCTTATTCGCGATTGCTAAGACATGGAACCAACCCAAATGTCCACAAACAGATAAATGAATTGAAAAAGTGTGGCATATATATTCCATGAAATACTATTCAGCTATAAAACAAAAAAACAACAAGGTCCTGGAATTTGACAGAAAGTGGACTAATATGGAAGATTTGTTGCTGAGTGAAGCAATCAGGCCATGAAAGAGAGACATTGTATGTCTTTGCTTAACATATACTGACTGTCCACACTCTCTGGCAGAGACTGAAAGACTGGAGGACATGCAAGCATTAAAAAATTGTTATGGACACTAGAACCAAAGTGGAAATAGTATTGGAGGGGAACAGTGTATGTAATGAAATTTGGGGGAAAAATAGAGAGGTAAGACATTTGTGGTACACAGATATGTTTTATTATTTGTTGATGAGGATGTGCATAGTATTCTCACCTGGGCTTGACGGAGATGTATATCATGCTGGATAAAGTCTCTCAACAATCTAAATGATGTATAGTGATTAAATGTTTAAATAATAATTAAAATTAATGAAAAAATAAATATCAAGCATTGGTTTTGCAACTTTGAAGAAATTCTATTACATTTTTTGGTTGTTGATTAATACTCATGTGAAAAAAATGTTTAATCACGCTGGGCGCGTGTGCGTGCATGCCCAAGATTCCGAGAGGAGAATGGAGGAGAAGGGATTGCAGCGTGACCATACCCTCTGGGGGGGTGATTTCTCACTTTCTGTTTCTCTCTCTCTGTCTGGCGAGCACTGTTGCGGTTGGTGGAACGACTCTGGACACCGAGATCTCTTCCGTGTAGTTTACTGGTACAGGTTCAGTTGCTTCTCTCTCCCAGGCTTCCAGGTACGCGCCTTAAATTCCCTCTGGGCCCGCCCTTCCCCATGTCTCCGGGCATGTTGGGCTCTGATAGGCCGCTTCTCAGAGTTATGCTAATAAGGAGTTGTCTTTGAGTCTTAGGTGTTTAGTTCCTACGCCATAATGGGGCGTCTTCCGGCAAGGGCTTCCACAGAGCACATGCGCCCTGTAGCAAAAAAAAAACCTCTCCAAAAAAAAAAAAAAATGTTTAAGAAACTTTTACAAGATATTTTTTTGTTATTATTAATTCATATCTTTTTTTTTTCTTTTTTTGGAGAGGTTTTTGCTATAGGGCGCATGCGCTCGCCAGAAAGACAGAGAGAGACAGAGAGATAGAAAGTGAGAAATCACCCCCCAGGGGGGATGGCCATGCCACAATCCCTTCTCCTCCATTCTCCTCTTGGGATCTTGGGCACGCACGCACACGTGCCCAGTGTGAGTTTAAGCCACCGGGTCCAGGACGTGAACCATGGTTGTCTACATGGGAGTCCAGAGACATAGCCATTACACCAACTGCTGGTCCCATTAATTCATATCTTTTTAACAGTCTGTCTTACAAAGTGTGGTACAGATTACCACTCCAACATACAATATTCCAGCTTTTTGTTATTGAGCTTGTAAATGCCTGTGAAATATTGGACAGGTTTTATTACATTGTGTATAATTTTGTTTTATTTTTTCTTTTTTAAAATAAAAAAATCAGTTGAGAGTCTTAGGAAAAGAGAAAGAAAGAAAGAAAGAAAGAAAGAAAGAAAGAAAGAAAGAAAGAAAGAAAGAAAGAAAGAAAGAAAGAAAACGGAAGGAAGGAAGGAAGGAAGGAAGGAAGGAAGGAAGGAAGGAAGGAAGGAAGGAAAGGGTATGAAAAGGATGAGCTAAAAGCAAGATATAAACAATAATTGAATTATCCACCACAACAGGGAAATAATGACATAATCGTTTGAGTTTTATAATTAAAAAGTAGTTATGTCACCACTCCACTCCCATCTTTCGACCCCTGGGCCAGGAACTGTGAGGGAAGACTGCCCTCTGAAGCTCCAGCCCCAGGAACTCCAAGCCAGAAAACCCTGTCAGCCAGCACATAGGAAGGCCCTTAGACCTACACACACCTCACTCCCATCTTTTGACCCCTGGGCCAGGAACTGTGAGGGAGGACTGCACCCAAAGCTCCAGCCCCAGGACCCCCAAGCAAAACACCCCTGTCAGCCAGGTATTTCAAAGGGAACACATCTCCCAATGGTTAGAAGTAGAAGAAGAACCTCAGGTCTGAATAAAGCAGAAAATATGTCTCCGTCAAAACAACACAGTAACTGCCTTCCTTTTCTTGAAAAAATAGAGGACGTTACCAAAATGTCCGAGATAGAATTTAGAACATTCATGGTGAACAAATACTATGAGCTGGAACAGAAAAGAGATAATGAACTACAGGAGATGAGAAAGTCCTTCCACGATATGAAGAAAGAAATGGACACGCTAAGAAAGAATAAGATGGAACTATTAGAGGTGAAGTCTGTAATACAAGAAATCAAAAACTCTCTCGAAAGGCCGCCGCCGTCCATTCGCTGCAGAGCAGGAGGAGGAGGGGAGCTGCCTGGAGGACACCAACATGAACAAGTTGAAATCATTGCAGAAGGATAAAGTTCGTCAGTTCATGATCTTCACACAATCTAGTGAAAAAACAGCAGTAAGTTGTCTGTCTCAAAATGACTGGAAGTTAGATGTTGCAACAGATAATTTTTTTCCAAAATCCTGAACTTTATATATGAGAAAGTGTAAAGGATCATTGGACAGGAAGAAGTTAGAGCAACTATACAATAGATATAAAGATCCTCAAAATGAAAATAAAGTTGGAATAGATGGTATACAGCAATTCTTTGATGACCTGGCACTCAACCCCGCCAGCATCAGCGTGTTGATTATAGCATGGAAGTTCAGAGCAGCAACACAGTGCGAGTTCGCCAAACAGGAGTTCATTGACGGCATGACGGAATTAGGATGTGACAGCATAGAAAAACTAAAGGCCCAGATACCGAAGATGGAACAAGAATTCAAAGAACCAGGACGATTTAAGGATTTTTACCAGTTTACTTTTAATTTTGCAAAAAATTCAGGACAAAAAGGATTAGATCTAGAAATGGCCATTGCTTACTGGAACTTAGTGCTTAATGGAAGATTTAAATTCTTAGACTTATAGAATAAATTTTTGTTGGAACATCATAAACGATCAATACTGAAAGATACTTGGAATCTTCTTTTAGACTTCAGTACAATGATTGCAGATGACATGTCTAATTATGATGAGGAAGGAGCATGGCCTGTTCTTATTGATGACTTTGTGGAATTTGCATGCCCTCAAATTGCTGGGACAAAAAGTACCACAGTGTAGCACTAAAGGAACCTTCTAGAATGTACATAGTCTGTATAATAAAAAAAGAAAAAAAAAAAAAAAACCACAGTACAATAGAAAATTGCACAGTCAATTTCTGCTGGCTGGACTGAACGGAAGATCAATCCTCACAATTCAAACTGAGGGTTGAGACAAAACTTTAAGGATACATCTTGGACCATATCGTATTTCATTCTTCTAATGGTGGTTTGGGCTTGTCTTCTAGTCTGGGTTGCTCTAAACATTTATAATTCCGACATTGTGGATTTCATCTTATATATGTGGACTGTCCTAGCTTATTCTCCCATAAGTCTTAGAAGCTTTATGGTGATTATTTTGAGTTTCCATTCTGGCATAAAGCACAATGCTGTCTTCATCAGAAAACAGTTTGGCCTAAGAATTAAACATATAAACATCACAAACAATTTATAAAAACTTCTTAAATATACGCTTTGGGCTAGTTGCAAAGACTATGTTGACAGCACTTCCAGTGAGAGTGATATATTTAAGTGTACCAGATCTGAAATGGTGTTTTGATTTGGGGGGATTCATTTTTTTCTTTTTCTTTTTTTTTCCTGGCAAATCACATGCATTGTTGATATGAGTAGAGTATCTGATGAAAAAAAAATTTTAAATAACCAACGTAAAACATTTTTAGGATAACTCAGTGCCTACCTGAAAAATGTATTGTGTTTAGACTCTTGATTTCAAAAGGTTCCACAGAACTTCTCTGCACTGACCTGATCTGTGTTTATCTCCAGTCCTGCAAGAGTTTTTATTTAGCAAATGTCTGCATAACATCAGAGCCCACTCCCGTCTACATTACGTGCCACATCACCGGGTTTCATTGTGCTTTTGAAATGCTTCTGTGCCTGTCAAATAAGTTAAACTATTTAATTTGTTTTGAATGTTTTGGATTGCTACACAATACAATATTCTAAATTTAGGCATGGGGGCTTATTTTTTGCTTTATTTTGGTTTGTTTGTTTTTTGAGTTTTTGTTTTTGGTGGGTTTCTGGGGGTCATCGAACTATGGAAAACAAATGAAATTCTCTTAATTTATAAGAAGATAGTAGGAATTAAAATTTGAAAATGGTTGTGATCAGCCATGAAGTTCAACCTTTATAATACAGGTACTGCTCTTACAAATAGTCCATTTTTGATGACTTCTTATTTTGTTGAAATTGCTTTAGCTTCTAATCATTGTGATTGCCAAATATTTACTTCAGAAGCAAAGATATTTGAACAAGCATACACTTGATGCAAATACCAATCTGGCTCTACTTTTGTAAATTATTTAAAGTCTCTTTATTCTCTGTTTCACTCAGATTAGCTTAGTTTTCACATCAAAGCAGAATGCTGTCTTATGTGTCTTTTTTTTTTTTTTCATTACAAGACAAATGAACTGCTTTCATGCTGGAAATGCTCATGTCTGTTCACTTACGGGCACGTGAAGAAGAGGTTTATTGCTTTTTTAAACATTTCTATAGGGCAGTTTAAAAATGCAAAACTTCAAGTGTTGGATGACTGATCTTTCATAGCAATAGATTTTGCTCAGTATCTTGAGGCTCTCACTAAGGTTTCATATTAATATGAAAAGGGAATGTACTTCAGAATAGCATTAAGGAAGTGATTTTAAGAAACAATAATGTTAAAACTCCTTATTTACGTGATTTTGAGACTGACTAGAAGCTTTCTCCCTAGACATTATAGTAATATTCCAGTAATAACTTTAATTCAAGAATGCAATTCTACTGAAAGAAAATTTGAAATTTTCTATTTAGGTTGCCAGAATTGGTTATTAAAAGAAAAAGAAAAAAATATTTCTGCTGCTTTCATTATTTCCTGATTTCATTTTTATAAATATAAGAGGAAGTTCAATTATGAAAAATTTTAAAAAGATATATACACACACATATATATACACATACGTGTGTGTATGTATTTGATACTGTAATGAGATATACATACACACACTGTTTTGTTTTCTGTCTT
Organism: Tupaia tana; assembly: GCA_026018925.1. NCBI lineage: Eukaryota > Metazoa > Chordata > Mammalia > Scandentia > Tupaiidae > Tupaia > Tupaia tana. The sequence continues at coordinate 28,448,445 of JAKSZU010000027.1, forward strand.
AAAGATTTTGAGTTATGATATTTTTTCAGATTGGTTAATTCAAGTATGCTGTGTTTTGAAATGAGATCCCATTAGGGTTTTTTTTCAATATAAATTGTTTTTCATAAAAGTCTAATATTGGTTTATGACCTAGTGCCTTGGGGTTTTACAGATTTTTCCTTTTAAATGCAAGACCTTTGCAAAATATAGTGTTTGTCATCAGTTTGGTACTAAACATTTATAATTACTATGTAATTATAAACAAAAATACATAAAGCTTTGAATATAATTATGTAGCATAAAAGGTAAGATTGTTAATTATGATGGCATCTTAGAATTAAAACTATTTCTAGGGCTGAAAAGAAGAAAAAAAAAACTCTCTCAAAAGTATTAAAAGTCGACTAGACCATGCTGAAGATCGAATCTCTGAGGTAGAAGATAAAACTTCTGACCTAGAGAAAACCACCAAAAAGATAGAGAAAATAACAAAAAACATGAGGATAATATACGAGAAATACTAGATTCCATCAGATGTCCTAACATCCAAATAATTGGTATCCAGAAGATGAAGAAACTAATAAGGGCATGGAAAACCTATCCATGAAATATTGGAAGAAAATTTCCCAAGTCTAGAGAGGCACTCAAGCATCCATACCCAAGAAATACAAAGGACCCGAAATAGAATCAACCCAAGAAGATATTCCCCAAGGCATATCATAGCCAGACTGGCTAAGACCACAGATAAAGATAAGATACTAAAACTGACAAGAGAGAAACGACAAGTGACATACAAAGGTCACCCCATCAGGCTAACACGGGTCTTCTCAACGGAAACAATGCAAGCAAGGAAAGAATGGGAAGATGTATTGAAAGTGTTAAGAGAGAAACAATTTCAACCAAGATTATTGTATCCTGCAAGATTATCCTTCATATGGGAAAACAAGATTAAAATCTTCTCAGACAAACACAACCTGAAAAAATTTGCCAGCACCAAGCCAGTTCTCCAAGAAACCCTGAAGAAAGTACTGTTCCAGGAAAACTAAAGAAATAACAGCCAGAAACAAAGGAGTAAAAGGCAACTAAGACAATAGCCAACTTTAACGTCAGGACAGATCCAGTAACATCAATAATAACATTGAAAGTTAATGGATTAAATTCGCCAATTAAGAGACACAGACTGGCTGAGTGGATTAAAAAACAAAAACCCTCTATCTGTTGCCTACAGGAAACCCACTTCATGGATAAAGATATACATAGACTGTAAGTGAAGGGTTGGAAAAAGATTTTCCATGCAAATGGGAACCAAAAAAGAACCTACTCCTGAATGACTCCACAACTACTGAAGAAATAAAGACTGAAATCAAAAGGTTCATAGAAACCAATGACAATGAGGACATGAGTTTTCATAATCTTTGGGACGCTGCTAAAGCCGTCATAAGAGGGAAGTTCATAGCAATTAGTGCACATGAGAGGAAGATGGACAGAAGGCAAATGGATCACTTAACATTATGCCTCACAGAATTGGAAAAGCAACAGCAAAAAAATCCAAAAAACTCCAGGAGAAAGGAAATAATAAAGATCCGAGCAGAAATAAATAAAATAGAAAAGAAACGAACTATACAGAAGATAAATGAAAGTAAAAGCTGGTTATCTGAAAAGATAAACAAAATTGATACGCCACTAGCGAGACTTATAAAGAAGAAGAGAGAAAGGAACCAGGTGAATCAAATCTGCATTGAAGCAGGAAATATAACTACAGACAAAGTAGAAATACAGAACATCATTAGAGGATACTATGAACAACTATATGCCAAGAAACAAGACAATCTGGATGAGATGGACAAATTCCTGGACACGTATAATCTCCCTAGATTGAGTCAAGAGGATATAGAAAGTCTGAATAGGTCCATAACAAGCCAGGAGATCGAATCAGTTATAAATAACCTCCCAACAAAGTAAAGCCCTGGCTTTGATGGATTCACCTCTGAATTCTACAAAACTTTCAAAGAAGAGTTAACCCCCATTCTGCTCAAGTTATTTCTAAAGATCCAAAAGGGTGAATCTCTCCCTAATTCTTTCTATGAATCCTCTATCTCCCTTATCCTTAAAACAGATAAGGACAGGACAAGGAAGGAAAACTATAGACCAATATCCCTGATGAATATAGACGCAAAGATTCTCAATAAGATATTAGCAAATCATACACAACAGCTTATAAAAAAGATTATACATCATGATCAGGTAGGCTTTATCCCAGGAATGCAAGGTTGGTCAACATACACAAAACCATAAATGTAATACACCATATCAATAGGAAGAAAGATAAAAAACATATGGTCATATTGATTGATGCAGAAAAAGCATTTGATAAGATACAACATGCCTTCATGATCAAGACTCTCAGCAAAATCGGCCTAGAAGGGCCATTTCTCAACACAATAAAAGCTATCTATGAAAAACCCATAGCGAACATCATCCTCAATAGACAAAAGCTGAAAGCTTTTCCACTAAAAACGGGTACAAGACAAGGATGTCCACTTTCTCCACTCCTCTTCAATATAATACTGGAAGTCCTGGCCATCACAATCAGAAAAGAGGAAAAAATAAAAGGAATTCAAATAGGAAAGGAAGAGGTTAAACTCTCTCTATTTGCAGATGACAGGATTGTATACATGGAAGACCCAATGGTTTCCATAAAAAAATTTCTGGAAGTAATACATGAATACAGTAAAGTTTCAGGATACAAAATTAATATCCAGAAATCTATAACATTTCTGTATATGAACAACAGTCAGACTGAGATAGAACTGAAAAAAGTTGTTCCATTTACCATACCCACAAAAAGTGTAAGATACTTAGGGATAAATCTAACCAAACAAGTTAAAGACCTTCACAAGGAAAACTATGAGAAGATAAAAAAGAAACAGAAAAAGACACAAAAAAGTGGAAGGACATCCCATGTTCCTGGATTGAAAGAATTAATATAATCAAAATAGCAATTCTACCCAAAATAATCTACCTATTTAATGCAATGCCAATCAAAGTACCAGACACATTCTTCACAGATCTAGGAAAGACAATCATAAAGTTTGTGTAGAATCATAAGAGACCCTGTATTGCCAAAGCAGTTCTGAACAAGAAGAGTGGAGTGGAAGGAATCTCACTCCCTGACCCCAAAATATACTACAAAGCTGTGGTAATCAAAACAGCATGGTACTGGCACAGAAACAGACAGGTGGACCAATGGAACAGAATAGAGTCCCAGAAATGAATGCTCAAACTTACAGCCAACTGATTTTTGACAAGGGGTACCAGTCAATCCAGTGGGAAAAAGAAAACCTCTTCAGCAAATGATGCTGGCAAAACTGGATCTCCACTTGCAGAAAGATGAATCTGAACCCCTACCTTTCACCTCTGACAAAAATAAAGTCAAGATGGATCAAAGATCTAAACCTAAGACCTCAAACTATAAAACTGCTCCTGGAAAAGACTGGGGAAACTCTGGGAGACATTTGAGGTAGGGAAAGACTTCTTAAATAAGACTCCCAAAGCAGGGTCAATAATCCCCAAAATAGACAAGTGGGATTACATCAGACTAAGAAGTTTCTGCATGGCAAAAGACACAGTGATTAGTGTGAATAGACAGCCCTCAGAATGGGAAAATATTTTTGTAAACTATGCGTCAGATAAGGGACTGATCTCCAAAATTCACAAGGAACTAAAGCAGCTGTTCCGGAAAAAGACAATCAATCCTATTAAAAGATGGGAGAATGAATTGAAAAATACACTTTCTAAAGATGACATACAAATAGCTAAAGGGCATATGAAAAAATGCTCAACATCCTCATTGTCAGAGAAATGCAGATAAAAACAACAATGAGATATCACCTAACCCCAGTCAGAATGTCTAAGATTCAAAAAACAAAAAATGATAAGTGCTGGCGAGGGTGTGGTGAAAAGAGAACTCTCTTACACTGCTGGTGGAAATGTAAATTGGTCCAACCACTGTGGAGAACAATTTGGAGATTCCTCAGCAATCTACAAATAGAACTACCATATGATCCAGCAATCCCACTCCTTGGTATCTACCCAAAGGACAGAAGAATACTTAATCAGAAAAGTGCTTCCACATCGATGTTTATTGTGGCACTTTTCACGATTGCTAAGTCATGGAAGCAACCCAAATGCCCACGAACTGATGAATGGTTAGAAAAACTGGCACATATATTGAATGGAATACTATTCATCCATAAAAAACAACAAAACCCTGGCTTTTGACAGGAAATGGATGAATATGGAAGACTTAATGCTGAGTGAAGCAAGCCATGCTATGAAGGAGAGGCATTGTATGTCCCCACTTAATATATACCGAGTGTCTGCACTCTATGACTGAAAATAATTTTCTAAAAGATATAGAAACGCAGTATATAGATGTAAATACCAGATATAGTGTGTGTGAAAGAAGAGGGTCTGAGGAAGGACATTTGGGGGAGGGACAGGGAGGAAAAGCATTAATGGCATAAAGAGGTGTGGTATTATCTGTTGAAGATATTTCGTAGTTTTATCAACAGTACTAGGGAGACATGTTCACGTGTTGAAATATCCATTTTGTAAGACAAATAATAATGTGATTGAATGTATGGAAGAAAATAAAATGAAAAATAAATAAATAAATAAATAAATAAATAAATAAATAAATAAACAAAAAATAAAAAAGGACAGAAGAATTCTTCATTGGAAAAATGCTTGCACATCGATGTTTATTGCAGCACTATTCACGACTGCTAAGACATGGAACCAACCCAAATGCCCCCTTACGGATGAGTGGATTGAAAAACTGTGGCACATATACTCTATGGAATACTATTCAGCCATATTAAAAAAACAAAAACAAAAACAAATAGACAAAAACAAACAAAAAAACCCTGGCTTTTGACAGAAAGTGGAAGAATATGGAAGATTTACTGCTGAGTGAAGCAAGCCTCGCTATGAAGGAGAGACATTGTATGTCCCCACTTAATATATACCGAGTATCTGCACTCTATGACTGAAACTGATTGACCTAAGGTTGTACAAACACAAGAGATGGGGGTTAGTGCCAGAAGTGGAGTGTGTGAAGAGGGATCTAAGGAAAGACATTTGGAGGAGGGATACATAGACAAAGCATTGACAGGATGGGGAGGTGTGGTGTTATTGATGGAAGATATTTTGATCAACTGGACTGGGAAGAAATGTTCACATATTGAAATGTTCACTTTGTAAGCTAAATAATATGATTGAATGTATATAAAAAATTAAAAAATTAAAAAGAAATAATTTTAGTAGAATGGACATTAACTCTAAAGGTTTTTTAGAATTCATAAATGAAGTCATCAGGACCTGAGCTTTTATTTTTGGGGAGATTATTAATTAGTGATTCAATCTCATTGCTTGTTATGGGTCTATTCAAGTTTTCTATGTCCTCCTGAGTCAACGTTGGTAGATGTGTCCAAGAATTTGTACATCTCATCCAGGTTTTCTTGTTTCTTGGCATATAGTCGCTCATAGAATCCTATAATGTTTTCCATTTCTATTGTGTCTGTTGTAATAGTGCCTGCTTCAGTACAAATTAATTTCTTAGTTCTCTTTTCTTCTTAATTAGTATAGTTAATGATGTGTCAATTTTGTTTATCTTCTCAAAGATCAGGTTTTGCTTTCATTTATTTTCTATATGGTTTATTTATTTTCTGTTTTACTTATTTCTGCTCAAATCTTTATTATTTATTTTTTCTGGCATTTTTTTTTGGATTTTTTGTTGTTTTTTTTTAATACCCTCAAGCATGATCTTATGTTGTCCATTTGCCACCTCCCCATCTTTTTCTTATGCATACTTACAGCTATAAACTTCCCTCTTATGACTACTTTTGTAGTGTTCCACAGATTATGGAGACACTCATTATCATTGGTTTCCATTAATCTATTCATTTCCATCTGAATTTCTTCAGTAATTGTGAAATCACTCTGGAGCAGGTCATTTAGTTTCCATGTGCTTTTGTATTTTCAAGGATTTTTCTTGAAATTAATATCAAATTTACTCCTTCATAGTCAGAGAAGATGCTGGATATATTTTCTATGCCTGTGAATCTGTAAAGGCTTGTTTCATGCTTTATCATGTGATCAATTTTCAAAAAGTTTCATGCAGAAGTGAGAAAAATGTGTATTTCATGGTTTTAGGATGAATGGGTCTGTCTGTCCAAAGTCCACTTGATTTATGGTATTGTTTACATCCTGTATCTCTGTGCTCATTTTTTGTCTAGATGATCTGTCTAAAGGAGATAATGGGGTGTTGAGATCCCAACAATTAGTGTGTTGCAGTCTATCCGTTTAGATCTAGCAGTCTTTCCTTTATGTACCTGGGTGCTCCTGATTTGGTTGCAAAGATATTTATAAGCATTATATAGTCTTGATCAATTAGCCCTTTTAATACTATATAATGCCCTTGTTTGTCTTTTCTTAGTTTTTGTCTTAAAGTCTATTTTGTCTGAAATCAGTATTGTAACTCTAGTCGTTTTTTGGTTCCCACCTGCTCAAAATACCTTTTTCCGATCTTTCACTTTTAGCCTATATATGTCTTTATCCATGAAGTATGTTTCTTGCAGGTAGCAGATAGAGGATTTGATTTTTATCCATTCAGCTAGTCTGTGTTTCTTCATTGGAGAATTTAATCCACTAGCATTCAACGTTATTATCAATATTTCTGGACTTGTTCCTACCATTAAGTTGGTCTTTCTCTTGTTTTTTTTTTTTTTTGTTTGTTTGTTTTGTTTGTTTTCTTTTCTTTTGGATTGTTGTTTTGGTTTTTGTTTGTTTGTTTGTTTTTGTCTTTGTGTTTTTTACCCGATTTCTGTCTATCTTTAGTTTTCCTGGTATAACACTCTCTTCAGAATTTCTTGAAGAACTGGTCTGGTGTTGGTAAATTCTTTCAAGTTTTGTTTATCTGAGAATGGTTTCTGCCTTTTTTTTCCCCATTTTAAGGATAATCTTGCCTGGCATAGTAATCTTGGCTGAAACTGTTTTTTCTTTAAAACTTTGAATATATTTTTCCCACTCTTTCCTTGCTTGCATTATTTCCAGTGAAAGTTCTGAAGTTAGCCTGATGGGGTAACCTTTGTAGGTAATTTGATGTTTCTGTCTTGCCAATTACAGTATTTTGTCTTTATCTGTGATTTTGGTCAATCTAGCTATGATTTGCTGTGGAGATCTTCTTGGGTTGATTCTATATGGGTTTCCTTGCATTTCTTAGGTATGGGTGTCTGAATGCTTCTCTAGGTTTTGAAAGTTTTCTTCCAGAATTTCATGGAATAGATTATCAATGCACTTATTAGTTTCTTCACCTTTTGGGATACTGATTACCCAGATGTTTGGGCATTTAATGGTATCTAGTATTTCTCATATATTATTCTCACTTTTTGTTTGTGTTATTTTCTTAGTCTTTTTGTTGATTTTTTTCTAGGTCAGAGGTTTGTCTTCTACATCTGAGAATTGATCTTCTGCGTTACCTAATCTGCTCTTAACACTTTTGAGGAAGGTTTTGATTTCCTGCATTACAGCCTTTATCTCTAAAAGTTCCATTTGATTCTTTTTCATGGTTTCTATTGCTTTTTTCAACCAGTGGAAGGACTTCCTTATCTCCTGGAGTTCTTAGTCTTTTTTCTCTTGCATTTTCTGGTGTTCATTGTCTCTTTTCTCTTGCATCTCATTTAGTTTTGTGACAATGAATATGACTTCCATTGTACTGGCTGTGGATGATGAGTTGTTCTTTTCCCTGGGGGGAGAGATATTTTTCTGGCTTCTCATATTTCTTGCGCCTCTCTGATGGCTTCTGGTCATCTAATGGATTATACATTTCTTCCTAATTTCTTGAAGTTAATTCTGAGCATTAGAGACATGTGAGAATAGGTGATCTGCAATCTCTCTGCAGTTCTGTCTTCCTGATGCTCACCAAGCAACCTGCACTGTTGTTGTTGGAACTGGATATTCCAAATGCCTCCCAATTTCTAGAGAACAGGTGCCCTGGGGCTGAGCTGTGGGGTTTCAAATTAGGTACACAGAAGGGGTAATGTGGCATGCAACCACGCTTCAGGAAACTATGAAGTGTGAGAGTTCAGAGGTGTGTGAGCAAAGATGAGCCATACTCTCTCTGCAGTTCCATTCTTCTCCTGCTATTCACTCTGCAGTGAATGGAACGTGCAGAACAGTGGGTAGGGGTGGGACTCTCCAGTTAACAAATCTGAGAGCTCAGACGCATGCAGGCAGAGATGAACCATGCTCTCTTTGCATCTCTGTCCTTCTCCCCACCATTCCCACAAGAGATATTTTAAATGCCATCCCATTTATAATAAAGACTCTGGATAAAAGATGATTCAGGACACTTTTAACAAAATAAAATGTACAAACTTGATAGAAAGAGAGCATCACAATTAATGATAAAATACTAGGGGTTGAGGATGCTTTACCATCACAATTCTTAATCACTATATGAGGGGAATTAGCCATTTGAAATGAAATAACAGAAAGAGAAAAAAATGTGATTTCTATATCATTCTTACCTAGACAAAGCCAAGAATCTCCTGAAATCTATTTCTAAGAAAAAAAAAATCAGTAACTTAACACTGCATAAAAATAACGTACACTTAATATATACCAAATGTTTGAACTCTATAGTGCACACTGAAAGGTATAACACCAGGGAAGTCAATCCTAGACACTAGAGAGAGTATTGGATGGAGTGGGCAAGAGAGGATGAGATGAAGGAGATCAGGGGAAAAAAACCAAAGCACTTAATAGGCACAAAAATGAAAAGTTATCTGTCAATATATATGGTAATGTCTTTGACTTGACTGATATGGACCATATTCATGCTAGGAAAAACCATGCTGTACACTGTAAAAATAAAATATAAATATAATTAATTTAAAAAACATACAAATAATCCTCACACATATGAGAATATTCATATAATGACAACAAGCTAAATTGTCTAACAGTGACAACAAATGAAAAAATAATATATAATTATAGAATGTAAGTTAAAAAGTAAAGCAAAAAATACAAACAAATACTAAGCAAATAAAGACATACCATGCTTATATGGAAACAAAACATTCTTAGACAAACTGATGAAAAGTTTGTAGGAATTTAGGAGACAGGATCAAGATATCAATGGCAAGCACTTAGTGCATATACATGTCTCCTTTCCTCTGAGAGAATACAAACATTAAATACAAGAAAGATATGAAGTCTTCTGTAACATGAAAACTCCAGGAACAGTGTAGAATGGAAACTGAAGGGCCTAGCTGGCTGATATCAACTGGATGGATCAGTAGAAACCCGTTTGCTGGGTAAGAGTAAGCAAGAGATCCCTGTCTATTGGTACCAGTGGGGACAGCACTATAACACAGCAGATGTCTGGGGTCCAGGACTTTTCAGGGTCTCAGGTCCAGAGAAAGGAAGTTCATGACACTACAGGCTTGCATAGCTCCAGGAAAGGAGTTTACCCTAGATAACCCCACCATGTTGGACTCAAGGTAAAGAGGTGTGCAATTCTTTTTTTTAAAGAGGTTTTACCTTAGAGCATGTGAACTCATGAGAGAGAGACATTGAGAGGGAAAGTGACAAATAACCCAGCAGAGGGGATCGTCATGTTTAAATCTCTTCTCCATTCTCCTCTCAGGATCTTGGACATGTATGCACATGCACCTTGCATGAGTTTCAAGACACCATGTCTAGAAATCAAACCACAGTCAGTTATGTGTGATCCCAGGGACATAATCACTATGCTATCTGCTGGTCCCAAGGTATGCCATTCTGAGAACTAAGCAACTGCTAGGGACCAGCAGTTAGCATAATGACTATGTCACTGGACTCCCATGGAGTCAACCGCAGTTCGAGTCTCAGACCCGGTGGCTTAAACTCACGCCGGGCGTGTGTGCATGCATGCCCAAGATCCTGAGAGGAGAATGGAGGAGAGGGGATTGCAGCATGGCCACCCCCCTGAGGAGTGATTTCTCACTTTCTGTCTCTCTTTGTCTTTTTGGTGAGTGCATGCACCCTATAGCAAAATCCTCTTCAAAGAAAAAGAAAAAAAAAAAAAAGAACTAAGCAACTGCTCTAGTAAAACCTACACCAGCGATCAATGGTCAGCAAGTCTTAACATCTGTGAGAACTCAGCAAAATCCCACCAAGTTTACATGAGTTCCTACAGCTACCTTATCAGCTACCTCAGTAGAATGACCATGACCCAGGTCTCCCACACACAAGTATTATACATTCCAGAAAAGAAGACAAACCAGTGCAGCAGGAAGACTTGCCAAGGAACAGGTGAATGAACCCAGGAGCCCCCTTGTTGTTTTTTATTTTTTTTTAATTTATTTCTTTTTTTGTATATACATTCAATCACATTGTTTAGCTTACAATGTGAGCATTTCAATATGTGAACATTTCTCCCCAGTCCCATTGATCAAAATATCTTCAACCAATAACACTACACTTCCCCATCCCTTCAATGTTCTACTTCCATATCCCTTCTCCAAATGTCCTTCGTTAGGCCCCACTCCTCTACATACACCTCATCTGACAGTCACACCCATCTCTTGTGTTTGTAGAACCGTTAGTCAATCAGTTTCAGTCATAGAGTGCAGACATTTGGTATATGTTAAGTGGGGTCATACAATGTCTCTCCTTCATAGCCTGGCTTGCCTCACTCAGCAGTAAATCTTCCATATTTTTCCAATTTCTGTCAAAAGCCAGGGTTTTGTTGGTTTTTATGGCTGAGTAGTATTCCATAGAGTATATGTGCCACAGTTTTTCAATCCATTCCTCCATACGGGGGCATTTGGGTTGGTTCCATGACTTTACAATCGTGTATAAAAAAGAAATTGAAAATGACACAAAAAATGGAAGGACATCCCATGTTCATGGATTGGAAGAATTAATATAATCAAAATGGCAATTCTACCCAAATTAATCTACCTATTTAATGCAATGCCAATCAAAGTACCAGACACATTCTTCACAGACCTAGAAAAGACAATCATAAAATTTGTCTGGAATCATAAAAGACCCCGTATTGCCAAAGCAATTCTACACAAGAAGAGTGGAGTGGGTGGCATCTCACTCCCTGACCCAAAAATATACTACAAAGCTGTGGTAATCAAAACAGTATGGTACTGGCACAGAAACAGACATGTGGACCAATGGAACAGAATAGAGTCCCCAGAAATAAATACCCAAACATACAGTCAACTGATCTTTGACAAGGGGTACCAGTCAATACGGTGGGAAAAGGAAAGCCTCTTCAGCAAGTGGTGCTGGAAAAACTGGATTTCCACTTGCAGAAAGATGAATCTGAACCCCTACCTCTCACCTTTGACAAAAATCAAGTCAAGGTGGATCAAGGATCTAAATCTAATACCCCCTTGTTGAACTTAACTCATGGCGAGGCTCCACCCCACAGTCCCTAGTTCCTAGGTAGTTGCTCATCCTCTTGCCACCCCAGCACCCAGATTGAGCTCTGCCTGGCTCAAGAAGCAGTTCAACAACACAGCCCATCCTCCCTGCAGAGGTCATCCTCTGCCCTGACAAACCTTGGCTTACTCTATGACCAGCTCAGTTTATAGTTCTAGCCCATAGGCCTTGTCTTCTTCAGCCTCAGCCCTGACATCATCCAGCTTACACTGAAACCAGCTTATATGCCAGTATAAATCTATAGCCCTTGATACCTGTGGTGACTCAAAGCCACTATCCTCATTCCTCTGGTTTGCTCTGGGCCACTGACATTGCAGCCCTGGTGCAAGGTCCCAACCTTCTGTGGAAGCCCTCTAGGCGTGGCAGACCTCTTTTACTGACAGGGGTCAATTCTGAGACACACTATAGTTTGAGTACATGAACCCCTTTGCATTGTGGGAGCCCTAAGACTCAGTTGACTGATACTCTTAACCAGCACTTGGTGTAGCACTCACCACAGTAAAAGTACAGATTGTGATCCCAGGCCCTTCAGACCCTATAGAGTGATACTTTCTGCCCTACCATATGGGTGACTCCTCCCTCTCTCTGATGCTGTCAGTAGGCTCCCTACAAACCCAGGCCCTACCACTGCTTATGACCATGTGGCTCACTGGTATAGCTCCAACCTTAGCAAATCTGCACCAATACTATAACAAAACTAAGTCTAGAATACTGAGTCACTCACAGTCACCACTATCAGTAAATAAAACAACAGAAAATATGCAGAGACTACATTACTACAGCTAATCAACCCAAAACTCCTTGCCTTTCTAATTAGCACTAAAGGATACAGTCTCAAGAAAAACATCTTCCATGTAGGAGGCTATGCTCCCAAAACTGGAAGAGTCTTCTGTCCCATCAGATGCTTGAATCATAAATATCAAGAAAACCTGACACCTCCAAACAAACACAATCATTCTTCAATAATAGATCATGAACAAAAGGATATACTCAAGATACTATTAATTTGGAAAAAGCCAGTATCTCAGTTAATCGTTGAAGTCTTAGAGGCTCCTATCTTCGAACTTACTCCTCAGAATCAGGAAGTCCTGCCTCCTTCATGTGTCTGTAATAATAACAATAACAACAATAATAATAATAAAACTCTTACATTATCTGTGTTCTCTGGGTTGTACAACTGGTCTCTAGTTTTGTATAGTTACGTCTCATAGTAAGGAGTCATAAATTTCTACATATCCACAGGTCAAAGGAACACGGTGACTCTGATAAAATGGAAAAGGAAAATAATAACATAACATGGCTGGTATTGGCTCTCCTGCTATTTCTACCTATGCACTGGGTCTAACTTGTGTATCAGTATGACCATTCCCATTGGGGCGCCTACTCACTTTCCCTCTCTCTCAGTGAGCATACACACCTTCTGGTTAAAATCAAAAACAAGGGACCAGCAGATAGCATAATGGTTACACTGCTGGACTCCCACATGGCTGACCACAGTCCATGTCCTGGACCTGGCATTTTGAAACTCATATAAGGTGCATGTGCATGCATGCCCAAAATCCCAAGAGAAGAATGGAGGAGAAGGGATTCTGGTGTGGCCATCCCCCTGAGGGGTGATTCTCACTTTCTGTCTCTCTGTCTCTTTCCATTTCCCATGTAAGCAAGCACATGCACCCTACAGCAAAATATCTCTCAAAAAAAAAAAAAAAAAAAAAAAAAAACAAGCAAAAACATGGGACCAGCAGTTAGCATAATGGCTATGTCACTGGACTCCCACATAGTCGACCACGGTTCAAGTCCCGGACCTGGTGGCTTAAACTCATGCTGGGCACGTGTGTGTGCGTGCCCAAGATCCCGAGAGGAGAATGGAGGAGAAGGGATTGCAGTGTGACCATCCCCTCTGGGGAGTGATTTCTCGCTTTCTATCTCTCTGTCTCTCTCTGTCTGTCTGGTGAGCACATGCGCCCTATAGCAAAAACCTCTCAAAAAAACAAACAAACAAAAAAAAACAAACAAAAGCCTTTCACATGATCCAGTAATTCCAATTCCATTGCTGTAAAGCTATCTGCACACCAAAGTTTACTACAGAACTAGTCACAATAGCCAAGACATAACTCAAGTGTCCATCACGAGACAAATGGAGAAAAGATAAACATATACACAGGAATACTGTGTATGTAAAAGCAATGAAATCCTGTCACCTGAAGTTAAATGAGAGAGCCTAGAGAACATTTTGTGAAGTGAAATAAGTCAGGCCAAAAAAGAGAACTATATTCTCTCATATATATGGGAATTGGGAAAATTGACCTCACAAAAGTAGAGATGCAGAATGACTACTGGAAGCTGAGAAGGTTAAGGATAGGGGAAATGAGTGGATGCTGATTAATGAAAATCAAATTGTGTATAGATAGAAATAACATCTGGTATAAAAACAGAGTACAGAATAGAGTTAATAACAGCTTATTCTATATGACAGAATAGCAAAAACTAAAAGAGGATTTTGAATGAACCAACACAAAGCAAAGCCACATGGTTGAAATGATAGGCATACTTACTAAATGACCTTATTTGATCATTACATATTGCATTGATGTACTGAAAAAAAATCATACTGTAACCACAAAAATATGTACATTAAGAAAAAGATTTTTATAAAATAATGTGGGGACTTCACCCTGCAGAACCCAAGATCTAGAAGGAACATGCCAAATCACAAGCCATCTACATTTGAGCTCTGAGTGGCCCCTTTCAGGGACTAGGACAGCTGAAGATGTTCTGCTCAGACTTTACCCTCCAGATGCCATGATCTAGACAGCTTAGAGCACCCTCTATATTGTCTTCTTTTTAAATTTTTAATGTAATGAATTTCTTCTTAGCTCTCTGACTCTCCTTTATCTTCCTAATCTTCACCTTTCCCCCCACATAGGACAGGTCAATCACAAGCCATCTATATTTGAGCTCTGATGTGGTTTTCATTTTTTTGCTTGAAAATTTCTTTTATCCTTTTTTTCTTTTGTTTTATTTCATTTTCTTTTATACATTTAATCACATTATTTAACTTACAAAGTGAATATGTCAATATGTGAACATTTCTCCCTAGTTCAGTTGATTAAACTACAAAATAGCTTTAACAGACATTATCACATTTCTCTGTTCCAATAATGCTTTGCCTCCATTATTTTTCTTCTAAATGTCCTTCCTCAGGCCCTACTCTTAAAAACACACTATATCTGGAATTTACACCCATTTACTGTATTTGTATATTTTTTTAGTCAATCATTTTCGGTCATAGAGTGCGGACACATGGTATATATTAAATGGGGACATACAATGTCTCTCCTTCATGGCCTGGCTTGCCTCACTCAGCAGTAAATCTTTCATATTTTTCCACTTTCTGTCAAAAGCCAGGGTTTTGTTGGTTTTTATGGCTGAGTAGTATTCCATAGAATATATGTGCCACAGTTTTTCAATCCATTCCTCCATACGGGGGCATTTGGGTTGGTTCCATGACTTAGCAATCGTGAATAGAGCCGCAATAAACATCGATGTGCAAGCATTTTTCCAATGAAAAATTCTTCTGTCCTTTGGGTAGATACCAAGGAGTGGGACTGCTGGATCATATGGTAGTTCTATTTGTAGATTTTTGAGGAATCTCCAAATTGTTCTCCACAGTGGCTGGACCAATTTACATTCCCACCAGCAGTGTAAAAGAGTTCCCCTTTCACCACACCCCCACCAACACTTAATATTTGTTTTTTTAATCTTAGACATTCTGACTGGGGTTAGGTGGTATCACACTGTTGTTTTGATCTGCAATCCCTTTTGATGAGGGATGTTGAACATTTTTTCATATGCCTTTTGGCTATTCGTATGTCATCCTTAGAGAGTGTTGCTTTCAACTCATTCTCCCATCTTTTAAGAGGGTCAATAATCTGTTTTCCAAACAGCTGCTTGAGTTTCTTATGTATTCTGGTTATCAGCCCCTTATCTGATGCATAATTTACAAAAATATTTTCCCATTCTGAGGGCTGAAGATTCACAGTAATTACTGTGTCTTTTGCCATGCAGAAACTTCTCAGTCTGATGCAATCCCACTTGTCTATTTTGGGGATTATTGACTGTGCTTTGGGGATCTTATTTAAGAGTCTTTCCCTACACCAATGTCTCCCAGAGTTTCCCCAGTGTTTTCCAGGAGCAGTTATATAGTTTGAGGTCTGAGATTTAGATCCTTCATCCACCTTGACTTGATTTTCATCAAAGGTAAGAGGTAGGGGTACAGATTCATCTTTCTGCAGGTGGAAATCCAGTTTTTCCAACACCACTTGCTGAAGAGGTTTTTCTTTTCCCACTGGATTGACTGGTAGCCCTTGTCAAAAATCAGTTGACTGTATGTTTGGGAATTTATTTCTGGGGACTCTATTCTGTTCCATTGGTCCACATGTCTATTTCTGTGCCATTACTATGCTGTTTTGTTCATCACAGTTTCGTAGTATATTTTTGGGTCGGGGAGTGAGATGCTGCTCATTCTACTATTCTTGTGTATAATTGCTTTGGCAATACGGGGTATTTTATGATTCTAGACAAATTTTATGATTATCTTTTCTAGACCTGTGAAGAATATGTCTGTTACTTTGATTGGCATTGCACTAAATATGTAGATTAATTTGTGGAGAATTGCCATTTTGATTATATTAATTCTACCAATTCAGGAACATGGTATATCCTTCCACTAATTTTCTGTCAATTTAAATTTCTTTTTTTAGCTTCTCATATTTTTCCTTTTGGTGGTCTTTCACGTCTTTGGTTAGATTTATTCCTAAGTATCTTCTACTTTTCTTTTGGTCTAATTTTTAATTTATTTATTTTTACTTTCTTTTATAGAGTCAATCACATTATTTAGCTTACAAAATGAATATTTTAACATGTGAACATTTCTTCCTAGTCCAGTTGACTAAACTATAAAATATCTTTTTTTCCTTCTTTAAATTTATTTATTCATATTAATTCACTATACATCATTACAACATACAAAATGAATTTTCCATACAGAATACACTGTATATTGTACACTGTGCTCAATCAAGCACAACATATGTGTTATCAACAAATAATTTTCCATTTTTTATGCCCTGTATATGTTGCTTTTTTTTTTTTTTTTTTTTTTTTTTTTTTTTTGCCATCCTTGATTCCCTATCCCTCACCCTCTGCCTTGTCCCATCCTCCTCCCACATTGTCTCTGGTATCCATGGTTGCTTCCTATGTCTTTACCCCATTAAATTGATTTGCTAATGAACTTAATTAGTCTAAATATTTCCAATAGCAAGCGCAGCTGATATATACATATACATGAACCCAAGTCTGACTTTAGGCATAAACCTCAATGAGTAGAATGAACATACTATAAAGTAGTACCTAGCTGGGGTTATATAGCTTACTGGAGTCATCAAATACGCATTTTTTTTAATTTCGATAATAACAGTTTTAGTGTTTTATTTCTTCTCCTGAAACTTTTTTTTAGTTAATTAATTTAAATTCATTCCCTGAGCATCGTCACAACATGATAAATGTGGTTTCCCATCTAGAATAAACTGCATAGTGGCTTAATCATACATGTTATCATCAAAAATGTTCCATTTCTAGTTTCATATATATATATGTATATTTTTTTACCCCATGTCTGACCCTCTGCCCTTTCCCACCCTCTTATTACACTATCTCTGCTGTCTACCATTGTCTTCAATTCCTTTTCCCTGAAAGTTTTGGTGGTCACACAATATCATAAGTAATCTAATTACTTCCTTTTTTTAAAGAGGTTTTTGCTATAGGGCGTGTGTGCTCGCCAGACAGAGAGGGAGAGAGACAGAGAGACAGAAAGCAAGAAATCACCCCCCAGGGGGAAATGGCAACGTTGCAATTCCTTCTTCATTCTCCTCTCGGGATCTTGGGAACACACGCACATGCACCTGGCGTGAGTTTAAACCACTGGGTCTGGGACGCATGGGAGTCCAGCAACATAGCCATTACACTAACTGCTGGTCCTGAGTAATCTCACTACTTTCAATAGCAAGTTCAGCTGGTAATTTCAAGAAGAGCAGTTTTGAACTGGTAAGGATATTTCCTTGAAACTTAAAGCCTAGAAGCAGGTTAGTATTCTGTTCAAGTAGTAGGTACATAAACCTACTGACAGCTCAAGACAGGACAAAAATCCTTAAAACTGGACAACAAAGCTTAGAAGGAAAGCAGCAATATTTTAGTCAAGTCACAGAATGCTATTTCACCAGTTCAGTCTCATGTACTTTATCTTCTGTGTGGTTCAGTCTTCCCAATTGAATTCTGGGATATAATATTCAACTCCAGACTTGTCCCTACAAATAAGTTGCCTATTTTCTTAGTTTTTGAACTCTTATTTCTGTGTGTCTACATTTAATTTTACTGACATAGCATTCCCTTAAGAACTTCTTGGAGATCTGGTCTGGTGCTGGTAAATTCTTTCAGATTTTGTTTATCTGATAATGTTCTTGTCTTTTCTTCCCAAATGAATGATAATTTTGCAGGGTACAGTGTTCTTGCTTGAAATTTCTTTTCCCTTAACACTTTGAATATATTTTCCCATTCTTTTCTCGCTTGGATTGTTTCCGATGACAGGTCTGCTGTTAGTCTGATGGGATACCCTTTGTAGGTAACTTGCCGTTTTTCTCTTGCCAACCTTGGTATCCTGTCGTTGTCTGTGGTTTTGGTCAATCTGGCTATAATGTGTCTTGGAGAAGATCTTCTTGAGTTGATTCTATTTGGGATCCTTTGTATTTCTTGGGACTGAATCTTTGAGTGCCTCTCTAGGTTTGGAAGGTTTTCTTGCAGGATTTCATGGAATAGATTATCAATGCCCTTATGAGTCTCTTCGCCTTCTGGGATGCCTATTATCCAGATATTTGGATGTTTGATGGTATCTAATATTTCTCGTATATTATTCTCAAATTTTTGGGCAATTTTCTCAGTCTTTGTGGTGGATTTTTCTAGGCCAGCAATTATTTCTTCTACATCTGAGATTCTATTTTCTGTATGTTCTAGTCTGCTTTTAATACTTACAAGGGAGATTTTGACTTCCTGTGTTATAGCTTTCATCTCTAACAGTTTCATCAGATTCTTTTTAAAGTGTGAAATTCCTCTTTTAGATCTTGCATGAATATCCTCACCTACTGGAACTCGTCAACTCCTTTCTCCTTTCCCTTCCACACTTCATTGTCTCTCTTCTCTTCCATCTCTGTTAGCTTTGCCATTATGAATGTTCTAAATTATTTATCAGACATTGCCATGATTTCCATTGAATTGTGTGTGGATAAAGAAGAGTTGTCCTTTTCCCTTGGAGGAGAGGTATTTTCCTGCTTTCCCATATTTCTTGAGGTCCAACAGTGATTTATAGTCATCTTATGGATGGTTGGTTTCTCCCCAAACATTTAAGTTCAATCACACGAGTTTGTGTGTTGGAGGCCAAATTATCAGTGGAAAATCTTCATTTCTCATTTTCCCTCAAAATGGCTAGTTCTCAGGAGCCATGAAAGTGTCTCAGTATCTTATACTTTTTGTGGCTATGATAAATGAAATAACTTTTTTCAGTTCTATTTCAGTCTGACTGCTGTTCGGATATAGATATGCTATAGATTTCTGTATATTGATTTGGAATCCTGCAACTTGACTGTATTCATGCATTACTTCAAGAAATTTTTTAATGGAAACCATTGGGTCTTCTGTGTACACAGTCATGTCATCTGTGAATAAAGAGAGTTTCACCTCTTTTTTTCCTATTTGGATGCCTTTAATTTTTTCCTCTTTTCTGATTGCATTGGCAAGGACTTCCAGTACTATATTAAAAAGAATTGGAGAAAGTGGTCATCCTTGTCTTGTACCCATTTTTAGTGGGAAAGCTTTCAGCTTTTCTCTATTGAGGATGATGTTCACTGTGGATTTTTCATAGATAGCTTTTATTGTGTTGAGAAATGGCCCTTTTATGCTGATTTTGCTGAGAGTCTTGATCATGAAGGGATGTTGTATCTTATCAAATGCTTTTTCTGTATCAATTGATATGGCCATATGGTTTTTATCTTTCTTCCTGTTAATGTGGTGTATTACATTTATGGTTTTGCGCATGTTGAACCAACCTTGCATTCCTGCAATAAAGCCTACCTGATCATAGCGTATAATCTTTTTTATAAGTTGCTGGATATGATTTGCTAGTATCTTGTTGAGAATCTTTGCATCTATATTCATCAGAGATATTCATCTATAGTTTTCCTTCCTTGTCCTGTCCTTATCTGTTTTAAGGATAATGGTGATAGAGGCTTCATAGAATGAATTAGGGAGAGATTCAGCCTTTTAGATCTTTAGAAATAACTTCAGCAGAATGGGGTTAACTCTTCTTTGAAAGTTTTATAAAATTCAGAGGTGAAGCCATCAGGGCTAGGGCTTTTCTCTGTTGGAAGGTTATTTATTACTGATTCAATCTCCTGGTTTGTTATGGACCTATTCAGGCTTTCTATATCCTCCTGGCTCAATCTTGGTAGATTATATGTGTCCAGGAATTTGTCCATCTCCTCCAGATTGTCATATTTCTTCACACATAGTTGTTCATAGTATCCTCTAAAGATGTTTTCTTTTTCTACTTTGTTTGTTGTTATATTCCCTGCTTCATTGCAGATTTGATTCACCTGGTTCCTTTCTCTCTTCTTAATAAGTCTCACTAGTGGTGTATCAATTTTGTTGATCTTTTCAAAAATCCAGGATTTACTTTCACTTATTTTCTGTATAATTTGTTTATTTTCTATTTCATTTATTTCTGCTCATATCTTTACTATTTCCTTTTCCCTGAAGTTTTTTTTTTTTTTAATTTTTTTGCTGTTGCTTTTGCAATTCTCTGAGGCATAATGTTAGGTGATCCATTTAACTTCTTTCCTTCTTCCTCTTATGTGCACTAATTGCTATGAACTGCCCTCTTATGACTACTTTAGTAGTGTTCCAAACATTATGGAAACTCATGTCCTCACTGTCATTGGCTTCCATGAATCTTTTGATTTCAGTCTTTATTTCTTCAGTAGTTGTGGAGTCATTCAGGAGAATTATTTAGTTTCCATGTATTTGAGTATTTTTGAGGACTTCTCTTGCAATTAAACTTGTTTAATTCCATCAGGGTCAGAGAAGATGCTTGATATAGATTCTATGCCTTTTAATCTATAGAGGCTTGCTTTGTGCCCTATGATGTGGTCAATCTTCAAAAAAGTTCCATGTGGTGGTAAGAAAAAAGTGTATCTCATGGTTTTGAAATGGAAAGTTCTATAGATGTCTTTCACGTCCATTAGATTTATGGTATCATTTAGATCCTTTATTTCCTTATCTATTTTTTGTCTAGGTGATCTGTTCACAGGGGATAGTGCAGTGTTGAGGTCTCCAACAATTAGTGTATTGCAGCCTATCAATCCTTTTAGACCTAAGAATCTTTCCTTCACATATTTGTGTGTCCCTGTGTCACGTGAACAGATATTTATAAGTGTTATATCTTCTTGATCTATTGATCCTTTTACTACAATATAGTGCCCTTCTTTGTCTCTTTGAACAGTTTTTGTCTTAAAGCCTATTTTGTCAGAAATTAGTATCATTACTCCATCTTTTTTTGGTTCCCATTTGTATGGAAAACCTTTTTCCAACCCTTCACTTTGAGTCTATGAATGTCTTTATCCATGAGGTGGGTTTCCTGCAGGCAACAGAGAGAGGGTTTCTGTTTTTTTATCCATTCAGCCAATCTGTGTCTTGATTGGAGAATTTAATCCATTCACATTCAATGTTATTATCGGTGTTACTGGATCTGTCCCATCGTTTAAGTTGGCCACTGTCTTAGTTGCCTTTTATTCCTTTATTTCTGTCTGTTAATTATTTAGTTTTCCTGGAAACATACTTCCTTCTGGGTTTCTTGAAGAGCTCGTCTGGTGTTGGCAAATTCTTTTGGGTTTTGTTGGTCTGAGAAGATTTTAATCTTTTTTTCCCATATAAAGGATAATCTTGAAGGATATAATAATCTTGGCTGAAATTGTTTCTCAACACTGTCAATACATCTTCCCATTCTTTCTTTGCTTGCATTGTTTCCATTGAGAGGTCCGGTGTTAACCTGATGGGATGACCTTTGTAAGTCACTTGTTTCTCTCTTACCATTTTAGTATCACGTCTTTATCTGTGGTCTTGGACAGTCTGGCTAACACGTGCCTTGGGGAAGATCTTCTGGCCTTGATTCTATTTGGGATCCTTTGTATTTCTTGGGTCTGGATGCTTGAGTGCCTCTCTAGACTTGGGAAATTTTCTTCCAGGATTTCATGGGATAGATTTTCCATGCCATTATTACTTTCTTCACCTTCTGGGATGCCAATTATTCTGATGTTTGGGCATCTTATGGAGTCTAGTATTTCTTGTATATTATCCTCATTTTGTTTGTTAGTTTCTCTATCATTTTGGTATTTTTTTTTTCTAGGTCATAGGTTTATCTTCTACATCAGAGATTCTATCTTCAGCATGATCTAATCAACTTTTAATACTTCTTTTTTTTTTTTTTTTTTTTTTTTCGCTATAGGGTGCGTGTGCTCGCCAGACAGACAGAGAGAGACATAGAGGCAGAAAGTGAGAAATCACCCTCCAGGGGGGATGGTCACACTGCAATCCCTTCTCCTCCATTCTCCTCTCGGGATCTTGGGCACGCACGAACATGTGCCCGGCATGAGTTTTAAGCCACTGGGTCCGGGATGTGAACCGCGGTGGACTACGTGGGAGTCCAGCGACATAGCCATTACACTAACTGCTGGTTCCCAACTTTTAATACTTTCAAGAGAGTTTTTGATTTCCTCTATTACAGACTTCATCTCTAATAGTTCCACCTGATTCTTCCTCAGAGTGTCCACTTCTTCTTTCATATCATGGAAGGATTTACTAATCTCCTGTAGTTCATTATCCCTTTTCTGCTCCAACTCAGAATTTGGTCACCATGAATGTTCAAAATTTTTTCTCTGACCTTTTGGTGACATCCTCAATTTTTCATGAAACATGTATGGGAGTTACTCTGTTCCTTTGATGGAGACATATTTCCTTCTTTATTCATACCTGAGGCTCTTCTTCTACTTTTAGCCATTGGTAGATGCATTCGCTTTTGGATACCTCTTAGAAGAAAGTTTCTCTGACTAGGATTGTGCTTCCCTTTTGCTGCAAATTGACTTGTGCTGAAGTCTCTCTTCTGTTGTTTTTAGTAATGTGGTCTCAAGGAAGATACTCTATTCAGGTGTCTGAAGAGCTGTATCTCCTTTTTCACAGCTAGTTCAGTAAAAGGGAAGATCATAGAGAACTTTACATTACTAGAAAAGTTCATATCTCTGAATCTAGACCAGCCTAGTCCTTCTGGCAAGGTGGAATATGAGAAAGAGTAGATAATATAAGAGAGAAGAAAAGGATACAGAGGGGAATAAAGCAGAAGTTGTGTGCCATGATTTTGCCAGAGGCCTGCAGATGGAACTGGAGACTGCTATGGAGAGGAGGACAGCCTGTGGGGAAAGGAAGAGGAGGGTATTAACAAAAGAATGGAGAAGAGCAAAGAAAAAAAAAGAAAAAATTTCCTCCCTGCCTAGGGGTCTGGGTGCCTAGAGGTCTTGGGCTGGAGAACCTGGAAGTGAGGTGGTAGGGGCAGTGGTGCCCCTGCCTCAATGTCCCTTACTGCCCAGAGGCCTGCAGATGGAACTGGAGGTTGCTGGAGGAGGACCGTCTGTGGGCTTTTTTATTCTTTTTGTCTTGTTTTTCCCCCTTTGTTTACTTTTTCTTTTCCTTTTCCTTTTCCTTTTCTCACTTTGCTGCTCAGCCTCCACACACTGAGTTTCTAGACAGGCCTAGGTCTAATAGTAGCCAGATATCTGAATACATTTTTTGTAGGTAGGAGAATATTTATTAAGTGTTTTAATAAATTAGGTGCATATAGCTTTTAGAAAAGTAGATTTTTGTGAATATATGTGTATATACTAAGATATCTTTCAGGTTTTTTATGCTTTTAAATTGACATTTTTCAAAAACTAGAGGTTTATAATTTGTGTATGTGGTAAACCAGAAGATATTGACCCTGTTGTTGCCAAGAATCTCAAAAATAAGTGAGACAAATTCAAGATAGGCATATTCAGGCAAAATGTCAAATTCAACAAAGTAAAATAATAAATATATAAAAACTTGAGCCCTTAAAAGTAAATTCCTTTTATTTATTCTTACATTTTCAAATAGGTGTCAATAAATATTCTAAATATCTCTGAAATGGTTTTCTTTAGTGGATCACTTGTCAGTGTAATCCTAAAATTCTGATATTCATGCAATACAGCATCTGCTAGTAACTTTTCTTGAGGCACATTCAAGTATTTTGGCAAAGAGTAATAAAGGATCTACATGCCACATATATGAGTACTTCAAACTTTATTGAGTAACTGACTTCACACTTTTTGATCTGCCTTTTCTCCATGATTATCATAGGTCATAGGTCATAGGTTTATCTTCTACATCAGAGATTCAATCTTCAGCATGATCTAATCAACTATTCTTTCGTGTTGTTTATAGTTCTTCTAGTCTTTTGTAAAGTAGATAAAGTTCCTATTGATGCTGTTTCTCCTGTATATGCAGAGGAAAAGACAGTTCCATATCTGGAACCATAGCTGATGATGGAAAACTAACAGGACTGAGGGATGCAGATGGAGGCACATTAGGAACAAAAATCAGACTTGGAAATTCATTATGTCTTCTCTTTATATCTCTGTATATCCTTTAGTCTTTTTCTGAAGCCTTGTAAGTCCTTCAAATGGAACATTTTCTTTATTTAACACCTGATTTTCTGTTTCCAATTCTTTCTTTGCCTCCAAGACTTCTACTTTCTCCTGTAGTCTCTTCAATTTGTTTTCATAAAGAGATTTTTTCTGGAAAACTGCCGCTCATTTCAGTTTCTCTTTAGCGTGGTTATACTTTTCTTTTGTCTGTAATACACTCGTGAAACTTATGCTCTTCCAACCACTGTATCTATCTGTCTGTCTTACAGAGTCTTTTCAACTTCTAGGTATGCTTTTTCAACTTGGCTTCTAAAATTTCATCATTCCTGTTTTAACCTCTCCACCATTACCTTCAGCATTTGGTTTGAATTCACCAAATCATTCTCTCACTGTGTAAGTGAAGTCAGTTGGATCTGCAAATTACTGATTTGCTGTTACAGGTCACAATTCTCATTTTTGTTCTTCCTCTGCATTTTCAATATTCACAATTTGTTGTTGAAATTTTTTAACTTAATTCATAAGTTCCCCTCTGGCCAACTCCTGCCATCTGTGAGGCCTGCAATTTCTCTTCATACTGATCCTTTTCAGACTGCCTCCAGACATCATGTTCCACTTTCATTTTCTCTAAATCTACTAATCTGTTCTCAAGTTTTAGCTTTTCACCTTATAATACTACAAGTTTTTGATAACCTTCTTCCTTGGCTGCTTGTACTTTACATATCAATTCATGATCCTTTTCTACTAAGAGCACTTTGTGGTGTTCAACAGCTAATTTAAGATTTTCACTGTCTGACTGTAATTCATCTAGTTCACTTTGAATCTTATTCCTTTCTCTTTCTAGTTCACTCTTAGCTCTTGGTGCATCCAGTTTGATGTCTGTTATTTCTAGTTTGAATGTTTAAGTTTTTTTACTTTCCTGAGCAATGTACTTATTTCTCATTCAGCTTTATGCAATTTGCTGACTAAAACAGCATTTTGTTCACTGCTTGACTGTAGTTCTTTTTCCAAGCATTCAGCCTGTAGTTTGACTATTTTTCAGTCTCCAGGGATCTCACTGTAGCCTGAAACTCAGTCAACTGCTGCACCTGTATTCTTTAGACATTTTCTACCTGAGCACCAGAATTCTCTTCTTCAGCCCTTAATTCTGCTACTTCAGACTCTAAACCTTTCCATTCCTGAAACAAATGGACTTTTTCTCAAATAAGTTGCTCCGTTCGTATGCTGTCTCTTGTGGGATCAACACTAAGTATCTGGTTATGTAATTCTTCTTTATCTTTCTCCAGTCTTGCAACCTCTGATTCATATTTTAGTTTTTCTTCTAAAATCCACGCAAACTCTTCTTTCTGGTGTTCAAAATGATTGAAAAATGTATGTTCATAGCGAAGATTATATTCAGCTTTATATTTTTCCACTTCTTTATCCAGATTTTGAGAACTCTCTTTCATGGGAGTTTCTAAATCTTGTTGTATCTGGGCTCTTAACAATTCCAACTTTTGTGAAGTTAATGCCTGAACTTTATTTCTTCTAACACTTTAGTTTAATCTAACAATTTCCCTTTTAGCTCATTAAGCAGCAGTAGAAATTTTTCCTGGTGAGTCTGCTTTTCATTTAACAGGTGCTGAATTCATGTTGTGACTTTATGTACTAATCTGCAATCTTGTGTGTTCAGCTTTTAGAGCCTGACAATTGGTCTTATGATGTTCACATTACAACCTCTCATCAATTAACATTTTCTGGAACTCAGACTGAATACTTTTAGAAAAAGAGGAATCTTCAATTCCAACAAAATCTGCTGCATGAGGTAAGAAAAAATGGAACTGCAGAGAGATTGCACATCACCTCCTCCTGCACACCTCTGAACATGCAGATTCAATTCCAAAAATTAGGAAAAATGTACAATCCATCAGATGACCAGAAACTACCACAAGGGACAAGTTAGATAAAGAACCAAGTGTCCTGACCCGGGGGACAGTCGAACAGGTTTCCTGAGGGAAGGAGTGAGAAACGGGACGAATGGCGCAGTGTTACAATACGGAGATGATGCAGTGTCAGGGTCATCCGTTTATTGTGGGCAGCATGGAGATGACACAGTGTTACAACTCTTCAGGGTCGTCTGGAGACGATGCGGTGTAACAGCTCTTCAGGGTCTTCTGGAGATGATGTGGTGTCACAGCTCTTCAGGGTCTTCCAGAGATGACATGGTGTTACAACTCTTCAGGGTCTTCAGGGTCGTCTGGCAATTGTGGGCCAGGGATCGTGGTTATATACATGTTGGTGGACAGTGATTGGTTGAATGAAGGATTGTAAAAGGTGGGTTATGATTGGTTGCTTTGTGAACCAATCATGAGGTGCCAGATATGCAAATCTGAGGGATTGTAAGCTCACCAATTTGCTATGGGAAGTGGCCAATCAGAGTATGGTTTTGAAGGTGAGGTTTTGAAGGGGACCCAATCATGGCCTTTGGCATTGTGTAATTATTTGCTCTGAGAAACCGGTGATATTCGCTGGTGCACAGCCTCCCACAACCAAGAAAATAGCTCTTCCCAAGGGAAAAGTATAACTCTTCATCATCCATAGGCAGTACAATGGAACTCATGGAAATGTCAAATAGAGAATTTAAAATATTCCTAGTGACAAAGCTAACAGAGATGGAAGATAAGAGAGCCAATGAACTCCTGAAGATGCAGAAGAAAAAAGACAATGAGTTTTAGGAAGTGAGGAAGTTCTTACACAATCTGAAAGAGGAAATACACACCATAAAAAAAAAAAAAAATCAAACAGAACTGTTAGATGAAAGGTGTAATACAGGAAATAAAAACGTCCCTTGAAATTTTAAAAGCAGATTAGATCAGGCAGAAGATCAAATCTCAGATTTAGAAGACAGAACCTCTGACTTAGAAAAATTCACCAAAAAGACTGAGAAAATAACCCCCCAAAGTAAGGATAATATACAAATAATAGTAGAAACCATTGAATGCCCAAACATCTGGATAATCGATATCCTAGAAGGTGAAGAAACTAATAAGGTCATTGATTATCTATTCCATGAACTCCTGGAGGAAAACTTTCCAAACCTAGAGAGGCATTAAAATATCCAGACCCAATAAATACAAAGGACCCCATGTAGAATCAACCCAAAAAGATCTTCCCCAAGGCACATCATAAGCAGATTGACCAAAACCACAGACAGAGACAAGATACTAAAATTGACAAAAGAGAAACATGAAGTTACTTTGAGAGACTATCCCATCGAGCTAACATAGGAC
The DNA here is from genome assembly GCA_026018925.1 of Tupaia tana. Lineage (NCBI taxonomy): Eukaryota > Metazoa > Chordata > Mammalia > Scandentia > Tupaiidae > Tupaia > Tupaia tana. The sequence continues at coordinate 28,476,013 of JAKSZU010000027.1, forward strand.
CTCTCAGTGGAAACAATGCAAGCAAGGAAAGAATAGGAAAATATATTCAAAGTGTTAAATGAAAAACAATTTCAAACAAGAATACTATACCCAGCAAGATTAGCCTTCATATGGGAAGAAAAGCCAAAAACATTCCCAGATAAATAAAACCTGAAAGAATATACCAATACTGGACTAGCTCTCCAAGAAGTTCTGAAGGGAGTGATATACCAGGAAAACTAAAGCCAGACACACAGAAATAAGAGTACAAAAAATAACCAAGAGAATGGTCAACTTAATGGTAGGGACAAGTCCAGAAAGATCAATAACAACATTGAATGTTAACTTCCAGAATTTAAACAGAAAGATCAGACCATAATAACACTGCAAATTCAACAGAAGAGAGATTAATTACATGAAACTGAACTGCTGAAATAAATTTTTATGACTTTAGACTGAAACATTACTGATTTTCTTCTATGCTTTGTTTTCCAGATGTAAGGATTTGTGTCTTCTCTTGAGCTTTTGATAGTTTCATCTACCTACTGTTTGAACAAAATCATAACCTTTTCATGGCCTTAAGCCTTAAGCAAATTTCTCTTAACATTTTTTAAATTTTAATCTATGAAAGCTAAAACTGCTTTCCTTGGAATTAAAAAATTTTATTAAAAAAAAACTATTTATTGACTGCAGTAAGCTATATAGACTCAGCTAGGTGCTACTTTATAGTATGTTCATTCTATTCACTGAGTTTTATGACTAAAGTCGGACGTGTTCATAGATATGTATACATCAGCTGCATTTGCTATTGAAAGTATTTAGATTAAGTAAGATCTTTTGTGAATCAATAAAATTAGAGGAAAAAAAGGCATGGAAAACAATTGTAGATACCAGAGACAGTGTGGAAGATGAGTGGGAAATGGCAGAGGGTGAGAGTTAGGAAATCAGTGGAATGGTGAGCAAAATATATAAGAAACAAGAAAAGGAAAATTGTTTGTTGATAACATTTATGGTAATATCCTTGATTGAGCAAATATACAGAATATTCTGGATGGAAAATCTCATTCTGTATGCTGTAATGATGTACAGCGAATGAATGTAAATAAATAAATTTAAAACTAGAAAAAGATAAATATGATGTTGCCTGATTAATAAAACTCTGGACAAAATATATGTTGGAAAAAAATTATACGAAAAACTAAGCAAGAGTGACACTATGTGTTAGGCTACATTTCTGTTTACTCAAATACACTGTCCTTTCCCTTTGTATTAATGAACTGGGACTGCCATAACACATAACATAGACTGGGTGATTTCACAGAAATTGTTTTTTCACAGTTCTGTAGGCTTACATGACCATCCATTTATGATAGGTTTCTCCTCTTAGATTAGAAGTGGCAACCTTCTTGATGAGTAATGTCATGGTGGCCAGATTGGGGACAGTGGAGAAGAGAGAGAAAGACAGAGAGATATCTCTTCCTCTTCTTATGAAACCATTAATCCTACCCACTCTTATGAACTGTTTTAGCCATAATTACTACCCATTTCCTCAAAAACAATATCTCCAAATAGTCACATTCAGGTGATGACTAGGCTTCAACATAAATTCTAGGGAAACACAACTCATACACAGTATTACTCATAGAGCCTTCTTTGGCAGAAGTATTAAATATCCTTTATCATCTAACATCAAGTTTGTAATCCTCATTTGCCTTGCTATGACCAATGACATATGAATGTAAATAACATGGGTCAATTCTTTTTTGAATAATTTTTATAATTATTTTATTTAACTTTATTTATTTATTTTAATTTGACTAGAGAGGGAGAGAGAGACAGAGAGAGAGAGAGAGAGACAGAGAGAGAGAGAGAAAGGTCAGGGACTCAAACCATGGTCAGCCATGTGGGAGTCCAGTGCTCTTAACCATCATGCCACTTGTCAGTCTCAACATGGGTCAATCCTAAATAGATCACATAGGCCATTGTTCTCTCTCTGCCATGAGGACCAACAAAGTCACAAAAAGAAATAACCACATATCTGGGACTCTAAATAAAACAGAAACAAAAGCAAGGTTTTGTATGATGGACAAGTAATATGATAAAAAAATTTTCATGCTTATCTAACCAGTAAATAAATCAGATCTCTAACAGAACAAAATAATCCCCACCACTAATAACAAGCAGTGCAAAAAATAGCAATCTATGTAGTCCTAAATGTTAAATGGCTAAAAAGAGGCAAATACTGAATTAGTATAAATATTAAATGCCCAAGGAGGAAGAGATCAAGAAATAAAGCTACCACTCTTGTCTCTACTTAGCGTCATTGGCAATTACACAGATAATCATTTAAGTAAAACAAGCCATTATCTGCTAAAAAATAGTAATAATAAAAATAAATGAAAAAAAAAAAAAAAAAAACTAAATGTCTTAAGTAGTACTAAGTGGCTAAGTACTTATTAACAGCACTGGGGCCAGCAGGTGGTATGGTGGTTAAGGACACTGGACTCCCCACGTGGCCAACCAAGATACAAGTCCCAGACCTGGTGGCTTGCTTTCTCACTTTCTCTCTCTTTCTCCCTCTCTCTTGCTCTCGTTCTCACTCTCACTCTGTACCGCTCTGGTCAAATTTAAATAAATAAAGTTAAATAATTCTTTTAAAAAAAAGTTTTACTGAAGCTATTACTTACACACTTACTGTTACTTATGGCAACTGTAACTATGCAATGTAAGTATTGCTTATTAAGTAAAATAATAGAGTGAGATTTAAAACCTTTAGTTAATGAAGCTGGAAAACAGAATGATAAAAGTATACCTACGATATGTTCCTTGTATTTGGTAGAGTACCTTAGTAAATTGTTGAGTTCCTAAGGAAGGGCCAGTAGCATCATTTACATTTCAAAAGGAATAAGGTGATATTAGAAATTAGGGTCCTATAGAATTTGAAAATGCTTATCATTTCTCATCAACTCATTTACTGTTCAAGACTTAAAATATTGCCTCTTCTGGTCCTCGTAGGGAAAAAAATGCAACGAGAAAGCTTTCAGAATAAAAAGCAATAAGGGCCAGCCATAGTTGTTGAGAGAGACAATTCCCACATGACTGACCAAGGTTTTAATCCCAGCTCCAGTGACTTGAAAAGATCCCAGGCATGTTTGAGAGTATCCCTCAATACAAACAAGATGCAGAAATGGAAAAGGAATGGCAGCATGACCACAACACAATAGAGTGTGCTTTCTTCCCTTTCTTCTTCCATCCTTTCTGTGTGGAGTACACAAACCCACTGGCAATTTTTAAAAAAATAACCAAAAGCAAAAAATAACTCAGTAAACTTCATTTCAATTAACAAATTAATGTATTAACAATGACAATAATGCTAAAAACCTGTGAATTGATTAAGCTAGATCCCAATAAATTGTTTCAGTCACTAATGATAAACCAGAGGAAAGACTAGAATGAAGTACTCCTATGAAACTTGGTGGTCTAAGAAAATATAGAGAACCAAAAAACCTAAAGGTAGCTGGAATCATAAAGATATAAATGAAAGCACATTCTTAAAACAGCTATATTGTGATAAAAACAACCAAAATGAAAACTGGTGATGATTTAATACTTTAAAATGCTTTTTTAAGGCTATAGACAAGAAATATTCTATAAGAGCTCTCTCTCTCTCTCCCTCTCTCTTTCTCTTCAGAACAGCATATTTTGAAAGGCCTTCACTAAACATGACTAATGGGGATAAAAGAAAAGAAAGGAAGCTCCAAAGGAATATGCAGGTGTCTTGCAGAGTAATAGGCTGAGAAACTACCAGGATAAAGAATCCAAGCTCACCAGAAACAGGAAAGCTTTCCATCCTCAAGGTTTCAAGATTGCCCTGAGCATTGACGGGATGGGGAGGTGTGGTGTTATCTGTTGAAGATATTTCGATCAACGGGTCTGGGGAGAAATGTTCACATATCGAAATGGTCTCATTGTAAGCCAAACAATATGACTGAAAGCATATACAAAAATAAATTAATTAATTAATAAAAAAAAAAAATCTACTAGGAAAAAAAAAAAAAAAAAAAAAAAAAAGATTGCCCTGAAGATAATGTTTCTAGTGGTCTTTCCTCCTAACTCATTCTAGTAAAAAGAAATGGTCACCGTGGTTCTCTTGCCCATAAGAAAACACTTGTTGACTAAGTAAAACAAGGTAGGTAACTAGTCTTTTGAAATAACAGGTCTCCAGATCCAGAGAAGTCATATCATGGTGTAATATAGATTTCTGGCATCATTCAGACATCCTGTACATTGAGAGGAAAAAAATAAGTGTAAACAGGATTTTCTCTCTAAAATGAAATTAAGGTACACACCCCATTGAGGGCATAATTTCTTTTTACCTCCATCCCTCCCTAGTGAGCACACATTCCCTCACACAACTAAAAAGTATCAATACCACCAAAAACAGAGACCTATCTTCTCTTTTCCTTACATTTTGCCATGGTGGGTGTGCTTGCCAGAGAGAGTAAGAGACAGAGTGAGGGAAAGTGAGAAATCACTCCCTGGGGAGATGGCCATGCCACAATCCCTTCTCCTCCATTCTCCCGGGATTTGGGGCATGCACACATATATACCCAGAGTGATTTTCAAGCCACCAGGACTGAAGTTCAAACCACAGTCAGCCATGTGGGAGTCTAGCACCTCAACCACCACACCACTTGCTGGCCTAAGATCTATCTGAATAACAACAACAACAAAAAAAATCCAACATCAGGATAATACACTAATTAAATATAGTTATATGCCTGGAAACATAGTCTCAAAAGAAATGAAAGAAAAGCAAGAGGACTAAAAAAAAGAGACAATATGTTATAATGATACACAGAGATTAAATGCACACAATTTTTTTAAAAAAAATTTAAAAATCAAGATGTAGTTGGAAAACTAACATGGCTACCTTAGTAACTAGTGGGAAAAATCAGACAAAAAGTAAGAACATAGACACAAATGATGCTATGCTGACCTGCCTAAGATTTAAATGATGAGGAATACATACAAAGAAAGAATATATGCTGAGTGTTAAAACAAATATTAAGACTAAAACATTACAGACTATGTTCTGTGAGCACATCGAATTATAATTAGAAATTAACAACAATGACAAAATTTAGAAGGATCTCAAATATATAAACTAAATAACATACATTTAAATCATCTATGAGTGTAGTTATACAAGCCTAGATGGCAGAACCTGCATCACTAACCATGGCTGATTTTATGTATGCTTAGTTGTCATCATGAACAAATATAAGATTAAATCAAATACAAGAGAAAATGATGTAAGCATGAGATGCATGAGGTATGCACCATATACTAGGTCAGAGAAGTCATGATGTGTTTTTCTATGCAAAAAACACATCATGACTTTTCCAATGACCCAATATGATGCTCCTGTCTTCATACCATGGTATACTGCTTTACAGTAAATATTTCTTAATAACTAGGAAGAGTATCCTCTAAAATAATGATATAAAAGTATATAAACAAGTAAAAGAGTTATTATCATAATCAAAGATAACTTACTGTTCTTAGTTTTATGTTCTACATATTTATATAGCTGACATCAGAGCAGGTTTGTTTATAACTGCATCACCACAAAAACGTGAATAATATGTGCTCTATAGCATTACATAGGTTATAACAGCAGGCAGTAGGAATTTTTCAGCTCCACCACAATCTCAAGGGCACCAGCATTATACATGCAAGTACACTGCTGACTCGAATGCAATTAGGAAGAACTTAGGGGAAAAAAATTGGGGGAAAAAATAGAGGTAAAACATTTGTGGGACACAGATATGGTTTATTATTTGTTAATGCAGACATGTATAGTATTCTCAACTGGGCTGGACTGAGGTATAGATCATGCTGGATAAAGTCTCTATAATTTAAATGATGTATAGCAATTAAATGTATAAATAATAAAAATAATAATAAAGAAAGAAATGTAGTCACAGAATCACTCAAAAAAAAAAGAGAAAAATGCTATTAGATAGTGTATGACTGTATCTGTGAGAAAATATGACTTGTGTGATCTGCAGTACAACCTACAGATACAGAGTAGCTTAGAGAATGAAGTAAGAGAGTTACTTAAGAACCCACATTACATTCTATTACAGTCCTACTCCAGGACTTACCCAATTGAAGATGTCAAAAGGTGTCTGAGACTACAATTTTCTTAAAACTCCAGAAAAAACTTAATGGACTGTTTCATGTTTAAGCAATCAGTGACCATGATCACTGCAGAATACTAGGTGTTTATTTGCAGATTAGTTTTAAAATACTGTCCACTCCATTATGTATGAGACTATACGAAATTCTTTTAGGCTTAATATCCATTGAGAATAGCATGTTTTCTTTTCTAAGATCAAGTTAAATCATGTGAAAAATGTGTTTGTTTACCACGGCATCACGAAGAATATGTACACTATACTTTGGTGGCTCTAAGGTTTTATACCTACCATGTCAACACGACAACCCTATCTTCCTATTAATATTTTGCTGATGGTGAATTTTAATCATTTTTACTTTATAAAACTCATAAAAAATAATATAAAAAAAGTTGAGGAGGTGTGGAGGGCACTGCATACGGAAGCCATCTTGAGCTATCTGCCATCTTGAGCTATCCACCATCTTGGAAACCATTAGGCTTCACTTCCTCACTGAGCAAACCGTTTCTCAGAAATCATGTGACCAACCATTCTCCCCAGAAGTGGTTGGGTTTCTAGGCAACAGGAGAGATCCACCCACATCAATGATTGGTTCATGCTGCTCTATCTCATTTGCATTTCGGGCAACCAATTGGTGCCCACCAGCTGTATATAACTTGCCATCTTTCCTCAATAAACGGAAGAAGACGGAAGAAGAAGAAGAAGAAGAAGAAGAAGAAGAAGAAGAAGAAGAAGAAGAAGGGGAAGAAGAAGAAGAAGACTTGATCAGCACCTCGTATCTTGTCTGCGTGTGTTTGTCCCATCTCTCACTCCCTCCCCCAGGGAATCTGTTCGACTGTCCCACGGGTCGGGACACATGGCGCCTGAACACGAACTTAGGTACGAGGGATCCAGTGAAGAGCTCCCGAGGAAGGTTCCAGTGCAGAGCAACTAAGAAAAGCTGGCAGAAAATGGAAAGGGACGGCAGAGATTCTTTCCGAGAAAGACGGCGGTGATAAACAGAAGGGGATGGCATAGACTTGTCCAGAAGGGGACGGCAGAGACTTGTCCAGAAGGGGACAGCAGAGACTCGTCCCAAGAAAGGCCGGCGAAAAAAACAGAAGGAAAAAGAGAAGACGTCCTGGTAAGTATTTACTTACGTTTTATTTTAAGTATGGGTAATAATGGGACAAAAACTTAGTCAGCATAAAATATCTGTTCAGAGCTTAATAGAAGCCCTTGTCATTATGGTCGCTAAGGAAGAGCAGACCATGCAAAATGATCAACCCCAGGAGGAAGCTATAGCCACCTCAGATCTAACCAACGATTCTAAAATTAAAAAAGAACAGGGAGAGGATCTTATTTCCCTAGATAGTGAGGAAGAAGTGAAAAGCCCGGAAAGCAAGACAAAACCCAAAAAAATCTAAAAAACTAAAAAAGAAAAACAACCTTAAGGCTCTACAAGAGCCAAAGAAAAATGAGTCATCAACTAGTTCAGAGGAGGAAATCCTAGAGGCCAAGGATGATAAATATAGTAAGTCAAAATGGCCGTCAGGAAAAGAAACTTTAGAAACAAAGACTGCCACATGGAATAACCCAAAATGGCCGCCTGAACAAAAACCTTTAAAAACAAAGACTGCCACGTGCAATAACTCAAAATGGCTGCCTGAAAAAGTAACTTTAGAAACAGACTGCCACATGCAATAACCCAAAATGGCCGTCTGAAGAAAAAACTTTAGAAACAAAGACTGCCAAATACAAATATTCAAAATGGCCACCTTTCAAAAAACGACCGCCATCTTACAACCCGGTCGCATCCACGCCATCTTTGGCCATGCCCGTTATTGATCCTAAGGCAAAAGTTCAGACTAAGATCAAACAACTTAAAGAACAAATTCAGTTAGAAAAAGAACATCAAGAATTAATATCATAATTAGAAAAACTAAAGTGGGTAAATCTAAAAGGGCAGATTCCTCGTGGAATCACCACCAGCCCACTTTTACACATGGTGCAAAACTTAAACCAGTTCAAAAACTACAATCATTGATAGATTTGGAGGGGCAGGAAGCCTTTCCAGTTATGGAAACCATAGATCAACAAGGACAAGCATGGTGCCATGTACATGGCCTTGATTTTAACATTGTAAAAGAAATTAAAACAGCAGTTGTTCAATATGGAGCTACAGCTCCATATACTTTAGCCATAGTTGACTCGGTGGTAGAAAATCGGCTTACACCAATTCATTGGCTAACATTGGCCCATGCTGCGCTCTCTGGAGGGGATTACTTACTTTGGAAATCAGAATATGTGGAAAATTGTAGGGAGACTGCACGCCGTAATTCCCAGGCCAGCAATGACTGGACAGCAGATATGTTATTGGGAGAAGGCAATTATACAACTAGTGATAATCAAATGCAATATGATCCAGGGCTATTTGCTCAAATTAATACGGCAGCCATGAGAGCTTGGAGAAAACTTCCTACTAAAGGAGACTTAAGTACCTCCCTTACAACAATAAAGCCTGACAAACCTTTTTCTCATTTTGTTCATTGGTTAATTACTGCAGCAGAGAAAATATTTGGCAGTGCTGATGCAGGTACCAATTTTGTTAAACAATTGACATATGAAAATGCTAATGCTGCTTGTCAAGCAGCAACCAGGCCATATAGAAAAAAGACAGATTTATCAGGATATATTCGCCTATGTTCTAATATTGGGTCAGCATACCAACAGAGATTGGCTCTGGCCGCTGCTCTTAAAGGATATACTGTTCACCAATTCCTTAACCGTAATAATGGAGGCAATTGCTTCAATTGTGATTGGCCAGGACATATGGCAAAGATCCTGATACAATCATCCAGCCGTATACTAAGGACCAAGTTAATTGGCTATTCCAACAAACAGATTTCTGGCCTATTGCATGTGCTTCCTTTACTGGAACTATTGATAACCATCTTCCTCCAGATAAATTTTTATATTTTTTATCTACCTATGATTTTGTTTTATGTTCACGTTTCTGTTGATACCTTTAGCGGTTTCATTTTTGCCACGGCACAAACTGGTGAGGCCAGCAAACATGTTATTTCCCATGTACTTGCTGCACTCTCAGTTATGGGTAAACCTCAACAAATTAAGACAGATAATGGCCCAGGTTACACAGGAAACAATTTTGCCTTTTTTTGTAAACAACTTCACATTAAACATGTTACGGGAATTCCACACAAGCCACAGGGACAAGGCATTGTTGAACGTGCTCATCTTTTCTTAAAAAATACTCTCCAAAAGCTAAAAAAGGGAGAGCTTTTACAGACTAAGGGCTCGCCAAAAAACCTTCTGGCACGTGCTCTTTTTGTCCTAAATTTCCTGTCTCTTGATAAAGATGGAGACTCAGCTGCTGAGCACTTCTGGCATTCAACTACCCAAACAAAATTTGCCTCAGTTTTGTGGAAAGATCCTCTGGACAATAAATGGAATGGTCTGGACCCTGTCCTCATTTGGGGCAGAGGGTTTGTCTGCATCTATTCTCAAAAAATGGATGCTGCTCATTGGCTACCAGAAAGATTAATCAAACAGATTGATTCTGTTTGATTAACAAGCCATCCAGGGACAATAAAAGCCCTAAGATATCTCTCTCTCCTTCCACAGATCCACAAAATGAAGATCCTTCTTAAATACCTGATCTTATTTTGCTTCTTTGACACTACCACTGCTGGTTTTGATCCTGGCATTCCTCCTGGCAGAACAGGGGGGTCTCTGTCTTGCCTTACAGAAACGCTGCTGCTTTTATGCCAACAAGTTCAGCATCGTTTGTGACAATCCCTTATGGTCTGCATGGAATGGACTCCTCCCCTTTTTTCCTCCCCATACTTGCTCCGATTTTGGGTTTACTGATTGTTTGCTCTTTGGGGCCTGTTCTCTTTAATAAGCTCATGGCTTTCCTTAAACAGATTAATTCCATAAAAATGCAGCCTATCCAAGTCCACTACCACAACCTGGAGATGGAGTATCGCAGAGCCTAGACATTGCTCCTGCCTGATGCGCTGAATTGGTTAGCCAAAGATGGGTAAGAGAGACTGAGCCTAACAGCTGTAGAGTCCTCCCACCTAAGACAGGAAACTCATAATTGCAATGGGATTCTCCAATGATGGGTAAGGATGGACGTGTGGCTCTAAAAAATGACTCTAACCTAAGACAGGCACGATTTCCCCAGGTTTTTCTCCTCTCTATGAAAAAATAAAAAGGGGGGACATGTGGAGGGCACTGCATATGGAAGCCATCTTGAGCTATCCACCATCTTGAGCTATCCACCATCTTAGAAACCATTAGGCTTCACTTCCTCACTGAGCAAACTGTTTCTCAGAAATCATGTGACCGTTCTCCCCGGAAGTGGTTGGATTTCTAGGCAACAGGAGAGATCCACCCACATCAATGATTGGTTCATGCTGTTCTATCTCATTTGCATTTCAGGTAACCAATTGGTGCCCACCAGCTATATATAACTCTCCATTTTTCCTCAATAAATGGAAGAGGATGGAAGAAGAAGACTTGTTCAGCACCTCCTATTGTGTGTGCGTGTGTTTGTCCTATCTCTCACTCTCTCCCCCAGGGAACCTGTTCGACTGTCTCGAGGGTCGGGACAAGGAGGGATACGGAGGCAGAGTATTGACTGGACGAGGAAGTGTGGTGTTATCTGTTGAAGATATTTTGATTAACTTTCTGGGGAGAAATGTTCACATGTTAAAATGTTCACTTTGTAAGCTAAATAATGTGATTGAATGTATAAAAAAATACAGAAAAAAGGATTGCCCAAAAAAAAAAAAAAGAAGTTGAAATAATACTAAATAACTTACCAAAGATGTATTTATTTTCTTTGCTCTTGGAGACACATACAGGATTCTGGAATTACAGCTGGAACAGAAGGTAAAGGAGCAAGGTAAAGAGAAAAATGGTGTGACTTGTTCCTAGATTCCACTGTGCAAAGTTTTCTACAGATTAATAAAAAAGCCTACAAGTGAGGGAATAGACACATAAGAGAATGGGTTGGGAAGACCTCATTGAAGGAGCGCACACAATTTTATTTATTGATGGAGATTAAATACACATGACATATGTGGGTAAATAAAAAGTACTTATTTGATAGTAATTAAGTAAAAATTAATGTTACTGTGAGAAAATGTAAAATTCTAAAGATGGTTGTGTAAATTATGGGACATCAAATGAAGAAATATTATATCACTAAGGTTCACATTAATGAAAAATATATGCATGGCATTAACTATGTTCCTATACATACAAACATGCCAAATCAGACTCAATAGTAGTGTTTCCACTAAACCATCTTTGCTTTCCTAGCTAAAATTCATAGAAAGTATGCATCTTGCAACCTACCATTTTAACCCATGATTGTATAGAGAAAAATGTATATAATGTATATTTACTGTGATACACTTTTCCAGCAATGATTTCAAATTGCACTCCTCTTTATATCCAGGCCTTCAGGCTATTTCCATGATTCTGGGCTTTGCCATTTTACTTCCTCTGGCTAATAAGACATCAATAACTATAATATAATTACATTTCTGGAAAGTATCTTGACACTAGAGTTTGCTTTCCAGGAATAATGTCATCTTGTAAAAGGCCTAGGAATCATCAGTGGGACACACACGGCTTAGCCAAGAACAAGTAAGTGCAAACCAGCAGACCTGTGAAGAAAGTGATCTTCAATTAATCAGCCTCAGTCAAGGCACTAGATAGTAAACCTCATTTGTGATCTCAAGAAACATCAACATTGGTAATTTCCAGCTGAGCCCAGCCCAAAATCCTGACTCAAAGAATTTAAACAAATAAAATGGTTGATTTTGTTCTTTTTGTTTGTTTGTTTGTTTTTAAATATTTTATATGTCATATATATATATATATATAATGTCATATGGTACATTTGCTCTCTGGAGAGAGTCAGTGAGAAGGAAACTGAGAAATCACCCTCTAGGAGGGATGGCTATGCTGCAATCCCTTCTACTGCATTCTCCTGACATTTTGGGCAGGTGAGCATATGTGCATATGTGCTTTTCAAGCCTCCAGGTCCAGGACTTGAACCCCAGTTGCCCACCTGGGAGTCCAGCACCTTAACCCCCATGCCACCTGCTGGCCCCTAAAATGGTTATTTTTAAACCTACTAAGTTTTATTTAGTTGCACATCAGACACTGACATTTGGAACTGCCACCGCATCTCCAATTCACTATGCTTTTAAGTACTGGTGAGTAAAAGAGGAAAAAGTAAAATTACATAACAAATACATGTAACAGAACTTCACAATTATAAATACAAGTTTTCATAGCATGATAAACATCAACCAGAAGGACCTCAGAGCAAGGTTACTGGTACGAAGAGAAGCCATGTGAATCATAGGAAAAAAAAAAAAAAAAAAAAAAAGAATGGAGTACACAAGACTATCTTTTTTTTTTTTAGAGGTTTTTGCTAAAGGGGGTATGTGCTCGCCAGACAGACAGAGAGAGACAGAAAGTGAGAAATCACCCCCTGGGGGCATGGCCACGCCGCAATCCCTTTTCCCCCATTCTCCTCTTGGGATCTTGGGCATGCACACACACGCACTCGGCATGAGTTTAAGCCGCTGGGTCCAGGACCCGAACCACAGTCAACTACATGGGAGTCCAGCGACATAGCCATTACGCTAACTGCTGGTCCCAAGACTATCTTTTTTTTGAAGGAGGTTTTTGCTATAAGGCACATGCACTCACCAGAAAGACAGAGACAGAAAACAAGAAATTGCCCCACAGTGGGGGATGGACACGCCGCAATCCCTTCTCCTCCATTCTCTTCTCAGGATCTTGGGCACACACACACATGCGCCCAGCATGAGTTTTAAGTCCCCAAGTCTGGGTCTTGAACTGTGGTCAACAACATAACAATTACACCATACACCATCTGCTGATCCCACATAAGACTAATCTTAAAATTTTGGAGTTTGTTAGTTTTTTTTTTGTTTGTTTGTTTTGTTTTGTTTTGTTTATTTGGGAGATTTTTGCTATAGAGCACATACACTTGCCAAAGAGACAGAGAAAAACAGAAAGTGAAAAATCACTCCCCTCAAGGGAGATGGAAATCTCCTCCATTCTCCCCTTGGGATTTTGGACATGCATAAACACACACCCATGAATTTCAAGCTGCTGGGTCCAGGATTCGAACCATGGTTGACTACATGGGAATTCAGCAAAGTAACCATTATGCCATCTGCTGGTCCCGATCTTTTTTTATTTTTTTATTTTTTGAGAGATTTTTACTGTTGGACACACATCCTCACCAGATAGAAAGAGAGAGAAAGAGAAAGAGACAGATAACACAGAAAGCAAGAAATCACCTTCTAGGGAGGATAGCCAAGTCACAATCCCTTCTCCTCCAGGAATTTTGGGCTCACATGCACACGCACCAAGCATGAGTTTTAAGCCCCTGGGTCTAGGACCTGGACTGTGGTCAACCATGTGGGAGTTCAGCAACTTAATCATTATGCCATATTCCGGTCCCCCAAACTTTATTATTTAAAGAGATTTTTGCTACAGGGCATGTGTGCTCATGGGAGAGACAGAGAGAGAGAAAGCAAGAAATCACACCCCAGGGGGCATGGTCAAGCCACAATCTTTTCTCCTTCCTCTCCCCTCAGGATCTTGGGAACACATGCACACACAGTCAGCATGAGTTTTAAGCTCCAGGGTCCAGGACTAAAACCAGTCAAATGAGTGGGAGTCCAGTGATGTAACCATTATGCCAACCAATCTTAAAGTGTTTTTTCTTTTAAGAGGATTTTTTGCTATAGGGCAAGTGCGCTTGCCAGAGACAAAAAGTGAGAAATCACCCCCCCACACACACCTTCCCCCACCCAGCGAGGATGGATACACTGCAATTCCTTCTCCTACATTGTCCTCTTGGGATTTGGGGCATGCAGGCACATGCACCTAGCATGAGTTTCAAGGTGCCGGGTCCAGGACTCAAACCCTGGTTGACTACTTGGGAGTCCAGCAAGGTAACCATCATGCCATCTACTGGACCCTTATAAGTATTCATATCTTCCCCACATGGCTTGGCCAACTCCCACACCCTGTTTGCTTACTGGGGTTTGAAGAAGGGACTTGGGGAGGGAAGATGAAAGTGGAAGGGGACATGGAGCAGGGCCAGGTGTGCAGAGGGGCTCTCCCATTCCCGCCACTGTAGCCACCTTGGTTGGACACCCAAAAGGCACCACATCCTGTGGAACAATGGGACTCCCCAGGAGAAATACCTGAGCCTGGCTTCTCCTGAGAGTACTACAGGTTCTATGGTGACAGAGGCAGCTGTGGGCAGCAAAGTCCCAACAGCTCTCCAACCACAAAGAATCCTGTGCCTCTACAAAATTCCAGGTGAGAACTCAACAGAAAATATCTAACATGTGCCTTTCAACCACACGAGTGAATCTTCCAACAGCACTGTGAAACCAACTTCAGTGTCCTCAGTATCAACCAATATGATAAAAAGCACTGTGCCACCATGGCAACATCTAAAATGGCTACCCCCCCCCCCCATATCTCAATAAATAAGACTTTTACCACCTCAAAGTCTGTAATCAAAGGTGCCAGCAAGTGATGTAGTGGTTAAGGTGCTGGACTCCCATATAGCCAATTTGGCTTGAGTCCTAGACCTGGTGGCTTGCTTGTTCGCTCACTCTCTCTCACTCCCACATGTTCCCTACAGCAAATTAAAATAATAATAATAAATTAAATAAGTAAATCCTTTAAAAAGTGGGTAACCAGGACCAGCAGATGGCGTAATGGTTGCATTGCTGGACTCCTTCACAGTGGACTGGGGTTCGAGTCCTGGGCCCAGTGACTTAAAATTCGTGCCAGGCACATGCACATGCATGGTGTGGCCATCCTCTTTAAGAAGTGATTACTTGCTTTCTGTCTTTCTGGCAAGCACACACGTCCTATAGCAAAAATCTCTCTTTCAGAAAAAAAAAAAAGTGTGTAACCAAAACAAGTGTTCCACAAAACACAACCCAAAGGTCAACATCTACAATGACCACAGCCCACAAGAGTACGGTGACGTCTGTTTCTTCATCAGTAACAATCATAGCATCTATTCATTCTAAAGAAAATAAAGGATTAAAATTTGATACCGACAGCTTTGTATTGTATTAACACTGGTTGTTTAATCCATCTTTACATTGGATACAAAATGTATTACTCAAGAAGAGGCATTCTATAAAGAACCACAGGTTAACATGATGTTATCATTTTAGGAAATCCAGGGACCACAGAAAGAAGACTGCTGTAGCCCTATAACTAATTTTGGTTAATTTAAGATGACATTCTCTAGAAAACTGTATAAACAGCCCAGGCAAAAAAATAACAAGTCTCTGTCATTTGATAGAAAGTGGTCATATATGGAGGATCTATTGCTGAGTGAAGTAAGCCAGGCTATGAAAGAAAGATATTGTATGTATCCACTTAATATATACCGACTAGCCGCACTCTATGGTAGAGAGTGAAATATTGGAGGACATAAAATCAGTGAAAGTACTTAACAAGAATAAGTCAGTGTGGAATGGGGGGAAGGGTGAAGAGAAGATGATAGAGAAAGATAGCAAGAGAACAAATAGAGAGGCAGGACGTTAGTGGGAAACAGACATGGCTTATTACCTGTTGATGATGACGTGTACAGTATTCTCAACTGGATTGGTCTGAGAAGTATTTCATGATGGGTAAAGTCTTTTTACAAGCAAAATGAGAAATAGCAATTGTTTAAAAAATTGGAATAATAATAATAATGATTGGGAAAAACAATGAAAAGATATTGAATGATGAAGTGGGAGATTGTCTCTGTATTGACTGACATGCATGGCATTCCCTTTTGAAAAAGCAATGTAATACACTGTACAGTTATATGCAATTCAATGTAATATAAACAAGATTATGATGATAATAAAAACAGAAATTAAAAAAAAAACAGGCCAGGCACATATGTATAATGTATTACATAAATAAGTAAAAATTCCTCATGATTACTAAAGGTAAAAAGGGCTTTGGTTTGGGTTTTTTAAAGAATATCTGGAGTTTACAAATAGTTAATACAATGATTATATTCACTTTTAGCAAATATATTGTAAGAAAAGTCCATTTTTGTGGCATTGATCACATGGGACAATAGCTGGAAGGCATCATCATGTAAGAAAAGAATGACATCTGGGCATAGCAGTAAGGAGACTGTCATAACACTGAGGATTCCGAGTGTCTCTGTTGCTCACATAAAGAACATGGGTGCTTTCAGAGCTGGATCCTAATTATAATACTAATGCCACAGAATAGAAATTATACAAGTCAGTAAATCTGGTCTGAGATATAATTTGAGAAATCACCAACTTTTTATAGGTTTTAAAGTACAGTACTCAGGACCAGCAGTTGGCGTAATGGCTATGCCACTAGATCCCATGTAGTCGACCACAATTCAAGTCACAGACCCAGTGGCTTAAACTCATGCCAGGCACATGTGTGTGTGTGTGCCCAAGATCCTGATAGGAGAATGGAGGAGAAGGGATTGTGGCATGACCATCCTCCCTGGAGGGTGATTTCTTGCTTTCTGTCTCTGTCTTTCAGGTGAGTGCATGCAACCTATAGCAAAACCTCTCCTAAATAAATAAATAAATAAATAAATAAATAAATAAATAAAGCACAGTAGTCAGTCCGGAAATAAAATACACACACACACACACACATCCTTCAAATAAAACCACAAGCATTACCTGGGCTCAGATCTGTTACATATTTATTGGAGCATGGGACAATAGCTAGAAAGCATGTGTTTTTATCAGTAACTTCTTATTAGTAAATAAGAAGCTCTCAATGTTAATTGATATAATTTACTTTTTTCTCCGTATAATTTAGGTAAAGCTTTAGTTGTTTTAAAGCTTTACTTTTTAGTATTAAAGATGTTTTAGAGCTTTAGTTGTTAGTATTAAAAAGGAGAGAAAAAAACCCCTAGGAATCAGATTATTTTCTACTGTGAGAATACTGTCACCACTGGAAATTACTTTTTTCTTTTTTTATTTTGGAAAGGTTTTTGCTATAGGGCGTGTACACTAGCCAGACAGACAGAGAGAGACAGAGAGACAGAAAGCGAGAAATCACCCCCCAGAGGGGATGGCCACACTGCAATCCCTTCTCCTCCATTCTCCTCTTGGAAACTTGGGCACAGACGTACAAGCGCCCAGTGTGAGTTTAAGCCACCGGGTCCGGGACTCGAACCACGATCAACTACGTGGAAGTCCAGTGACATAGCCATTATGCTAACTGCTGGTCCTGGAAATTACTTTTACTTCATAGTCCCTTGTTAATTTTTATTTTATATTTAGTAAAAATTTTTTAAGAAATGTAGGGCTACTTTTAATACCTAGAAATTTTTTCCTCCAACCCCCAAACTCAAGTGGTAGGGAGTCCCTCTAGCCTTCTCTCTGTGTGTCTCTGTCTCTGTCTCTCTCTTTTTTCTGTCTTCTCTTTTTTTTGTAATTTTCCTTTTTAAAAAAATTTAAGGTAAAGTGTTCTTTCAGCTTTCAGTGCCTCCTTTATCTTGCTGATAATCTCTTTGCCCCCTCCCCTCCAGAAGATGCAAGGGGCTGGACTTCAGAAGAAGACTCCACCATTGCTCCTGAGAACTAGTGACTTTGCAAGGCACATCGCATAGTTTTTTAGTTTTTCTTTAAAAAAAAAAAAAAAGAAACCTGAATTTTTTTGGTAGTTTTATTTTTTCCTTCTTTTTCTCTCTCTCATTTTTTCTCTGTTTCCTTATCTTTTTCTTTTATCTCATCCCACTGCTACTCAATCTCCATTCACTGTGGTTTTTGACAAATCTAAGGTAACCACAGCCTAACATCCAAATACTATTAGGGTTAACATATTCCTCAATATCCACTGAAGATGCTACATAAGGGGATAAAAACAATATGGCAAAGAGATTCCAGATCACCTCCTTCTGCATGCATTTGCATGAATTTCCTCACCTCGTGAAACTCATCAGCTCCTTTCTCTTACCTCTTCCATCTCTGTTAGCTTCATCATTATGAATATTCTAAATTCTTTATCAGACATTTTCATGATTTCCATTGAACTGTCTGGGGATGAAGAGGAGCTATTCTTTTCCCTTAGAGGAAGAAACACACCATCCATCAGATGACTAGAAATCACTGCAGGATCACAAGAAATATGGAAAAGCAAGATTATACCCCTCCTCTAAGGGAAAAGAATAACTCCCCTTCATCCACAGACAGTTCAATGGAAATCATGAAAATGTCTGATAAAGAATTTGGAATATTCATAATGATGAAGCTAACGGAGATGGAAGAGGAGACAATGAACTGTGGAAGAGATAGGAGAAAGGAGCTGATGAGTTTCAGGAAGTGAGGAAATTCATGCAAATGCCTCTTACCATTTTTTCTCCTTTTTTATTATAATGACCAGCTTTTGGTATTTCATTGTTACTGAGATCTATTTTTAGAATAAAATCTGTTCTTCATATAAGAAAAAAAATTTTTATATATTTAGTCTGTTGCACATATGTAACCACTGGATTGTACTCCATTTACATTTTAAGAACTAATTAAGAGTAAGTGTGACTCAGGCTAATTTTCCCGTTTCAAAAAAAAGGAAATATAAGCCCCAATTAATTTGCTGTGGAATTTATGACTATTAAAAAGAGACTACTTAATTAAATGGGAAAACAATACTGGTAATCCATTGAACTCAAACATTCCATAGAAAGTGTTATAGAAAAAAAATAGGCACAATCAAGGCAAAGTTTCTAAACTAACATTTCTCCTGAATTATCTACAGCTCCTGAAATTTATCTGAAATAAAATACGAGTTTAGACTAGTTGTAGTCAAATAAATAACACTAGTCAAATAGTTAGAACGGGGGACAGCAGGTGATGTAGTGGTTAAGGCACTGGGCTCCCATATAACCTACCACAGTTCTAGTGCCAAACCATGACCTGAAACTCATGAGATACATATGTCCAAAATTTCAAGAAGAGAATGAAAGAGAGGGTATCACAATGTGGCCATTCCCCCTGGGGAGCGATTTCTTGCTTTCTGTCTGTTTCCCTGTCTCTCTCTCTCTCTCTCTCTCTCTCTCTCTCTCTCTCTCTCTGTCTCTATCTCTCCAGCAAGCACACACATCTAATAGCAAAAATCTCTCTCAAAAGAAAAAAAAAGTTGGGATGCCAGACATATACAAACTGGGGAACTCTGGGTAACTCACTAATCTAATCAAATCCACAATTATATATTTTGTTATCTGACAAAAACACTTCCTGAACTACCAGAAAGAATCATCTCACTAAAGAGAACATGAGCATATCTCTAGACACCAATTGCAGTGACAGACTGGGTTTGAAAGCTCCAATTCTGGAAATTATGAAGTTGGAATGAATAAAAAAGTGGGGATAGCAGGTGGTATATTGGTTACATCACTGGACTCCCACCCGGCTAGCTGAGGTTCAAGTCCTGGACCTTGTAGCTTGAAAATCACACAGTGTTTGCATACATGCCCAAGATCTCAGGAGTTGAATGAAGAAGGGACTGTTACGTGACCATCCTCCCTTGGGGGTGATTTATCACATTTCCTTTCTCTTTCTTTCTCTCTCTCTAGTGAGCAAATGTGCCCTATGGGGGGGGGGGGACTCTAAAAAAATAAAGTGTTAAGGAGCAATGTAGACATATAGCAGGATAACTCCCCACCCCATGCCACAGCCTTAATTCCTCCAATAAGTAAAATTTCTAAGGCCCTCACATGTCTCTCAGCCCACTTCACATCTTCCATATGAAAGTTGGTCCAACCCTTCCAATATTATCCAGTTTGATAGTTACTGGATGAGATGACTTCACTGAAAACATGCTCCCATGGGCAGCAAGATCAATCATAGCTCAGGCCATGGAAAGCTACCATCTGCATCTTTCTGTGACTCTTCTGCTTCTGTGCTGAAGTGCTAGCAAGAAAGTGCAGGGCATGTTTTTTTTTTTTGGTTTTGTTTTGTTTGTTTCTTTGTTTGTTTGTTTTTGGAGAGGTTTTTACTATAGGGCGTGTGTGCTAGCCAGAAAGACAGAGAGACAGAAAGCGAGAAATCCCCCCCAGGTCACCAAAGGCATGTTTTGTTAAGTGGGATTCCTATTTTCAGAATGCCCTCTGGGATCATCATCCAGTGCCTGAAACTCCCTTACAGAACTCACTAACCATGAAAATTTAGTCTTATGCAAACTTCCATAAACTCAAATCATGAGTGTTGGGTGGGCTATCCAGTGATAAAGGGGACCATAACTTCACTAGTCTGCTTGCATGAGAAAGAAAGAGGAAAAGAGACGAGGGTCTGTACGCACTTGGTCTGTATGCACTTCGGTTCTAAGTCTGGAAACTGGTGGCATTTCAGCGGTGCTGGTAATACGCGCGTTTCGCACATGGGTAAATGGAATGTGGTACAGGACAGTCATCATATGGCAAAGCAGAGTAGTTACGTGAACTCACCACAGACACCCAGGTTTCCGCTGTCTGGAGACGGGCCATCCAGTCACCAGCTTGTCCTCAACCTCTCCTTTGATGGAGCTTCTGGATCCACCTTTGGACACCTGAAAGCACACATCTGTTATCTCACTAACCACTCACTAATGCATGTCCAAGCCAACCCTTCTGGGAACCTGCACATTCCCATGCCCGTCAGGTCCTCCAGGATGACCCAGGCCCAGGGCTCGCACCTCCCGGTCTGTCTTCACGGGCCTGAGATTCAGACATTTCTGTTCCAAACCGCAGGGACACCCATCCGCCCCATAGCTTCCCGTCCTGGAGAATCGCGGTGGTCCTCTTTTACCCTCACACCTAGCCTCGGGACACAGAAACCAACGCTTGAGCTTGCAGAGCAGCATCAGGGCGGCCACAGAGTCCGAGGTTACTGAAGCAAAATGGCGGGAATGCACAAGACGTGGATGCACAGGCGCAGAATGAACCAAGAGTGGCTGTTTCCACTGGCCTGAGGTGGTGACGCCATTAGAGGGGAGACTACATTTCCCAGGAGACTCTGCGGGCCCCTCTTAGCAACCAACTAGGACGCTCATTTTCCAGCAGGAAGTCCAGTGACCAGTCAGGACAGGGTGTGCCAGGTATGATTACTACCTGACACAAAGAAATGTAGTTATTGGGACCAGCAGTTAGCGTAATGGCTATGTCGCTGGACTCCCACGTAATCGACCGCGGTGCGAGTCCCGGACCAGGTGGCTTAAACTCATGGACTTCCTAAATATTAATGATATTGTTTCAATGAGATAGGAGTTTACTGAGTTCTGGTCATGAGCAGGAGCGTGGCTTATACTGATAAACTAGAAGAAAGGCTGGGAGGATCTTCTCTTCCCTGTCCATAGCATGGACAGATCAAATCAGATCCTGTTCTATGATGTGGAATTTGGTGGAGTGCTGTCATAAAAGGGCATGGGAAATAGGATGGGCATAACTAAATACTAAGGGTTGAAATTTTAAAAGATCTATGTATATTTTTGTGTCTCCCTTTCTACACTCTTGTTTCCAGGGCAGGTTGAGGTCTCTAATGACAATATCCATACAGTGACATCCCTGAAGCAAAGAAGTAAGGAGAGTTGTGGTAGAGCTAAACTAATAAAAGATTATGGTGATGCAAGGTGATTACTTTTTTAACATTCTAACTACAGTTTCAAATGCAGCCCCCTGTCAAGACAGGGAAATTGAGGCAGGGCCTTTCACTGGTCCCCACCCCAGCTCCAGCTCCAGCACCAACCCAGCTCTCCGAATCACAGAGCCTCCTTACTCCTGCCAGAAAAGGCAGCCCTCAGCTCTACAGCGCAGCCCACTTCCATCTGCAGCCTCCTGCCCAACATGGAAATTGAGGCAGGGCCTTTTACTGGCCCCAGCTACAACTCCAGCTCCAGCCCAGCTCTCCCAACTTCAGAATTCCCCATTTGCCCTGCCAGAAAGTGCTGCCCACAACTGTCCAGAAGAGCTCAGTTTCAACTGCAGCCTCCTGCCTAGACTGGGAATCTGAGGCAGGGCCTTCACTGGCCCCAGTCCCAGCTCAACCCTCAGCTCCAGCCCCAGCCCAGCTATCCCAATTTCAGAGTCCCCCCTCCTCCCTGCCAGAAATGGCAGCCCCCAGCACTCCAGCAGAGCCCAGTTCCATCTGCTCCCCCATGATAACAGGGAAAGTGAGGCAGTGCCTTTAACTGGCCCCAGCCCCAGTTCCAGCTCCAGCTTGGCTCTCCCAACTTTAGAATCCCCCATCTGCCCTGCCAAAAAGGGCCACATACTATTCTACAACAGTGCTCAGTTTCACCTGAGGCCCCTGCTCACAAATGGCAACTGAGACAGAGCCTTTCACTGGCCCCAGCGCCACCTCTAGCTATAACCTGAGCCCAGCTCTCCCAACTTCAGAGCTCCCTATTTGCCATGTCAGAAAGGGCCACCCACAACTCTCCAGCAGAGCTGTTTTATCTGCAGAGCCCTGCTCAGATGGAAACCTGAGGCAGGGCTTTGCTATGGATCTGGCTCCAGCTCCAGATCCGGCTCCAGCTCCAGACTCAGCCCCAGCCCAGTCTCCCAACCTCAGAGTCTCCCTTCCTCCCTGCCAGAAAACCAGCTCTCTCTGGCAGAGCCTAGTTTCATCTGCAGCCCCCTGCACAACAGGGAAACTGAGGCAGGGCCTTTCACTGGCCCAGGACACAAGCCGAGCTCTACCAACCTCACAGTCCCTGTTCTTCAATGATGAAAGGGCAGCCCCAGCTCTCCAGAAGAGCCCAGTTCCATCTGCAGTCTCCTGCCCAGAAGGGGAAAGTAGGCAGGCCCTTTTATTGTCCCTGGCCCCAGCTGCAGCTACAGCCCCAGTCCAGCTATCCCAACTTGAGGGCCTATCCTCCTCCCTGCCAGAAAGGGCCAACCCCAGCTCTCCAACAAAGCCCAGTTCCATCTACAGCCCCTTCTCAGAAAGGGCAACTGAGGCAGGGACTTTCACTGGTTCTGGCCCTAGCTCCAGTTCCAGCCCCAGCCCATCTCTCCTAACCACTGATCCCTCCCTCCTATTTGACAGAAAAGGCAGGTCCCAGCTCTCTAGATGAGCCCAGTTCCTCTGTAGCCCTCTGCCCAGACAGGGCAACTGAGGCAGGGTGTTTCACTGGCCTGGGACCTAGATCCACCTCAAGCCCCATCCCAGCTTGCCTAACCAGTTCTCCCCCAATTCTTCCTGCCAGAAAGGGCACCTCCCCACCTCTCCAGCAGAGCCCAGTTCCATCTGCGTCCCCTGCTCAGACTGGGAAACTGAGGCAGGGCCTTTTACTTGGCCTGGTGCAGCTCCAGTTGTAGCCCTAGTCAACCTCAGAGCCCTCTCTTCTAATTGGCAGAAAGGATTTCCCCCAGGTCTCCAGCAGAACCCAGTTCCATCTGCAGCATGCTGCCCAGACAGGGAAACTCAGGCAGGGACTTTCACTGTCCCCAGCCCCAGCTTCAGCTACAGACCCAGCCCAGCACTTCCAACCTTGGAGCCCCAGTTCCTCCCTGCCAGAAAGGGCATCCCCCAACTCTGGAGGAGAGCCCAGTACTATCCACAGCCTCCTGCTTAACAGGGAAACTGAGGCAAAGTCTTTCGCTAGTCCCAGGCCCAGCTCTAGCTCCAGTCCAGATCTCCCAACCTCAAAACCCCCGTTCTCCCATCCAGAAAAGGCAGCCCCCAATTCTCCAACAGTGCCCAGTTTTATCTGCAGCCTACTGCCCAGACAGGGAAACTGAAGCAGGGCCTTTCACTGTCCCTGGTACCAGCTCTAGCTCCAGTCCCAACCCGGCTCTCCCAACTTCAGAGCTCCCCCTCATCTCTGCCAGAAAAGACAGCTCTCAACTCTCTAGCAGAGCCCAGTACAATCTGTGGCCACCTGCCCAGACAGGGAAACTGAGGCATGGGCTTTCACTGGCCCCCAACCTAGCTCCAGCTCTAGCCTGTGTCCAACACTTCTGACTTCAAAGTCCCCCATCAGCCCTGCCAGAAAGGGTCACTCACAACTCTCAAGCAGAGCTCAGTTGTATCTGCAGCTCCCTGCCCGGACAGGGAAACTGCAGGGTCTTTCTATGGTCGCAGATCCAGCTCCAGCTCCAGCTCCAGCCCAGCTGTACCAACCTCAGAGCCCCCCTTCTCCTTGCCAGAAAGGGCAGATCCCAGCTTTCCAGAAGAGTTCAGTTCCATCTACAACACTCAGTGTAGACAGGGAAACTGAAGCAGGGCCTTTCACTGGCCCTGGCCCTAGCTTCAGCTCCAGCCCCAGGTCAGTTCTCTCAAATTGAGAGCCCCTCACTCCCACCCAGAAAGGGTAGCCTCCATCTCTCCAGCACAGCCCAGTTCCATCTGCAGCCCTCTACTTCATTTGGAAAACGGAGGCAGGACCTTTTACGAGCCCTGGCCCCAGATCCAGCCCTTTCAGAGCTTTCCCAAACTCATAGCCCCATCTCCACCCTGCCAGAAAAGTAGGCTGTTTTTTTTTTTTTTTTTTCTTTTTTTTTTCTTTTTTTCTTTTCCTCATTCTTACTTCTCCTTATTCCACAGGGAAGCCTCCAGCTCTCCAGCAGAGCTCAGTTTTATCTGTAGCAACCTGACCACACAGGGAAACTAATTCAGGGCCTTTTGTTGGCCCAGCCCAAGCTCCAACTCCAGCCCCAGCCCAGCTCTCCCAACCTCAGATTTCCTCCACCCTACCAAAAATGGGCAGTTCTCAGCTCTCCAGCACACTCCAGTTTCATCTTAGTCCCCTGTCCAGACAGGCAAATTGAGGCAGGGCCTTTCAGTGGCCCCGGCCATAGCTACAGCTACAGCCCCTGCCCAGCTCTCCCAATCCCACACCTCCACTTCATCCCTGCCAGAAAGGGCAGTCCCCTGCTCTCCAGCAGAACCAAATTTCATCTACAGTCCCCTGCCAGGACAGTAAAACTGAGGCAGAGCCTTTCACTGGCCCCAGAACTAGCTCCAGCTATAGCCCTGGCCCAGCTCGTCCAACCTCAGAGTCCCAGCTTCCCCTGCTGGAAAGGTAGGCTGCTTTTTCTTCTTCTTTCTTTTCAAGACTCCATGGTTGGAAGGAGTAGTCAGCATCCTCGCTCCAGCCGTCAAAGACACAGCTGTTTCTGCGGCACTGGAACATCTCAGGTGATGCCTCCCCCAGAGTACCCTGACTGTTGGGTACCTGGGTAGGTGAGGCAGCCCTTCATAGATTCCTCATCCAGGTACAAGTAGGTGTCTCCAAATGTTATATTCAAATCAGCCTGAGAATAAGAGGGCATACAGTTTTAGCCACATTAAAAGAACCATTTATTAAGCTAGCAACTGCACGAGGACTCATGTCACTCCAAAACCTTGCAGCCCGAAGCAGGAGAGAGGAAGGTTTATAAGGAAGGCAAAAAATCACAAATCAAAAAGCTACACAAGGAAAAGTACAGGCCTTGATCTTGAAAAAAACTACATCCAAGAAAGAACAGTACTTGGGTTATGCAAAAGCAGTTAACAAAAAACAAAAAAGTGAGTTATCAGAAAGGACAGTTATAATTGTCTAGATAGTCTGAGTTGACTGCATCCACTGGTGATAAATAGGTTAGGACAGGGATGAATTTCAGTGTTAATCTACTGGTGATAAGCATAAGTGAGGAACTCTTAGGACACACATGAGGCTCAGGTTACAGGGAAAGGGAAATGACAGTGGAGTCATATTGAAACTGCAGGTGCTCATGCTTCACTGTGTAAATTGTCCAATAGATCACATGCATAATAATAAAAAAATGGCTAGTGTGGCATGGATGGGAGCTGATCACAACGGTTCTTTAATTGTCAGCCTAAATGACTAACTTCATAACCTCTCAAGGTCTCCTCCCAGCTGCCTGCAGCTCAGGTTCCAGCCTTCCAGAGGAAAGGTACCCAGGCTTACACTGAATTCCTGGGTCAACACACAGAGGACGTGCTGAGGCCTGAGCTCCTGGAGGAGGAGGGAGGTCCCTGAGAAGCATGACTTTGAGGACCATGAACATTTTACTTTGTGGTGGGACTCAAGCTGCTTTGGTGCTCTACCATCAGGCCTCTCCATGTGACCTCCTTCAGGAATCAGATGCCCCTCCCCTTTCCCCCCCAAGGCTGGACAGAGCCAGTGGACCTGAGCAGGCAGCACAGGAGCAGTGAGCTTTGTATTTGTACCTCCCTTGTAGAAAACCTCCATGCACAGTGTATCCCAGTGGGTGGTGTAGCTCTTTCATGATGGCAGAGCTCAACCAGTTGCCTGAGGAAAGCTCTTTAGCAAAAGCTCTTATCAGTTTAAAAGAGGGAACCGCATCAAACACATGGAGTAATAAATACAGTTCTTACAAAGGAAAAAAAGAAGAAAAATAAAGTTCTTTACAGAAAACGTGTTTGGAAAGGAAGGAACACAGGTCCTTCTGTGGAAATGGTGCACCAAATTTTCTACTCTCTTCTGAGAACACCAAGTTTTTCACTTTTTTCCTATTTTTCTCCTTTAAATTTATGGCTACTTTCACTGTGGACTTATATATACTCAAGAATGTATTTTGGCAGGACTCATGCATTTGCCAGAGAGACACAGAGAAAGAGAGAGGGAAAGTGAGAAATCATACCCCAGGGGGGATGGTCATGCCACAGTCCTCCTCCTCCAGTCTCCTCTCAGAACGTTTTGGCATGCACACACACATATATGGCTTGATTCTCAAGCTACCAGTACTAGGACACAAACCTCAGATTTAGCCATCTGGAATATAGCACCTCATCTTCCACAAAACCTGCTGGCCCCAAAGAACAGGACTTGTATATTAGCTCCTGTGCTCTGTGGAGATTTGCTTTGTTTGTAGTCTTTATATGATTAATTTTCCAAAATGTTCTGTGTTTAACAAAAACTGTGTAATTATCAATGCAAGGGTCTACATTTGTTTTGCAGACAGTTTTGTTAATTGTGAAGTTCAGTTTTCTATGTTTTTGCCAATATTATTTTTCAGATCAACATAACACACCATTATGATTATTTATCAATTTCTCCTGACAGTTCTGTCAGTTTTTACTATAAGTGCCTACAAATATTATTATTTTATCAGTTAAGATTTTCTCAGAATTTAGTTATCCACTTATCCAATATGTTTTCTCCTTGTCATTTTTAACTGTTATTATGAAAGCTTTATTTTGGTTAGTATTTGCTTGCTATACATTTTCTATCTTTTTACTTTTAGTATTATTGTGTCTCTATGTTTAAATATCTTTTTGATGGTATGTAATTGGCTTGTGTTATTTTATCTAGGTCAAGAATCTCGGGAACCAGCAGTTAGCGTAATGGCTATGTCGCTGGACTCCCACGTAGTCAACCACGGTTCGTGTCCCAGACCTGGTGGCTTAAAACTCACGCCAGGCGCGTGTGCGTGCGTGCCCAAGATCCCAAGAGGAGAATGGAGGAGAAGGAATTGTGGCGTGACCATCCCCCCTGGGGAATGATTTCTCAATTTCTGTCTCTATGTCTCTCTCTGTCTTTCTGGTGAGTGCACGTGCCCTATAGCGAAAACCTCTCCAAAAAAAAAAAAAAAAAAAAGAATCTCTGCTGGTTTTTCTAAAACTCATTTTAGCCCATTAATATTTATTGTGATTAAAAATAGATTTATAAAGTTAAAATATCTGAACAGATTTGATACCAAGTAAAATATATGGATAGAATATCAAAGCTAGGAAACACAATCAACATCAAAAGTCATTAGAGAGGGACCAGCAGTTAATATAATGGCCATGTCACTGGACTCCCATGTAGTTGACCACAGTTTGAGTCCCAGACCTGGTGGCTTAAACTCACAACCAGGCGCATGTGCGTGCATGCCCAAGATACGGAAAGCAGAATGGAGGAGAAGGGATTGCGGTGTGGCCATCCCCCCTGGGGGGTGATTTCTTGCTTTCTGACTCTCTGTCTCTCTCCCTGTCTTTCTGATGAGTGCATGCGCTCTATAACAAAAAACTCTCCCCCCAAAAAATAATGTCATTACAGAAATACAAATTAAAACCACAATGAGATGCTATTACATGCTATTAGAATTGCAACAGCAACAACAAAAATCTGAAAATATTAAGTGTTGATGAGGATGCAGAATAAATGGAACTCTTCTGTATTATTGGTTAGAATGCAAAATGGTATAGCCACTTTAGAAAATGGAAAGTTTCTTATACAGCTTAAAATATACTTGCCATATGACCCAGCAAGCCCATTCCTATGTGTTTATCCAAGGGAAATAAAAACTTAAGTTCACTCAAAAGCCTTTTTATGAATCTTTTTAGCAACTTTATTCATCATTTCAAAAGTCTAGAAACAGTACAATATTCTTTTTACCGATGAATGGATAAACAAATTGTGGAATATTTTATAATGTAATATTACCCTGGAATAAAAAAGGAATAGAGTGTGGATAGGCACAACGGGGAAGATTTTAAAATGTTTTATACTAAGAAAAAGAAAACAAACTCTAAGGGTACATATTATGTAATTCCATTAACAGACCTTCTATAGAGGCAGGCTGTGCCCCAGCTGCCATGCTTTTCTCAGGACAACAGTCAGAGGCATTTGCACTTTGCTTATATTTCATCACTTTTGTGTCCATCTTAGAATACTGCTTTAGGAATGAGAAAATGGTCCTCCATCACTAGATTTCCACATGGCTGAATGTGGCTTGAGTCCTGGACACAGAGACGTGAAACTCAAACACTGGATGTGTGTGAGTGCATGCACAAAATCCCAAGAGAGCAATGGAGAAGAAGGGATTGTAGCAAGGCCATGCTCCCTGGGTGCTGATTTCTAACTTTCTGTCTCTCTGTCTCTCGCTGTCTTTCTGGTGAGCACACATGCCCTATAGCAAAAATCTCTTAAAATAAAAAAAAAAAAAAAATCCCTTAATATGAAATCAAAGTAAGTTCAGAAATTTGAAGAGCTTAATTATCTAAAAGCATATAATGAAGAGGTATATAGAATTATATTTTTGTCATTTTATATGTAAAATTGGGAGTGATCTGAGCAAGAAGCCAGTGAGAACAACTGAAATTGTATTTTGCTTACATGTAATAGAAGCCTAAACAAGGATTTTATTTTCATCATGTAACAAAAAAGTCTAGAGTCAGGCATTCCTTCTTTGTGGTTGCTCAAGAAAATCATGAAGGACCAATGGTTTATTCTAACTTCCTGCTCTGCCCTTTCTAGCAAATGGACCTTTTCCCCCATACACAATGAGCTTGTTCACATCCATGTGTTAGGGTAACATGTGCTCAGGGCATAAAGATGAGAATTGATGGAAACATAAAGTACATGCCAACTACAGATGTTTTTCTATTTGCATTAGGAAAAAAGGAAAATATTGTAAATGTCTCACCTGATAGACTTCCACCACTGGAACTGGCTCATATGGCTACCATTACGTAGATGGAAATTTGCTATGCTGAGTACTTAGAAATTCTTAAACAAATCAATATTCTATCAATAAAGAAGAAAGGGAAGGGTGATATGTTCATAGAAAGCAGTAAACACTTCCCATTACATACTGGAAAAGAATTTGATAATGCAGTCCAAAATAGATTTTTTTTTAGAGAAATTTTGTATTATAGGGCATGTGCATTCACCAGAGAGTCAGAGAGAGTGTGAGAGAGAGACAGAAAACAAGAAATCACCCCCCCCCCCCCAGGAGGGATAGTAATGCCACAATCTCTTCTCCAGTCTTCTCTCAAGATTTTGGGCACACATGCATCCATGATGAGTTTTAAGTCCCCAGGTCCGGGACTCAAAATGCAGTCGGCTACTCAGGAGTCCAGTGACATAACCGGTATGCAATCCGCTGGTCCTTCCAAAATCGATATTTTAATGTGTGGATTTTTAGCTCAAGCATTTTGTATTCAGTTGTTCTCATTTCCAATGTACATGTCTATAGCATTTCTATTTATGAACAACAAGTTAAACGAAGCAGAGCCAAAGAAAGGAATACCTTTCACCATAGCCACAAGATGTATAAGATACCTAGGGATAAACCTAACTAAGAAAGTCAAAGACCTTTATAAAGAAAACTATGAAAATCTTAAAAAAGATATTGAAAATGACATAAAAAAGTGGAAGGACATCCCATGCTCCTGGATGAAGAATTAACATAATCAGAATGACAATTCTACCCAAATTAATCTACATGTTTAATGCAATTCCAATCAAAATACCAGAAATATTCTTCACAGATCTAGAAAAGACAATCATAGCATTTGTGTGGAATCATAAAAGACCTCGTATTGCAAAAGAAATCCTGCGCAAGAAGAATGGAGTAGGAGGCATATCACCCCTGATCCCAAGATATACTCTAAAGCTGTGGTCATCAAAACAGCATGGTATTGGCATAAAAACAGACCTGTGGACCAATGGAATAGAATAGACCCCAGAAATAACCCCCAAAGCTTACAGCCACCTGATCTTTGACAAAGGATATCAGTCAATCCATTGGGAAAAGGAAAACCTCTTTAGTAAGTGGTGCTGGAAAAACTGGGTATCCACCTGCAGAAAGATGAAACTGAACCCCCATCTTTCACAATTAACAACAATCAACTCAAAATGGATCAAAGGTCTGAACCTAAGACCTCAAACAATAAAACTACTGGTGGAAAATGCTGGGGAAACTCTGGGAGACATTGGAGTAGGCAAAGATTTCTTAAATAAGACTCCCAAAGCACAGGCAATAATCCCTAAAATAGACAAGTGGGACTTTATTAGACTAAGAAGTTTCTGCACAGCAAAGGACACAGTAACAAGTGTGAACTGACAACCCTCAGAATGGGAAAATATTTTCATTAAATATGCCTCAGACAAGGGACTGATAACCAAAAGACACAGGGAACTCAAGTGCCTTATGTGAAAAAAAAATGATTAACCCAATTAAAAGATGGGAAAATGAGCTGAACAAAAATCTCTCTAAAGAAGACATACAAACAGCCAAAAAGCATATGAGGAAATGCTCAAAATCCCTCATCATAAGGGAGATGCAGATAAAAACCACAATGAGATACCACCTAACCCCTGTCAGAATGGCAAAGATTAAGAATATAAAAAGTTAAAGAGAAAAAAAAAAGAATAAAACCTATTAAGAAAAAAAGTGATAAGTGTTGGCAGGGATGTGGTGAAAAGGGAACCCTCCTACACTGTTGGTGGTAATGTAAACTAGTTCAACCACTGTGGAGAACAATATGGAGGTTCCTCAAAGTCCTACAAATAGAACTAATATTTGATCCAGCAATCCCACTTCTGGGTGTTTACCCGAAAGACAGGAGAACACTCAGTCAGAAAAGTGCTTGCACATCAATGTTTATTGCAGCATTATTCACAATTGCTAAGACATAGAACCAACCTAAATGTCCACAAACTGATGAATGGATTGGAAAAGTGTGGTATATATACTCTACGGAATACTACTCAGTCATAAAAAATAACAAGACCCTGGCATTTGATAGAAAGTGGTCAGACATGGAGGATCTATTGTTGAGTGAAGTAAGCCAGGCTATGAAAGAAAGATATTGTATGTATCTACTCAATATATACCAACTATCCACACTCTATGGTAGAGAGCAAAAAACTGGAAGACATAAAAGCACTGAAGGTACTTAATGAGAATAGGACAGTGTGGAATGGGGGGGGGTGAAGAGAAGAGGATAGAGAAAAATAGCAAGAGAACAAATAGAGAGGCAGGACATTACTGGGAAACAGATATGGCTTATTACCTGTTGATGATGACATGTATAGTATTCTCAACTGGATTGGTCTGAGAAGTATTTCATGATGGGTAAAGTCTTTTTACAAGCAAAATGAGAAATAGTGATTGACTGTTTTAAAAAATAATTAGAATAATAATAATAATGATTGATAAAATCATAGAAAAGATATTGAATGATGAAGCGGGGAGATTAATGTCTCTGTATTGACTGACATGCATGGCATTCCCTTTTGAAAAAGCAATGTAATACACTGTAAAGTTATATATAATCCAATGTAATATAAAGAAGATTATGATGGTAATAAAAATAAAAAAGAAAAAAAGAAATATAAAAATACATTATATATATATATACATGTATATATATATATATATATATATATATATATATATATATATATTTAACAAATATTTAAAACTTATTTGAAAATTGACTTAATAAAGTTGTTGGTGTCTTCCCTGGACTTGGTTCAGTCTAAGAGGAAGCAGAAAGAAAGAAACAAAGAGACAGAGTAGCAATGGACACAGGCGGTCTGAGTCTAAGCAGCCCAAGCACCTCGTGCCACCTAGATAAACTGGGCACCTTTATTTATATGGTACAGCAACACTACATACATGTATTTCATGACATTCCATAGATAAGTTGATACATTACAGACAATAAGAAGCAGGTAACAAATCTATAAGGGCATAGACATACTGGGCCAGATGTTTCTCTTAGCTACCTCCATATCAATGAGAAATCCCAAAGAAGAAAAAAAAAAAAAAAAAAAAAGAAATCCCAATAAACTTCTTATCTAGTGGAGAGAGGTCTAGCTGCAAGTGTGGGGAGGATACTCTTTTACGAACATCAAAGGAGTTTTGCTAAGCCTATAGAATCTTACAGAGGCATAGCAGGGTTTGGACTTTGATAACTGGGGTCAGGATGTTTTCTGAATTCCATCAGATGTATCTATTGCAAGGCCCCTGGAAAATTTCACCCTTTGCTCTGCCTGAAGTAAGGGTCAAGGAAAGAACAAGCTGCCATAGCCAAAAGGGACAGGTGGTGTTTGCTCAGAACATGTCCCCACATCCTCAGGGCCTCTCTCCAAACATGTCCCTACATAAAGTAATAGACATTAATGTGTATAAGTTTTTAAGTATCTTTGCATTAAAAATAGAGGTTAAAAAAGAAAATATACCTTATTTAAGACACACACAAAATTATACTACTAAGTGTCAAAATAAGATTTCATTTATAAAATTACTAAAGGTTTATATTTATGGATTTGCTCTGAATTATAAATTGTAAATTCATTATAAATAAACATAAAGACAAAAATCTGGAAGTTTATAAGCAAGATTGAGTAAAAAAACTAAAGCAATGGACATAAGGTAAATGTAAAATGGTAACAAAATATGTATAAAATAAAATTAAGGAAAGAAAAATAAACAATCCAAAAATAATTTAAAAGAACATCTGGAGATATATGCAGGAAATCAAAACCTCCCTCGAAAAGTATAACAAATGACTAGATCGAGAAAAAAATAACCACTCACCTTGAAGACAAAAACTCCAATTTAGTTTAAGACACCAAAAAGAAAGAAAAAATAATTACTAAATATGAGGATGGGGGGCCAGCAGGTGGCATGGATGTTAAGGTGACTGGATTCCACATAACTTGCTGTGCAGTTTTAGTCCCAGACCCGGTGACTTGAAAATCGTTTCCTTATTAACAAAGGATGAAAAGACTTATGAACTAAAAACAGATAAATAAATAAAATGACAAAATGACAGATACAGCCACACACACTGATAATAACACTGAATGTTATCGGATTAAATTCCTCAACTAAAAGACACAGATAGACTCAATGGATTAAAAACAGTAAACTTTCTGTATGTTTCTCTAAGAAACAGAAATCATAGACAAAGGAACATGGACTTAAATGAAGGACTGTAAAAAGTTTTCTCAGGGACCAGCAGTTAGCATAATGGCTGTGTCACTGGACTCCCACGTAGTCAACCGTGGTTTGTGTCCCAGACCCGGTGGCTTAAAACTCACGCCGGGCACGTGTGCATGCGTGCCAAAGATCCAGAGAGGAGAATGGAGGAGAAGGGATTGCTGCGTGGCCATCCTCCCCTGGGGGTGATTTCTCGCTCTCCATTTCTCTGTCTCTCTCTTTCTGGCGAGCACACATGCCCTATAGTGATAACCTCTCAAAAAAAATAAAGTTTTTTCATGCACAACAAAAATTTTAGAAAAGATCAAAGCTGCAATACTGATATCAGACAAAATATACTCTAAGATTAAGATAAAAAGAGATAAAGAAAGACTGCATAATTCTAAAAGGATTAGTTTACCAGAAAGATGTAAAATATATATCATTGCTAAATGATATATATTTATGTTTCCAATCTAAGGCATACAAATAAATTCAAGACTGCTAAATCTAAAAGGAGAGTGAGACTGCAACATACTGATTGCTGGGTATTTCAATAACTCACTGGACAGGTCATCTAGACAAAGAATCAACAAAGAAACACTGGAGCAAAATTGATACTGTAAACCCAATGACCCTGACAGAGAGAATGTTTCACCCAGCAACTTCAATAAACATTGTTTTCTCATACCCGTATGGAATACTTTCAAATTGACCACATACTGTGGCACAAACAAGTGTCTACAAATTTAAAGTATGGAAATTATATCCAGCATCTTCTCTGATCACAATGGAACTCAACTTGAAATCAACCACAGGAAGAGCCCATAAAGAGGGATCTCAACCACAGAAGACCCACTGCCCAGACTTCAGTCTCCTGCTCCCCAGTCTAGCCAGGAGTAAGGTTAGAGCACATGACTTATTCTTTCTCTCTCTTTTTAATTAAAAAATAAATAAACCTAGCTCTCTGCTGCTCTTCTTTCTAATTCTTACCTTTTCCCCTGCCCCCATAGGATAAGCCAATCAGCAGTCATCTATATTTGAATTACGAGTGGCCTCATTCACACAGTGTGCTGGCATGATGCTAGGTTTTCTTTTTTTGACAAAAAAAAAAATTTTTTCTCAATTGTTTAATTGCTTTTTTTTTTTTTCCTGTTCCTTTTCCTTTTCTCACTTTTCTGCTTAGCCTCCATACACTGATTTTCTAGACAGGTCTAGATACTCAGCAGCCAAATATCTAAATACTTTTAGGGTCAGATAAATCCTCAATATTCATTGAATCAATTGTGCAAAGGGAGAAAAGTAGTACTGTTTATACACTGCAGGCTACCTCCATCTGCATCCCTCTGATTGCTCATATTTAACTCCAAATAATAAGAAAAAATTATAATCCATCTGATGACCAGAAACCACCACAGAGGCACAAGAAATATAAGAAACAAAGAAAATATCTCTCTTTTAATGGAAAAGAATAACTTCTCTTCCTCCACAAAAAATACAAGGAAACTCATGGAAATGTCAGATAAAGAACTTAAAATATTCATAGTGACAAAGCTAACAGAGATGCAAGAGAATCAAGATAATGAATTCCAGAAGATGCAGGAGAAAAGAGACACCAAGTTTTAGGAGGTGAGAAGTTCCTTCTGAAGGAGGAGATACACATCATAAAAATGAATCAAATGGAATTGTTAGAGATGAAGGAAATCAAGAAATCAAAACTTCCCTTGAAGATATCAAAAGCAGATTAGGACATACAGAAAATCAAATCTCAGATGTAGAAGATAGGCCCTCTGACCTAGAAAAATTCACCAAAAAGACTGAAAAAATCATCTCCAAAATGAGAATAACCAATGAGTAATACTAGGTACCATTAAATGCTTAAACATCCGGATCATCGGTACCACAGAAGGTGAAGAAACTAATAAGGGTATTGATCTATTCCATGAAATTCTGGAACAAAACTTTCCAAACTTAGAGAGGCACTCAAATATCTAGACCCAAGAAATACAAAAGATCACACATAGAATCCACCAAAGATCTTCCCTGAGGCACATCATAGCCAGATTGACCAAAACTACAGACAGAGACAAGATACTAAAATTGGCAAGAGAGAAACATCAAGTTACTTTCAAAGGATATTCCATAAGGATGACATCAGACCTCTCATAGGAAACCATGCAAGCAAGAAAAGAATGGGAAAACATATTCAAAGTGTTAAGTAAAAAACAATTTCAACCAAGAATGCTATAGCCAGCAATATTATTTTTCATATAAAATAAGACAAAAATTTTCTCAGATCAACAAAACCTGAAAGAATTGACCAACACCAGACCAGCTCTCCAAGAAGTTCTGAAGGGATAGCTATAACAGGAAAACTAGTCAGACACACACAGAAATAAAAGTATAAGAAACAACCAAGAGAATGGCCAACCTAGTGGTAGGAGCAAGTTCAGAGTTGAATGTTAACTTCCAGAGTTTAAGTGGAAAGATCAGATCACAGTGACTGCGAATTCAATAGAAGAGAGACTAATTACATGAGTCTGAACTAGTAAAATAGATTTTTTTTTTACTTTAGACTAAAACATTACTGATTTTCTTCGATGCTTTAATTTCCATATTTAAGAATTTTTGTATTCTCTTGAACTGTTGATAGGTTCATTTACCTACTATTTCAACTGAATCCTAACCTTTTTCCTGGCTTTATGTTTTTGTTGTTGTTGTTGTTGTTGGAGAGATTTTCGCTATAGGGCGCGTGCACTTGCCAGACAGACAGAGACAGAGAGACAGAAAGTGAGAAATCACCCCCCCCCCCAGAGGGGATGGTCACACCACAATCCCTTCTCCAAGATCCTCTAGGGATCTTGGGCACACACGCACACGTGCCTGGCGTGAGTTTTAAGCCACCAGGTCCGGGACACGAACCGTGGTCGACTACGTGGGAGTCCAGTGACATAGCCATTATGCTAACTGCTGGTGCCCGGCTTTATGTTTTAATTAAATTCTCTTAGCATTTTTTTTTATTTTGACCTATTAAAGCTAAAACTTTTTTCTGAAATTAAAAATGCATTAAAATACCTATTTATACCTATTTAATGACTGTAGTAAACTATATACCCCCAACAAGGTGCTACTTTATAGTATGTTCATTTTACTCACTGAAGTTTATGCCTAAAGTCAGACATGCATTTATGAATATGGATATATCAGCCATGCTTGCTAAGTCTTTAAATGAATTCTTTTGCAAATCAATAAAATGTGAAAAAAAGGTATGGAAAATAACTGTACATACCAGAAACAGAGTAGGTGAAGGGGTGGGAGGTTGGCAGAGGGTGATAGGTAGGGAATCAAGGGAGAAAAATAAAGGAAAATATATAAGAAAAAGAAATAGAAAATTATTTGTTGATGATAACATGTACGGTAATATCCTTGACTGAGCCAATATACAATGTATACTGGATGGAAAATCTCATTTTGTATGCTGTATTGATGTACAGTGAATGACTGTAAACAAACAGATAAATACATAAATAAAAAAAGAAGAGCCCTTGAAAATACATAAACACGTGGAAACACAAAAACCTACCCCAGAATGAATTCTAAGATACTAAACAAATGGAAACTAACATAAAAACATCATGGAAACCAACAATAACAACCATGTGACTCTCCCAGTGTGGGAGGCTGTGAGGTTTGGAGCCTGAAGATGCCCTGGATGAATACAGAACCTACTATCTCAAGCCAAAGTCTCTGTAAAGCAGACATAGCCTAGGTCAGGAATAGCAAATGCTTTTAAGAGGCCCTGCCCTGCCTACACCGTGGAGCTGCCTATTAAAGCCAGGGGTCTGCAAAGGTGAGTTGGATGGGGGAATATCCAAGATATCTGGGCCACAGGGAGCTACAGGAAGGAAGCCCTAGGGAGGACGTGGCTTTGAGACTAGAAGGTTATCCACAGAGCCATACCCTCACAGAGGTTGAGCACCCCTTGTGGAAGGAACTGAGAGTAGTGGCTGCCTCCAAACAAACTCTCTGGGCATCAGCCCTGACTGGCCTGCACCCCTATACCTTGATCTGATGGCCTTATCCCCACCCGCGGCTCCACACTCGGTCCTGGATCTGCCAC
Organism: Tupaia tana; assembly: GCA_026018925.1. Taxonomy (NCBI): domain Eukaryota; kingdom Metazoa; phylum Chordata; class Mammalia; order Scandentia; family Tupaiidae; genus Tupaia; species Tupaia tana. The sequence goes on from JAKSZU010000027.1 coordinate 28,514,054, forward strand.
TAGTGGCAAAGCTGGCTCTGTGGCCCTGCCCCACCCAGACATTTAGAAGACAGAGCCTGAACCCATGCTTAAGACCAAGCCTGAGCTACCTCAGCCACACCTGCCAGGCCCAGTGACTGGGATAAGCACTGTGAGCATGCGTACTGCCCCCAGCACATGTGACCTGGCCAGAGAGAGCATTGGCAGTGCCAGTGGATGCTGCTGTGGCTGCGATTGCTGTGACCTTTGTCATGTGCGTGGTAGACCTGGTCCCTAACCCACTGTGCAAGTCCTTACCTGGACAAAGGGCAGTGAATCACAGTGGGTGCCCTGAGTGCAGTGCAGGTCCTAGGTGTACCCTACTGTCCAGCATGAGCGAGGTGAGTGGCAGTGCTGTCTGCAACTTGGGGGTAAGGGGATTGCATGGATAGTTGGGGTTGCAGGCAGGGAGGAGACTAGACCTGCACATAGACCTGCAGGCATAACCCCCAGCAAAAGCAAGAAAGTCTTAAGAAGTGCAAACCAGTAGCTGCCATAGAAGTTATGTGGCTAAACTAACACATGGCCAACTGCAATTTGAGTTTCAGACTTAGTGGCTTGAAACTCACATCAAGCATGTGTGTGGTGCCTGCCAAAGATCCTGGAAGGAGAATGGAGGAGCAGAGATTGTGGCATGGTGAGCACACACATCTTAAGGCAAAAAAAAAAAAAAAAAAAAAAAGGAAAAAAGAGAGAAAGAAATGTATGCCATGTTTTTAACTAAGTGGATTAAAAAGCACTAAAAATACTCAAGCCTCATTGAATTAGGGAGTGGAGGTTTCTCAGGAAGTTTCTGAGTTCACTTCAAGTTAGCAATTTTTTATTCTATAGAACACACCTGTGAAGTTTGGTTGCTAGATACCAAAGGCCACTTATTAGGCTTCTAGAGACTGAGGGCTATGACCTAGATGTGGATTTTAATAGGAGTTTCTGGAATGATGGGTTTGAACCCTGTTAAGGAAGTTAATGCAACCTTCTATAGTTAGTACTTGAGTTAATTTATAGAGAAATAAAACTTCATGGTTGGGATGCTTAAAGAATCATATGATATTCATAGTTAAATAGAAAAAACCCTGGATCTATTGGCCTCTGTTTTCAGAAGGCCTACATGGTTTTTTTGGAAGTTCATTGGCCCTTATGTCTAAAACTGTGTTTTGTTTGTAAGAACCACCTGTGAATCCAGAGTTCTTGGGATTCCCTGCTTCTTGTACACTACTAAGAAGAGTAGGTGTAGAGTGCCACCAAATGAACGACCACCAAAGCCAGATTAAGTTTAAAGGGAGCCTTTATTAGCTGGCCAGCCACTACAGTCTGAGGCTTGGGGGTGGGGGAGGGGAAACTGAGAGTCAAAACTGTAGTTCCAACTGTAGTTTGAGTAGTCTTTTTATAGGAGGTCAGTTACCAGGGATTTTTATGCAAGCAGTTACAGAAGCTGAATCAAGCAGGTTAATTATTCCTTAGGGAAGTGGGGTTTCCATGCAAGCAGTTACACTGCTAAACAAAAGGATTTTGGGTTAGTTAGCAAAGACAGTAGCAGATACAGGATGTTATCCTGGATATGGTTTTCTGTATGGCTAGCACAAGAATTTTCTCATGGGAAAAGCAAGCAGGTTTACAGAAGCAGCCAGCCATGCTAGGGTAAGGTAACAGAATGGAAAAACAGTTGTTCATGAGGAAGGTCTAATATGCGGCCTTCCACATTGCTCCCTTCTGATTTGGAGTATCAAAACATTAATTCAGAGAAGGGGAGTGGCTCATAGCGGGAGTGGAGGACCATGAGCTTGACAGATTAAATCTGGTCCTGAACAAAGTTAATGAGAAAATGAAGGATGCAAGGGCCAAAGAGAATGATAAGGAGAACCAGGGCAGGATCTGCAATGGTAGAGATGAGGGTGGTGAGACAGAGAGTCCAAGAGAAGAGAGATTGATACCAATTACCCTTAGAGGAGTGGTGCTCCTTACACTCTAGAAGACATTTGTGAAGCTGGCTCAGGCTGTCCCTAAGGACCCCAGAGTGTTTGGTATAGAATTGAGGCCCAGGCCCACAAGGACGAGCTGCAGAGGACCAACATGATTGGGGGGGGTGAGAGACAAAGCACTTCTGAATGGTAAAACAAATGCCGGGGTCCTTGCCCCAGACATAAAGATGAAGGCCGTAAGAATGGCCACCCTCCCAGGTGTCAACCCAGTGATCAAGGGGTTAAATGACATGGGGGTTGCAAATGCAATTGGAGGAGCAGGCACCAATGCTTGAAGCATGGTTGAGAGAGATGGCCCCGGTGTAAGAAGGAAGGTTAGGTGGGGAGTGGAGGACCGGGGAAAGAGGAGAAGAAGTATCCAGAAAACAATCACAATTTGCCCTTGAGGGGATTTGAGGAAGGCTGAAGTCCCATCTCTGGGTGACGGAGGCAGCGTCAGGCAGCCAGGCAGTGGGCTTCAAGTGGGAGCCTTGAATCCAGTGACACTTCCCGGCAAACTGGTCAGCAGAAGGGGTGCTCAGGATAACAGTGAAAGATCTGTCCCAGCAGGGGTCAAGGGTGCTGGGAGGTGGCATCTAACCAAAACTGGGGCCCAAGGGTCTAGGGCCAGCTGTGAGGACAATGTAGACTCCACAGGGGCTGGATGGTGGCTGTGAATGAAGCAAGGCAGTAGGTCTCAGTGAGACTCGCCTGGAGAGCCTGCAGAGAGTCTGTCCAGATTTGGATCACAAGTAGGTCAACGAGTTGAAAAAGTCTGTTCAATGGCAACAGGGTCAGGCTGTTGGCATCCAGGACAAGTTTATGGCTTTCCCCATGGATTCTCTCTCTTTCCTCAGTGGTAAAGAGAATTTGGAGGAGCTGCTGGCAGTCATCCCAGGTAGGCTGATGGGTGAAGAAAATAATCTTGAGGAGAGAAATTAATTAAACTTTTTGGGTTTTGAGTGAAGGAATGTTTCTGGTTTTTCCTGTTTATAGGTCATTCACAAAGAAAGGGGAATAAACCATAAAGGACTAACCATCTGGACCTAGTTCTCTGAACTAGTGAGTCCCATTGCTTGAGGGGGGAAACTGGCAAGGTGGCTGAGGACCCTGGGGACATGCTGTCTGCCTCAGCTGCTTTCTTGCCCACGGAGGAGTCCTTAGGTCCTGGTCCATAAGTCAAGTATGGAGAGGACTGAAAGGGTCATCTCCCTGGGCAGGAGGTGCAGATTCTGGTTCACTTGGGGCCTCCTCCTTTAGTTGCAGAGAGGCAGCCTGAATACCTGTTCTGTGATTACCCACTCAAGGGCCTCAGGGACTATTTGTCCTGTCATTTGGTAATGGCAACTATTTGTGGGCCAGTTTTTCTTCCTCCTGAGTGTAGGAGGGCAAGGATGGGAGGACAGAGTCTGGGGCAGCTACAAGAACTTTTAGTTGCTGATATGACTGTACTCTTAAAAACAACCTTAACCTCTGATTTAGACAGAAATTAATCTTAGTCACTTTAAGGGTTACCTGAGGCTTGTCCAGTAAGATTGTCAGATGTCCATGGGGAGCCATAGGGGTCTTAGGCCCCATCAATCCTCAATTTCAAAGGCCAGCATGGACTTCAAAAGTCCTGAGTTCCTTTCAGAGATCTGTGCATTTTGTCTCTAGTGACCAGCTCCACACTTGTGGACAAGGTCCCAGTGGGGAACATGAGGATGCCAGTCATGGGCATTGTTTAGTGCCCAGACTGCCCATTTTGGAAACATTTTCTTTCATGGCAGAGGCTCTGATCTGGTCTGTGTCCAGATTCTGCCCTTGAAAAAGTTCCCAGCCTTCAGGATTACCACGAATGACTACTGGATGTCATTTAAGTGAAAGTTAAATCAAAGGTTAAGGTGCCTTGCCAATTTGTTAGAACACTTATTGAGTTATCTGAGAACTTTAAAAAAAAAAAAATCTGTTCTGAATTGTAAGAGCTCTTACACTGAGAAGTGAAACAATTCCAGTAGATCTGCAAAGAGTAGCTGAGTACTGCCAAGAGGGTGGAACCCAGTTTACAGGTTTTACAAGACATCTGCCTTATTGACTATACAAAAACCTTAGCTGGAGAATATAGTCTTAATATGAATTTTCATTTTTTTAATGTAGATCTCTTGATCATTTAGCTAAGGGGAGAGCCCAGTGGGGAAGAAGCCTAACTAAAGAGAAACAGGAGTACAAGAAGGCAGGGAGGGAGGAGGCAGCCAGGAGCTTTAGCCTAAGATTGTCTCACCCCATTTCTGAGACTCCTACCCTATTAAGTTCTCAGATAGGCGTTTTTAGCTTTTGTCTCTGGTACATAGGCCAAATTTTTATTAATTGTCCATGTTTATCTTTCTATCCCACCTCAGGAAGTTTGATATTTTCTGGAGGAGTTATTAAGCTTGTAAAAATAGAATGACATATATCCACATATACTGACTGGTAGCTTATGAACATGTACAAACAAACAAAAATAGCAACAAAACTTGTTTGAGCAACTTCTTCAATGCAAAACTGAACAATCTTACTAGCAGACTCTCCCAAATTTTTAAAATTTAAAGACCAACAATAGGAATAACTAAAGCATGTTTACTTAGAAATAAGAATTATAATGAGGACTCAGAACCAGGTGACAATACTCCCATGATTTCAAGTTTAACATTAAATTTATATTTCTTTATCAATTTAACCTTTATAACTCTGGTGTATTGCATTGACTGCTTAGCATGTAATTTTGTCAAACATTTTTTACTTTTCTTTGGTAAATTTTGGCTTAATGATTTAGAAAACCAATCAGATTACATAGAAAATTAAAATTTTACTCAGGTAAGTGATTAGATTTTTATCAATCAGTACTTGTAAGAGTACATTCTCTTTCCACTCTTTCTGTGAATTTCCTTAAGGACATGACATTAGGGTGACAGCCATAGTTAATACTCTGACAAAAATTCATAACTGACAAAGAAATTTGACTAGATACCAGTTTAACATACTAACTAACCACATGAATGATAAATATTCCATCATAAATCCCTGGGAATTTCAAATTACTCTGAAACACAATACATATATAGACATACAAGTACATAACATATTTTTACGTATAACTTAAATACAATGTCAAGAAAATTAGAATTACTTAATTTGACAATGTCTTCTATCTTTAATTAACATGTAAAGAATAAGCCTGATCAGTTTAAAATCTCCCTTTTGGCTGTTTCAGGGGCCCTCTGTAAACATCCAAGAGTTACTTTGAGGTCAAAGATACTCTGTTAGCACTAAAACTAAAAACATAAAAAGCAACATACAACACATAAATACTAGCTGCTTTATTAAACCAACCATATTAAGATAAACATGATGTTGCTTGACTAATAAAAACCTAGACAAAATATATGTTGAAAATTATGAAGACTTTCACTTATTAATCTTTTTCTTTCATTACATTTGAAACCAGATTGTTTACTAAAGCTATATGAACTTGAAAAGCATTTAAACCAATTTTTATGAATGCTCTTTTTATAAACCAAATTGAATAGAATTCTTTAAGGTCTTTTACACACAGACATACAACATATAGTATGTAACAATACATATTACACATATGGATGCACACATACACATCAGGACTATAAGAGCCAATTTCCCTGGGGTTACTTTGACTCTAATAAGGCAATTCTCAGATATACACCATAACCTTCAACCTGGTGTCAAAAGTCCTGAAAGTGGTATAGAAAACAGTTAAGGGGGGCACATTTTGATGAACAGACTGACGATTGGCCCTATTCCATTTTGACGAAGACAAGGGTGACAAAGACAAGACACAGCAAGACAGTGTACCCAGAAATCACTGTCATCAGGGACCTGAAGTGCTGGTGTACCCAGGCACAGGGACCTGGAGGTTCTGCTGTGTCCAGCTCTCCTAAAGTCCCACCAGGAGAGTTCTCAAACCAAGATAATTAGAATCTTACCAGATTCAGGTGCCACCAGTGACTCCAATTTCTTACAAACATTTGTGAGTCTTCCTTACTCCTCTTGGGACCTGGGACAGAGTGTAAGGAGCATCCTCATTTTGGCGTTATTCAGCCACTCTACGGTTCCCAGATCTCACTGGAGCCTCCAAATGTTATAGAGTGCCACCAAATGAATGACCACCAAAGCCAGATTAAGTTTAAAGGGAGTCTTTATTAGCTGGCCAGGAACTACAGCCTGAGGCTTGGGGGCTGAGAGTCAGAACTACAGCCCCAACTGACGTTTGAGTAGTCTTTTTATAGAGGGTCAGCTACCAGGGGTTTCTGTGTAAGCAGTTACAGAAGCTGAACAAAGCAGGTTAATTATTTCTGAAGGGAGTGGAGTTTCCATGCAAGCAGTTACATTGCTAAACAAAAGGGTTTTGGGCTAGTTAGCAAAGACAGTAGCAGGTACAGGATGTCGTACCAGATACAGTTTTCCATATGGCTAGCACAAGCTATTTTCTCATGAGAAGAGCAATCAGGTTTACAGAAGCAGATAGCCATTTTAGGGTAAGGGAACAAAATGGACAAACAATTGTTCATGAGCAAGATGTAATATGTGGCCTTCCACATAGGAGGAACCAGCAGCTGGCATAATGGTTACATTGCTGGATTCTCATATAGTCAACCACTGTTCAAGTCCTGAAGCTAGCAGCATAAAACTCACACCGGGCAAATGTGTGTGCATTCCCAAAATCCTGAGAGAAGAATTGAGTAGAAGAGGTGGTGGTGTGGTCATCTCCTCTGGGGGGGTGATTTCTCACTTTCTGTCTGTCTCTCTTTGTCTCTCTAGTGAGTACACACACCCTATAGCAAAAATCTCTCTTATAAAAATGAAGGCTATTCAGCTGTATCTTGGATTGCAGTTAGCTCTTTTAGTATTGTTTGAAGCCTAGTGCTCAAAAAAGGCAGAGATTGCCTGGATTGACTCACCCTGAGGGCTGGGTGTTGTCCACAGTTCCATACAAGGGGTGGCTCATCCTCTCCTGTACAACCTTTGGACTCTCAGGTTTGTTGCTTGGGACTTTGAGAGGAGTTTATGCACCTCACAACCCCACCCAGACACACATTCCAGCGAAGTGCCTTCCTGAACAGCAGGCTGCCTGAAATGGAAGGGCTTAATAGAGGGCACCTGTGAATAATCCCTGCCACCTGCCACTGGTCTTCAGACTCTAAGGACTACAAAATTTTGCATAGCATGCGCCACACAACCTCTTCTTTGTTATTGAGTTGAAGCTTAGCAGAGTAGTTTCAGGTGCACTTGTTCTCTATAAAAAGGGAGGACTTTGGATTGTTCAGGAAAAGGGACAACAGTGCAACGTGCTGCTGAGCAATGGGGAGGCAGAGTGGAAGAGAGATCACCAATTGCTTACACCTGCACAGCTTTGAATATTCAGACATACCTTGAATAATTTAGGAAGGAACATATAGATCAGAGAATGACTAGAAACAAACAAGAAATGTGAGCAACCAACAAAATGTCTGTCCCCTAAGGGAAAACACCAATTTCTCATCACACACAGACAATGAAAAACTCATGGAAATGTCAGATAAACAATTCAGAATATGTAGAGTGACTAAACTAAATGAAATGCAAGAGAAGAGAGACAAAGAGCTTCAAGAGATGAGGAAATCCTTTTACAATTTTAAAGAAGAAACACCATAAAAAAGAATCAAACACAACTGTTAGAGCTCAAGATTACAATACAAGAAATAAAAACCACCCTCCAAAGTATTAAAAATAGATTAGATCATGAGGAATATTGAATCTTGAATGTAGAAGACAAAAACCTCTGACCAAAAAAAAGTTATCAAAAAGACTGATGGAACAACCAAGAAAAATGAGGATAATATGACAAAAACCATCAAGCACCTAAACATCTGGATAATTGGAATCCCAATATAGGAAGAAAAATATAAAAGCATTGATAATTTATTCCATGAAATTATGAAAGATAAATTTGCCAAGCCTAGAAAGACATGCAAATATCCAGAACCAAGAAATAAATAAGACCCCCAAATAGAATCACCGTAAGAAGATCCTCTCCAAGGCGTATCATACTCTGACTGGCCAAAACCACAATGATATTAAAATAGGAAAGAGGGAAATGTCCGTATTTACAAAGTTATCCCATCAGGCTAACATCGGACCTCTCATCAGAAACAATGCAGGCAAGGAGAGAATGGGGAAATAGAGTCAAAATGTTAAATGAAAAACAACTTCAACCAAGTATACTAACTCAGCAAGGTTATTGTTCATATGAGAAATAAATATAAAAACGTTCTCTGATAAACAAAACCTGAAAGAATGTACTAACTCCAGACCAGGTCTTCAAGAAGTTATGAAGGGAACCAGCAGTTAGCGTAATGGCTATGTCGCTGGACTCCCACGTAGTCGACCGCGGTTCGCGTCTCGGACCCGGTGGCTTACAACTCACGCCGGGCGCATGTGCGTGCGTGCCCAAGATCCCGAGAGGAGAATGGAGGAGAAGGGATTGCGGTGTGACCATCCCCCCTGGGGGGTGATTTCTCGCTTTCTGTCTCTATGTCTCTCTCTGTCTGTCTGGCGAGCGCACGCGCCCTATAGTGAAAAACCTCTCCAAAAAAAAAAAAAAAAGAAGAAAAAAAAAAAGAAGTTATGAAGAGAGTGCTATACCAGGAAAACTAAAATGTCAGACCAATGGTCATGAGAGGACAAAACAAAAACAAAAGCAAAAACAAAAACACTGTAAAATGGCTCACTGAATGATAGGAAATTGTCTGGGAATATTGATAAGAACATGGAATGTTAATGGATTTAATTCTTCAATCAAGAGACATAGACTGGCTGACTGGATACAAAAACAGAAACCCTGTATTTGTTGCCTACCATAAACACACCATGTGGATAAAGACATACATAGACTGAAAGTGAAGGGCTGGTAAAAGATATTCCATGCAAATGCAAATCAAAATTGCCATACTGATTTCAGACAAAATAGGCTTTGAGACAAAAACTGTAAAAAGAGACAAAGGAGGGTGTTATATAGGTCAAAAAGTGCTAATTTATCAAAAAACATAATGCTTAAAAATATCTTTGCACCCAACCTAGGAGCACCTAAATACATAAAGGAAAGACTGCTGGGATTAAAAGGAGAGAGAAGTTGCAACACTATAATTGTTTGGGATCTCAACATTCAATTATCTCCTTCAGGCAGATCTTCTACACAAAATAAAAGCAGAAGATACAGGACCTTATAGACACTATAAATTGTTAGGACCATGTAGTTAACACAGGCTGAGTATAAAGGAACTGCCCCTCATGCCTAAAAGCAAGGACTCGGCTGAGGAGAACTGTTAGCAAGGTCAACAGTTTACGAGTTCTTGTCCTCCACTGTGTTGCTGTACTGGCCTGCTCTCAATATCTCTGCCATGGGCCTTATTGCCATACCCCGGTACCCCATAAAGGCAAAATAACACCCCCAGCCTTATTATAAGTTTTACAATAATCCTGAAGGAATGTGGATCCACTAAGGCAGTGGCTGGAATGGGAATTACTCCCATTAGATTCACCCCACCCTCCTGGAAAATGTCAATAAAGAGTGATGCATTCACTTCTCCCACTGGGGATTACATAGATAAGCATTAGAAAGGTTTAGGTTAAAGCTACTAAATTGGTGAAATGATATCAGTAGCTGGGAGGGACTCAGGAACTCTCCAAGAGGTGCTGATACCCCAAACAAAGACCATGAGCCACCTTTGATCTCAGAACAAGGGAAGATTGCCATTCCCCAAGCCACAGCCATTGTATAGAACAACACCTAGTGGGTCCCAAGTACCCAGTAACCTTTAGGTCAGTTATTAAGCTGCTCACAAGACCACATTCCTTTCCCATGTAGATATTAGACTCACCCTCTTAGCTTTGGATTACCCCAGAGATAATATAGGTATTTCACTTTAGTATATATTAACCCTGTCTTGACTTAACCAGATAGAATGTCTATCTAGGCCTTTGTAACTGGCAATTTGCTGTCAACCTAGCCTGAGGCTGAGGTTCTCAAGCTGGCCTGGGGCTCAAGTTCTCAAGCTGATCTGGGACTGAAGTTATCAAGCTGGCCTGGGACTGAGGTTATTAAGATTCCTGGAAGCCTCCTCATCCAAAAGACCCTTCTCGGTAATCAAGATCTAAGGAGAGAATGCACCAGACAAATGGACTTCCTCATTCTAAGGATTATGACTGTTTATACCTAAACAAAACAGACATCATGTTTTATGATTGTTGTTCCTATGCTTTGACTGCTTTACCTTTTGGAGTAAAATCTTTCACTTACTTCCCCTCACCCATCCTACTCCTGTAAACTCCTTCAATAATAAATATGTATGTCTCCTAGCCATCAGGGCTGCAGTCTTGAGCTGGCTCTGACTGTAGTTGGCTGAGAACATGCTAAAGGCATTGAAGTCTCAATCTAATTTTTGCTCACCCATGTCGCCTTCCTGTGTACGAATTTCAACCCACCCCGGCTGGAGCAGGCCTCCGGCAATAAATCAAATGAGTTTGACAGACATCTATAGAACTTTCCACCCCAAGATTACAAAGTATACATGTTTCTCACCCACCACATGGAACCTTTTCAAATATTGACCATATGATAGGGCAAAACCAAACATTTACAAGTTCAAAGGCATAGAAACAACATTCAACATCTTCTCTGACCATGCTGGAATTAAACTAGATATTAATCTCAGGAAAAATCTCGAAAATACCCAAACACATGGAAACCAAACAATCTACTCGTGAATGACTTTTGAACTACTATAGAAATTAAATTTGAAATAAAAAAAAATATGGAAATAAATGATAATGAGTACATGAGTTTACATAACCCATTGGACACAGCAAAAGCAACCATAAGAGGGAAATTCATAGCAATTAATGTGCAGAAGAAAAAGATTAAAAGGTGGCAAATAGACAACCTAGCATCATGCCTCAGGAAAAAACATTTAAAAAATTCCAGGCAAAAAGAAATCATAAAGATTTGAGCAAAAATGAATGCAGAAAAGAAATGAAAACAAAAGCTGGTTCTTGGAAAAGATTAACAACATCTACACATCATTAGCTAGACTGATAAAGAAGAAACCAGATAAATCTAATACATAATGAAACAGGCACCATTACCACAGATGTAATAGAAATACAAAACAACATAAGAGGATACTGTGAACGACTATATGCCAATAAATATGAGAACATGGAGTTTGACAAATCCCTAGATGCATATAATCTACCAAGATCGAATGAGAAGAACATAGAAAACCCAAATAGACCCATATCAGGTCATGAGATTGAGTCAGTAATTAAAACACTCCCGACAAACAAAAGCCCAAACCTATTGACTTCAAATAAGAATTCTTCAAATTTTTTTTGAAGAGGTTTTTCCTATAAGGTGCATGTGCTCAGCAGACAGAGAAAGACAGAGAGATGGAAAGCCAGATGTAACCCCCCCCGGGGGGACAGTCACACCACAATCCCTTCTCCTCCATTCTCCTCTCGGGGTCTTGGACACACACGCACACACACCCAGAATGAGTTTTAAGGCACCAGGTCCAGGATGCAAACCACGGTCAACTACATGTGAGTCCAGTGACATAGCCATTATGCTAATTGCTGGTCCCTAATTCTTCAAAATTTTAAGGAAGAGTTAGCCCCCATTCTACTCAAATTATTTCTAAATATCCAAAAGGAAGGAAATGTTCCAAATTCATTTTATGAAGCCCCCATCATCCTCATTCCAAAAAGAGATGAAGAAATTACACAAAAGAAAAATTATAGAACAGTATCTGATAAATATAGATGCAAAAAATCTCATCAAGATACTTGCGTATCTTATTCAGCAACATGTAGAAAAGATCATTCATCATGACTAGGTAGACTTTATTCTAGGGATGCAAAGGTCATTCAGCATACAAGACCATAAATATAATACACCATATTAAGAGAGAAAAAGATAAAATAAAACATGTGATCATTTCAATTTATGCAAATCAAGCATTTGATAAAATCCAATATACCTTCATGATTAAGACACTCAACAAAGGGACCAGTAGTTAGCGTAATGGTTACATTGCTGGACTCCCACGTAGTCAACCATTGTTTGTGTCCTGGACCCGGTGGCTTAAAACTCACACCGGGCACGTGTGCATGCATGCCCAAGATCCTGAGAGGAGAATGGAGGAGAAGGGATTGCGACGTGGCCACCCCCCTGGGGGGTGATTTCTCGCTTTCTGTCTCTCTTTCTCTCTCTGGTGAGCACATGCACCCTATAACAAAAAACTTCTCAAAAAACCAAAACAAAACAAAAAGACACTCAACAAGATTGCTATAGAAGGGTCATTTCTAAACACAATGAAAGCCATATATGAAAAATCTATAGCTAACATTAGACTGAATGGGGAAAAGCTAAAAGGCTTTCCACTGAAAACTGGGACTACACAAGGCTGCCCACTTTCTCTACTGTTTTTCAGTATAGTGCTTGAAGTCTTAGCCAATGTAATCAAAAAAGAGAATAATATAAGAGACATTCAAATAGGCAAAGCAGAGTTGAAAATATCTTTATTTGGCAATGACATGATGATATACTTTGAAGATCCAAAGGTTTCCATGAAAAAATTCTCTAAGTAATAAATGAATACAGCAGTGTCAGGATACAAAGTCAGCATTCAAAAATCTATAGCATTTCTATATAATGAACAACAAGTTGAATGAGGTAGATCAGAAGAAAGGAATCCCTTTTACTATAGCCACAAAATGTATAGATACCTAATTAAGGAAGTCAAAAACCTTTACAAAGAATACTATAAAAATCTTTAAAAAGATATTGAAAATGACACAAAAAGGTGGCAAGATATCCCATGTTCCTGCATTGGAAGAATTAATATAATCGAAATGGCAATTCTACCCAAGTTAATCTACATATTTAATGCAATTCCAATCAAAATACCAGACACATTCTTCACAGATTTAAGAAAGACAATAATAAGATTTGATCAGAATCATACAAGACCTTGTACTACCAAAGCAGTCCTATGCAAGAAGAGTGGGTGGGTAACATCTCACTCCTTGACACCAAACTATATTATAAAGCTGTGATAATAAAAACAGCATGATATTGGCACAAATACAGATGATGGGCCAATGGAATAGAATAAAGATCCCAGAAATAAACACCAGAACTGATAGCCAACTGACTTTTGACAAAGTGTACCAGTCAATTCAGTGAGAAAAACCTGTTTAGCAAATGGAGCTTGAAAAACTGGGTATCCACCTGCAGAAAGATGAAACCGAATCCCCATCTTTCACCATTAACAAAAATGAATTAAAAATGGATTCAAGATCTGAACCTAAGACCTCAAACTATAAAAATACTGGTGCAAAACACTGGGGAAACTCTGGGAGATGTCAGGGTAGGCAAAGACTTCTTAAATAAGACTTACAAAGCACTAGCAATAATCTGTAAAAGTAGACAAGTGAGACTCTATCTGATTAAGAAGTTTCTGCATAGCAAAGGACACAGTAACTGGTATGAATTGGCAACTCTCAGAATGGGAGGATATTTAAATAAACTATGACACAGACAAAGGACAATTAACCAGAATAAACAGGGAAATTAAGTGGCTTCCCTCAAACTCTCCAAAAAATGATTAACCCAAATAAAAGGTAAGAAAATGAGCTGAACAAAAATCTCTCTAAGGAAAACATACAAAGAGCATATGAGGAAATGCTCAATATCCCTCATCATGAAGGATATGCAGATTAAAACCACAATGAGTTACCACCTAACACCTGTCAGAATGGCAAAGATTTTTTAATCACTTTACAAAAAGTGGTAAGTGTTGGCCAGGTTGTGGTGAAAGGGAAACTCTCCCATGCTGTTGGTGGAAATATAAATGGGTCCAGCCACTGTGAAAAACAATATGGAGGTTCCTTGAAGATTTACAAATAAAAGTACCATTTGATCCAGCAAACCCACTTCTAGGCATCTACCCATAATACAGGAGAATGCTCAGTCAGAAAAGCACTCACACATCAGTTTATTGCAGCATTATTCATGATTGCTAAGACATAGAATCAACCCATATGCCCAAAAACAGTTGAATAAATTGAAAAAGTGTGGTACATATACTCTATGGAATATTATTCAGTCATAAAAAAGACTCTGACATTTCAGACAGCTCCATGGCTCCTGCGATCTAGCCATTTTGGGAGAAAGGAAGATGTCCCACTACTAACTGGGCCTCCAGCATACAAAACCCGCGTGATTGAACTTCCAAGTTTGGGAAGAAACTGACCATCCACCAGATGACTAGAAATCGCTGCAGGACCATAAGAAATATGAGGAAGCAGGAAAATCCCTCTCCCACAAGGGAAATGGATAGCTCCTCTTCATCCACACACAGTTCAATGAAAATCATGGAAATGTCTGATAAAGAATTCAGAACATTCGTAATGGCAAAGCTAACAGAGATGGAAGAGAAGAGAGACAAAGAACTGCTGAAGAGGAAGGAGAAAGGAGTTGAAGAGTTCCAGGAGGTGAGGAAATTCATGCAAGATCTAAAAGATGAATTTCACACTTTACAAAAGAATCAGATGGAACTGTTAGAGATGAAGGCTATAATACAAGAAGTCAAAATCTCCCTTGAAAGTATTAAAAGCAGACTAGATCATACAGAAAATAGAATCTCTAATGCAGAAGAGAAAATGGCTGGCCTAGAAAAATCCACTATGAAGACTGAGAAAATGGCCCAAAAATTTGAGAATAATATGTGAGAAGTACTAGATACAATTAAATGTCCAAACATCTGGATAATAGGCATCCCAGAGGGTGAAGAGACTCATAAGGGCATTGATAATCTATTCCATGAAATCCTGCAAGAAAACTTTCCAAACGTGGAGAGGCACTCAAAGATTCAATCCCAAGAAATACAGAGGACCCCAAATAGAATCAACCCAAGAAGATCTTCTCCAAGACACATTATAGCCAGATTGACCAAAACAAAGACAAGATACTAAGACTGGCTAGAGAAAAAAGGCAAGTTACCTACAAAGGGTATCCCATCAGACTAACGGCAGACCTCTCATCGGAAACAATGCGAGTGAGGAGAGAATGGGAAAATATATTCAAAGTATTAAGGGAAAAGCAATTTCAACTGAGAATTCTGTACCCAGAAAGGTTATCGTTCATTTGGGAAGAAAAGACACGAACTTTCCCAGATAAACAAAACCTGAAAGAATTTACCAGCACCAGACCAGATCTCCAAGAAATTCTTAAGGGAGTGCTATGTCAGTAAAATTAAATGCAGACACACAGAAATAAGAGTTCAAAAACTAAGAAAATGGGCAACTTAATTGTAGGGACAATGTTTGGAGATGAATATTATATCCCAGAATCCAATCTGGAAGATCAAACCTTAACAGGAGAAAGATTAAGTACATGAGACTGAACCGATGAAACAACATTCTGTGACTTGACTAAAATATTGCTGCTTTTCTTCCAAGCTTTGTTGTCCGGTTTTAAAGGATTTTTGTCCTGTCTTGAGCTGTCGATAGGTGCGTGTACCTACTATTTGAACAGAATACTAACCTGTTTCTAGGCTTTAAGTTTCAAGGAAATATCATTACCAGTTCAAAACTACTCTTCTTGAAATTACCTGCTGAAAGTAGTTAGATTACTTATGATATTATGTGATCAACAAAATGTTGGGGAAAAAGGAATGGAAGACAACTGTATATAGCAGAGACAGTGTAATAAGAGAGTGGGAAAGGGCAGAGGGTCAAACATGGGGTTAAAAACATATATATACGTATACATATGTATGAAAGTAGAAATGGAATATTATTGATGATAACATGCATGATTAAGCCACTATACAGTATATTCTAGATGGGAAACCACATTTAGTACGTTGTGGTGAGGCTCAGGGAATGAATGTTAAGTAATTAAAAAAAAAAAAAAGTTGCAGGAGAAAAAAAAACGATAAAACTGTTCGTATCGAAATTTTAAAATAAATTTATATTTAATGACTGCAATAAGCTATATAGCCCCAGCTGGGTTCTACTTTATAATATGTTCATTCTACTCACTGGGGTTTATGCCTAAAGTCAGACTTGGGTTCATGTATAGGTATATATCAGCTGTGCTAGCTATTGGGTATATTTAGACTAATTAAGTTCATTAGCAAATCAATTAAATGGGGGGGGGAAAGGCATAGAAAGCAACCATGGATACCAGAGACAATGTGGGAGGAGGGTGGGACATGGCAGAGTGTGAGGGATAAGGAATCAAGGATGGCAAAACAAAAAACAAAGTATACAAGACATAAAGAGTTGGAAAATTATTTCCTGAAAACATGTATGTTGATGTGCTTGATTGAGCCAATACACAGTGTATTTTGGATGGAAAATTCATTTGTATGCTGTAATGATGTATAGTGAATTAATGTAAAAAATAAATAAATTTAAAGAGAAAAAAAAAAGACTCTGACATTTGATAGAAAGTGGTTCAATATGAAAGAATTATTAGTAAGTGAAGGAAGCCAGGCTATGAAAGAAAGATATTGTATGTATCCACTTAATATATACTGACTACCTGCACTCTTTGGTAGAGATTGAAATACTGCAGGGCATAAAAGCGGTAAAAATTGTTATGTACACTGAAAACAGTGTGGAATGAGTGGGGAGAAGAAAGGAAGAGTACAGAGAAGGAAAGCAGGAGAAGAAATAGAGAGGTATGACATTTGTGGGACACAGAAATGGTTTATTACTTGTTGTTGATAACATGTATTGTATTGTCACCTGGACTGGTCTGATAAATACTTCATGTAAGGTAAATTCTCTTTACCAGCCAAGTGATGTGTGGTGATTGAATGTTTAAAGAAATATAATAATAATAAATAATAATAATAACAACAACAATATCAATAATAATAAAATGAAAAGCTATTTGCAGTTGATGATGTGGATAGTAATGTCTTTGTCTTGACTGATATACATGGTAATAATCCTGGAAAGAGAACTGTTATGCACTATAAAGATATATGTGAATTAATGTAATAAAAAAGTTAATAAACCATATGGTTTATTACCCATTGATGATGTGTATCATATTCTCAACTAAGCTGCACTGAGGTGAATATCATGCTTGGAAAGTCTCTTTACAATCTAAATTACATATAGTGATTGAATGTATAAATTATAAAAATAGTAATAATAAGAAAATTTTTAAAATGTAAAATAAAAAAGTTCAAAAAAAAATTAAAACACAAGTAGATTATGTAGGAAAGCGTTCTTAAAAAAAGGATAAGAAAAATAAAGTTCAGTACAAGGAACCTCAGGAATGCCGGACCTCCCTGAGTAGAGACCAAGAGTTTTCTTTGAAACCCTTTAGCTCAGAGGAAATATTTCTCTGGTACATCCATTGAGGAACATACTTTCAAGTTTGGATATTTCATTTCCATGAGGCATATCATTTAAACTCATTGAAGAAAGGATTTCAGCCACTGAAAGAATTGCTTTGCCAGTGTCAGAGATTAGATAGTGGTAAGCTAGTAAGAAGAGCAGGCAGGTACTGCTTGAATTCAACTGGCCCAAGAATTGTGCAGTTTTCCAACATTCATAAATGCTCTGGAAATTCTACTTTAAGTGATAAGAAATTTGTCCACCAGAAGGTCTTTAGCCCTGCTATGGTGTTCTTTTAAACACCACTATAGAAAACTCAGGAAGGAAAGAAAGACCAATTTGACTTTCAAAATCCAAGCACTGGAATTTACCACATTTATGGAATATAAGAGGGAAAATATGATTATCTTACTAAATGTTGACAAAGCATTTCAAAAATTCAATATGCATGCATGATTTTAAAAATGAAGTGTCTACCATCCCCTGGCATATAGCTCCAAAAAGTAGCCCTGAGCTCTTTGCTCCTGTCCTGTACCACCTGCCCCTGCAGAGCGAGCAGGAACCAGAGGACACTCAGCTGTGTTGATTACTACCCTACATCCCCACCCATCCTGGAGCGAGGGAGCACCAACAGTGGATAAAACAACAAAAAAGAAAATCACAGAAATGTCAGAAAAAGAATTCAGAATACTCACCATATCAAAATTCAATGAGATGCAAGACAAAATGGACAACTAATTCCAAGAAATGAATAAATCGTTCTATGACTTGAAAAGGAAACCTATAAAGAGATAGATATAATCATGCTCTGGGAGCTGCTTGGTCTGCACAGGGAAGACCACAATGTGGTGAGCCCAAGTCTTTGCTCAGTTTCCCTAGCAACAGTCTCAGGACCTGGTGGCCATCTATTGATTTCTCTGACCGTGCAGAATCTGGACTGCTAGTTCTCAACACATAAGGCCTTGCAGCCTGTTTGGCCCCATGTTTCATGGAATAGTCACAGAAGAACTAACAAGTCATGAAGAAGGAGTCACTATAATGGAAACATAATTCAAGATCAAAAAGATTATGTTTTTGTCAAGTTCAGTGCCCTTCTCTTAGAGACAGAAACCAGCCCAGGCCTGAGAGAGAGAAAGCCAGATGGAAAAAATGCAGAAGGGAGTTGAGAGCACCACATTCCCAGACAGAAAGCCCCAGGGACTGCATAGTCAACTGGATGGAACTCCAAGCATGGGCTGTGTTTGGCCACTAGTCAACATATTGTCTTAGTACTAAGTTAATGATAGCTATTGGTCTTATACCAGGATTATAGCCTAGAAAGTGTCATGTATCTTATACACTATTCCCTATAGCTAAATTCACTCACTGCTTATCTGATTTAATTTAGAATAAAAGGATTCTGCTCTGGTGCAGTTTTGCTTCTGCTCCAAAAAAGCTTTAGCCCCTGATTTTAACCATTTCATTGTCCCTTGTCTCAATCCTTCAAGACACACTACCTTCAAGCCCTGTTTCTCACACCTTCATTTAAAATATATGGAAAATTTGCAGTCTTGTATATCTCTTGAAGTATGCATCTTATCAAATAATTGTATTATAGATATTTGACCACCAAAAAATTGTACAAAGTTAATTAAGCATGACTTCCATGGAAATCAGTAAGCCTTAAAAAGGAATACAGACATGTTCTTGTTAACAGTATACGGCCTCTCAGAGCACTGGATTATCATGTGATCTCTGATGAAGAAATAATTTAGAGTTGACATCTTCTAGAAAGATTCAAAGCATGTAACCACCAACTTTACTTTAATTTCTGCCCTGCTTTGAAAAGGTAACTAGCTTTTCTGGGACATAAATTTAAAAATACTTATAGAAATAAAATTTTTAGCCTTTAAATTCTACAACGATATTATAAAAACAATGATATTTTACACAATTCACACGAAATACAAACTAGGTCTTTTATGTCTGAAAATTTATAAAAGGTACATAAAAAGTGCACTACACTTTCAAAGCAAACTAAGCTTCCAAACATCATCTTAGAAAGAACACTTAAGAACAAACTAGCACAAACTTGTTTCTACCAACTTAACTTTATTAGTGATTTTGTAATAATGGTTAAAACTAAGTTTTTAGTCAATGTTTGTAATAATAGTTTAAAACTTGAAAAGAGGCAATATTTAAGTCTGATGGCTTAACATGGGCCCTAAGGGAAATATTTTATTTATGTATTCCAGTTATGTGGAGGTACTAACACAGGATAAAAGGAATGGAGATTTGGGATACATTAATGAGGATAAATGGGAAAGGCCTTTATGAAAAAACTTATATTCTTCATAATATATTTTGTTACAGAAAGAGAATACTTCTAACTTACAGAAGAAAATGAAGTCAAGTGAGGTTTAGGAACTTATCCAATATCAAATTGTTAGTGTGAGTCATGAAGCTGAGATTTGAAGTCTCTTAGTTTCACAATCATATAATCAACATTGCATCACAGATGACAGACCATGCAACAGTTTGATTGTATTTTTTTACTTATCAAGGATTGCAGAAGAATAAATTAAAAATTCATATTTTGGATCTGTAAAACTGAGGCAGAAATAACAATTTAATAAAAATGGCAACATTTAAATGTTTTTGGCAGAAAGATGAGTTTGGTCATATTTATTTTAGGTAAGGTATTGATGGAGAGATATCACTTAGGCATTGAAAACTAAAAATCAGAAATAGTATTCTGGGCTAGAGGTGGAAATCCAGTATCCATTACTTAAGGTCATATTTGCAGCCAAGATCTCTCTAGAAAATACAAGGGTCAGTACAGGCACAGCCTAATTTTATGCATAGAAATGATGAAGATAACAACAAAAAAAATAGATTCTTAGAGTTAGGAGTAAAAGTAGACACATACGTATTATTATTAGGTTAAAGAGAAATTGGTTTAAAATGTAGACTTTTTGAAAAAAAAATCTAGAAAAAATGGCAGCGAAAAAAAAGTACAGTATATTCAAAGGCTTTTGATAGTAAAGAAGTTATATCTTTGGAATTTCAATAGCTTGAAGGTGTTGGATATGAAATAGTAATGAGTTAGTATGTGATTATGAAGTATACAACCTTTTCTAAGAAAATTTTGTACAAAGGAAAGGAAAAGACTTAATTCTAGGAGAGAGGATTAATGGAAGATTTTATTTTTAAGACAGATATTACTACCTTCAACATTTCCTTTCTTAAAAATATTTATTCATTTATTTAGTTTCATTTATTATTATTTTGTTATTTAATTTAACCAGAGAGAGACAGAATCAGAAAGTGAGAAAGTAAGTCACCAGGTTCGGGACTAAAACTGTGGTCAGCCATGCACCTTAATCACCACTCCACCTGCCGACCCCAACTTCAACATTTCTTTAGCTGAGGGAAATACGTTCTGATTAAAAAGAAAAGGGGGTTGACGATGTCAAAAATGAGAAACTAAGTGGAAGAAATTATTGTGGAGAATCTATGAATGGAGGATAAATAGAGTAAGACTTAAAATGATACAGGGACTCCAAATGATGACAGAAATATTTGGAGTTCTAGAGATTTAAAGAAATCTTTTTTAAACAACAGCTATTGAGTGTACTTATAAATTTTTTTCATTAATTTGCCTATAAGAAGCAGTTGTGATTATTTTATCATTGCAAGATTTTGGTCTATATGAGGGTATAGGTTTAAGGTAGCCGGATCCCTCATGGCTAACTGAGGTTCAAGTCCCAGACTGGGGGGGGTCGTGAAAACATGCCAGTGTGTGTGTGCATGTGTCTGAAAATCTCAAGAAGACAATGGGGAATGTAGTGTGGCCATAACCCCTGTGGAGTGCTATCTCACTCTTCCTCCTGCCTTGTCTCTCTGCCAACAAGCACACATGCCATATAGCAAAAAAAAAATTAAAAAGAATAAAGATTTTATTTAATTTATAACAATATAAACAAATTATTGAGAAGGAATAAATGTGAATCTATAGGATATTTAGTTAATAATACTTGAGATATATGTTTAAAGAATATTTCAGTGTACTTATTAATGAGTAAAGGAATACAATAAAACCAGAAAGTAATAATAAACTTTGTAAGATTTCACAAAATTATTTTGTATAAATACTCTTTTGTTACAGAAGTATGGATGTAAAAATGAAGAAACAAATTTAATTGTGTAATTAAAGCTTGTTCCCTAAAACACAATACAAATATCAAGAAAGATTGTATTTATTCTTAATTGTGAAATATTTTCTGTATCTTTTTTTCAGTCTACTTGCATGCAAGAGGAAGGAACATGAATTCTTCCTTAAT
The DNA here is from genome assembly GCA_026018925.1 of Tupaia tana. Classification (NCBI taxonomy): domain Eukaryota; kingdom Metazoa; phylum Chordata; class Mammalia; order Scandentia; family Tupaiidae; genus Tupaia; species Tupaia tana. The sequence goes on from JAKSZU010000027.1 coordinate 28,535,805, forward strand.
ATTCAAGGAGAATTCAACAATATTGTGAAAAAATGGAATTAAAGTATGAAATGGTTTCGGTGCAAGAAATTTTTTAAAATTAAAGAATAGAGTTTTCATACTATACATTTCTCTAGGAATTTTGAAGAACCTTTATATGAAATCAAAGTACTTCAGAAATTTGAAGAGCTTAAATATCTCAAAGCATATAATGAAGATGTATATAGAAATATATATATTTGTCATTCCATATGTAAAAGTGGGAGTGATCTGAGCAAGAAGCTAGTGTAGCAACTGAGATTGTATTTTGACTACATGTAATAGAAGCCTGGCTAAACGAGGGTCTTATTTTTATCATGTCACAATGAGGTTTAGAGTCAAGTATCCCTTCTGTGTGACTACTCAAGGAAATCATGAAGGACTAATGGTTTATACTAACTTCCTGCTGTGCCCTCTCTAGCAAATGGACCTTTTCCCTCAGAGGCAATGAGTTTGTTCACATCCATGTGTTAGGGTAACATGTGCTTAGGGTATGAAGAAGGGGATTGATGAAAACAAAAGTATATGGCAACTACAGTTGTTCTACTATTTGTATTAAGAAAATAAAATGTCCTTCAAATATCTCACTTGATAGACTTCCACCACCAGAACTGGCTCATTGGGCTACCACTATATAGAAGGAAATCTGCTATGCTGAGTATTTAGAAGTGGACACAATTACTTCTTAAACAAACCACTATTTTGTCAATAAAGAAGAAAGGGAAGGGAGATATGTTCTTGGAAGTCAGTTAACAATTTCCACTACACGTTGGAAAAGAAAATGATAATGCCGTGCAAAATTGATATTTAATGTGGGGATTTTTAGCTCAAGTATTTAGTGTTAATTTGTTCTCATATCCAATGTAAATGTCAAAAGGAATATAAAAATGCATTTACGTAATATATATAATTAACAAATATTCAAACTTCATTTTATAACCGACTTATTAAGGGAATAGACATGAATGTTTGCAAATTGTTAAGCATTTTTGCTTTAAAAGTAGAGGTTAAAAAAAGAAAATATACCTTATTTGAGATACACAAAATATTTAATAGTGTCAAAATTAGGTTCTGTTTATACAAATTACTACATAATTATATTACTGGATGTGCACTGAATTATAAATAATATAAATTGTAAAATTATTATAAATAAGTAAAAATAAAACAAAATCAAGATGCTTATATGTAAGACCAAGTAATAAACTAAAGGGATGGGAACCAGCAGTTAGCGTAATGGCTATGTCGCTGGACTCCCACGTAGTCAACTGCGGTTCGCGTCCCGGACCCGGTGGCTTAAACTCAGGCCGGGCGCGTGTGTGTGCGTGCCCAAGATCCCGAGAGGAGAATGGAGGAGAAGGGATTGCGGCGTGACCATCCCCCCGAGGGGTGATTTCTCTCTTTCTATCTCTATGTCTCTCTCTGTCTGTCTGGCGAGCGCACGCGCCCTATAGCGAAAACCTGTCCAAAAAAAACTAAAGGGATGTACAAAAACTGCTAAGCATTGTGTATTAAATAGCATAAAAGGGAAAGAAAAGATAGACAACTCCAAAAAAGAATGAAACAGAATGTCTGGAGATATGATGCAGGAAATCAAAACATCTCTCAAAATGTATTAACAGCTGATTAGATCATGAAGAAAAAATAACCCTTGACCTTGAAGACAAAATCTCCAATTTAGTCCAAGCCACCAAAATGAATGGAAAAATAACCATTAAATATGAGGATGGGAGGGCCAGCAGGAGGCATGGATGTCAAGGTAGCTGGATCCCACACAGCCGGCTGCATGGTTTGTGTCCTGGACCCATTGCCTTGAAAATCATTTCTACATGAACAAATGACGAAAAAATTCACCAACATTAGACCAGCTCTTCAGGAAATACTTAAGGGAACACTACATGAGGAAAACTAAAGAGAGACAAATAGAAGAGAAAACAAAAGAACTATAAATAAATAATAAATTAATAAATAAATAAAATTTTAAAAATGAAACGGCAGATAAATCCACATATATTGATAATAAAACTGAATGTTATTAGACTAAATTCCTCAACTAAAAGAGACAGATTGTCTCAATGGATTAAAAACAAAAAAAGTTCTCTACATGTTTCTCCTAAGAAGCAGAGCTCTTTGGCAAACACGTTGACTTAAGTGACAGGCTGGAAATATTTGTTTCATGCAAACAGAATTTTAGAAAAGGCCAAAGTTGCAATACCAATAAAGACTCTAAAGTTTAAAATGGTGAAAAGAGACAAAAACAATGTATCATTCTGAAAGGATTAGTTCACCAAAAATATGTAGCAGTTTATATATGTATATATATATATATATAATGTTCTCAACACAAGACATACAAATACATTCAAGACTGCTAAATCTCAAAGGAGAGATAGACTGCAACACACTAATTGTTGAGGATTTCAGCATCTCACTGGACAGGTCATCTAGATAAAGAATAACAAAAGAGACACAGGAGCTAGTTGATAGCATACACCAAACGAACCTGACAGAGAGAACATTTCACCCAGCAACTCCAATATACTTTGTTTTCTCATTCCCTCACAGGGACATTTTCAAAGATTGAGACATAATAGGGCACAAAAATGTTTCCACAAATTTGAAAGAATCCAAACTACATCCAGCATCTTCTCTGACCACAATGGTACAAAACTTGAAAACAACCACAGAAAGAGCCCTCCAAAATACACAAACACATGGACACTAAATAACCTACTCCCGAATGATTTCTAAGATATTAAACAAATGAAAACTGAAATAAAAACATTCATTGACACCAATGATAACAACCATGAGACTCTCCACTGTGTGGGGCTGTGATGTTTTGGGCCTGAAGATGTCCTGTGTGAAGACAGAGCTCCCTATGCCAAACCAGATAGTTTCTGTAATGCCAGCCAAAGCCAAGGTCAGAAATAGCTAAAGCTTTGCAGAGGCCCTGCCCTGCCTACACCATGTTGGATGGGGGAACATCCAAGGCATCTGGACCACAGGGAGCTATGGGAAGGAAGCCCTAGGGAGGACTTGGCTTTGAGACTAGAAGGTCCTCCACAGAGCCTGTACCTCACAGAGGTTGAGCACCCTCTGCGGGAGGAGCTGGGAGTCCCGGCTGCCTCCAAACAAACTCCCTGGGCATCACCTGTGACCAGCCTGCGACCCTGTATCCTGATCTGATGGTCTTATCCCCACCAGAGGGGCTGCCCTCTGCCTGGGCGGTCACTGGATGTTGAGCACAGTGGCTGAGCCAGATCCATGCCCTACCCCACGCTGTAGTCTGCAGGAAGGAGCCCAAGCCCGCCCTAAGACTGAGCCAATTCCACGCTGAGAGTATGCATGACAGATGCCAAAGCGCACGATCCGCCCTAGCAAGAGTTGGTGTCCAGCAGCGGTGGCTGCCACCCTTATGCTGTCTGTGCGTTACCCCGAGCCGGCCCTGGCCCCTACCAGGGCCGCTCTGGTCCTTACACAGCCCAAGGGCGGTGGAGCCCAGCAGGCGCCCCGAGTGCGGAGCGGGTCCTTCCTGCAGCCCAGAAGCAAGCGTGAGCGAGGTGAGCCTGGCTGTCCAGCCGCCACTGGGTGTTAGGGGGGTCACGTGACCGGTCGGGGACGCCAGCGGGAAGGGGTTAACCTGCCCGGATCCTGAGACCCTTGCTGGGCCTGGGATGGTGCTTAGTCTGAAGCTCTTTGGGTGGCTGTGGGTCGTGGGCGCCTAGGAGAAAGCAGCCAGGAGGTGAGAGGTCTGCATCCGCAGGGTGACGGCTCCAGCTGGGACCCTGACTCGCTAGGACGCCAGGACCCAGGACGTTCTTCCCGGCTCCTGTAGCACCCGTGGACCTGGGTCCAGGCCACAGCGGTGTCAGCTTTGCAGCCTTTTCTCCAGCAAGTCCTTTTTACTTGGAGAAAGTGAGTGGGGGGAGAAAAATGAATGACCCAGTGTTTGTAAATTATGTGTATCAGTTAAACATTGGTAACGGAGTGCGTAGATCAGCATAATTAGTTAGAACTTCTCCTTGATTTATATATAGGTCTTTCCTCAGACTGTGACTATTCACTGACATATCTGGAGAAGCTCTGGGAAAACATTCTATTTTTAAACAACGTTTATATGTGAATTTGTGTTGCCACTCACTTTGGGGCTTTATATTTTCAGTCTTCATTGAAAAATAGAACTTATATTCCACTCTTGTAGCTGCATTGTTGCATGTATTTACCGTGATTTATTTTTGTGTTTCATAGCTCTACCAATGAATTGTTATAGAAATTGGATTTGATGTATCCAAACCAAGGATTGTGATTTTATGTTACAATTACATTTTGGAGGCATTAAGACTATGTTTTGAGTCAGAACACTTTAGTGACAAACCTGCTTTGAAGACGTATTCTTAAGGGGTCCGGCTCTTAAATTTATATAAATTGTTTTAGAGGAATTGAGAAAGAAAAATTGAATAATTTCAAAGTGTTTCTTGAGTAATTGACTTTTCTAGGATCTCAAATGTTAATTAGAATAATGGGCATCACTTTTGGGACTTTTCCACCTACCTTCCTTGGGAAGTTGGTGCAGTGTTATAGGGTAGTTTAACTGCTCTTCTAGGGTAATGGTTTGCTAGTTTAAAACTGTAACCGAACTAACTGACAATAACTATATATCTAAAACTAAATTTGGAGATGTTATAACCTAAATATTTTGCTGATATTTTGTTATTTATAGAATTGATATTTGTGCATTTAGTGTACTTCTAGAAATACATGCCTTTCTAAAACTGTTAACAAGACCATGAATTCTATACCATGGCCCATAGAATGAAATGTTTTGGAGCAGATTACCTGTGGCACAGTGAGTGCTGCATTTGGGGTAAACATGCACTGAGTAACTTAGTTTTCTACCTTGTCTTTTATTTATTTATTTTTTTAGAGAATTTTTGCTGTAGGGCATATGTGCTTCATAGAGAGACAGAAAGTGAGAAATCAACCCATGGGGATGATCATGCCGCAAACCCTTCTTTCTCATCTCAGAATTTCAGGCATGCATGCACATGTGCCTGGCATGTTTCCTTTTTGTAAATTATTTTTAATTTTTAAACTTTTTATATTACATTCACTCACATATATGTTTACAGTGTATAACGTTTCTTTTTCCAGCATGAATGCCATGCATATCATTCAAGACAAAGACATTGCTGTCCACATCATCATTTTTAGTTTTTACAGATTATTATTTTTTATTGTCTTCTCTAAAAAACATTCAATTACTTTACTTCATGAGGCTTATAAAGAGAATTTATCTAACATGAAATACTTCTCAGACCAGTCTAGTTGAGAATACTGTACATGTTATCATCAAATGTAATAAACCATTCGTGTCCCACAAGGTCATGCTTATTTGTTCTCTTGATATCCTTCTCTATATTCTTCCCTTCTCCAATGCCCACCATTCCACTGTCTTCAGCATCCATAACCATTTTCACTGCTTTTATGCCCTCCAATATTTCAGTCTCTACCATAGAGTGCAGATTGTCAGTATATGTTACTTGGATACATACAGTATCTTTCTTTTACAGCCTGACTTGCTTCACTCAGCAATAAATCTTCCATATTCGATCACTTTCTGACAAATGTCAGGGTCCTTTTGTTTTTGATGTCTGAATAGTATTTCACAGAGTATATGTGCCACACTTTTTCAATCCATTGATCTATTTGTGAACATTTGGGTTGGTTTAATGTCTTAGCAATCATGAATAATTGATGTGCAGGTACTTTTCCAACTGAGCATTTTCCTGTCCTATGGGTAGAAACCTAGAAGGGAGTTTGTTGGATCAAATGATAGTTCTATTTGTAGATCTTTGAGGATCTTCCACATTGTTTTCCACAGTGGCTGGACCAACTTACATTCCCACCAATAGTGTAGGAGAGTTCTACTTTCACCACAACCCGCCAGCACTTATCACTTTTCATATTTTTAATTTTTACCATTCTGACAGGGGTTAGGTTGTATCTCACTTTGGTTTTAATCTGCATCTCCCTTATGATGAGGGATGTGGAGCATTTCCTCATATGTTGTTTTCTCTGTTCGTATATCTCCCTTAGAGAGAGTGTTCAACTCATTTTCCCATTTCTTAATTGGGTTAATATTTTTTTTTTTTCAGGAAAGCTTCTTGATGTCCCCGTTTATTCTGTTTATCAGTCTCTTATCTATGGCACAGTTTACAAAAATTTTCTCCAACTCTGAGGGTCGTCGATTCACACATTAGTGTGAACTTCTGTGTCCTTTGCTGTATAGAAACTTCTTAATCCAATATAGTCCTGCTTGCCTATTTTAAGGTTTATTGTCTGTGCTTTCAGAGGTCTTATTGAAAAAAGTCTTCTCCTACCTCAGTATCTCCCAGAGTTTCTCCAGTGTTTTCCATCACTAGTAGTATAGTTTGATGTCTTAGGTTCAGGTCTTTGATCCATTTTGAGTTGATTTTTGTTAATGGTGAAAGATGGGGATTCGGTTTCATTTTTCTGCAGTTGGATATCCAGTTTTTCAAGCACCATTTGCAAAGAGGTTTTCCTTTTCTCACTGGATTATCTGGTACCCTTTGTCAAAAGTCAGTTGGCTGTAATTTTTCAGTTTATTTCTAGGTTCTCTATTCTATTCCATTGTTTCACCTGTCTGTTTTTGTGCCAATACTATGCTGCTTTAATTACTACAGCTTTATAGCATATTTTGGGGTCGGGGTGATATGCCACCAGCTCCACTATTCTTGTGGAAGATTGTTTTGGCAATGAGAGGTCTTTATGATTCCAGACAAATACTGATTGTCTTTTTTAGGCCGTGAAGAATGTATCTGGTATTTTGATTGGCAATGCATTAAATATGTAGGTTAATTCAGGTAGAAATGATATTTTGATTATAGTAATTCTTCCAATCCAGTAGCGTGGGATGTCCTTCCACTTTTTTGTGGAATTTTCAATATCTTTTTTTTTTTTTTTTTTTTTTTTTTTTGAGAGATTTTCGCTATAGGGCACGTGCGCTCATCAGACAGACAGAGAGAAACATAGAGACAGAAAGCGAGAAATCACCCCGCGGGGGTATGGTCACGCCACAATCCCTTCTCCTCCATTCTCCTCTCAGGATCTTGGGCACGCACGCACATGCACCCGGCGTGAGTTTTAAGCCACCGGGTCCGGGACGCAAACCACGGTCGACTACGTGGGAGTCCAGCGACATAGCCATTACGCTAACTGCTGGTTCCCCTCTTTTTAAAGATTTTCATAGTTTTCTGTGTAAAGTTATTAGGTTTAAGTTTATCCCTAGGTATTTTATACATTTTGTGCCTATGGTAAATGGGATTCTTTTCTTCAGATCTACGTCATTCAACTTGTTCTTATACAGAAATGCTATAGATTTTTGGATGTTGATTTTGTATCCTGCCACTTTACTGTATCAATTTATTACTCTGATAAGTTTTTTCACATAAACTTTTGGGTCTTCTAAGTATACCATCATATTATCTGTGAATAAAGATGTTCTCAGTTCTTTGCCTATTTGAATGCCTTTTATAGTGCTCTGATTGCATTGGATTCGACTTTCAGCAACGTACTGAAAAGCAGTAGGGAAAGTGGGCAGCCTTGTCTAGTACCAGGTTTTAGTGCAAAAGCTTTTCCCCATTCAGTCTAATGTTAGCTATAGGTTTCTCATATACGGATTTTATCGTGTCGAGAAATGACCTTTCTATATCAATCTTCCTCAGAGTCTTAATCATAAAAGGATGTATTCTATCAAATGCTTTCTCTGCACCAATTGAAATGACTTTTATCTTTCTTTCTGTTAATATGCTGTATTATATTTATGGTCTTGCATATGTTGAACTACGATTGCATCTCTGGAATAAAGCCTACTTGGTCGCAATTATTCATCATTTGTATATGTTGTTAGATATGATTTGCGAGTATCTTGTTGAGAATTTTTGCAGCTATATTTATCAGAGATATTGATTTATAGCTTTCTTTGTTTGCCATGTCTTTATCTGTTTTGAGAATGAGAATGATGGAGGCTTCATACAATTAATTTGGAAAGTTTCCTTCCTTTTGGATCTTTAGAAATAATTTGAGTGGAATGAGGGTTATCTCTTCCTTAACATATCTATAGATCTCAGAAATGTAACCATCAGGTCCTGTTCTTTCCTCTGTCGGGAGGTTATGTATTACTAATTAAATCTCACAGAGTGTTATGGGTCTATTCAGGTATTCTATGTGCTCCTGATTGTGTGCATCCAGGAATTTGTCCATCTCCTCCATGTTCTCTTGTTTCTTGGCATATAGTCGCTCATAGTATACTCTTAAATTTTCTATTTCTATTATGTCTGTTGTAATGTTCCCTGTTTCATTACCTATTTGATTTATCTGGTTTCTTTCTTTGTTCTTTATCATTCTAGCTAAAGGTGTGTAGAGCTTGTTAATCTTTTCAAAGAACCAGCTTTTGCTTTTATTTCTTTTCTGTATATAGTTCACTTATTTTCTATGTCATTTATTTCTTCTCTAACATGTGTAATTTTTTTTCTTCTTCTGGCATTTTTTAGTGTTTTTTCAATTTTCAGAGACATGATGATAGGTGGTCTATTTGCCACGTTTCCATCATTTTATTCTGCACACTAATTGTATTAATATCCCTCTTATGACTGTTTTTGCCATTTCCCATAGATTATGGAAACTTGTGTGCTCATTATCATTTGTTTCCATAGATATTTTGATTTCAGACTTAATGCCATAGTTAAGAAGTTATTCGAGAGTGAAATATTGGAGCGCATAAAGCACTGAAAATAGTTACCGCTGATAAGACAGTGTGGAATGGGGTGGGAGAAGAGAAAAGTATGAAGAAGGATAGCAAGAGAACAAATAGAGAGGCATGACATTAGTGGGATACAGATATGTTTTATTACCTGTTGATGATGATGTGTATAGTATTCTCAAATGGACTGGTCTAAGAAGTACTTCATGTTGCATAAAGTCTTTTTATATGCCAAATGATAAATAGTGATCAAATGTTTAAAAAATAATTGGAATAATAATAAAAATAATCTGAAAAAAATGAAAACCAAAAAAAAAAGAAGTCATTCAGAAGTAAGTTGTTTCATTTCCATGTGTTTATGTATTTTCGAGGGTGTTTCTTGAAATTAATATCGAGTTTAATTCCATAATGGTTAGAGAAGATGCTGGATATAATTTCTATGTCTTTGAATTTGTAAAGGTTTGATATGTGTTCTGTTATATGGACAGTTTTTGAACAGGCTCCATGCTGGGGTGAGAAAAATGTATATTTTTTTAGTCTTAGGGTTGAAAGTTATAGATGTCTATTAATCTAATTTGATTTATAATACCATTTAGGTACTGTATTTCTCTTATTTTTAGTCTAGAAGATCTTTCTAAGGAGCTAATGGGGTGTTGAGGTCCTCGACAATTATAGTGTTGCACCCTATCTCTCCTTTTAGCCCCATAAGTCCTTCCTTCATGTGTTTAGGTGCTCCTAAGTTGGGTGCATAGATATTTATAAGCATTATGTTTTCTTGATGAGTTTGCCCATTTACTATTATATACTGCCCTCTTTTGTCTCTTCCTACTGTCTTTATCTTGAAGCCAATATTGTCTAAAATCAGTATCTCCACTGCAGGCCTTTTTTGATTTCCATTTGCATGGAATATCTTTTCCCACCCTTTCCATTTTAATCTATGTATGTCTTTGTCCATAAGATGTGTTTCTTGTAGGCAACAGATAGAGGGTTTCTGTGTTTTTATCCATTCAGCTCACGTGTGTCTCTTGATTGGAGAATTTAATCCATTAGCATTCAGTGTTGCTATTGGCATTTCCAGACATGTTCCTATCATTAAGTGAGCCATTTTCTTGGTTTATTGTTCTCTTATATCTGTCTGTCTGACTTTTTATTTTTCCTGGTATAACTCTTCCTTCAGAACTTCTTGAAGACTTGGTCTGGAGTTGGTAAATTCTTTCAGGTTTTGTTTATCCGAGAATATTTCTATTTTTTGTTTCTCATATGAAGGATAACCTTGCCAGGTATAGTATTCTTGGTTGAAATTGTTCTGAATTTTACACTTTGACTCTATTTCCCCATGCTTTTCTTGCCTGCATTGTTTCCTATGAGAGGTTCGATGCTAGTCTGATGGCATAATTTTTGTAAATAACTTGACATTTCCCTCATGCCAATTTTAGTGTCTTGTCTTTGTGTTTTTGGCCTGTCTGGCTAAGATGTGCCTTGGAGAGGATCTTGGGTTGATTCTTCTTGGTGTCCTATGTATGTCTTGGGTCTGGATATTTGAATGCCTCTCTATTTGGAAAGATTTCCTCCAGAATTTCATGGGGTAAATTATGAATGTCCCTATAATTTTCTTCCTCTTCTGTGATACAATTATCCAGATCTTTGGACACTTGATAGTATGTAGTATTTCTCATATATTATCCTCATTTTCCTTGGTTGTCTTCTCAGTTGTTTTGGTTATTTTTTTCCATGTCAGAGATTTTGTCTTCAGCATTCAAGATATGTTCTTTTGTATGATGTAACCTAGTTTTAATGCTTTCTAGGGAGGATTTAACTTCATATATCACATTCTTCATCCCTAATAATTCCATTTGATTCTTTTTTTTTATTTTTTTGGAGAGTTTTTTGTTGCTGGACTCCCATGTAGTTGACCACGGTTCTAGTCCCGGACCCAGTGGCTTAAACTCACACCGGGCTCGTGTGCGTGTGTGCCCAAGATCCCAAGAGGAGAATGGAGGAAAAGGGATTGCAGCGTGGCCATCCCCCCTGGGGGGTGATTTCTCACTTTCTGTCTCTCTGTCTCTCTCTGTCTGTCTGGCGAGCACACATGCCCACACATGCCCTATGGGAAAAAAAAAAAAAAAAAAAAAAAAAAAAAAAAAAAGACCTCTCCAAAAAAAAAAAAAAGGTGAATGGGGGAGGGATGAGCCACTGGTTTCTGCTGTTTAGCTGTACATCTCCAATCAGCTTAATATCCGACAAGGCCATTTTCTTGAACTGCTATCTGATGGGGTGAGTAGGGGCGCAAGTTTGTCTCAAAGTCCCAAGAAACAAACCTGAAATCTAAAGGAGAGCAGGAGAGGAGATGAGCCACGGTCTGGCCCTAAAGTCCTGCACCTCAGGAAGCTTGACATCCCTATTTGATCTTTTAAAACCACACAGTGATTACTTTAAAATGGGACCAAAAGTGTCAAAACAGGTTTTCAGTGTAATGGTAATATATGCTACATAGCTTTTCCAGACAAAATTTCCAGACATAAATCTCAGACTTCCATTAAGAAAACAAATAAAATGGAGAACTACAGTAAATAGATTGTATTATATATAGTAAAGAGATGATTGACACGTGGAAGAATTTAGAATGTAAACGAGTTAAGTAAAAATATTTACGTTAATTTATATTCTTGCCTAGTCAAACCCACTAGATGGCTAAAGATTATGACATTAAATTTTAAAATGTGCATCAGTCCAGAGTGATCAGCAAAACAAATTTTAGTAACACAGATTAAAGTTAACTTCAGAGTAAAACATATATTGGGAGGGGATTTCTTATTTGTAGGAGAATGTCAGCAATACAAGCACATAGGAAGAAGTAGATAATTTCCAATATGAAAACACAAATAAAATAATAATCAACACAGCAGGGATTGGCTAATGGTGGGCAATATGTTTAAAGAAAGAGCATGAGAGAACGGGATATTTTTGTATCCTCGAAGCATGAATCACCAACTAGCTCATGAATGATGAAGGAAAGAGACTTAGTGGACCCCTCTTTAGCTAAGCCCACAAGTCCTAAGGTCATGATAATGACTAGTGATGGAGAAACTGGAAATCTCCATTGATGGAGAAACTGGAAATTGTCTCCCCACAGATGGGCTGTGTTAGCAAGCAGACAGCACAAACTGTTGGGTCATTGGAAAAGTCATAAACTATTTGTCTTTGCAAAAATGATTCTTCACTTTTCCAGTGACCCAACAGTTAGTGTTTTGGCTAAACATTTAGGCCGAGTTCAACTATGAGGGAATTATCAGACAACGCACAATACAGATCACAGAGTGAGACAGCTGAACTGTCCTGTACCAATGCACCAGTACCATCAGCATCAACAACAGTGACAAAATGTGAAGGGAGACTTTTGGTCCAAAGGGCTGAAGAAGTGGAGCAACACAGTCTTCTCATTGTTGCAGTCCTATCTGTGGTGCTATTGTGTGTTTCAAGAAGACAGGTCAGCTGTCTCATTCAGTGGACTGTGTTCTGCAGTTGTCTGATCATTACTTCCTGATTTAGTTCCATCTGCCCATTGTCAGCAGGAGCCCTGCATTGTCTATAAAGCCTGCTCCTGGCACACCCCATCTGGAGGCAGAAAACATCCATTTTAACCAGCCACCTTCTTCCAGATGCTCCTGGCCTCACTCACTTCTCCACAGGACTAGCATTGACAGAAACAGGGATCGGGTCTGGCAACATGGTGCATGTGGGAATTGGTCTCCTTTTATACTTCTCATACTTGGAGGCTAAAAGGCTACAGTTTTTTTCCAATCGAATCATTCCTTTGGATAAAGAGCCATTAAAAATAGTTCATGCTTTTGGAATTGAGTTCTCTCTGAAGAATCCTTGCTGTGTTCTGTTTGTACTTTACTGTGTTGTACTGCTTTATATTTTTTCACCAAATTGAACTTCTATTTTTGATACAGTTGATTCAAATCTCGAGTATGATTCCTTAGTTCCAGTGCACTTGGTATCTGAGGGAGGGAGGGAGAATGCAAAGAGGGTCCTATCAGGTGCCACCACTTGCTGAGCCTGGAGTATGGCTAAGGGGTAATAGAAGGCAGGGAAAATTCAGCTCCTGTGAAGGGACTGAGCTGAAAGGTGAGCCTCAGGCTGGCTGAAGGGGAAAGGAATATTCACAAGATAAAAGAAAACATTTCCTGAACTGATAAGTCAGCCTGTGGTACAAGATACCTGGACTCTTCTCCTTTCCAAACAGGACCTGGTGACATCATCCACTTTTCTCCTTATTGCATTGTGTGGAGCAAAGTCATGGCTTTGCACACCTCCCAGTGAGGGATGTGCTTGGCATTGATCTTGCACATTCCAGAACAGAACTCTGCAGGAAGGACAGGGCCCATGGCAGAGAAGCACAATCTCTGTCCAAGTCCTTAAAGGAGGTGGGGCGGGCTATGGATAAAATACTAGAATGTGAAAACAAGCAGAGTCCATGGAACAAATCCAAGTCCGCTTCTCCATTTTACTGATGAGGATATGGTGGAATCATAGATCTAAAACTGACTTTAAGGCATATGGGCTGTACCTGAGAATCCTGGAAGAAGAATCCAAACCATAGATCTTTTTCTTAAATTTCTGAGAAGAGGGAGACCAGGAGAGGTAAAATACCTTTATCTCTGCTGAAATCATCCCATTAGCCACATTAGCTCAGAGCAGAGCAGACTCCCTGCACAGCCTTCCCACTGCTGCTCCACTGTTCTCCATGTGGACAGGCTGCTACAGGGCTGTGCTGGGGATGGCATTATCGCAGATGCAGCACTTTCCTAATCTGCACTAACACAAATGGTCCTATATCTAGTTGGAAGAGTGGGGACCTTCTGTCTTTAGTCTTTATGAGTGAAGGAGGCCTGAATTAATGCTATTTCTTCAAAACTGATGAAAACAAATCTGCTTATGACTAGTACAGAGGGTGAGTTCTTCAAGCCCAGTGTCTATTCAATATGCATCTTCTCATGGAAAAATGAGGCCATCTTTCTCATCACTACACTCTTCTTACCTGGAAGTTCTTCCTTGAGTGATGCACATTAACTGTTGAAATGTGAGAGCTGTCTCTGTGTCCCATGGAGGTTTGTAGAGAGCTGCTGACATTCCATCCATCTTCTGAGGTTTCACTTTCTTTTTTATTTTTTGAGCGGTTTTTGCTATAGGGCGCGTGCGCTCGCCAGACATACAGAGAGAGACAGAGAGATAGAAAGCGAGAAATCAACCCAAGGAGGGGATGGCAATGCCACAATCCCTTCTCCTCCATTCTTGGGATCTTGGGCACACACGCACACATGCCCACCATGAGTTTTAAGCCACTGGGTCCGGGACTCGAACTGCAGTCGACTACGTGGAAGTCCAACAACATAGCCATTATGCTAACTGCTGCTCCCAGAGGTTTTACTTTCTTTTCCAGGTTTTAGAGCTGGGATTTGGAGAATGCCACAATGTTCATCAGGCAGTTGATTGGTGGAGAATGCTCTGAGAAAAAGAACATGGGAGTACCTATATCATGGGGCACAAGTAACAGGAAAATGTGCCCAATCACATCTGTCCTAACAAATGGGACTGAAGGCAAAGGAAAGCAAGACCCCTTATTGGTGATAAGGTGAGAGTGAGCTCACTCTACCACACACCCTGAGGAACGTTGCATTTCTGTCTTTGCAATGTCTTCCATCCTGCTGACTTAGGATAGCCAGCCCTGTTCCTAGGGAGAATATTCTAGCTTCTCACTCTCACCATCTTCCACATACTCACATACGATTTTTTCAGTAATCCTGAGTTTTGCCAAACATGAATCTATGCTATCTCCTGTACTTCACTAAATACTCTCTGTCTTTCTGGGGAGTGCACATGCCCTATAGCAAAAGTCCCTCCAAGAAAAAAACAAACAAAAAACTAAGGAGAGTCTTGCAGAAATAGAAGCTTCCCCTTGGGTCTGTCCACTCACATGGAACATGGCAATTCCAAGTATATGAAGCCCATGGGAGTGGCTTTTGTTACTACTATTGAGAAATTCATAGGATGATTTGTATCTCTTTACTTTGCGATGAAAAAGACATTTCCCAGAGAAACCCTTCTTTTGCTTTCTATCACCTTGATAATCAGGAACAGTGGAGGGGAAAGAGTAGTTTATGGGCAAATATATTCACTGTCTTGCCAACATCACTTCTTCTTAATTGAATAGAGACCACCTTGTCTAGCAGCACACCCTCTCTTACCTGGAAAATTCTTTCTGATGGGCTGTACTCATCTCCTTTAACAGGGAAGTCTTCTTCAAAACCTCCTCAAATTGTTGTGTCAGCTTACTCTGGCCCGCCTTTTCATGTTCTACCTCTTTTATTGTACTTTTAGGCTTAGTTCTGGAGTACATCTGAGTCTTGCAGAAGCATTAAGTTTCACAGTGTGCTCTGTTGAATAGTTTTAAAAAGTATTTTTGTCACAGTCTCAAAACCTACTAGGAAGGAGAGCCTAAGCACATCTGTTGTAACAAACACAACTAAAGGAAATGGAAGAAAGATCCTGGATACTTGAAGAAACTCAGTGTCACCTCCTTCTTCCAGATGTTGTGTTGACTGTTGCATTTCTCTTTCAAATGCTCTTTAATAGCCTGATTTAAGATGGCAAGCCCTACTCTTACAGAGGCCATTCTGGTTCCTTGTGCTCAGCAGTTTGTATATAGGCACACACCATATGTTCAGTCTACCAATCATGATGTTTTCCAGTTATCACCCAATATATCCTTGATGCTTCCCAGAATACTACATCCTTGTATGTTTAAGGAGATTGGAATTGCCCAAATCACACCTTGTCTCCCAGGAACATTAGAGCACATGCAATAATAGTGGATTTTATGTTCTCACTCTTGGATGGCTGCTTATGAGGACAAGCCAACTAACAGGAAAGGGACTGGAGCTCAGAGCAGAGGAACCATGGTAATGACACCTTCAGAAACACAAGGACAGCTGGGGACATGGTGGATAAGGTGGCTGCATTCCTTATGGCCAACTACAAAGATCACTAGCACAGGAGCTTGAATATCACCCCTTGTGCACATATGTGTATGCTGAAAACTCCTGAGAAATAAAGGAAAGAGAAGGACTGCAGCATTGCCAGTTTCCATTCAGGGAGTATATTCTTAATATCTTTCTCACTTTCTCTCTCTTTCTCTCTGAAAAGCACATAGGGGGAAAAAAACAAAAACTATAAACAAAATCTAAACCAATGTCAAGAAAACCACCTAAGTATGATGGCCCCAATTTCTTAAAAAACATTGTTTGAGTGTAAATATTAGCAACACTGAGCTTAAATGTTATGTCATAGTCTTTTTGATTTATGTTTCTCTCAGGATAAATAACAGTGAACATTTTTTTCATATATCTTTTGGTCATTCATTGGTCTTTTTTGGAAATTTGTCTGTTTAGCTCATTTGTCCTATTAGAATGGTAAGGGTAAAAAAAATGAAAACAAATGCTGGAGTCACTGTGGTGGAAGGGAAACCATTCTAAACTTTTAGTAGGAGTGTGAATTAGCATTGCTACTAATTAACATGGAAAACAATATGGAAGTTCCTCAAACATCCCACAAAGTAGCTACCATATGACCCGGTAATCTCACTCCTGGGTATTTACGGAGAGGACAGAAAAACACCCAGTCCTAAAGACTCTTGTACATCTATATTTATTCAGCATTATTTACAATTGAAAAGATAAGGAGCCAAACTAAAAGCCAAAGAATGGATGAATCCATTGAAAAAATGTGGCACATATACATTATAGAATTACAGAACACTGCACAGCCATAAAAAAAAAAAAAAAAAAAAAAAAAAAAAAAAAAAAAAAAAAAAAAAAAAAAAAAAAAAAAAAAAAAAAAAAAAAGAGTTCTGGTCATTAGGCAAAAAGTAGATGGATGCAGAAGATATGGTGCTAAGCAAAGCAAGCCAACAATGAAAGACATTGTATGTCCCTGGCTCCCATATATACTAGATGTTTGTCCTCCATGGCAGAAGCTGAGAAGTAAAAGGTATAATAGCAGAGAATGCAAGCATATATCTTAGAGACTCTAAAAGAGTGTAGGTAGATTTAAAGAGGGAGAATATCAGGGAAGGGGACAGAACATGCAAACTGGTTCATGAGAAAAGTGCTCTACCCTCTGAGCTACAGAGCCCCTAAAATGGTTATAAATGCCAGATACAGTGTAGTAAGAAGGTGAGTGAAGGAGGAGAGTCTGAAGAAAGACATTGAAGGAGAGAATTAGAGAGGCAAGACATTTATGGGACAAAGAAATGGATTACTATCTGTTGAAGATAATGTGTATAGTATTCTCAAATGGACTGGTAAGAAATGTATACATGTTGAAATATTCACTTTGCAAGCTAAGTGACACATGTGATTAAATGTATAAGAGAAATTGAAATAAAAAGATATATAAAAAATAAATAAATTAAGCCCTCATATTCTACAGTTGAAAAAAATAAAACATGCAAACTTGAAAAATCTTTGGTGTACACAGTAAAGATGTACAATGATTAAATTAATAAATTAAACAAGATCTTGAATGGAGAAAGTTACAGTGACAGAAGAAATTCTGATCATCTATTAAGGCAATAGCTGAGATTGAGAGGATACCCCTGCCTGATCACAAGGGCCTAGATTGATTCCAACACCATGCACTCACTTGCCTATGAGTGCTATAATATTGGCAGTGTGGCCATAGACTGGGAACAGTGAGAAGCTGCCCCATGTGATTGTTGTCTGTGCTTACAACTTGATTGCCGAGGTGGACTCTACCCAGAGCCTGCCTGGGGAGATACAACTCTGTTCCTGAACAGAGGGCTGCACACAGACAAAATGGAGGCTATGACAGGATCAGCAGCCTTATTCTTTCACAGGAATACTCACTTTCCACATCCACAGTAGAGCACACCTTGTACACATCAGACAAGCAAATGTGTGTGTCAGGAGGCATGTCCGAGTCAGAGAATCCAGCATTGTGAGAAACAGGCCAATTCTGAAGCACTGGTGTGTTCATCTGAAGGGGACTCCCTTCTTCATTCTCAGGCAGCTGTTCCATCCTGAACACAGAGGCATGAGAAGAACTAAATATTAAACACAGAATAATTGAACACCATGCTTTTGTGGTGAATCTTTAATGATTATGTGAGTGAGAGATCAGAAAAGCCAAAGGGGCTGTCTTCAAAGAAGGGGAAACCATCCACATCTGACCAGGACAGAGGGTGACTGCCATGGGGTTGGGTTGGCTTAGAGAGGGTTATGAAAAGTAGCAAGTGCTCTGTGCAAGGGCCACAGAACACACACAAGGAAGATGACTCTAATCTGTCCATCTGCCAATATGGGACATTCATGGTAGACGATGCACATGGAAAGCATTAAAAAGTCATGATTCCGGGAACCAGCAGTTAGCGTAATGGCTATGTCGCTGGACTCCCACGTAGTCGACCGCGGTTCGCGTCTCGGACCCGGTGGCTTACAACTCACGCCGGGCGCGTGTGCGTGTGTGCCCAAGATCCCGAGAGGAGAATGGAGGAGAAGGGATTGCGGCGTGACCATCCCCCCTGGGGGGTGATTTCTCGCTTTCTGTCTCTATGTCTCTCTCTGTCTGTCTGGCGAGCGCACGCGCCCTATAGTGAAAAACCTCTCCAAAAAAAAAAAAAAAAAAAAAAAAAAAAGTCATGATTCCAACCCAGTGCAATTCTGTTCCAGTTTACTTCCAGGCAACTTCCAGTTTACTTCCAGTGGATAAAGGGTGCTGAGGCATTGCTGGCTCACAGAGATCAAGTACCCTCTCTACCTTATTCTCTGTATATGGTATGATTGGGACCATTGGTATAGTTACAATTTTGGCTGTGAAATCTCAGCCAACAAGCCCAGAACAATTTGGGAGAAACTAAAACATCTCATCCAGGTCTCTCTACCTAGGGGAGAATTGGTGATTTTGAAGGTGGGAGAAAAATCCATGAGGTTGACTCTGAGTGTCTGAACTAGAGAAGTTAATTGGAACGTTTCACTCTCTCTTCTTTGGAAACAAAAATTATTCCATTTGCACAGGAGCCCTTTATGCTGTTCATGAATACCTATGTATAAGAAGTAGCAGAGGAAATACAGGTTTTCAAGCAAGGACATTGGCTCTATTGCCAACATCCCTAGTTCTCTTGTGAGAGTGAGGCTACCTTGTGTAAGAGAGGACCCTCTCTTACCTGATAAATTCTTTCTTGCAGTCAATAATATGTCCTTTAACTGGATGATCTTTTTTCAATCTCAGAGAAATGTTCTTGAAGCTGCTTCAGTTTCACCTTCAGCTCTTCAACCTCTTTTAGCAGCCTTTGAATCTGGGCTCTGGAGTTGACCTGAGTCTTCCTGTGACCTTCACTGTCCTGGTTGTTGTCTGTGAAGGACAATATCAGGGTATTAGCATCAGGGGATCAAGCCCAGCAGAAAGATGAATGTGGGCACATTTGTCTTGGCAGGTAAAAATCTAGCAAAGTAAAGAATGTTGTGCATTTCTGAAGAAAAGTAAGTGTAGGCATGCTGGACCTCCAAATCTGGAGAATGGTTCATCAGTGTGTTTGCAATACCCTGCATCTCACTAATTTCAAGAGCCCTGGCCTACTTTATTTTATTTATTTATTTATTTATTTTTTTGAGAGGTTTCTTTGCTATAGGGCACATGCACTCTCCAGAAAGACAGAGAAAGACAGAAAGTGAGAAATCACCCCCGACTCTGGAGGACGGACACACCGTAATCCCTTCTCCTTCATTCTCCACTCTGGATATTGGGCACACATGCGCATGTGCCCAGCATGAGTTTAAGCCACTGGGTCTGGGACTCGAACCACAGTCGACTACATGGGAATCCAGTGACATAGCCATTATGCTAAATGCTGGTCCCAACCCTGGCCTAGTCTTACAGAGGCCACTATGGGTCTCATGCTTACCAAGGGTCCCATGCTCACCCAACATTTGTTTAATCATCCCATCTTGAGTGCTGCCAAGGGTCAACCTAACTTGTCTTTGGTACTTCATGAAACACTAGATTTTGTGTCATTTATAAAGATTGGGATAAGAAGGGTCAGGTCATTTCATCAGAGGAAGTCCTCGCCCAGGCAAGACAGTGGTTTTCATGTTGTCACACTTAGATGATTGCTTTTGAGTACTAGTCAGCTGAGAGGAGAGAAACTAGAACTGCGAGTGAAGAAACTATGGTAATCAGAACCCGAAATATATCCAACTGATTACCTGACCACAATTTGGCTGAATCCCTGAGAACTTAGTGTCTAGTTTGAATCTACGATCCTGAGGCTCCAACATGACATTCACACATATGGATTCCTATACCTGTGATAGGAAAGACAGAGGAAATACAGTGACATGACCATTCTTCTAGGGGGTGCTTTTTTATACCCCCTCTCTGTCTCTATCTTTCTCTCTGGAGAGAGCAGGATCCCTAGGGCACAGATCCTCAAAGAAAATTTTTGTGTATAAAGATTAGCAAGACCTTGGAAGGTAAAAGCAGATGGCACAATAGAAGAAGGTGTGTCAGATACTTTCTGTGTGATATGGTGTGGCTGAGATGATGAGGAAACCCCTGGGTTGTTCACACTAGATTGATTCTAACACCATACATGGCCAGCGAGTGACGGGTTTTAGGCAGTTTAGGCAGTGCGGACAGACATTAGAAGCAGTGTGAAGTGACCTCACTTTATTATCTGTGCTTACAACTCATAGTGTTGGACTCCAACTTAGATGGCTAAACAGGGCCTACCTGGGTAGAGACAGCTCTCTTCCCCGACATAGAGCTGCATACAAACAATATGGATGCTCCCTGCCAGAGCAGTGGGAACTTTATTCTTCTTTTGGAAATACTCACTTGCCACTTCCACAGTAGATTTTGCCTGACTCACAGCAGAGAGACAAACCTGTTTGTCGAGAGGCAGGTGAGAATCAGAAAATTCAGCATCATGAGAAATTTTCCAGTCCCTTTCATCATTGGTGTTCATTGTGAGGGGACTCCCTTCCTCCTTTTCAGGTCACAGCTCAATCATGAACAAAGAAGCATGAGGAGAACCAGATTTTAAACATGGTTTAAAATTGGAGATGACACCTTTGTGATTGACTCCTCATTGTTTGTGTACGGGAGTGGTCAGAGAAGGCAGAAGAGTTGACTTTTCAAAGAAATATAGCCATACCATCCACAACAGACTAGGAGAGAGAGTAGCTTCCATGGGGTTGTGTTGAGGGGAGGGAGAGGAACATGGAGATCAGCAAGTGCTCACAACCATAGGACATGAACATGAGAAAGGAGAATCCAATCTCCCTGTAAGGAACAGTCAAAAGAGCCAACCCACACAAGCCATTACAAAGCAACAGTTCTAAACCCAGTGCAATTCTGTTCAACTTTATGTCCAGGCTAGGGGCCCTGTGGATAAAGCCTGCTGAGGTCTTGCTAGCTCACAGAGATCATGTGCCCTCTCTACCTTATTCTCTCCATATCGTGATACAAAAATAATTGTCAGGGTAGTTACATTTTTGGACATCCAGTCTCTGCCAACAAGCCCAGGACAATTTGGCAAAAGTAATGTCTCTCTTTCTGCCTTGTGTTATCAGGGAACTGTTGATATTGCAAGATGGAGGAAATCTATGAGATTGACTCTACATGTCTAAAGTTGAGAAATTAATAGAATGGTTTCACTCTCTCCCCTCTGGAGTGAAAGAGACAGTCCCACAGGATCCCTTCGTCCTGCTCACTGCCATCCATGAGTGAAGAGCAGTACAGGTTCCCAAGCCAGGGCATTGGCCGTCTTACTAACATCCCTTGTTCTCATGTGGGAATGAGGCCATCTTGTGTAACTGAGGATCCTCTCTTACCTAGTAAGTTCCTTCTCACAGCCTATGGTCATGTCCTTGAGCAGTGTGATCTTATTTTGAATCTCTGGGAAATTTTCTTGAAGCTGCTTCAGTTTCACCTATGACCCTTTCATCTATCTCATTGGTCCTTGAAGTACAATTTCAGTGCTGACCTGAGCCTTGCCAGGGCCTTCAATGGAATGGATATTTCTGTGGAGGACAACACCAGGGGTGCAAGCCCAGCAGGAAGATGAGTGGAGGCACATTTTCCCTGACAGACACAACTGAGACAAGGGAAAGAAAGGCCCTGCATGGTTGGAGAAAATAGAGTATTGGCATGCTGTGCCCTACACTCTGGGGAACGATGCATCTCTGTTTGCACTGCTTCTCATCTCACTGATTTCAAACTGCTGGGCGTGCTCTTAGACTTCTCTGGGCTTTATGCTCACTAAGTGCCACTTGCTCTCCCACCATTTACTCAACAATCCTTTTTCATATTCCATTATAGGTCAACCCAACATGTCCTTCCTGCCTCATGGAACACAATATTATTACACATTGATGAAGACTGGGTTGAAGTGATCATTTCCTCAGAGGAACTCCCAGCACTGGCAAGGACAGTTGCTTTTATATTTTCATTGTCAGATGATTGCCTATGAGGACAGGACAGCTGGAAGCAGAGGGCCTGGAGCTTCCAGGAGAGTAACCATGGTAATGACACCTCCAACATAGATCCAGGTCCTGTTGTGTTTGTAAAGGGAGGTGGATCCCTAAAGATTGAGTTTGTAGTTTGAAACGTTAACCTGCTGTCTTCAACATCATGCTAGGTACCTCTGTGTGTATGCCCAAAAGACCTGGTAGGTGAAATAGATGGGAAAGGAAGAATAAGCAAGGGACATAAATAACTTGGGAATATAATTATTTGATATTTGGCAGTCAAAACTTACATCCTTTGTGATCTGACTCTGCATTATGGGCCACATCACCAAACTTTGGTCCCCTTTATGTGAAACAGCTTGCTGTGACTTGAAGTAGTTTTCTGTACAATTGGCAAGGCTTCTAGGACTAGAAGGCTGTAGGTCTCCTCTTCCTGAGGAGGCCAGTGGACTTCCAGACTGACTGTGGGAGTATAAGGCCTATCCTGCAAACTGACCTAGATTTCACTGGGCCTATTGGCCACTGCCACCTCCAATTAGCCCTGTCCCCACAGTGCCATATGACTTATATTGCAGACCCTCAAAATCTACCAGGAACTTCTGGATGTCCTTCATCTCCTAAGATTCAGGGAGAGACGAGGGGATTCAGATGTTCTGCTGTGCCCCAAAACATCCTTGACTTTTTCACAGAGCATCAATTGACTGTTTTTGTCTCATGGGAAAAAGATTCTGTATTGAAGAAAGCAGGATTTCCTTTTCACCACAGTAGTCTCTCTTCATTGTGTCACTTAAAATTACAGCTGTTTCAGTTTTAGCAACTTTATCTTTACACTCCTTTAAAACAGGCACTTTGAAGTATCACCCTGTGTTTCTCAATGTAACCTAAACAGTGCTTTTCCTATGGCACCTCCACAGAACCTTGAGTTGGATAGAAGTTCATTTGGTTGACACATTGAGTCCAACAGCGATGAGGCATCCTAATAATGGTGTAGTCTGAGGGCTAGTAGGAGAAGTGGACACTAAGGCATTGGATTTACACTGGTCAAGCACAGTTGAAGTCCTTCACATGGCAGCTTGAAAATCACACTAGGCACATTTGTAGGCATGCCCAAATCCTGAGAGGGAAATGGAGGTGAAGGGATTGTAGTGTGGTCATCCTCTTTGAAGGATGATTTCTCACTTTCCCTCTCTCTGTCTCTTTTTCTCTCTAGCGAGTGTATGTGCTCTGTGGCAAAAAAACTAAAAACAAAACAAACAAAAAAGGTTTATTCTATTGTGTAAAACAATGGGCAACTCTGTGCCAGCAAAGGGAATCAACAACTGGAATTTCAGTTCTTTGTCCACCTGAGAACTCACAAGAATCTTGCAAAGGTTTCCCAATTCTCGTCAAACTGTAGGTAAAATTCCCACTACCTCTCTTGTAGGAGGATGGCACAAATAGAATTTATCTTAGTGAGAGAAAGAGAAGAATCATATCTAAAGTTTATCAGAGAGAGGACACACAATCGTTCATCGCACTGGTGATGGTTAACATAGATAACTTACTGAATTTCTTCAGCTGGTTGTCCACGGAGTAGGCATTAGCCTCCAATGTAGGGAATTTCTCTTTGGGATCTCTGTACTGCTGGTCACTCACTGTTGTTTGGAAATGCAGTTGCTGACGAACCTCTAAGGCATTCATTTCTTCCCTGGGATCAAACAAAAGCTGTCGGATCCTGCCATGCTGCTAATTGAGACAGAAGAGACACAGCCAAGGACTGGAGAAAAGAAACCCACATGATTGTGTTAATAAAAGAAAAATGTATTTCATTCTGGCTTCATTTGGAATGATGGATGAAAATAACTGTCAACAATAGCTTATGGTTGTAAGTTGAGCAATACTCCATAGGACTAGAAAGCATTTTACCAAAAGTTTAAGAACCAAAGCTCAGAGCTGAGAATCTCCTCTGGCTCAACTGCCAACAGGAGTAAAGGACGTTGGGCTCAGGGTGCCAGGTAATAACCTGCAGTTGCCATAACAGAATCAGAATATGGGTGACGTCATGGAATGCTAGGAGCCCCTGCCTTCTGATCTCCTAGGCCATGCTGATTACAGGGCCACCTAGTCTGTCATCAAGGTCAGCACTGGTAGGAGCCCAACCTCAGTAGCTTCTGGCAGTAATAGTCACATGGGTATTACCTTTTGGTCATCCTGCAAACCTTCATCTTTCCCAAAATATCTCAGTCTGTTGTTTCATTTTTGTTTTTGTTTTTATTTTTTTTCCTCATTCTTATGTGTGTATAAAATAACCAAAGTGATGGGACCAGCAGTTAGTGTAATGGCCATGTCACTGAACTCCCACATAGTCGACTGTGTTCAAGTCCTGGACCCGGTGGCTTAAACTCACATCAGGTGTGTGTGCGTACCTGCCCAAGATCCTGAGAGGAGAATGGCAGAAAAGGCATTGTATCATGGCCATCCCCCGGGGGGGGGGGGGGGGTGATTTCTCGCTTTCTTTGTCTCTGTCTTTTTGTCGAGTGCATGTGCCCTATGGCAAAACCCTCTTAAAATAAATAAATAAATAAATAAATAAATAAATAAATAATAAAAAGTAAATAAATAAAATAACCAAGGTGAAAATAAGTTCTCAAGTTTTCATTTCTTAATGGCTATCAAGGAGTCATTCTGCAATGTTTTGAACTCTCAATAGGGCTCATTCCTTTTGTTCTGGTGAAAACAGTACCTTTGTAATGTAGGAAGTAAGTAACTTAGTTATGAATTCCTTTTTTATGTCTGGTCCTACTTTTAAGTACATTTAAAATTTTTTTTTTTTTGAGAGGTTTTTGCTATAGGGCGCGTGCGCTTGCCAGACAGACAGAGAGAGACATAGAGACAGAAAGCGAGAAATCACCCCCCAGGGGGGATGGTCACGCCACAATCCTTTCTCCTCCATTCTCCTCTCGGGATCTTGGGCACGCACGCACACGCGCCCGGCGTGAGTTGTAAGCCACCGGGTCCGGGACACGAACCGCGGTCGACTACGTGGGAGTCCAGCGACATAGCCATTACGCTAACTGCTGGTTCCCAGTACATTTAAAATTTATGGGAAAAAGCAATATGTAATACTAAATGAAATAACACTTACTGTTAAAAAATGATTCTGTCCTAATATCTCAATATTCTCACTGACGTCCATTCCTAAGTTTGCCTCGTTTTTACTTGCTGGGCAGATTTTGACTTTTTATTCATCTAAACTATGTTGGACAACACTACCTCCTTAGGTCCTCTTCAACATTGGGTTACTTTCATGTGTGTGTGTGTGTGTGTGTGTGTGTGTGTGTGAAAAAACTGTATTTCTGTGGGACATGTTTAGAGAGAGAACCTGAGGTGTGGGGACATACTCTGAACAAACACCACCTGTCCTTTTGGGCTTTGGAAGAACCTTGTAACTGGTGCTTTCCTTGACCCTCACTGCAGAGAGAGCAAGGGTGGAAATTGCTAAGGGTGTTCCAACAGACACATCTGATGGACTTCAAGAACCATCTTGATCCAAATTAGCAAAGTCCAATCCCTGCTCTGCATCTCAAAGGTTCTTTAGCCTTCTCTGGGTGTGGTAGTGCACTCCTTATGGAGAAGTTCTTTAGCCTTCTTCCCCACACCTACAGCTAGGCTTCTCTGCATTAGAAAGGAAGATAATGGGACTTTGTCTTGATGGGATTATCACTAAGGGATACACCTGGCCCACTATGACTAAGCCCTTATAGATTTGTTAACTGCTTCTTATTGTCTGTAACCTGGCAAGGAATCTGTGAAGTGTCATGAAACATACCTGTGTAATGTCTCCTTGTACTACAAATAAAGAGGCCCAGTTTGTCTGGGTGTCTCAAGCAGCGGCTCAAGCAGCGGCACAAGTTGCTTGGGCTACGTAGGCTCAGGCTGCCTGTGTCCATTTCTACCCTATGTCTTTGTCTCATTCTTTCCAATTCCCCGGTCCTCTCAAGATGGAGGCCTTTCTCTTTCTTGTCCTCTTTCTCTTCCTCACGAGCAGCCTTCTGATCATGATTCAGCTAGACCCAAGCCCCAGGGCAGATGCTGACATATTTCGAACCACAGTTGACTATGTGGGAGTTCAGTGATATAACCATTTTTTCATCTGTTGGTCCCAGTGATGCTATTTTTTTTTTTCACAATTCAATTCAGGTCACTCACATATCAAATAGATCAAGGACCAGATGTGTAGGGACATGATGTGAAAGAGGCCCTTAGTGAGGTGTGGGGACATGTTCTGAGCAAACACCACCTGTCCACCTTTGGGTCATGGCAGAACCTTGCAACTTGTCCCTTCCTTGACCCTCACTGCAGGCAGAGCAAAGTCTGGAAATTGCTAGGGAGCATTCCAACAGACTCACCTGATTGAATTTAGGAAACATCTTGCTTGACTCCCAATTAGCAAAATTCAATCCCCGCTATGCCTTCATAAGATATTTTGTCCTTTTCTGGTCGTGGTGGTGCCTGCCTTATGGTGAGATTCTTTAGCTTATTTTCTTTCCCTACACCTGCATCTGGACTTCTCTCCATTGGAAAAGAAGATATTGGGATTTCCCCTTAATGGAATTATCACCAAGGGATTCACCTGGCCCAGTATGTCTAAGCCCTTATAGATTTTTACCTGCTTCTTATTGTCTGGAAAACATCAACATACCTATAGAATGTTATGAAACACATATATAATGTTGGTTTGTCCTGTCAGTATAGGAGCCCAGTTTGCCTGGATGGCACAGGTTGCTTGGGCTACATAGGCTCAGGCTGCCTGTGTCCATTGTTTCTCTGTCTCTCTGTCTCATTCTTTCTGCTTCCTCTTTAGACCAAGTCAACCCCAGGGGAAGATGCTGACAAGGAGCAATTTTTTTGTGGAATGTTGCCTCACACATTAATCTATTGAGTTGATCTTATACCAATCAGTAGAGGTCGAATTCCCTGAACAAAATATGATATGTCAAGGTCATGAATGTGGGGTGACAGTGATCCACTATGTGTGTGAATGGAGTTCAGCAACACAGAAGCTAAAATTGAAACAAAAGAGGCAGGCAAGTAGAGAATAGAGATCCCTTGTTGACTTTCTAACTTTCTTGGCATACAAATAACTAAGTTCTGTGAGCCTGAGATTTCAGAGATGCCTCTGTGACTCTTCTGCTGCTGAACTCTCCCATTATGTGTACAGTAAACAAGAATATGTGCCACTGAACACACATATCATGGTGAAGGAAAGAGGACCATATCAACTAGTATTGAAAGCTGGCCTCTGTCCCCCAGGTCTTCATCACCACTTTCCAAATACACTGTGTTGTCACATAGGTTTTGAGATGTATCTGAGGCCCTAACAAGATCCCTGACCACAAGTAGAAAGTCACTGTTGCAAGACCAGCAGGTGATATGGTGGCTACGGGATTGGACTCACACATGGCCAGTTGTGGTTTGAGTCCTGGATCTGGCAACTGGTGACACATGCTGGGCAAGTATGCATGTGTGCCTGAAGTGAAGGGTGAGATGGGAGAAGAGGAAATTGTGGTATGGACACCCTCCCTTAGGAGTGACATCTCACTTTCTTTTTTTTTTTTTAAATTATTAATTAATTTTATTATTATTTATACATTTAATCACTATACATCATTTAGATTATAAAGAGACTTTACCCAGTGTGACACACCTCAGAACAGCCCAATTGAGAACATATGCATGTCCTCATCAACAAATAATAAACCATAACCACGTCCCACAAATGCCTTACCTCTTCTTTTTTTTTCCCCCATTTTACTTTCCCACACTCTTCCCCTCCCCCACTCTTTCCACTTTGGCTCTAGTATCCATAACAATTTTTAATGTTTGTATGTCCTTCAGTCTTTCAGTCTCTGCATTAGAGTACTGACAGTCAATATATGTTAAGGGGAGACATACAATGTTCTCTTTCATATCCTGAATTGCTACACTCAGCAACAGATTTTCCATATTCGTCCACTTTCTATCAAATTCCAGGGCCATCTTGTTTTTTTTATGGCTGAATAATATTCCATGGAGTATATGTACCACATCTTTTCGATCCATTCATCCATTTGTGGACTTTTGGGTTGGTTTCATGTCTTAGCAATTGTGCGTAGGCTGCAATGAATATAGATGCTCAAGCACTTTTTTTGATTCAGCATTCTTCTGTCCTTTGGGTAGGTACCCAGGAGTGGAATTGCTGGATCATATGGTAGTTCTATTTAAAGGTCTTTGAGGAGGAACCTCCATATATTTCTCCACAGTGGTTGGACCAATTTACAATCCCAGCAACAGTGTAGGAGTATTCTCCTTTGACCGCATCCCCTCCAGCACTTATCATTATTTGTTTAATCTTCACCATTTTGACTGGGGTTATGTAGTACCTAATTGTGATATTAATCTGCATCTCCCTCGTGATGAGGGATGTTGAATATTTCTTCATATGCTTTTTGGCTGTTCATACGTCTTCCTTAGAGAGTTGTTTATTCAGCTCATTTTTTCAATCTTTTAATAGGGTTAATCTTTTTTTTATTTTTCCTGCATGAGCCTCTTGAGTTTCCTTTGTATTCTGTTTATCAGTCCCTTATCTGAGGCACAGTTGAAAAAAAATTCTCTCCCATTCTGAGTGTTTTTGATTTACACTAATGACAATATCCTTTGCTGTGCAGAAACTTCTTAATCTGATGTAATCCCACTTGTCTATCTTGAGGATTATAGCCTGTGCTTTGGGAGTCTTAAGAAGTCTTGGCCTACCCCAGTGTCTCCCAGAGTTTCCCCACTGTTTTCCACCATTCGTTTGATCATTTGTGGTCTTAGGTTTAGATCTTTGATCCACTTTGAGTTGATTTTTGTTAATGGTGACAGATAGGGGTTCAGATTCATCTTTGTGCAGGTGGATACTCAGGTTTTCCAGCACCATTTGCTGTGGAGGTTTTCCTTTTCCCACTGGATTGACTGGTACTCTTTGTCAAAGATGAGTTGACTGTATGATTTAGGCTTTATTTCTGGGGTCTCTACTCTGTTCGATTGGTCCGTATGTTTGTTTTGTGCCAATGTCATGCAGTTTTGAGTATCACAGCTTTGTAATATATTTTTGGGTCAGGAAGTGAGATTCCTCCTAACCCACTGTTCTTTCGCAAAATGGCTTTGGCAATATGGGATTGTTAATGATTCCAGACAAATTCTATAATTGTCTTTTCTAGATCTGTGAAGAATATTTATTGTAATTTTATAGGAATTGCATTAAATATGTTGATTAATTTGGGTAGAATTGCCATTTTAATTATATTAATTCTGCCAATCCAGGAACATGGGATGTCCTTCTACTTTGTGTCCTTTTTGATTTCCTTTTTTGGGTTTTCATAGTTTTCTTTATAGAGGTCTTTGAGTTCCCTGGTTAGTTTTATTCCTAAGTATCTCAAATTTCTTGTGGCTATGGTAAATGGGATTACTTTCTTCAGTTCTGTCTCTGTTTGTTGTTTGTATATAGAAATGCTATAGATTTTTGTAAGTTAATTTTGTAACCTGCCATTTTATTGTATGCATTTATTACTTTGAGGAGTTTTTTCATTGGATATTATTGGGTCTTCTATATAAACAATCATTGCATCTGCATGACATCTCACTTTCAATCTGACTGTCTCTGTCTCTCCAGAGTACACATGTCCTAAGGCAAAAATCATTTTAAAAGTCACTTTTGCCTTCAGCTAATACATGATGAATGTATGTAGTATAATTTCAGGTAATAATCTCAATACTTGCCATCATTTGTGTCTAAACTTTTGTTACATGTGTTTTTTGTAAGATGTAGTGATAATCTGAATCAGTTCATTTGCTGCTCAGAAAGCCTGAAGATCTTCATCATGTAGCCATTGCCTTACATTCCACTCTGCATCTTCCTCGATCACCTAACAGGAGCTCTGTTTTCTTCTTTGGGTCTATTGTCATAGCCATTCTATCGGACTAACTTCTTTAAGGATCTCACATTTCTGAGCTTGATGGATATGTGACCTTCTCTATTCGGTACATTGAGCTGTCATTTTGGTCACACAGGGAATGTATCTTCATATGTCACTAGGCTCTCTAGGTGCAGTAAATGGTCTCTCACTACCTGAAAATTACCTCACATACCCCATGTATTTTATTTCCTATAGCCTTAGTCATCAGGGGGATCCAATCTTTTCAGATAGTCCTTGCCCAAGTTCACAATATTCAGGCTTTCTAGTCCATCTCAATGCTTCTGCTTTTGATTGTTACAGTCTAAGTTATATGTGAACCCAGGGGAGGGACATATGTCAAGAATTCATAATACTCAGCTATGACATTTGGTAGTCAAAGCACTCTGTCAGAGAAATTCTCCACATGGCCTATTTAAATTTAATTCTTTTTTTTTTTTTTTTTTTTTTTTTTTTTTTTTTACTGGAATTGTTATGGGGAAAGAATGCCCTGTGCTGTCCTGTCTCCTGCTTCCTCTTCAAGATGCTGAGCCTCTTGGGGCCTACCATTGATGTTCTCACTGGAATACAATCTTGACTAATAGTGACAATTGTTATACTCTTTCTCTGCTGCCACAGTGTAAGTGGCACACTGCTTTACCACAGGGGCTCAGTAAATTTCTTCACTGAGCTAAACTAATTTAGAAACCAAGTTTTTTTGAGAAGTACAGATGTTACATTTTACACAGTATGAGCAAGAAACAGAAAAGCAAAATGGGGTTATAAGTAATAAGAAAGTTCTTATTTTCATCAAGTACCTGAGTATCAAAAGGTTAAGATTTTAGACCTATTCCCTTCTATTTCACTGTAAACATGGAGACTGGTTTAATTCTGTTTAGCAATTTAATCAATCATTTTAGGATAGAGTAACAATTCCATGATTGTGTACAGTATTAATTTTGATGAGTGGAAAGGACTATGAAGTCTAGAAAGTATTAACTGATAAATAGGAACAGAGAACATTATGATCTCTTTGACAAACATCAGATTGCAAGTCATATTAAACTTGCCTCCTCATGTTTCTAGCTGACCAGGACATAGATATTGGTTCTGCTATCAGTTATTTTCTCTGAGCAACTTGATGCTATTGACTTTGAGTAAACATGGAGCCCTGGTTTCTTAAGCATGGCCTCTTATAGCTCAGGTCTTCAAGTTCTACCTAGACCTTTTGACTGTCCTGCATCCTATGAGGTTCAGGTAGAGAAAGAAGGTGCTACAGATTCTCTGCTATTCCCAGAAACACCCTCGACTTCCTCACCAAAAAAGTGTCAAATGACTTTTTTGGTCTAATAGGAAAAACAGCCTGTGCTCCTGAAAACAGGACTTCCCTTTCACCAAGGTAGTCCCTCTTTTTTTTAAATACAAAAGTATAATTAGTTTAATAATGAGTATCAGATCAGAGTTTAAAAATCTCTAGTTTATTTCTAACAAACACCACTTGATGCTTGACTCACAGGCTTTATTTACATTTGTCTACAGCATCATTTCCTTTTGAAATGAACTAGTACAGCTTAAACCAAATAAAATCATAATCATCTGAATTGTCTGTAAACTACTATTAGCTAAATTTATAACCCTGTATTTGCCTAGTACAGCCAAAGTTTTAAACACAAAAAAAGCACAAGAATAAACCAATGGTAACATATAGAATCTAGGAGATCATCTGAGCAATTAAGAAGGTAGACTTTCGAACAGTCTGAGGCACAACCACAAGAGAGTAAAAGTTCTTGTGCAACCTAAGATGTCGACCAAGAATTTCCGAGTCAGTGACTGGGACTGGATTTGCCCTGACAAGAAATGTGGAAATGTAAACTTTGCTAGAAGAACCAGCTATAATCGGTGTGGTAGGGAGAAAACAACTGAGGCCAAGATGATGAAAGCAGGGGGAACTGAAATAGGAAAGACACTTGCCGAAAAGAGCCGAGGCCTGTTCAGTTCTAATGATTGGCAATGTAAAACTTGCAGTAATGTGAATTGGGCCAGAAGATCAGAGTGTAACATGTGTAATACTCCAAAGTATGCTAAATTAGAAGAACGAACAGGATATGGTGGTGGTTTTAATGAAAGAGAAAATGTTGAGTACATAGAAAGAGAAGAATCTGATGGTGAATATGATGAGTTTGGACGTAAAAAGAAAAAATACAGAGGAAAGGCGGTTGGTCCTGCATCTATATTAAAGGAAGTTGAAGATAAAGAATCTGAGGGCGAAGAAGAGGATGAGGATGAAGATCTTTCTAAATATAAATTAGATGAGGATGAGGATGAAGATGATGCTGATCTCTCAAAGTATAATCTTGATGCCAGCGAAGAAGAAGATAGTAATAAAAAGAAATCTAATAGACGAAGTCGCTCAAAGTCTCGATCTTCACACACGATCTTCATCACGCTCATCCTCCCCCTCAAGTTCAAGGTCTAGGTCCAGGTCCCATTCAAGAAGTTCTTCCAGCTTGCAGTCAAGATCTCGTTCCAGTTCCAGAGAACGTTCAAGATCTCGTGGGTCGAAATCAAGCTCCAGATCCCACAGGGGCTCTTCTTCCCCACGAAAAAGATCTTATTTGAGTTCATCATCTTCTCCTGAGAGGAACAGAAAGAGAAGTCATTCTAGATCTTCTTCATCTGGTGATCACAAAAAAAGACAAACAAGATCACGGTCACCTGAAAGCCAGGTGATTGGTGAAAACACTAAACAACCCTGAGCCCAAGGTAGTCCCTCTTCATAGTGTTACTTCAGACACAAAATTTCAGTATTAGAAAATTTATCTTTGTACTCCTTTACAGCTGGAACTGTGGAGTATCACTCTGATTTTTTCATTGTAACTGGACAATGCTTTCCTAAAGGCCTCTACAGAAAATTTAGTTGGATGGAAGTTAATTAGTCCCAGACATTTAGACTAATGATGATGTTATGTGCCTGCACTCTCTGCTACAGTACAGAGAGCATCCTAATAAAAATGATTTAATGTAGTTGCCAGCAGGAGACATGGTGGTTAAAAAGCTTAGTTCTCACATGGTTGGCTGCAGTTGGAGTGTTGAACCAAGAACTTTAAAAATGATGCTGGACACATGCTGGGCACAGAATCCTGGGAGAATAGTGGAGATGGGATGATAACAAATCATCCCCCTTATGAGGATGACTGATTTTTCCCTTTTTTCTTCTCTGTCGCTTGTAAGCACATGTGCACAATGGCAAAAACCTAAAAAAAATAAAATAAAAAAAAATTCTATTCCATAGGACAACAGGAAGTTCTGTGTTCACACAGGAATCAATAATTAGGGTTTCAGCTCTTGTACTAAAATCTTGCAAATTTTCCCATTCATCAAATTGTGGGTAAATTTTCCACTCCCTACTTTGTAGGAGAGTGAAAGGATACAGTTTATCTTAATGAGGGGAAGATAAAAATCATGTCTGTAGCCACTATCAGAAAGTCACTGTTGCTTCTAAACAATTCAGGATAAATCGTGTAAAATGATTGTATGTGATAGGCTACATACTTGCCATCTTTTGGGTCCAAATTTTTGTTATTTGTGGTTTTGTAAGATGTAGTGACAACCTGAGTCAGCCCTTTTGCTCCTCTGTAAACCTGAATATGTTTTTCTCATCATGTGGCCATGATGAGAAAAAAATAAAATAAAGTTCATTGTACCTAGGTAACCTAACAGATCTCTTTTTTTTGAGGGAGCTATCTTCTATGTTTATAGCCATTAGGTTAAATGCATGAAGGACCTCACATTTCTGCAAGATCAATGAAAGTGAGACCTTCTTCAATAGGTACATAAAACAATCATGTGGGTCACATGGTGCCTGTGTCTTCAGATGTCACTAGGCTCTGCTAAGTGCAGTAAATGTTCTCTTACTTCCTCACAATTACCCCCTCACCCATGCAGTGTATTTCTACAGCTTTCTTCATCAGGGTGATCTCGATCTTTTCACTCATAGCCCAAGCACACATTATTCAGGTTTTTGTAGTCCATAGCTGTACTGCTACCTTTTACTTTGTTATTGTCTAACATTTATATGTAAAGTGGAACCCAAGGGAGGGACAAATACACATGATGGCTTTGGCATTTCGGGGTCTTTTATGATTCCACACATATTCTATGATTGTGTTTTCTAGATCTGTGAAGGATGTCTCTTGTAATTTTATAGGCATTGTATTAAGTATGTAGATATATTTGGATAGAATTGCCTTTTTGATTATATTAATTCTCTCAATCCAAGAACATGGGATATCCTTCCACTTTTCTGTGTTCTTTTCAATTTACTTTTTATGATTTCATAACTTTTCTTATATAGGTCTTTGACTTCCTTGGTGAGTTTTACTCCTAGATATCTTATACTTCTTGTGGCTATGGAATATTAGATTACATCCTTCAGTTCTGGCTCTGCTTGTTGTTTCTATATAGAAATGCTATAGACTTTTGTAAGTTAATTTTGTATCCTGACACTTCACTGTATGCTTTTATTACTTTGAGAAGTTTTTTGTGGAAACTATTTGGTCTTCTATATATACAATCATGTAATCTGCAATTAGAGATAGCTTCAACTCTTCTTTTTCTATTGGAATGCCTTTTATTTCATTCTCTTTTCAGACCGCATTGGCTAGGGCTTCCAGTACTATATTGAATAGGAGTGAAGAAAGTGGACAGCCTAGTCTTATGGCAGTTTTTAGTGGAAAAATTTTCCCCATTCAGTATAATGTTAGCTATATATTTTTTGTAAATGGTTTTTATTATTCTGAGAAATGATCTTTCTATGCAGATTTTACTGGGAGTCTTAATCATGAAGGAATGTTGTATTTCATCAAATGATTTTCCTGCATTGATTGAAATGATCATATTGTTTTTATCTTTTTTTGTTAATATGGCATATTACATTTATGGTTTTGTGTATGTCAAACCACCCTTGTATCACTGGAATAAAGCCTACCTGGTCATGATGAATAACCTTGTTTTATATGCTGTTGAATACATTTAGCAGTATCTTGTTGAGAATATTTACATCTAAATTTATTAGAGATATAGGTCTGTAGTTTTCCATGGAGAGGATCTTCTTTGATTGATTATATTTGGGGTTCTTTGTATTTTTGGGGTCTGAATGTTTGAGTGTCTCTCTAGACTTGGAAAGTTTTCTTCCAGGGTTTCATGGAATAGATTATCAATGCCCTTAGTTTCTTCGCCATCTGGGATACCAATTATTTGTATGTTTTGGCATTTCATGGTATCTAGTATTTCTTGAATATTATCCTCACTTTTCTTAGTCATTTTCTCAAAATTTTGATAATTTTTTTGTAGGTCAGAGGTTTTGTCTTCTACTTCCAAAATTCCATCTTCAGCATGGTCTAACCTGCTTTTAATACTTTTGAGGAATGTACTTTTAATACTTTTAATATTCCATATCTAACAGTTCTGTTTTATTCCTTTTTTAAGGTATCCAGTTATTTCATATAGTGAAAAGACTTCCTCATCTCTTGTAGCTCAATGTCTTTCTGGCGAGCGCATGAGCCCTATAGCAAAAATCTCTCCAAAAAAAAAAATAAGATTATTAAATAATAGAAAGATAATCCAATAATAGAACAATTCATTTAATAGGAAAGAATGCCTTTAGGGAAACAGAGAGTACTGATAATTCTTTCTTCCACTATTGATGCCTCAAGAAACATTAAATGTTATGATATGCCCTGTGTCCTACTTGTTATCTGAATCATTGCTTGAGCTGTAAAGAATTTCTCAGATTTGCTGCATGTCACATGACTGTCTCAAGGTCAAGAGTGGGACATGGGATTGTTTGAACCTTGGCCACATTTCAATGCCTTCTTTGTAAGGGCCAGGGGAAGTAAAGTCTACCCATTCTCTTATCTTCATGACTTCCTAAGGGTGAGTTCTTCCCCCTACCTATTTTAGAATTTCCCCTTCAATTGACAGAGATTTGGATCCTGGACAGTCAAAATGGAAGAAAACTTTAGTAGAGCACCTGGCTTCTCTACCTGATACCTAGTTACTTTCAAAGTCTCCATCCGTAAAGTCTCCACCTGCCAAGTGACTGCCATTTCTCCCATGAACCAGATCTCGGAAGCAGTGAGGTCAATATCCATTTTTCTTTACTACTACATCAGAATCTCTGTTTTTCCTTCAAGTGAGACCTCTTTGCTGCAATGTGGCTAGAATAATACCTTTACACAGTTCTAGTTGGAGTTATTTACTAAGTTTTCTTTTCCCACATTTATTAGAAATGTCATATATGTCCTTAGTGTATTGGATTATTAGAAAAGTAATGATATATTTTTCTATACAAATGTTTTTGTGAAGAATATGTCATGACTTTTCTGATGACCTAGTAGTTCTACTTTTTCCTTGAGTAATGACTTCAATATATTAATGCACTAATTGTCTAACATTATCGCATTACACTGAAAGTTGATCTTTTACTTGGCTTTATAGTATGAATCATTCTCCAATTTAATTCTACTTATAATATGTTAAATATTAACAAATTTATAATTTTTATTTTTTAATCTTGCATTTATTCCTGAGTTATCATTGTTCCCAGGTTTCTCAAGCCAGAAATCATCCTGAATCCTTTCCATTCCTGGGATCCCAAACTCACCATAGTTACTGTACCTACCATGGTCCACATTGTTTTTGTTGCTGTTTTTAACAGATTTGAAAATGGAAACATGAGTTAACTAAATTTTCCACATTTCCTTTGACAATACCACATTTCATGATATAAAATTTGTTAATTATTTTATCTCATTTAACACCTAGTTTTTGGAATTGCCAGATGGTGGAATTTACTGGAATGCTATCTTCAATTTATTACTTTTTAAATCTTTTTGGTCAGAGATTGCATGTGCTCACCACAGAGAGACGGAGAGTGGGAGATAAAAACACCTACCATGAGGAATGGTCATGCTGCAATAACTTCTCCATTTTCCCATCCTTTCAGGATTTGGGGCATGCATACACACATGCCTGATATGTTTTTCAAGCTGTGGTGCCTGGGACCCAAACTGTGAGGTTGGCTATGTGAGATCTAGCTGCCTTAACCACCAGGCAATAAAGCCAGTCTGATTCTTCCATTTTATGTATATGCAAACAATTTAGATGGCATTTGTGTTGTCAGAGACAGATAAACAGAGAGAGAGAGGGAGGAAAGCATTCTTCATTGGGAATGGTCACACTGCAATCTTTTCTCCATCTCTCTCTTTCCTTGGGATTTTGGGCACACATGTACGTGCACTCAGAATGTTTATCAAACTGCCAGGTCTGGGACTCAAACCACACAGTTAGCTGTGTGGAATCTGGTTCCTAGTTTTTGTATTTGAAATGTTTATTTCCCTTGTTGTACTATAATATTTCAAAATGTAAGCTTCTAATATTAGTTAATTCTGTCATTTTATACATGTCACAGCAAGGTAGAAAGTTATAGAATATTTTATAATTTGTTACCTGTACTTGCATTGTACTTATCATCTGAGTATAAAACTCCATCGGTCTGAAGCCCTTAATGCACCCAAGCTTTAATGATAGCACATCTTAAATTTTATAGGTAGACATGATCAGGTCCAGTATAACATCTAAGACTGGAACTGTCTTATCTTGCACTAGATTGCAAAGAAATGCATGCATTGAAATGAGTTCCAGAATTGAGGCTAATATGATTAGAAAAGCTAAAGAAGAACTGACACACAAGAGAGCAATAATATTGTTTATAAAAATATATATTGAAACAATGAGTAAATATATGAATTGAGATCAATTGTGCTTTATATCTATCTGCAATATCATCTGTTTCCTTTCTATTGATAAATAGGGACTGGAGTTAATCATTATCTTCATTTGTATTTGATACCTGTTTGATTTGAAATGTCTCTCTCTTTGCAAGAAACACAAATAAAACAGCAAACAGATCTTCCTTCTTTTTTATTATTATTTAAATTTGTTTATGTTCATTCACTGTACATCATTACAGCATACAAAATGAGATCTTCTATCCAGAGTACACTGTATATTGTCTCAATCAAGCACATCAACATACATGTTATTGTCAACAAATAATTTTCCATTTCTTGTTTTCTGTATGTTTTGCTTTTTTCCCCCCATCCTTGATTCCCTATCTCTTATCCTCTGCCATCTCCTACTCTCTTCCCACACTGTCTCTGGTATCTATGTTTAATTTCTATACTGTTTCTCCCCCATTTTTTATTGCATTACTAAAGTTCTTAATTAATCTAAATATTTTCATAGCAAACACAGCTGATATATATATTTCCATGAACACAAGTCTAACTTTAGGCATCCTATAAAGTAGCACCTAGCTGGAGCTATATATCTTACTGTGGTCATCGAATGGATTTTTTTTTTTTTTCTGAAACTTTTTTGTTTTTGTAACTTAATTTACATTCTTTCCCTAAGCATCATCACAGCATACAAAATGTGATTTCCCATCAAGAATATACTGCATAGGGACTTAGTCATGCATATTATTATCAAAAATTTTCCATTTATAGTTCCTAGCATTTCTTACCCCTCTTTCTGACCCTCTGTCATTTCCCACCCTCTTCTCCCACTGTCTCTGGTGTCTACAATTGCCTTCCATTTCTTTTCCACCCACATTGTATTGATCACACAATTTCTTAAATAATCTAACTACTTTCAATGTTAAGTTCACATGGTACTATTAAGAAAACCAGTTTTAACTTAAATCATAGAAATGCTAAAGAACTTTTCTTAAAGCCAGGAAACAGGTTAGGATTCTGTTCAAAGGGTAGGTGCATGAACCTATCATTCTCATGTACTTTATCTTCTGTTCTGGTTCCATTTTTCCTATTAAATTCTGGGATATAATATTCAACTC
The DNA here is from genome assembly GCA_026018925.1 of Tupaia tana. NCBI lineage: Eukaryota > Metazoa > Chordata > Mammalia > Scandentia > Tupaiidae > Tupaia > Tupaia tana. Next base: position 28,575,027 of record JAKSZU010000027.1, read on the forward strand.
CAGACTTGTCCCTACGATTAAGCTGGCCACTTTCTTAGTTTTTGAACTCTTCTTTCTGTGTGTCTGTATTTAATTTTCCTGATATAGCACACCCTTGAGAGCTTCTTGGAGATCTGGTCTGGTGCTGGTAAATTCTTTCAGGTTTTGATTATCTGAGAATGTTCATGTCATTTATTCCCACATGAAAGATAATCTTGCCGGGTACAGTATTCTTGGCTGAAATTGCTTTTCTCTTAACACTTTGAATATATTTTCCCATTCTTTCCTCGCTCACATTGTTTCTGATGAGAGATCTGCTGTTAGCCTGATGGGATGTCCTTTGTAGGTAACTTGAACTTTTCCTCTTGCCAATCTTAGTATCTTGTCTTTGTCTGTGGTTTTGGTCTATCTGGCTATAATGTGTGTTGGAGAAGATCTTCTTGGGTTGATTCTATTTGGGGTCCTTTGTATTTCTTGGGACTGGATCTTTGAATGCCCCTCTAGGTTTGGAAAGTTTTCTTGCAGGATTTCATGGAATAGATTATCAATGCCCTTATGGGTCTCTTCACCTTCTGGAATGCCAATTATCCGGATGATTGAACGTTTGATGGTATCTAGTACTTCTCGTATATTATTCTCAAATTTTGGGGGCCATTTTCTCAGTCTTCGTGGTGGATTTTTCTAGGCCAAAAATTTTCTCTTCTATGTCTGAGATTCTATTTTCTGTATGATCTAGTCTGCTTTTAATACTTTCAAGGGAGATTTTGACTTCCTGTATTATAGACTTCATTTCCAACAGTTCTGTTTGACTCTTTTGTAAACTATGTAATTTCTCTTTTAAATTTTGCAAGAATTTCCTCACCTCCTGGAAGCCGTCAACTTCTTTCTCCTTTGTCTTTAGCAGTTCATTGTCTCTCTTCTCTTCCATCTCAGTTAGCTTTGCCATTATGAATACTCTAAATTCTTTATCAGACATTTCCATGATTTGCATTGAACTGCTTGTGGATGAAGAGGAATTATTCTTTTCCCTTGGAGGAGAGGTATTTTCTTGCTTCCCCATATTTCTTGTGGTCCTGCAGTGATTTCTTGTCATCTGATGGATGGTATGTTTCTTTCGAATTCTTGAAGTTCAATCTGAGTGTTCAGGAGCAAGCAGAAAGAGGTGATCTAGAATCTCTTTGTGGTTCTGTTGTGATCACTGGTGCAGCAGATTCAGTAGATATTGAGGAATACATTAACCCTAATAGTATTTGGATGTTTAGCTACAGTGCCCTTAGATCCATCAGAAACATATTAAATGGATATTGAAGAGTTGAGAGACAAGAAAAAAGAAAATGAAAAAGAGAGAGAAACAACAACAAAGAAAGAGAAAAAAAGACAAAAAAATATAAAAACTGTAATTATTTTTTTCTTTAAAAAAAAAAAACAAAAACAAAAACAAATTAAAAAAAGAAAAACTAAAAAATTGAAAACCACTGGCACCAGGAGGAATCCTCTTCTGAAGGAAGGCCTCAAATCTCCTGCATGGACAAAAGAACCAGAGGGGATTATTAACAAAACAAAAGGTGGAGCTGAGAGCAAGAGAAAAACTTTACCTTTAAAAAAATTGTAAAAAGGAAAAATTACAAAAAAATGAGAAGACAGAAGCAGAGGGAGACAGAGACAGGGACACAGAGACAGAGATAGACAATAAACCAGATGCCTCACAATTATAAAACATTTTCTTCAATAAGTAGAAAATACACAATTTTTTAGTTGCACATGGAACACTATCTAGGTTTGACTATAGAATGGTATAAAATTTTACGTTTACCAAGTCATAAATAGGAGATTGGCACATTTTACTTTATTTTAAAGTTTTTGATTGATATGGGACCAGCAGGTGGCGTGGTGGTTAAAAGCACAGGACTACCACATAGCCAACCAGTTAGAGTGCCAGACCTGAGGGCTTGCTTTCTCTCTTTCTTTCTCTCTTCCTCTCTCTCACTCTGTCCCATTCTGGTCAAGCTAAAATAAAAGAAGTTCAATAAAATAATTCTAAAAAATTATATTGATAAAAATACAGAATGAGCACTAGATAAATAGAGACAAACACATTTTATTTTAAAATCTTATAGACATGTATATCAATGGGACAAAATAGAGAACACAGAAATAAACTTCAAACATACAGACAACTGATTTCCCAAGACAATCCATTCAGCAAGTGGTACTGGAAAAACTGGATCTCTATCCACAGAAAAATAAAACTGTATCCTTCTTGCTCACCATTAATAAAAATCAACTCAAAATAAATAAAAATCTAAACATAAAACCTCAAACTGTAAAACTACTGGTGGAAAACACAGAAGAAACCCTTGGAGACACCAGAATAAGAAAGACTTCTTAAATAAGACCCACAAAGCATAGAAAATAACCCTCAAAATAGACAAGTGGGATTACATCAGGTTAAAAAGCTTCTGTAGGGATAAACATATGGTCTAATGGCTACATCACTGGACTCCCTCATAGTTGACTGTGATTTGAGTTCTGGACCTGGCAACTTAAAACTCATGCCAGGCACATGTAAGTGTGTGCCCAAAATCCTGAGAGAATAGAGGAGAAGGGATTGTGGCATGGATATCCTTGGTAGGAAGTGATTTCTCACCTTCTGTTTCATTATCTCTCTCTATCTGGCAAGTGTACACACCCTATAGAAAGTCTAAAAAAAAAAAGATTCTGTGGGCCAGCAGGTGGCATAGTTATGGCCCTGGACTCCTATGTGATTAACTATGGTTCAAGTCTCAGACATGATGGCTTAAAAACACACTGGGCAAATGTATGTTCATGCCAAAAATCCAGGGATGAGAATGGAAGGGAAGGAATTGTGGCATGGTCATCCTCTCTGGGGGGTGATTTCTAACTTTCTCTATGTCTCTCTCTGTCTCTCTGGTGAGCACGCAGACTCTACAGTAAATCTCTCTCTAAAAAAATAAATGAAGGGACCAGCAATTAGCATAATGGCTATGTCACTGAACTCCCACTCAACCATGGTTCGAGTCCCAGACCTGGTGGCTTAAACTCATGCCAGGCCTATGTGCGTGCATGCCCAAGATCCCGAGAGGAGAATGGAGGAGAAGGGATTGTGGCATAGCCATCCCCCCGGGGGGTGATTTCTCACTATCTATCTCTCTGTCTCTCTCTGTCTTTCTGGCTAGCGCATGAGCCCTTTAGCAAAAAATCTCTCCAAAAGAGAAAATAAAAGAAATTAATAAAATAAAACGTTTCTGTACAGCAAAAGAAACAATAATTAGAGTGAAGAGAAAACCCTTGGAATGGGAGATTGTATTTATAAATTCTCCCTCAGATAAGAGGCTGATAACAAAAATATGCTGGGATCTTAAGCAACTCACCAAATGGAAAAAAACTTAATTGCATTAAAAGGGAAAATGAGCCGAATAGACAATTCTCTAAGGAAGACATACCAGCAGCCAAAAAGTATATAAAACATGTTCAACATTTTTTGTCAAAAGGGTGATACAAATCAAAACCACAGTGAATTACCTCCTAACCCTAGTCAGAATGACCAAGATTAAACAGATAATGAATGATAAATGCTGGCAAGGCTACAGTGAAAAGGGCACTCTCCTACACCATTGGTGGCAATGTAAAGTAGTACAGTCACTGTGGAGAACAATATGGAAGTTTTTCAAAGACCCACCAAAAGAACCACTATATGATTAACAATTCCACTCCTGAGTATATACCCAAAGGATAGAAAAACGTTCAGTCAGGAAAACACTTTCACATCCATGTTTATTGCTGCATTATTCACAATTGCTAAGACATGGAATCCACCCCAATGTCTAAGAACAGATGAATAGATTTAAAAATGGTGACATATATACAATATAAAATACTATTCAGTCATTAAAAACAATGAGACTCTAGCATTTGAAAGAAAGCAAGAAAATATGCAAGGCTTAATGCTAAGCAAAGCAAGACAGACTAGTAAAGTGAGGCTTTTTATATCCCCATTTAATATATACTGAATGTGTGCACTGTAAGACAGAAACTGAAAGATTGAAAGGTATAAAAGCATGGAAAGCAACTGTGGATACTAGATACACTGTGGGAAGAGTTTGGTACATGGGAGGCATGGAAGGGAGGGAATGAAAGGGAAAAAAGAAGCAATACATTCAACAGAAATGGAATATTATCTGTTGATGATAGTGCAGATGGTAATATCTTTGATGGACTAACATACAGTGTAGTCATGCTGGGAAAATTTATTTTGTATGTTGTAAAGATATACAGTGATCGAATGTCAAGATAAGAAAATAAAACAAATTGTGATAGGATGTGTTCACTCACTAGAGAGTGACCAAGAGACAAAAGAAGAAAGTAAGAAGCAATTCCATTGGGAATAGTAACATCACACTCCTTTCTCCTTCATTTCTACCTTCTTTTTAGGGTGTTTGGCATGCACACATACATGCCTGGCCTGTTTTTGAGACTTTGAGTCTAAGAATCAAACTAAAAGATATGTGGGATCCAGTCCTTTAAAACACCAAACTATGAGCTGGTCCATTACTTTAAAATGTCTTAATCATCACTGACTGTATAATTGACCAATCCTGGATGCCAAGAGGCTGGTTGGTTCTCTTTAAGATGTTTAGGAGTTTCCATGTTTTGTTGTTTACTGTCTCATTGGGCAGACCTGTGGTGGCTAAAATGCCATGAGGGGGCTCATAAGTGTGTATTTTGTCTTGCATCTGGTCCTTGGGGAGCTTAATGAGATGTTGGTGCATCTGTTGCCCAATGAACTGAGTCCTTGGTTCATATTCCACAGCAACCAGTGAAGGGCACTGCTGTGTCCACATGCCATTGCTTTATTGGTGGGTCTCTAATTTATATTCATATTGTTTACTCTGTTTGAAGTCAACTTTGCGTAAATGGTGAAAACCTTGGCAGCTTAGCTCAACAACAAATGCCCCTTATTGACAAGGTTAGTGCAGCTACAAAGGGATGTGCAGAGACTGAGTTATCATTAGGGATTGTCAGGCTAAAGACGGAGACTTTCAATATACCCACCTTGTAAAAACAAAAAGGTGAATAGGACCAAATGCTGACAGAAGAATGAACCTTTCCCTAGTTCAAGATCTGAAGGAAGAGCTTACAGGAATTTATAGGATAATAATCTTTTCTGGTTCCAAAACACAGAGAGAAGGTGCAAGTCACAGCCCTGCACAACCAGGACTCCTGTGCTCATATTCAAACAGGAAATTATATGGGACCAGCAGTTAGTGTAATTGCTATGTCACTGGACTCCTATGTAGTCGACCACGGTTTCCGTCCCAGACGTGGTGGCTTAAAACTCATGCCAGGCGCGTGTGCATGCATGCCCAAGATCCTGAGAGGAGAATGGAGGAGAAGGGATTGTGGCATGGTCATCCCCCCTCGGGGGTGATTTCTTGCTTTCTGTCTCTCTGTCGATCTGGCAAGCACACGCACTCTATAGCAAAAACCTCTCAAAAAAAAAAAAAAAAAAAAAAAAAAGGAAATTATGGCAAAGATTATAAAAATGTTGGAATCCCTAGAAGTTATGAGAATTATATGTGACAAGGAGCTTTTGAGAACCTAATAGTAGACCAAGAGCCAAGCCCTGATGTTTCTTCTGAAGGACTAAGCTTGTGTGTTAAAGCAGCACTGCTCCTGTCTCTCCACTCAGGTGTTCCGAGTTGCCAAACTGTGTTCACCCTTTACCTCCATTGAAGTTCCTCGAGGCCAGTGGATTCAAGGCGTTTTCTCCCTGAGCTGGAGTTTTTTTTTTTTTTTTTTTTTTGGAGAGTTTTTTTTGTTTTTTGTTTTTTGTTTTTTTTTTTTTTTTTTCCCTATAGGGCACATGTGCTCGCCAGTCAGAAAGAGACATCACCCCCCAGGGGGGATGGCCACACCACAATCCCTTCTCCATTCTCCTCTTGGGATCTTGGGCAGGCACACACACACACATGTGCACATGCGCGCAGTATGTGAGTTTTAAGCCACCGGGTCTGGAACACAAACCGCGGTTGACTACATTGGAGTCCAGCGACATAGCGACATAGCGACATAGCCGTTATGCTAACTGCTGGTCCCAGAGTTTCTCATTTTTCACATTGGGCAAACCGTGAGCTCCTTCATGGTCACACCAGTTGTATTACACTGCTTCAGAAAGACATTCTCAAATAAGGGAAATCAGAAAACTTTCTATTTTCATTGTCTCTGGTTGTTTGCAATGTGGTCAAGCTTTGATGTTGATTTACTTAGGGAACTATGTCTCAAAAGCATTATAATCTCTTTCAAAAAGGACAAAAAGCTTGAAGAAGAATCTTCTGGTACAAAGCTAGATCATGTCTTCTATATTTTCTGCTCTGTTCTTAGGAATTTGAGGCAAGTGCTTTCATTTAAGAATCATTGAGGAAGGATACTTTAAAGATGCTCCTATGTCTCCAAGACCTGCCATGGCCACAAGAGCTAAAAAACTAGTTTGTTGGCATCCGCCCTGGGGCTTGGGTCTGGGTGAATCATGATCAGGGGGCTGCTGGTGAGGAAGAGAAAGAGGACAAGAAAGAGAAAGCCCTCCATCTTGCCAGGACCAGGGAAATGGAAAGAATGAGACAAAGGGATAGAGTAGAAATGGACCTAGGTAGCCCAAGCAACTTGTGCCACCCATATGAACTGGACATCTTTATTTATAGTACAAGGAGACATTACACATGTATGTTTCATGACACTTCATAGATTGGTTGCCAGGTTACAGACAATAAGAAGCAATTAACAGAGATATAAGGGCTTAGTCATACTGGGCCAGGTGTATCCATTGGTGATAATCCCATCAAGAGAAAGTCTCATCTTCTTTTCTAATGCAGAGAGCTATCTGTTAGGTGTGGGGAAGGAGCTAAAGAACTTCTCCATAAGGAGTGCACCACCACACCCAGAGAAGGCTAAAGAACCTTTCAGATGCAGAGCAGGGATTTGACTTTACTAATTGGGGTCAAGATGTTTCTTGAGGTCCATCAGATGTGTCTGTTGGAATGCCCCTAGTAATTTCCACCCTTGCTCTGTCTGCAGCCCAGATCAAGGAAAGACAAGTTACAAGGTTCTGCCAAACCCCAAAAGAGTAGGTGGTGTTTTCTCAGAGCATGTACCCACACCTCAGATTCTCTCTCTTAAACATGTACCCACACTAGTGCATTAAGAATGTCAAGGATTCAAATTTCTTTATTTCTCTCTCTTTTTTTTAGAGTGAGATTTTTGCTATAAGATGGGTGCACTCACTGGAGAGACTGAAAGACAGAGAGAGACAGAAAGTTAGAAATAACCCCCCCAGGAGGGATGGCCATGCTCAATTCTTTCTTCTTCATACTCCTCTCAGGATTTTGGGCATGCATGCACATGGTGTGAGTTTAAAGTCACTGGGCCTGAGACTTGAAGTGTGGTCAACTACACTGAAGTCTAGAGAAGTAAACATTTCACCAGCTGCTGGTCACGCAAGTTTCATTCTCAACACGCATCAGCTATATTTCAGATTTGCCATAGGAGAAGTGGGTAAAATTTTACATGTCTGTCTGTCAAAGTAGGAATTTGTCATTTCTCCTTGACTCTTGACTACAGTATTCAGTTCATGTTCAGGACATAGCCAACATGCTGTGAAAAATCCCAAGCATGCTATGGGGAGGCCCACATGGAGAGTAATCAAGCTCCACAGTTCACAGCTTTGTCTCATTTCTCAGACAAAAACGCACACCACTGGCCCACCTATAAGTGTTCCATCTTTTTTTTTAATATTTACTTAATTTTATTTATTTTTTAAAATTTATTAATTTATTTAAATTTAATCACATATTTACAGTGTACAACATTTCTTTTTAACAGCACAAATATTATGCATGTCAGTCAAGCCAAAGATATTACTATAACTTATCAACAAATAGCTTCTCATTTTTTTGTCAATTAAGCATACTTTTACATTTTTCCTTCCCCCCTCTCCCTTTAATACTAAACATTTTTCCATATTTTATTGATTCACAAAATATGTTAAACTAAAAATAGGGACAAAGCTAGAATCTAGTCACAAGTGTCCTGTAATTTACTTCTGAAATATTTTTTTCTAAAACTTTTTTTTAACTTAATTTACATTCATTCCCTAAGCATCATCACAGCATACAAAATGTGATTTCCCATCCAGAATATATGACATAGTGTCTTAATCATGCATGATATCATCAAAAATTTTCCATTTCTAGTTATATACACACACACACACATACACACACACACACATATATATATATATATCCCTATTTCTGACCCTCTGCCCTTTCTCACCCTCTTCTCAAACTATCTCTCATGTCTACCATTGTCTTCCATTACTTCCCCCCCACACATTTTATTTATCACACAATTTCTGAAATAATCTAACTACTTTCGATACCAAGTTTAGCTGGTAATTTCAAGAAAAGGAGTTTTAACTTAAATCAAAGAAATTTTAAGGAACTTTGCTTAAAACTTAAAGTCAGAAAACATGATAGGATTCTGTTCAAAAAGTAGGTACATGAACCTATTGATAGCTCAAGACAGGACACAAATCCTTAAAACCGAACCACAAAGCCTAGAAGAAAATCAGCAATGTTTTAGTCAAAAGTCATAAAATTCTATTTCACCAAATCAGTCTCATGTACTTTATCTTCTGTGGTTGTTGAATTTTTCCTATTAAATTCTGGGATATAATATTCAACTCCAGACTTGTCCCTATAATTAAGTTGGCCATTTTCTTAGTTTTTGAACACTTATTTGAGTGTGACTGTATTTAATTTTCCTGATATAGCACTCCCTTGAGAATTTTTTGGAGATCTGGTCTGGTGCTGATTAATTCTTTCAAGTTTTGTTTATCTGAGAATGTTCTTGTCTTTTCTTCCCACATGAAATATAATCTTTCTGGGTACAGTATTTTCGGTTGAAATTGCTTTTCCCTTAAACTTTGAATATATTTTTCCATTCTTTTCTCGATCTCATTGTTTCTGATGAGAGGTCTGCTGTTACCCTGATAGGATACCCTTTGGATGTAACTTGATGCTTTCCCTTGCCAATCTTAGTATCTTGTCTTTGTCTGCGGTTTTGGTCAATTGGGCTACAATATGTCTTGAAGAAGATCTTCTTGGGTTGATTCTATTTGGAGTCCTTTGTATTTCTTGGGATTGGATCTTTGAGTGACTCTCTAGGTTTGGACAGTTTTCTTGCAGGATTTCATGGAATAGATTACCAATGCCCTTATGAGTCTCTTCACCTTTTGGGATACCAATTATCCAGATGTTTGGATGTTTGATGGTAGCTAGTATTCCTTATATATTATTCCCATTTTCTAGGGCCATTTTCTCAGTCTTCGTGGTGGATTTTTCTAGGCCAGTAATTTTCTTTTCTACATCTGAGATTCTATTTTCTGTATGATCTAGTCTGCTTTTATTTTTTTAATTTATTTTTTAAAGGTTTTTGCTATAGTGCGTGTGCACTTGCCAGACAGAGAGAGAGAGAGACAGAAAGTGAGAAATCACCCCCCAGGTGGGATGGCCACGTGGCAATCCCTTCTCCTCCATTCTCCTCTCGGGATCTTGGGCATACATGCACACATGCCCGGCATGAGTTTAAGACACTGGGTCCAGGACACGAACCATGGTCGACTACATGGGAGTCCAGTGACATAGCCATTACACTAACTGCTGGTCCCTCTAGTCTGCTTTTAAGACTTTCAAGGGAGATTTTGACTTCCTGTAGTATAGCCTTCACCTCTAACAGTTCTATTTTATTCTTTTGCAAAGTGTGTAATTCCACTTTTAGATCTTGTAAGAATTCCTCACCTCCTGGAACTCACCATCTCCTTTCTCCTTTCTTCTCTGCAGTTCATTGTCTCTCTTCTCTTCCATCTCTGTTAGCTTCACCATTATGAATGTTCTAAATTCTTTATCAGACATTTCCATTGAACTGCCTGTGGATGAAGAGGAGTTATTCTTTTCCCTTGTAGAAGAGGTATTTTCTTGACTTCCCACATTTCTTGTGGCCCTGTGGTGATTTCTAATCATCTGATAAATGGTATGCTTCTTCCTAATTCTTGAAGTTCTACCATTCAAGCTTGTGGGCTGGAGGCTGAATTATCAGTAGGAAGCTTCATTTCTCTTTAACCCTGAAATCACTAGTTCTCAGGAACCATGATGAATCTTCTTCTCTAAGTGTGTCATCTTGAAAACATATATTCTAACTCCCAGTAGACCTGCCTCACCTGACATTCTTTGCATGGCAGAGAATAGACATCCCTGCCAAGCCATGAGTAAATTGCAGATTCATGAGCAAAATAAAAAAGATCATGTTATTTTAGGGTGCTGTTTTGAAGTGGCTCACTAGAATGCTAGATATCACAGATAACAGCATTGAATAAACACTCTCATGAGCAAAAAAAGAAGAAAAAATGTCATTGATTGAAGGACAGCTTAGCAGAGTGAACCATAAAAAGGACTATCTCCTTGCTGTGCCCTTATGGCTGGGAGGAGGATCCTTAACATACACCTTCTGCCACCATCTTCAAGATTGTTCTGCATGGGGATCAGCAGATAGCATAATGATTATGTCGCTGGACTCCCACTTAGTCGACCATGGATCGAGTCCTGGACCCAGTTGCTTAAATCTCACACTGGGCACATCTGTATGTGTGCCTAAAATCCTGAGTGGTGAACAGAGGAGAAGGGATTGCAGCATGGCCATCCCCTATGAGGGGTAAGTTCTCTCTGTCTGTTTCTGTTTCTCTCTATCTCTCCAGAGAGTGCACATGCCCTATAGCAAAATCCTCTCTCAAAAAAAAAAAAAAAAAAAAAAAAAAAAAAAAAAAAAAAAAAAAAAAAGATTGTTTTGATTGTTCTACCTATGGATCAAAGCCTCATCACCAGTGAAGAAAAGATAGATTTTTGTTGGTTTGTTTGTTTCTTTGTTTCACCTCAGAACCAACCAGATGAAGGTTTGGAATAAATTGGTGCAACATCCATTGGGAGGAAAAAGTTTCTCTCCATGGCCCTGGAAGTTGAGGAGGAAAAATTACTCTCTCTTTTCTGACCTACTTTTTTTTCCTCCCTCTCATTTTTTAAATATAGCCTAACAATTGAAGCATACTTCACAAAGCCCCATATCTAATATCAACCCAAGTATACAACACACACACACAGACAGACACAATGAAGTACTATTTAGAAATTTTTAAAACTTGGAATCCTGTCATTTGAGGTAAATGGTTTATCTTTGACTATTCTTAAATAATGTGCAAAGAAGCTCTTATTTTCTTTATTTTTACCATCATTTATCTTTTTCAATTTCAGAATCAGACTGGGCAATGTGTTTTGGGGAATATGACCATAGAGGAATGGTGCCCATCACAATTCTACACATCCAGGGCTCCTATGCACTTGCAGACCTTTCACTGTTGAAAATAAACACCATCACCAGGTTGAGTCATGGACTGAAGACTCACAGCATCTTCCTCATGCCCAGCTTTATTGCTGAGTATCCAGCTGTCTCTAATGAGAAATTAAAGGGAAAAGTAGAAAGTGAGTGAGAGAAGAATACCCTCTACATTGTCTGGTTACACCATAATCTCCTTTCTGCAGTCCTCTGGCCCTTCAGGTCTTGGGAAATCATTAGAACACCTGGCATCTCTCAGGCTAACGAGGTCAGGATTTCAACTGTGATCACCATGTGGTATCAAGTTTCTTTTCTGGAGAACACTACCTTTCTTCCACAGAGCCAGTCCTTTGTTTTATATTTTGTAAAAATTGAGATATTTTTATTTTAATATATTTTTATTTTCGCCATATCAAAATTAATATATTGAAACATGTATTCTCTTATTTGTAATTTTGTCCCTTCATTCAGTTTATATAGTGCAGAAAGTTTTTAATTTTGATGTAATTTCATTGGTCTATTTTTTTTTCTTGCTCCAGTCATATCTAAAAAGCTATTTCACAGACCAAGGCCATAAAATTTTCTCCCTATGCTTTATTCTACTAGTCTTACATTTTTTGTTTTAGAGGTTTTTGCTATAGGGTGCGTGCGCTTGCCAGACAGAGAGAGAGAAAGAGAGACAGAGAGATAGAAAGCAAGAAATCACCCTCCAGCGGGGATGGCCATGCCACAATCCCTTCTCCTCCATTCTCCTCTCGGGATCTTGGGCACACACGCACACATGCCCAGCGTGAGTTTAAGCCACCAGGTCCAGGACACGAACCACGGTCAACTACATGAGAGTCCAGCGACATAGCCATTATGCTAACTGCTTGTTCCTACTAATCTTACATTTTCATGTCTGAAAAAATATATTCAGTGTGAGACAAAGATCTAATTTAGTTCTTCACAAAGATATCCAGTTTATTCAGCACCAATTATTAAATTAACTTTTTCATTTTGTGTTCTTCAAATATTTTCTGAAAATCAATTGAGTGAAAATGCATAATGTCACTTAACTTACAAAGTGAATATTCCACCATGTATATATTTTTCACCAGGCCATTTGAGAATGCTATACACGGTATCTTCAACAGATAATAACCAATTTCTTTGTCCCATAAATGTCTTGCCTCTCTATTTTTCTCCTTAAAATCTTTCCTCAGACTCTCCTCCTTCACCCACCCTCTTCCCACACCATTTATAACCATTTTCTATATTTTCTCTATCCTCTAATCTTTCTGTTTTGGCCATATTATATGACCAGTTGGTATATATTATGTGGAGACATACAATATCTCTCCTTCATAGCCTGGCTTGCATCACTCAGCAGTAAATCTTCCATATTCATCCACGTTCTGTCAAAAGACAAGGTATTGTTTTTTTATGGCTGAGTAGTATTCCATAAAGTATATGTGTCACACTTTTTCGATTCATTCATCTGTTCATAGGCATTTGTGCTGGTTTCATGTCTTAGCAATTGTGAATAATGCGGCAATAAACATCATTGTGCAAGCAATTTTCCAACTAAGGATTCTTCTATCATTTGGGTAGACACCAAGGAGTGGGATTGCAGGATCATGTGGTAGTTCTATTTGCAGAACTTTGAGGAACCTCCATATTGTTCTCCACAGTGGCTGGACCAATTTCCATTCCCACCAGCAGTGTAGGAGATTTCTTTTTTCACCACACTCCCACCAGTATTTATCATTTTTGTTTTATTAATTTTAGTCCTTTTGACTGGGGTTAGGTAGTATCTCATTGTGGTTTTGATCTACATCTCCCTTATAATGAGAGACATTGAGCATTTTTCCATATGCCTTTTGGCTATTCTTATGTCTTCCTTAGAGAGTGTTTTTTTTTCAACTCATTTTTTAATAGGGTTGATCATCTTTATTTTTTTCACTTTTTTAAAATTTAAATTTATTTATTTATATTCATTCACTGTACACCATTGCAGCATACAAAATGAGATTTTCCATCCAGAATACACTGTATGCTGGATCAATCAAGCACATCAACATACATGTTATTGTCAACAAATAATTTTCCATTTCTCGTGTCCTGTATATTTTGCTTTTTTTCCCATCCTTGATTTCCTATTTCGGACCCTCTGCCCTTTTCCACTCCCTTCTTACACTATCTCTGGTGTCTATAGTTGTTTTCCATTCCTTTTCCCCACACAGTTTTTTTTTTTTTCTTTTTTCTTTTTTGGAGAGGTTTTCGCTATAAGGCGTGTGTGCTCACCAGACAGAGAGAGACAGAGAGACAGAAAGCGAGAAACCACCCCTCAGGGGGGATGGTCACACCGCAATCCCTTCTCCTCCATTCTCCTCTTGAGATCTTGGGCACGCACGCACACGCGTCTGGCGTGAGTTTTAAGCCACCAGGTCCGGGATGCAAACCGCGGTGACTACGTGGGAGTCCAGCAACATAGCCATTACGCTAACTGCTGGTTCCCATCCCCAAACAGTTTTTTGATAACACAATTTCTTAAATAATCTAACTACTTTCAATAGCAAGTTCAGCTGGTAATTTCAAGAAAAGAACTTTTAACTTTCATGATGAGACCATGCTGACAACACAAGCTGGTTAAAAGGCTGTCTCCTATGACCTGGGCTGGGAAGAAACGGCAAGACAAGGCTAGCGGTTTACTAACTCTCCTTGTGTCGTTTTACTGGCCTGTAGTCAATTTCTCTGCCGTGAGTTTTACTGTTATTACGGTACCTTGCAAGGGTAAAGTATAACCCCCAACCATTATAATAAAGTCAATTAGTGATCTTGTAGGAATGTGGTTCCCAAAGAAGAGGGCAGGAAGTTTGAGACTCTCCCACTTGTCTGTCTAAGCCAAAATTAACATGTTAGGTCAAATTAGTATAAACCAAAGTAGCATCAGTAGCATATGAAAACTAAGTTAGTTTAAGGCTAGTTTTATGTAAATACCCCTTGTTAAAGCTACAGGCCAAAGTTAGCTCTGCTAGGCAAAAATCAGCACATTCACCCAGAGATAAAACAGAAGAACTCACTAATTGACAGAGTCAGCAAATAAAACAAAAACCCATGTTTTTTTTAAGAAAGAAAAAAGTCTGACTGGAGACTGACAGGATGAACAAACCTGAGGGCTTCCGAAAAAGATTAACTACCTTAGCTGGGAGCTCTTATCTAAAGCAACAGGTAGCTTTCAACTACAAAGAGTTTCTCATCTATGTGCTGTTGACTATTAAAAACTGCTAATAAACCATCCTGTGTTGTCTCCTGAGCTACAAGATCATCTTCCTTTCCCATATAAGATCATAGACTCACCTTCTATTGTTGTAATGTATGAATAGTCCATATATTAACTGTGTCTTTACTTAACAAAACAAGATTTCTATCTAGGTCTTTGCGACCAGCAATGTTATCGCCCTTGCCTGGGACTGAAACTATCAAACATCCTGCAAACCCCCTCTTCAAAAGACCCTTCCCAGTAATCAAGATCTAAGAAGAAGATACAATAGACAAACAGACTTCCTCATCCTAAAAACTGCGATTGATTTTTAACTAATCTGACAAGACAAACAGCATGTTTTATAATTATTGTTTCCATGCTTTGCATACCCGGTTCCTTAGAGTGGGTTTTTTACTACCCCTCACCCCCTTTACTTCCTAAACCTCCCTCAATAAATACGCATGTCTTATTATCCACGGGGCTGCTGTCCGGAGTCCTTTGCTCTGACTGTAGCTGGCTAAAAACATGCTAAAAAGTATTAATGTTTTAGCCTAATTCTGTTCACCTGCACCGCCTCCACCGAGTCAACCCACCCCTGCAGAGGCTGGACCCCGGCACTTTCATAAATCAAAAAAATGCTAATGAACTTTGCTCTAAACTTAAAGCCAGGAAACAGGTTAAGATTCTGTTTAAATAGTAGGTATATGCACCTCTCGACAGGTCAAGACAGGACAAACTCCTTAAAATTGAACAATAAAGTCTAGAAGAAAATCAGCAATTATTTAGTAAAAAGTCATAAAATGCTATTTTACCAGTTCAGTCTCATGTACTTTATCTATCTTCTGTTCTGGTTCGATCTTCCTGATTAAGTTCTGGGATATAATTTTCAACTCCAGACTTGTTTCTATGATTAAGCCAGCCATTTTTTTAGTTTTTGAACTCTTATTTCTGTTTGTATGCATTTAATTTTCCTGATGTAACACTCCTTTGAGAATTTCTTGGAGAGCTGGCCTGCTGCTGGTAAATTCTTTCAGATTTTGTTCATCTGACAATGTTCTTGTCTTTTCTTCCCATGTGAAGAATAATCTTACCAGGTACAGTATTCTTGGTTGAAATTGCTTTTTCCTTAACACTTTGAATATATTTTCCCATTCTTTCCTCACTAGCATTGTTTCCAATGAGAGGTCTGGTGTTAGCTTAATGGGATATCCTTTGTAGATAACTTGCTGTTTCTCTCTTGCCAATCTTAGTATCTTGTCTTTGTCTGTGGTTTTGGTCAATCTGGCTACAATATGTCTTGGAGAAGATTTTCTTGGGTTGATTCTATTTGGAGTCCTTTGTATTTCTTGGGACTGGATTTTTGAGTGTCTCTCTAGGTTTTGAAACTTTTCTTGCAGGAGTTCATGGAATAGATTATCAATGACCTTATGAATCTCTTCACCTTCTGGGATACTAATTAGGTGGAGGTTTGGACATTTGATAGTATATAGTATTTCTCACATATTATTCTCATTTTTTTTTTTTTTTTGGCAATTTTCTCAGTCTTCATGGTGGATTTTTCTAGGTCAGCAATTTTATTTTCTACCTTTGAGATTCTATTTTCTGTATGATCTAGTCTGCTTTTAATACTTTCAAGGGAGATTTTGACTTCCTGTATCATAGTCTTTATCTCTAACAGGTTCCTTTGATTCTGTCCTAAAGTATGTAAATCCTCTTTTAGATCTTTCAAGAATTTCCTAACCTCCTAGAACTCATCATCTCCTTTCTCTTCTGCAGTTCATTGTCTCTCTTCTCTTCCATCTCTGTTAGCTTTGCCATTATAAATATTCCAAAATCCTTATCTGACATTTCCATGATTTCCATTGAACTGTCTGTGGATGAAGAGGAGTTATTCTTTTTTCTTGGAGGAGAGGTATTTTCTTGCTTTCCCATATTTCTTGTGGCCCTGTGGTGATTTCTACTCATCTGATAGATGCTGTGTTTCTTCCTAAATTTGAAGTTCCATCTGAGTGTTCAGGAGTGAGCAAAAAGAGATGATCTGGAAACTCTTTGCCATTGTGTTTTGATTTCTTTGTGCAGCAGATTCAGTACATATTGAAGAATATTTTAACCCTAATAGTATTTGGTGTTTGGCTATAGTTTCCTTAGATCCATCTAGAAACACAGTGAATGGAGATTGAAGAGCAGAGAGATGAGATAAAAGAAAAAGAAAAGGAAACAGAGGGAGAGAAAAGAAAACAACAAAGAAAAAGAGAAAAAAAACAACTAAAATATTATTATTATTATTATTATTATTATTATTATTATTAAAAAGCAAAAAATAGAAAACCAGGCTGTGTGCAAGCACACCATACAAAATCACTAGTTCTCAGGACTCATGAGAAATTTTCTTCTGAAGTCCTGCCCCTTGCCTCTCCTGGGTGGGAGGGGAAGAGGGTATTATTAACAAGATAAAGGAGGGACTGAAAGCCAAGAAAATACTTAACCTTAAAAAATTTTAGAAAGGAAAAACTACAAAAAAGAGAAGACAGAGACAGAGGCAGAGAGAGACAGAGACAGAGAGAAGACTTGAGGGGCTTCCTACCACTTGAGTTTGTGGGCAGGAGGCTGAATGATCAGTAGAGAATCTTCATTTCTCTTTTTTCCCTGAAATCACTAGTTCTCAAGAGTCATGAAGAATCATCTTCTCTAGGGTTTATCATCTTTTGTCAGGAAAGTTGCTTGTATTCCCTTTGTATTCTTGCTATCAGTCTCTTATCTTATCTGATGCATAGTTTACAAAATATTTTCTCATACTGAGAGCTGTCAATTCACACTACTTTGTCTTCTGCCAAGCAGATTTTTTTTTAAACCTGTCTATGTTAGCATGGCTGTATTGTAATACAGAAAATTGAAAATAACCTAATTTTATATCGATTGAAATACAATAAAATTCCCCATTTGTTTATTCAACAGATATTTATTAAATGAATACAGTGTGCTGAACACTGTTCTGATAGCTGTAGATACTGTAGTTGATAACAGACGAAGGTCCCTTGTCTTCATGTAGGTTACCACCTTGGAGTAGATGTAATACAGAAGCACCTGGTGTTTCAGAGCATAACAGAGCTGTGAAAACATGGATCTGAAGAGAGATAACAGAAGTGCTGCAGTGTGTGATTATTAAAGCAATTGTAAGCAAAATCTGTAGTGAGAGTTGAGGAAAGAATTGAATGCAGTGAGGGAGCAAGGCAAGTGAACATAGAGGTTGAGAGTAGGGAGAAGAGTGTGCCAGGCAGTTAAAACATAAAAACTCGGTTGACATAAAATATGGATAACATAACATATGTAGAATTCAAAGACAGTATTGGCTAATAAAGGCTATAGAAGTGAAGGTGATATATGACAGTATTTCTAAAAAGTAACTTTAAAACCATGGAACTATTTCTTATTCCTAGATATAAATAGATAAAAGTATGAAAATATATATTAAACTATTTAATAGCTCTGAATTTCCCTATATCTTCCCTAATTATTAATAATGTCAGAATGTTTAAATGTTGCCAATTGAGTAAAAACTGACATTCAGTTATTTATTATCTATTTTCAAAAAATAGATTTGCTGGTCTTCTTTCTTTCTTTCTTTTTAATTAATTAATTAATTAATTTTTGGAAGATTTTTGCTATAGGGTGCGTGCACTCACCAGAAAGACAGAGAGAAAGAGAGACAGAAAGCGAGAAATCATCCCCCCGGGGGATGGCCTCGTCACAATCCCTTCTCCTCCATTCTCCTCTCAGGATCTTGGGCACACATGCACACGCACCCAGTGTAAGTTTAAGCCACCGTGTCTGGGACTCGAACCACAGTCAACTATATGGGAGTCCAGAGACATTACGCCAACTGCTGGTCCCTAATTTTTTATTTTTAGTTAATTAATTAATTTACATTAATTAACTGAACATCATCACAGTATACAAAAGTAATTTCTCATCCAAAATGTACTGCATAGTGTTTTAATCATACATGCTACCGTGAATAATTTTTCATTTCTAGCTTAATATATATATGTGTACATATATTCCCCCTATTTCTCACCCTTTGACATTTTCCACCCTCCTCCCACAATATCTTAGGTGTCTACAATTGTTTTCCATTTCTTTTTTATCCAGATTTTATTAATTCACAAAATTTCTTAAATACTCACATTACTTTCAATAGCAAGTTTGATTGGTATACACATGTCTGTGAATATATGTCAGACTTTAGGCGTGAAACTTGAGTAGAATGAATATACTGTAAAGTAGCACATATCTGATGCTATACAGTTTATTACAGTCATTAAATAAGTATTTTTATATATTTTTTAATTTCAAGGGAAGAAATTTTAGCTCTAATAAGTCAAAGGAGTGCTAAAGAATTTTGCTTAAATCTTTAAAGCCAGGAAACAGGTTAGGATTCTGTTCAAATAGTATGTAAATAAACTTATTGGCAGCTCAAGACAGGACAAAAATCCTTAAAACCAGAGAACAAACCTTAGAAAAAAATCAACAATGTTTTAGTCAAAAGTCATAAAATTCTATCTCACCAGTCTCATGTACTTAATCTATCTTCTGTTGTAGTTCCATCTTCCCAGTTAAATTCCATGATATAATGTTCAACTCCAGACTTGTCCCTACGATTAAGGTACGATTAAGGAGTTTCTTAGTTTCTGAACTCTTATTTCTGTATGTTTATATTTAGTTTTCCTGGTAGAGCACTTCCTTCAGAACTTCTTGGAGAACTAGTCTGGGTCTGGTGTTGGTAAATTCTTTCTGTATTTTTTTTTTTTTTAATCTGAGAATGTTCTTGTCTCTTCTTCCCATATGAAGGATAATCTTGCTGGATACAATATTCTTGGTTGAAATTGCTTTTCCCTTAACATTTTGAATATAATTTCTCATTCTTTCCTTGCTCTTATAGTTTCCGATGAGAGGGCCGCTGTTAGTTTGATGCAATATCCTTTGTAGGTAAATGGATGTTTCGCTTTTGCCAATCTTAGTATCTTGTCTTTAGCTGTCTATAAGGAGTCTTGGAGAAGATCTTATTTGGTTGATTCTATTTGGGGTCCTTTGTATTTCATGGGACTGTATCTTTGAGTGCCTCTCTAGGTTTGGAAAGCTTTCTTCCAAGATTTTATGGAAGAGATTATCAATGCCCTTATGAATCTCTTCACCAATTATCCAGATGTATAGACACTTGATGGTATCTAGTATTTATTGTATATTAGTATCATTTTGGGGGGCCATTTTCTCAGTCTTCATGGTGGATTTATCTAGGCAAGTGATTCTATCTTCTGCACCTGAGATTTGATTTTCTGAATGATCTAGTCTGCTTTTAATACTTTCTAGAAAGGTTTTGACTTCCCAAATTATAGGCGCCATTTCTAAAAGATCCATTTGATTTTTTTTATAGTGCATATTTCCTCTTTTCAAACTTGCAAGAATATCCTCACCTTCTGGACCTCATCAGCTCATTTTTCCTTCCTCCTCTGCAGATCATTGTCTCTCTTTTCTTCTATTACTCTTCGCTTTATTACTATGAATATTCTAAATTACTTATGTGGCATTTGAATGAGTTTCAATGTACTGTCTGAGGATGAAGAGGAGTTATTCTTTTCCCTTAGAGGAGAGGTATTTTCTTTCTTTCCCATATTTCTTGTGACACTGTGGTGGTTTATTGTCATCTGCTTGGTGGTGCAGAAACTTCTTAATCTAATGTAATCGCACTTGTCTATTTTGGGGATTGACAGTGCTTTGGGGTCTTATTTAAGAAGTCTTTTTCTACCTCAATATCTCCCAGTCTTTTCTCGTGTTTTCTAGCAGGAGTTTTATAGTTTGAGATCTTAGGTTTATATCTTTGATCCACTTTGAGTTGATTTTTATCAATGGTGAGAGATAGGTGTTCAGATTCATCTTTCTGCAGGTGGATAATCAGTTTTTCCAGCACCAATAGCTAAAGAGGTTTTTCTTTTGCCAATGGAGTGACTGGTACCCTTTGTCAAAAGTCATTTGGCTATATGTTTAAGAGTTTGTTTCTGTGGCCTCTATTCTGTTTCATTGGTCCACATATCTGTTTCTGAGCCAATACCATGCTGTTTTGATTATCACAGATCTGTAGTATATTTTGAAGTCAGGGAATGGGATGCCACCCACTCCACTCTTGTACAGGATTGGTTTAGTAATATAATGTCTTTTATGATTCCCAATAAATTGTATGACTGTCTTTCCTAGATCTGTGAAGGATGTCTCTGGCCCTTTGATTGGGATTGCATTAAATATGTAGATTAATTTGGGTAGAATTTCCATTTTGATTATATTAATTCTTACAATCCAGAAACATGGGATATTATTCCACTTTTTTGTGTCTTTTACAATTTCTTTTTTTACCTTCTCATAGTTTTCTTTATGGAGGTCTTTGACGTCTTTGCTTAGATTTATGCCTAGGTATCTTATACTTTCTGTGGCTATGGTAAATAAAATTATTTTTTCAGTTCGATCTCAGCTTGCCTGCTGTTTGTGTATAGAAATGCTATAGATTTCTGTATGTTGATTTTGTATCCTGCAACTTTACTGTATTTATGTATTACTTCCAAGAATTTTATTCATAGATACCATTGTGTCTTATATGTATACAATGATTTCTTCTGCATATAGAAATAATTTCCCCTCTTCTTTTCCTATTTGAAATTCATTTATTTCCTCACTCCATTGGCGAGGGATTCCAGTACAATACTGAAAAGGTGTGGAGGAACTGGAAATCCTTATCTTATACCAGTTTTTAGTAAAAAAATCTTTCAGATTTTCTCCATTAAGGATGATGTTAACTGTGTGTTTTTCACAGATGGCTTTTATTGTGTTGAAGAATGACCCTTCTACGCTGATTTTGCTGAGAGTCTTGATCATGAAGCGATTTTTTATCTTATCAAATGTTTTTTCTGCATCAATTGAATCGATTGTAAGTATTTATCTTTGTGTTTGTTAATATGGTGTATTACATTTATGGTTTTATGTATGTTGAACCAACCTTGTATTCCTGGAAGAAATCCTACCTGGTCATGATGTATAATCTTTTTTTATATATTGTTGGATACAATTTGCTAATATCTTTAAGAGAATTTTTACGTCTATATTCATCAGAAATATTGGGCTCTGGTATTCCTTCCTTGTCCTTTCCTTTTCTGTTTTATAAATAAGGGTGATGGGGCTACATAGAATAAATATGGGAGAGTTACACACTTCTGGATCTTTAAAAATATGTCGAGTAGAATGGGGATTAACTTTCCTCTAAATGTTTTGTAGAGTTCAGAGGAGAAGTCATCAGGGCCAGGGCTTTTCTTTATTGGGAGGTTATTTATTAGTGATTCAATCTCCTGGCTTGTTATAGGCCTATTCAGATTTTCTATATCCTCCTGATTCAATCTTGATAGAGTATATGTGTCCAGGAATTTGTCCATCTTATCCAGATTTTCTTGTTTGTTGATGATTATTGTTCATAGTACCCTCTAGTGATGTTTTGTATTTCTATTATGTATGTTGTATTGCGAGCTTCATTGTGAATTTGATTTATCTGGTTTCCTTCTCTCTTCTTTTTAATTAGTCTAGCTAGTAGTTTATCAATTGTGTTACCTTTTCAAAGAACCAACTTTTACTTCATTAATTTTCTGTATTGTTTATTTATATTCTATTTTATTTATTTATGCCCAGATCTTTATTATTTAGTTTGTCCTGGAGATTTTTTGGATTTATTTTTGCTGTTTCTTTTCCAATTTTTTAAGGCTTGATGTTTGGCTGCCCACTTGCCTTCTTTATATCTCCTGCTTATGTGTACCAATTGCTATGAACTTCTCTCTTATGACTGCTTTTCAGTGTCCCAAGATTAGGGAAACTCGTGTCCTCATTGTCATTGGCTTCCATGAATCTTTTGATTTCAGTCTTTATTTCTTTAGTAGTTGAGAAGTCATTCAGAAGTATGTCATTTAGTTTCCATGTATTTGTGTATTTTTGAGGATTTTTATTGAAACTTAAATCAAGTTTAATTTCATGATGATCAGAGAAGATGCTGGATATAGTTTCTATGCCTTTGAATATTTAGAGGCTTTCTTTTTGCCCTATCATGTGGTCAATCTTCAAAAAGGTTCCATGTGGGGGTGAGAAAAAAAGTATGTCTCATGGTTTTTGGTTGGAAGGTTCTATAGATGTCTCTTATGTCCATTTAATTTATGGTAATATTTAAATCCTTTATCTCTTTATGTATTTATTTTTGTCTAGATGAAATATCCAGAGGAGTCAGTGGGGTGTTGAGGTCTCCAAGAATTAGTGTGTTGTAGTTGATCTGTCCATTTAAATCTAGCAGTCTTTCCTTCACATATTTCAGTGCTCCTGAGTTAGGTGTATATATAAGCATTATACCTTTTTAATGGATTAGCCCTTTTTTTTACTATATAGTGCCCTTATTTGTCTCTTTGTACATATTTTGTTTTAAAACCTATTTTGTCATAAATTAGCACGGCAATTCCAGCTCTTTTTTGATTCCCATTTGCATGGAAACCTTTCTGCAACCCTTCACTTTTAGTCTATATATGTCTTTATCCATGAGAAACCTTTCTTGTAGGCAAAAGATAGAAGGTTTCTGGATTTTTTTTAATACTTTCATCCAATCGATGTCTCTTGATTGAATAATTTAATCCATTAACATTCACTGTTATTATTGATATTTCCAGACTTGTCCCTACCTTTAAGTTGGCCATTGTCTTGGTTGTCTTTTATTCCCTTGTTCTGTCTGTTCATTCTTATTTATTTATTATTTTTTGGAGAGTTTTTTTTTTTTTTTTTTTTTTTTTTTTTGCTATATGGCGTGTGTGCTCGCCAGACAGAGAGAGAGAGAGAGAGACAGAAACTGAGAAATCACCCCCCCCCAGGGGGGATGGCCACACTGCAACCCTTCACTTTTAGTCTATATATGTCTTTATCCATGAGAAACCTTTCTTGTAGGCAAAAGATAGAAGGTTTCTGGATTTTTTTTAATACTTTCATCCAATCGATGTCTCTTGATTGAATAATTTAATCCATTAACATTCACTGTTATTATTGATATTTCCAGACTTGTCCCTACCTTTAAGTTGGCCATTGTCTTGGTTGTCTTTTATTCCCTTGTTCTGTCTGTTCATTCTTATTTATTTATTTATTTTTTGGAGAGTTTTTTTTTTTTTTGCTATATGGCGTGTGTGCTCCTCTTGGAATCTTGGGCATGCACACACACATACCCGGTGTGAGTTTTAAGCCACCAGGTCTGGGACGTGAACCAAGGTCAACTACGTGGGAGTCCAGCAACATAGCCATTATGCTAACTGCTGGTCCCAAGCCTACCACCTCTTTAGCAGACATTATAAAAGCCTGTCAGATAGTAGGTACTTAAAGTCACAAACAAGGATTGTTGTCTGCAGTATTGAGACCTCCAAATACAAAATGCTATAGATGTTGAAAAGAGGGACATATCATCAAGGATTGTAAAAGAAAGCCTTCCTCAAAATGTAAATGCTGTCGTGAAGGCTTTCATTGGGCCTTCTAGTCATGTTTCAGAAAATCGGATATTGGGCACGACTCCAGCCCAAGGCCCAAGGAGCCATCACTCTTGTCCCAGTCCAACCCAGTAACTGACAAGAGCTCTAACCAGACAACTTGGCTAGAAATGTATGACTCCATTCATGCTACTGCTCAGAGTGCTGGCATCAATTTAATTACTCAAGAGGATGTTTCTTTAAATTTACCATGAAGAGTCTCCCTAGTAAATAATCAGCTATAACAACCTCTAAAAAATGGGAACACTTAACACTTAAAAACATAATCTTGTAGACCTGATAACTGCCTACACTGAATTAACCCTTTCTCATCCCTAGGGAGCTAGGAGCATTTTTTTCAAGGTCAATTGCTTTGTTTGATGCCTTTTTTTTCTTTTTTGAGAGGGCATTTGCACTAACCAGAAAGACAGAGAGAGACAGAGAGACAGAAAGCGAGAAATGACCCCCCCCCCCCCCCATGGGGGATGGCCATGCCACAATCCCTTCTCCTCCATTCTCCTCTCGGAATCTTGTGTACAGATGCACATGTACCCAGCATGAGTTTAAGCCACCAGGTCCAGGACTCAAAGCACGGCTGACTGCATGAGAGTCCAGCCACATAGTCATATGCCAACTGCTGTTCCCTGTACATCTATTTTTATTGAGGCATTATTTACAGTAGCCAAAATATATCATAGAAATAATTTATGCCTGTATAAACAGTTTAATGGATAAAACCAACTGTTTATGTATATAATAGAATGATAATCTTCCTTTAAAGGGGGAAAATCCTACCATTTTCAATCACATAATGAATGTGGAAGACATGAAGACATGGTGCTCAATAAACTGAGCTAGATTATAACTATCACTTGTGAAAGACACAGAGTTTGAAAGACTGTCTTTTCTTTTAATATTTTTTCTATAGGTCATGTGTACTCACCAGAGAGAACAAAAGAGACAGGGAGAGGAAAAGTGAGAAATCACCTCCCAAGGCGGTAGCAATGCCACAATTCCTTCTCCATTCTCCTCTCAGTATTGTGGGCAAGAACTCACATGGGCCTGTCATAATTTATTATTAATTTTTAATAAAAAATTTTATTTATATTCATTCACTGAGGATCATCACAGCATACAAAATGTGATTTCCCATGATTTTTAAACCACTGGGTCTAGGACTCAAACCAGAATTAGCCATGTGGCAATGCAGTACCTTAAGCACTGCACCCATATTATTATGATGATGATGATTACTTTTAGGTTTTTGTGATACAAAATGTGTGCTCACTGTGGAGAAATTGAGAGACAGAAAACAAGAGAGAGATAAAGTGAGAAATTATTTATAGGGGTAGAGACATGCTGCAGTCCCTTCTCTCCCATTTTCTTCTCAGGATTTTGGGCATGCACAAATGCATGCACAAATACCTGGTGTAACTTTTTTAAAACTAGAACAATGGGCAATGTTTATTTTTAAGGATAATTTTGCTTATACTACATTCTTGCCTTAACTGCTGATTTTAGATCTAATCTGTCACAAATTATAAGGCTCCTGTATTAAAAACCCTACACAAGAACAGAATAGTAATTAAAAATAAGAAAAACATTTAATACAAATATAAAATGGTATCAAAGTCTTTAACATAAGAAAAATATGTAAAAATATTTAAATTTATAGTGTTAAGCTATAAGAGTCACTTAAAAAGTTACTCCAAAAAGCTAAACAATTGCATTTTCTCTAATTATATTATATAAATTATTCTAGACTTTGGGCTAGCTTCCTTTGAGGTGATTAAGGTGCCTGAATCCCATGTGGTCAACTGTAGTTTGAGTCCCGGACCTGGCAGCCCACCTACCCACTTACTCTCTTTCTCTGGTGAGCACATGTGTCAATTGATCCAAGATGAGGAAGATTATCATTGAGTTTATCACACTTTTTCTTTGTATGGAATCAAGAAGACATCATCCCAATGTCCTTCTCAATCCATTGCTTTTTAATTTTAGAAAGTTCCATTACAGTGCTTATTTCCAGGTTCCAGAAGTAAAACAGTTTTAAAATCTCGTTTGGCCTCATTTAGCTTTCCCAGAAATGTTCTTGCAGTTCCTCTCCTGGCAAAAGCTTTACAATCTGAGCCATCTGATAAAATAGCTTGAGCACAGTCTTTTTCAGCTCCTTCATATTTCTGAATCTTCAGATAGGCCATAATTCTGCAAGCTGGAAAAAGGGCATTTCTGCCATCTGCTGCTAACTCCGAGCATAACACTGAATTACTGTTTCATATTTCCTCTGAAAAATCCTTTACCCAACTCTTTCTCTGAAATGACCTGCTGCTTATTCTGTTATTTTTCAGCCTGTTTTTTTTCTCTCCTTCAGTTGCCTTAATCACTCTATCAGCTTTTTTTTTGGATATGAATTTTCCTTGGATGTTAAAGTCTGATTAATTTTTCTGAATTTATTTGTTGCTTCAGTTATTTTGTCTAGTATTAACACTTTTTCATAATCTCTTTCGGTGCTCTCTAATTTTTACAAAGCAAACCAAGTAGTACCTCATCAGACATAAGCCTTTGTATAACTTCTATCAAAGCAATTGCTAAATTACAATCAGACTCAGCAGAGCAAGTTCTTTCAATCTCAGCATGCTGTGGCTCTGTTGGCAACACGGAATTATATGGTCACCACCCATGTCTATAGTGTTGTACTCAATTGCTTCATGATACTTGCCTTGTTTGAAGAACTTATTGTCCCTTTCTTTTAGAGCAAGAGCTTTCTGTGACTCTACATGAATCCGATTTTCTCCTCACTCTGATTCTTGAGATAGAGAATCATGTGTACTATCCTTTTTGTCAAGCTCATCAAGGACATTGTCTGCATTCTTTTGCCCATGCATCACAGATATAAGATTTTATTCTTTTTATGTGTGTGTGTGTGTGTGTGTGTGTGTGTGTGTGTTTCTCTCTCTTTTTTTTGTTCAGATGATTCCTTAGCTCTGCTTTCTTCTTTTTCCTAAAATTCCTATTACTTTTTATTTATTTATTGTATTTTATACATTTAATCACTATGTATCATTACAGCATACCAACTGAATTTTCCCATCATGAATACACTGCATATCAATTCAGTCAAAGATATTACCAGGACCAGCAGTTAGCATAATGGCTATGTCGCTGGACTCCCACATAGTCGACCGCGGTTTGCGTCCCGGACCCGGCGGCTTAAACTCACGCCGGGCGCGTGTGCATGCGTGCCCAAGATCCCGAGAGGAGAATGGAGGAGAAGGGATTGCGGCGTGGCCATCCCCCCTGGGGGGTGATTTCCTGCTTTCTATCTCTCTGTCTCTCTCTGTCTGTCTGGCGAGCACACGCGCCCTATAGCAAAAACCTCTCCAAAAAAAAAAAAAAAGATATTACCATAATCATTATATTGGAACCAACCCACATGTCCATGAACAAATAAATGGATTTTAAAGGTGTGGAACATATACAATGCAGAATACTACTTAGACATAAAAAAATGAGATTCTGGCAGTTGATAGAAAATGAATAAATATGGAAGACTTACTGTTAAATAAAGCAAGTCAGACAATGAAAGAGAGGCATTGTATAGCCCCATTCAACTGTGTTTTTTTTTTTTTTTTTTTTTAATGGCTTTACTATAAATGGTTGTGAATACCAGATATAGGGTGGGAAGAGAGTGGGGAAAGGAGTAGAGTCTGAGGAAGGACATTAAGGATAAAAATAGAGAGGCATAGCATTAATGGGGCAAAGATATGGGGTATTATTTGTTGAAGGCAACTTTACAGTATTATCAACTGGACTGGGGAGAAATGTACACATGCTGGAATATGCACTTTGCAAGCTAAATAATTTGATTGAATGTACAAATGAACTTGAAATAAAATAAAATTTAAAAAAGGAGAACCATGAATCAATATGAATAACTACTATGCAAATTCACTTGAAGATAGTAGAAATCACAGTGAATGCCCTAATTGCACTTTCTTAATCTGGCACAATGGAGACCACCAAGAAGACAGTAAAGGAATTTCTATTCCAGAGGAAGATGTTTACTGCCTTAGCCTTTTCCACCGATTTCAGAAAATTAATTTCTGTGGTTCTACTTTTGAACACTTTTTTACTCTACTCTTCAATTTTCTTTTCCTTCATGGCATTGGAAGAAAAGAGAACCGTCCCACAAAATACCATATGATTCTAACCATGATGTGTAAGCTACTCTATTTTATCTAATGTGTTAATGAAAAGGAAAACTATCATTTCCTTTCAGAATCTTTGATGAAATGTTAATGTTGATTAGTGTGTGACAACAAGCCTCTTGTATTTTTTTTTTTTTTTTTTTGGAGAGGTTTTTACTATAGGGCGTGTGTGCTCACCAGAAAGACAGAGAGAGACAGAGAGACAGAAAGCAAGAAATCACCCCCCAGGGGGATGACCACACTGCAATCCCTTCTCCTGTAGGGCTCTTGGGCATGCATGCACACGTGCCTCGCATGAGTTTAAGTCACCAGGTTAGGGACTCAAACCATGGTCGACTATATGGGAATTCAGCGACATAGCCATTATGCTAACTGCTGGTACCAAGCCTCTTGTATTTTTAACTAATTCTGTATGTTGTTTAATTTATGATAGGAAAACTTGAAGGAAACCTATTACTTAATGACTCTTAGCAATGTTTAATTAAAATTCTAATTACATGAAAGGTTTATGAAAATACAGTTATTTTAGTCAAATATGATTCTCTCAAAGGATATCAGCTATGAGAGGGATACACACATAAAAAACACTCAAATGCACACACAATCATGGCTATTGCTTGGTTTGTAATATGTCCCCTATCCACTTTCCCAAGTTGATTACTAATATAAGAAAATTTTCTTTCCACTTTGAACCATGGAAACAAGTTGATATACATGAAGTCATTTTTTTCTTGCTTTCAATCTGATTAAACAGCTTAGTATCTCAGATTGCATACTCCCAAGAGTTTACTTGCTATTTTATTATAGTAATAAATACTATATACATTATAAATGCCATTTATTTATTACGGTATAATATCAATCAGTATAAGCAACAAAAGGACAGAAGTAAAACAATGACAATCTGAGAACTGACCTCCAGAATGCACTATTATTCCTAGAGGTAGGAAAAATGGACATTTTAAAAAGTTGCATGTGTCAACTGAAATAAACATACTCAATTCACTTCTCCCATGTATACACAGGGTGAATACATTGGTCTTTATATGAAAAAAATCACAAACCATTTTGGTTAATGGAGTGGAGTCCTTACAAGTCTGCCTGGGTTCTACAATAGATCTTTGGCCTACAAGCTCTGTGACTTTGGCAAGTTACCTAAATTCAGTGTACTCATATTCGAAGTGGAAAACATATTACGCATACTTCATATGTTCATTATAAGAATTGAATAAGTTTTTTTTTCAGATTTAATAAAATACATTTTATTAAATTCTTTAAAAAATGGCTTTACTACTTTACATTTTCACAGTGTCAGTCACATTAGTAATTATTATCATATATATATATATATATATATACACACACACATATATATATATATATACATATATATATATATGTTTAAATATCAGATTATGTGTGTACTCAGAAAGACAGAGAAATAGAGAGGGGGAAAGCACCACTTCCCATTGGGATGTGGTCACACTACAATCCCTTCTCCATTTCTTCTTCCTGTGGAAATTTTGGACACACATACACACATATCTGGCAAGTTTTGCAAGGCTCTGGAAATGGCTCTTGAACCACAATCAGCCATGTAGAATTCAATTCCTTTAACCTCTAGGCTATGGGACCAGCTCACATTTGTTACTTTTAAAATTTGTTTTAAAGTATATTAATTCTTTCATGTATGTGTATATACACACACACACACACACACACACACACACACACACACACATATATATATATATGAGAGAGAGAAAGAAGGAGAAACAAAGACAGAGAAAAAAGGTTCCCAACAAGTTCTCAGTGCCACTCTCCCTCCCCTTCAGCCAGCCCAAGATTATGGGTACATGTTCATGGTACATGACTGGAATACTCAAAGAGGTCTCCAAATGTGAACTCAGAACTTTCCCTTGTATGTCATTCTCACAAAGTGTCACTTTTTTATATATTTTGTACATTTTTTATTTATTCATTTATTTTTAATTTGACTTAGAGAGACACAGAGACAGAGAGAGAGAAAGTGGAGAAGTGAGGAAGCAAGCCACCAGGTCCAGGACGTGAACTGTGGTCAGCCATGTGGGAGTGTCCAGCACCTTAACCACCATGCCACCTGCTGGTCCCACAAAGTGTCACATTTTATTGTTGCATCTTTGTCTGGCCTTACACTTTGTATAGCCCTTTAGAAACTAGCTAGTCTAACTGAGGTAAACCAAAACCTCATTGTGGCTGTGATTTCTATTTTTCTAGCAATTAGTGTTTGTTTGTTTGTTTGGTTTTGTTTTGTTTTTTACATATTTGGCTATTTCTATGTCTTCTTATGAGAAGTAGCTATTTATAACTTCAGTTCATTTTGTAAATCAGGTGAGGTTTTTTTGTGGTTGAGTTTCTTATCACCCTAAACATTAATCCCTGATCTGATGAATAGATTAAAAATATTTTGTCCTGTATTTCAGGTTATCTCTTTTCCCTAAGGATTGTTTTATAAACTATGCAGAATCATTTTAGCATGATATAATCCCATTTGTCTGTATTTGTTTTCTTGCTTTTGAATTGGAGCAGTTATTCAATAAATATTTGCCAAGATCAATATCCTGAAGCAGTTTCCTATGTTTTCTTCTAGGAGTATTATGACTTTGTCTTACATTAAAATTTTTAATGTGGATATCTAGTTTCCTCAGCATCATTTATTAAAAATATTGGTTTTTCCATCAATGTTTTATGCACCTTTGTTGAAAATCAGGTGATAATAAATAAGTGGAATTTTTTCTTTTCCTCCCCATTCTTTTAAGTTGGTCTATATGTCTGTTGTTTTGTTTTGTTCTGTTCTGTTCTTTATTATTTTTTTGACAGACCAGATTCAGTTTATTTCAGTTTCAGATAGAACTTCAAATTGGTAATCAAAAACTGTTTTCTTTTAATCAGACCTATTATAAGAACATCAAACCCCCTTAGTATAGTCAATCGGCATACTTAACTGAACAATTATTGTTCTTTTTTTCTGTGTATTTTCTTTTATTTTGAATATATTTTTATTTCCATTTCTTTTTAATTAATTAATTTTTTACATTTTCACATAAACATTTATTTTATATATCAAAAACAATTTTTGCTCATTCTCCATAGTTCTTGACAGTTAATAAAAAACTTTCAAGTTTCAAAATAATAAATTTTAAATATAATGTTAAAAATATTTCTTATAATTTTTTATAATTTTGTTTGTGACTCTATAACAGCAGAAACAGTATGGTTTTAAATATTTTTGAGAATACACTTACATGTCAGCTTCTCAAATTGTTGAAAAGCAAATGCCCTGCACAAAAGTCACACAAAAACCTTCTCAGTTCAGCCCCGCCTACCAAGTATTCTGTGATATACCATCTGCTGGCAAAGATCAGTCTCTTTTTCTTCCTTCAATGTCTTTCTCAAGATAATCATTTAGTGTGGTAGCTCTTTTGCAATCTCTACTGATTACAATGCTGGGCTGGAAAAGTCCAGGGTATTTTATGCTATAACTTCTTTTATATATCTTCGCTAATCCTTTCTGCCAGGCAGAACTATTTATGGTGCCAAGCCATCTCTCTAAGAGCTTCTGTTGGCTTACTTGAAATCCACCTTAGTTCCATAGTTTTCTGATTGATCCTCAGATATGACATTCCAGTCAAAGCCCTTTCCAATAATCAGTATTTCCCATTTCTGATTCAATGCAATAAGCATTATTAAACTTATGCAAATAACCCATCTGCCACAAAATAAGAATATTCCCAAATATTTCCAGTTCAAGAGGGGTCAGAAAGGAAGAAAAGTTTATGTTTCCTTTTAAAGAAACAAACAAGAAAAATATTTTAACAAATTGCTGAATCTATCAGAAACTCAAAAAAAGTAAACTGTTTAAATTGGGAAAACAAAGCATAGTAAGAAGAAAAATCAGTAATGTTTTATTATTATTATTTTTTTCACAATTCCAAGCTTTCTTTCCCCCATACCATTGTAATGTGATTAACTGCTGGTAGTTCGATTCCTACAGCTTGTTGTTGTTTGTTTGCTTGTTTATATTTGTTTGTCTTGGTGTGCTTTACCATTCATGATCTTTTTTATGGTTGTATGTAAATTAGAGATTTTCCCCTACTACGGTGAAGTGGGCATAGAAAGACAATAGTACAGGCGTTACCCATAGGTGCAAGCTAACCAGTATCACACAGAAATAAAGAATCAGGTGATAATTAGCAAAGGTTGGAAATACTAGGGGAGGGAATGTAGGACAGGATTACTTAAAGGTACCAATAGAAGAAATATGTCCTTGTTTCCTGTAGCATACTAGGGTCAAAATATTTAATAATAACTTATCATATATGAGAAAAAAGCAAAAAGGAAATTTTTAATGTTTCCAATACAAACAATAAATATTGGAGGAAGTGTATATATCAGTTACTTTCTATAGATCATTAAACATTGCATTCATGTACGGAAATATCCCATCAAACCCTATAGATATGTGTAATGTATCAATTATTTTTAAAATAACCTAAGAATATTTTGGAAATGTGATGCCTATAAATCAGTGTTTATAATAAAAAGCAGAAATATAGGATCTTTGAAATGAATTCATGATTTTAATAGTGATTACTAAATTTTGCAGTAGGAACTCAGATATAAAAATACATAAAAAATGACATTCAAAATAGGGAAAGAAGAATTGAATTTAACTCTATTGCAGACAACATGATTATATAGATAGAAGAGCCAAAGGTATTCATGAAAAAATTTCTCAAAATAATAAATAAATACAGTAAGATGGCAAAATACAAAATCAACTTACAAAATACTACAGCATTTCTATTTATGAAAAATAAGCAGATAGAGGTAGAACTGAAGAAAGTAATCTCATTTATGTAGTCACAAAAGGATACCTAAGAATAAACCTAACCAAGGAAGTCAAAGAACTCAAGGAAAACTGAAAATCTTTTAAAATAAATTTAAAATGACACAAAAAAATGTGGAAGGACATTCTATACTCCCATATTGAAAGAATTACCAAAATCAAAATGACAATTCTACCCAAATTAATATACTTATTTAAAATAATCCTATCAAATTACCATATATATATTGTTCACAGATCTAGAAAAGCCAATCGTACACTGTCTGGAATCATAAAGACCTCATATTGCCAAAGAAAACCTGTACAAGAAGAGTGAGGAGGACAGCATCTCACTACCTGACCCAGAAATATATTACAAAGCTGTGAAAATCAAAACAGCACAGCACTGGAACAAAAACAGACATTTGCACCAAAAGAACAGACTAGAGACCACAAAAATAAACCCCAAAACATACAACTAACTGATTTCTGACAAAGGGTACCAGTTGATTCAGTGGGAAAAGGAAAATCTCTTTAGCAAATGGTGCTGAAAAAACTGACTATCCACCTGCAGAAAGATGAATCTGAACTTCTATCTCTCACCATTGACAAAAATCAACTCAAAGTGGATCAAAGATCTAAACCCAAGACCTCAAAAACTATAAAACTAGTGGTGGAAAACACTGGGGAAACTCTGGGAGACATTGGGGTAGGCAAAGACTTCTTAAGACTCTAAAGCACAGGCAATAATCTCAGAAATAGAGAAATGGGATTACAGCAGATAAGAAGTTTCTGCACAGCAAAAGACACAATAATTAGTGTGAACTGACAATTCTTGGAATGGAAGAATATTTTTGGAAACTATGCATCAGATAAAGGACTAATATCCAGAATACACAGGGAACTCAAGCAACTTACCTAAAAAAAAAAAATAAAGTGATCAGCCCAACTAAAAGATGAAAAAAATAACTGAAAAATAACTAAGGAAGACATGTGAAAAGCCAAAGAGCATATGAAAAATGCTCAACATCCCTCATCATAATGGAGATGCAGATTCAAACCACCTTACCCCAATCAGAATGGCAGAGATTAAAGAAAAAAAATGATGTTTGCTAGCAGGGCTGTGGTGAAAAGGGAACTCTTCTACACAGCTGGTGGGAATATAAATTGCTCCAAGAACTGTGGAGAACAACATGGAGGTTCCTCAAAGACCTATAGCTGCTACTACCATATGATTTAGCAATTCCACTCCTGGGTATCTACCCGCAGGATAGGAGAATGTTCAGTTGGAGAAATGCTTGCATATCTATATTTATTGCTGCTTTATTCACAATTGCTAAGACAGAACCAATCCAAATATCCACAAACAGAGGAACGAATTGAAAATGTGTGGCACTTATACTCTAAGGGATACTACTCAACCACACACACAAATAAAGAGACTGGCATTTGATAGATGAGTGGATGAAAATGAAAGTTTTACTGCTCAGTGAAGCAAACTAGGCTATGAAAGAGAGAGATTGTATATCTCCACTTAACAAATACTGACCTTCTGCACCCTGTGGTGGAAAATGAAAGATTAAAGAATATAGAAGCATTTAAAATAGTTTTGGATACTGGAGACAATCTGTGAAAGGAGTGGGAGAAGATATAAAATGCAAGGAAAGAAATTATGGAAAAAGATAGAAAGGCAAGGCATTTATGGGACACAGAAATGGATTATTATTTCTTGATGATAACATGTATTGTATTCTCAACAGGATTGGTGTAAAGTGTATTCATGTTGGATAAATTCAATTTCAAGTGATGTATAGTGATTAAATGTATAAAGTAAATAAATAATTTAAAAAATTAAAATTCAAAAAATGTGTCACAACACTATACCTATCAGGTGTTATTTGCTTTTTAAATGTTGTGTTTATTTATTTTTAATGAAAAAGAATTAGATGCCCTCAAAGGCATTATCTTCCTGCAGTTCTCCGACAGTCCTGCAGCCAATCAGAATCAAACATGTATGTGATGTGACCAAGTAGAACCTGAATGCAATCCCAGAGCCTTCCCATATGGCTTTCATAGCTACATAGCAGTGCCCATAGTACCTGTGTCGCTGAGCCTGGACCAGTGGTTTATTGTTAATGAATATTATGAATTTAAATAATCTTTACTTTTCTCATTTGTGTAAGAAATTTATAGTGCATTTAAATCAGGATTATTGTAAAGAATTAAAAAAGGTAAATTATGTAGCTACATTTATTGATACAAAAGTTTTATACATAATGCATATTTTTACTTAATAATCATTTATTATTTTTACTAACAAAAATATCAGAGACAAATTTGAAAACATACCCTACCAAACATTTGGGATCCTACAGAAAATTCACTTAGAGAGATATTTAAATTTGTCACAGACTTCTTAAAAAAATATAAAAGACACCAAATCAATGTTCACTTATATATCATACAACAAAAAGAGCAGAGTAAGCTAAATCTAGGCACAATAAAAACACCTGGATGAGAATAAATAATAATAATAAATAATAAATAAATAATAAATAAGATGAAAAAGCAGTACATAGTCAATGTAGCCATTAATTGGACATTAACAAAATAAAAAAAAAGCTTGAAAACACATTAGGACAGCCTAGAAAAGAGACAGAGGATACAAATCAGTAAATAAAATATGGAAGAAAACACATCATTATTATTTTTATTATTATTATTAGTGAGATATTTTTGCTAGAGACAGAGAGACAGAAAGCAAGAAATCACCTCCACAGGGGGAAGGGCCAAGACACAGTACCTTCTCCTCCATTCTCCTCTCAGGATTTTGGGGATGCAAGCAAACATGACTGGCATGAGTTTTAAACTGCCCAGATCAGGACTCAAACTGCTGTCAACTATGTGGGAGTTCCAGCGATATAACCATTATGCCATCTACTGGTCCCAACACACTATTATTGAATGTGCAGAAAGAAAATAATTGTAGAAGACAATAAAGGGAAGAGTAATTGCTAAAATAATCAAATCCATAAACTCAGATACAGAAAACTAATCGGAGATAACATTCATAGTTGCCATTTTAATATCTGACTAAAGTTAGTGTCACACAATGTCTGTGTGTGTTTTTCTTTTTTAATAATTATTTTATTACCTTCATTTATTTGTTTTTATTTGACCAGAGAGGTACAGAGAGAGTGAAAGGGATAGTGAGAAAGCAAGCCACCAAGACTCGAACCGTGGATGACTATGTGGGACTCAACCATAACACTACCTGCCAGCCCAAAATGGCTGTTTTGAAAAGTAGGTGAATGGGGCCAGCATGTGGCATGGTGGCTGGACTCTATGTGGCTGACTGTGTTTCAAGTCCTGAACCTGCTGCCTTGCTTTCCTCACTTTCCTTCTCTCTGTCTCCTCTCACTTTCTTTCTCATGAATGCCCTGTAGCAGATTGAGAGGGGAAAATTAAGTGATAATGACTAAAAATTTAAAAATAATTTTCAAAAAAGAAAAGTAAGTGAATAACAATGGTAGATGATTTTCATTGCTTTATAATATTATAATATAAAATCAAGTACTTGGATAGTTTGAAACCTAAAAATGTGATATGGACTTAGGACATAAAAGACACAGAATGCTAGTATTCTCTGGATCCTCTTCTATTTTTTTTTTTTAAACTTTTCAAGCAGTTTTTATTAGGCCTTAGAAGAAGAATGTAGCACTTGGGTCCAAAGATGCAGCCTAGGAGCCCTGCACTGGAGGCCAAGATGGAAAAAACCTCCACAGCCACCATCAGCTTCCCCTTGGTGCTGTGGTAGACAGGGAGGAACGTGATCCAGACACTGCAGAACACCAGCATGCTGAACGTGAGGAACTTGGCTTCATTGAATGTGTCAGGCAGGTTCCTGGCCAGAAAAGCCAAGGTGAAACTCCCCAGGGCCAAGAAGCCCAGGTAGCCCAGGACACAGTAGAAGGCAATCACTGAGCCCTTTTTGCACACAATGATGAGGTTTCTGGGCTCTGAGTGTGAGTCTATGTCAATGAAAGGGGGAGATATTCCCAACCAGATTCCACAGATAACCACTTGGATTAGGGAACAAATGGGAATGACAGAATTAAAAGCCCCTGATAGCAGCAGGTACCTCATTATTCTTCCTGGTTTCACGGACTTGAATGCTAAAATCACAGTTATGGTTTTAGCCAAGACAGTGGAAACTGTCACAGTGAACACAAGAGCAAATGTGACTTGTTGAAGGATGCAGGTGGCTGTGGTAGGCTGGCCAATGAAGAGCAGAGAGCAAAGGAAACACAGGAGGAGAGAGATGAGCAGGATGAAGCTGAGAGTCTGGTTATTGGCCTTCACTATGGGAGTGTTTCGGTGCTTCACAAAGGTGGCTAAAACCACAACTGTGACCACAGAGAAGCACAAAGCTATGCAGGCCATGACCATTCCCAAGGAATCCTCAATAGCTAGAAATGTCGCAGACTTGAGGAGGCAGTGAGTTCTCTCATTGTTTGGAAACTCTTGAACTGAGCACTGCATACACTGCATTGCATCTGGTGGGAAAGGTAAGAGCCATGATTTCTGTTTCACAAGTTCTTTATCTTTCTTATATTGAAGGGAATATAAATGAATTAATGAAACACCTTTGTTTCATTCTGAGTATAAACAGCTCCTGATATAATATGAAGATATATACCAAATTAAGATTCTACATTAATGGAACTGGGAGAAGTTTTCAGCTGCATGTAACACCAAAAACATTGAAACTAGATCTCAGCATTGAAGGATATTGGTTGCCTCATCTTATGGCTCACTGATGTTACCAAGAAAGGATTCATTCCAGATCACTTCTCTACTCTCCCCTGGTTTTCCTCTGATAAGTCTTTTATACTAATGATTTATAGTATTTGTTAAGCACAATAGAAAAGAACAGTTTTCTTGTTTATATTCAGAAGAATACAAACTTTACCTCATTATAACTTTTATCACAACCCTTATCTTTTGTTATAGCATCTTATATATTAATATGACTTTTTTCATTGTACTTTTTTATTTTTATCTCACTTATTCTCCAAAACTTTTTCATGTAAATGTTAAAAACCATTTTATTGACTTACAAACATTTGGGTTTGAATGGTATTTATTTATTTCTCCTAAGCAATATTTTTCTGGCACCAGCAGATAGAGTAATGTTCATGTCATTGGACTCCCACATAGTTGGCTGCAGTTCGAGTCCTCGACCTGGTGGCTTAAAATTCATGCCAAGTGCATGTGGATGCATGCCCAATCCCAAGAGAAGAATATAGAAGAAGGGATTGTGGCATGACTATATGCCTGACAAGTGATTTCTTGCTTTCTGTCTCTTTTTCTACGACGAGTGTTTGCACCATATAGCTAAAATCTCTCTAAAAAATAATGTTTGCCTAGAAAGTTGCATTAAAATTATATTATTGAAGAATACAGTATCATTTTTAAAAATTTTATTGATTTCCACCTCAAACCATGGTTCGTTTACTTTTATGTGATAGGTAATATATATTTCCAGTTTTGCACATTATAAATTCTCTTTTGTGACTAATCAACTCTTTTGTTAGCATGAAAGCCATCATAGAGCATATGGAAATTAGTCAGCATGTCTGTTTCAATTAAATTTTATTTACAGAAATAAGTGATAGTTTGCTTTGTCATTCCTCAAGCTTCTTATTAATTTTACTTTAGGTAATACTGGTACAAATAGTATAATGTTCTCAAAGAATTAAAGAGTGGAAGCCAGTGAGTTACATAGTGGTTGAGGCACTGGACTCCCTCATGGCTGATTGCAGTTGGAGTCCCTGACCTGAGGGCTTCAAAACAACCAAGTGCATGTGGGTGCATGCCTAAAATTCCGGGAGAAGAAGGCATTGAAATATGGTCATGCCCTCCCCCCCCCCCGGGGTGGGAGGTGATATCTCACTTTTTCTCTCTGTCTCTCCAGCAATTGCACAAACCCTGTAGCCAAAGTCTATCTTTCTCTAAAAATAAAGAGAGGAAAGAGAGAAAAAGAAAGAGATCAAGAAAAAAGAAAGAAGAAAGAAAGGAAAAGAAAGAAAGAAAGAGAACTATGACTGAAACTGTTTGACTAAAGGATATAGAAACACAGTAAATGGTTGTGAATATCAGATATAGTGTTTGTGGAAGTGTAGAGTCTGAGGAAAGACATTTAGAAGAAAATAGAGAGGCAAAGCATTAATGGGACAAAGAAACGTGGTATTATCTGTTGAAGATAATTTTATAGTATTATCAACTGGAATAAGGAGAAATGTACACATGTCTGAATATTCACTTTGTAAGCTAAATAACGTGATTGGATGTATTAAAGAACAATAAATAAATAAATAAATGAAAGAAAGAACAATCATGCACTACATTTTCTTCTTGAATTACTCATTCTTATAGTCAACGGATGCTTCTTATTCTTAGAGTCAACAGATGTTTCTGGCTTCTGTCTCAGAGACATGCTTAGCATACACAATTATATGTATGATTTATTCTGAGTCTCATGCCCTATGTTCCCTTATTTTTTATTTCTTGTTTTACACAGCTCATTTGGTGTTGCAAATCCTTCATAAGAGAGATAAGCATTTATTTGTTGTACTGGTTTGTTCTTATCTGAACATATCTATTCACTTTCACTCTTGAGTTAAACAAAATGATTTCTATTGCTATGATTGGAATTGCATAATACTTGTGGAATAATTTAAACCATTGTGATAACTATTTTAATAGATTTGAAAATAGAAGCATGAGTTAACTAAATTTTCCACATTTCCTCTGATAATGACACATTTCATGATATAAAATTCATTAAATTTAAATCTCATTTAAAATCTATTTTTTTTGAGCTGCCAGATGGTGGAATTTACTGGAATGTTATCTTCAATTTATTATATATTTTTTTAATTTTCTTGTCAGAGGTTGCATGTGCTCACCTAGAGAGATGAAGTATTAGAGGTAGAAAGCACCTACCATGAGGAATGGTCAGGCTGTAATGATTTCCCCATTGTCTCATCTGTCAGGATTTTGGGCATGCATACACACATGCCTGATGTGTTTTTCAAGCTGTGGTGTCTGTGAGGTTGGCTATTGCCTTAATCACCAGGTCATGAAGGCAGCCCGATTCTTCAATTTTGTGTGTGTGCACACACTTTAGAAGGCATTTGTGTTGTTAGAGACAGATAGACAGAGAGAGAGGGTAGAAAGCATTCTTCATTGGGAATGGTTACACTGAAGTCTTTTCTCCATCTCTCTCTTTCCTTTGGATTTTGGGCACACATATACATCCACTCAGAGTGCTTATCAAATTGCCATGTCTGGGACTCAAAAC
This sequence comes from Tupaia tana, assembly GCA_026018925.1. Classification (NCBI taxonomy): domain Eukaryota; kingdom Metazoa; phylum Chordata; class Mammalia; order Scandentia; family Tupaiidae; genus Tupaia; species Tupaia tana. The sequence continues at coordinate 28,615,729 of JAKSZU010000027.1, forward strand.
AGTTGGCTGTGTGGGATCTGGTTCCTAGTCTTTTGTATTTAAAATGTTCCTTTCTCTTGCTGTACTATACTATTTTAAAATGTAGGCCTCTGATATTAGTTAATTCTGTTACTTGATACACTTCACAGCAAGGTAGAAAGAGTTATAAAATACTTTTATAATTTGTCATCTATACTTGCTTTGTACATTGTCGTCTGAGCATAAAACTCCATTAGTCTGAAGTCATTAACACACCCGGGCTTTAATCTTACATTTTATGGGTAGACATTATCATGGTCCGATATACCATCTGAGATTGGCACTTTCTTATCCAGCACTGGATTGCAAAGAAAATTATCCATTGGAATAAGTTCTAGAATTGAGGCTAATATGATTACGAGTTAAAGAAGAACTTACACACAAGAGAGCTATAATAGTGTTTATAAAAAATATATGGAAACGAGTAAACATATGAATTGAGATCAATTGTGCTTTATAGTACATATGCAATATCATTTGTTTCCTTTTTATTGATAAATAGTTAGGGGTTGGAGTTATCATTAGCTTCTTGTATGTTTTATACCTGTTTGATTTGAAATGTCTCTCTCTTTGCAAGAAACACAAATAAAACAGCAAACTGTTCTTCCTTCTTGAGTAATTTTCTGGAATCCAGGATGACAGCTCTGGCTACACACAGATTCAGGAGTCTGAGCATAAAACAGTTTCAATAGTCATAATCATGTACATTATCAGCTGCTTTGATAGATATCTATGTTTCTCTCCACCTCAGAAAAAAAAGCTTTTACCTGTAGTAGAAGTTCATCACTATATGTCCTCCCAACTCCCATCATTTGATGTTACCTAGATTTCTATTTAGGACTTGCTACAATTTGCCTTCCTCTTTACCAACTTTAACAAATATTACCAAGGTACCTAATAATCTTATTTCCAATGGTACTGTAAATAGCCTTTCAGATGATTCTCTTTATTAAAACACTTTATTTAAAACTATTTCAGTGCAGTTTTCTTCATGGTAAAGATTTCAGAAATGGAGTTTCTGAGAAGATTTGAAATATTCTCTCATTTCTGGTTTGGTAGAAATTTTAGATTCTAGATTTTTAGAAAGTCTAATGATGTAACATGTAGGCACACTATTAAAATTGAACTATTTAAAACATATGGACCATTCAAATAGAAAGAGATCAAATTATCTCTATTTGCAGATGACATGATTTTACACACAGAAGACCCAATGGTATCCACAAAGAAATTTCTGAAAGTAATAAATGAATACAGTAAACTAGCAGAATACAAAATCAACATACAAAAGTCTATAACATTTCTATATACAAACAAGCAGACTAAGATAGACTTGAAGAAAGTAATACCATTTCCCGTAGCCACAAAAAGTATAAAATGCCTAGGAATAAATCTAACCAAAGAAGTCAAAGACTTCCACAAGGAAAAATATGAGAAACAAAATAATAAAAATGAAAATGAAACAAAAAAAGTGGAAGCCATTCCGTGGGTCTGGATTGTAAAAATTAATATAGTCAAAATGGCAATTCTACAAAAATTTATCTGCATATTTAACTCAATCCCAATCAAAAGTACCAGAGACATTTCTCACAGATTTATAAAAGACAATCATACAATTTGTGTGGAATCATAAATGATCCTGTATTGCCAAAGCCATCCTGTACAAAAAGAGAGGAGTAGGAGGCATCTCACTCCCTGACCCAAAAATATATTTCAAAGCTGTGATAATCAAAACAGCAATGTATTGGAACAAAAACAGACATGTGAACCAAGGGAATAAAATAGAGACCCCAGAAATAAACTCCAAATCATCCAGCCAATTTATTTCTCTTCTTTTAGATCAATCTTAGGGAATTTATTTAAATTACAGATCTTAACAAGTTATACTTGATCTAGACAATGAACCAGGAAGCAATATATAGCTTAACAATTTTTGTATTGGCTAGCATAACATGAAATTTTGTCAACACATTTCCTTGCTTTTGTTTAATTCTGGTTCAGCCATTAAAATGGTTGACTTAGTAGTTCAGAAAACCATTCAATTTCTCCATAGTAACTGGAAATTTTTCCCCTGTCCCACAGAGTGGCACTTGCTCTGCAGGAGACCTCCAGTTCCACCTTAGGCTCCTGGCCAGCAAGGGAAACTGAGGCAGGGGCACCACTGCCCCCCCATCCCACTTCCAGGCTCCCAAGACCAAAATATCACCCCCCTAGAGAGGTAGGCAGGGTCTTATTTTTTTCTTCGCTCTTCTATTTTGTTTTGTTAATACCCTGCTCTTACCCAGGTTTATAGATTATTAGAAATCTGTGCTTATAAAAGTTCTTTCCATCCTCCTCATGATTTTTTTAAAAAACATAACACTTTAGGATTATAGTCATCTAAAAAAAAGATTTTAGAAAGGCATCAAACAAAGCAATTCACTATGGACAATAAGATAGAAATAACCATAGTTAAGGGTCTGATGAGAATTTACAACTGAGAAAAAATTTAGCTATATATTATGACATACACCAGCTTAACATAATACCCTACAACATGACTGATATGTTGTAGGTTATAAGTCAGCCAAATTATTTTTGACAAAGAGTACCAGTCAGTGCAATGGGAAAAGGAAAACCTCTTTACCAAATGGTGCTGTAGAAAGGTGTATCTGAACCTCTACTGCTCATCATTGAACAAAATCAACTCGAAGTGGATCAAAGACCTAAAGCTAAGACCTGAAACTATAAAACTGTTGGTGGAAAACTCTGAGGAAACTCTGGGAGATAATAAGTTAGGCAAAGACTTCTTAGATAAAAATTCCAAAACACAGTCCGTAATCCCCCCAAAAAAGAAACATGGGACTACATCAGATTTAAAAGTTTGAAATGTGGCATTATCTGTTGAAGATAATTTTATCAACTGACTAGGGAAAATGTACACATGTTGGAATATTCACTTTGTAAGCTAAATAACGTGTTTGAATGTATAAAAGAACAAGAAATATGTGTGTGTGTGTGTGTGTGTGTGTGTGTGTGTGTGTGTGTCTGTGTGTATCTTCATGTACTTGGGAAACATTTCTCTATGTGCTATAGTTTCAGTGTTGTGTTTCCCCAAAATTTCTTGCTGTAATTTGATAACCAATGCAGCAGTGTTGGGAGATGGAACTCGTAGGTTTTGCTTGGGAGATGGAGGTTGATTTTTTATAAATAATTAATCCTGTTTCTTGAGAGGGAATGAGTGCTTGCTAATTACTTCTCACTAGAGCACATTGTTATAAAAGCAAGATGGATGCCTGAATGACTTATTTTTTTGCACATGGCTGCTTTTTCCATTTCTTTCCACCATACTGTGATGTACAGCCAGAATTTTGCCCTGTGCTACTGTAATTTTAAGCCATCATAATAATGAGACAAATAAATCTTTTTTCTTTATAAATAAAAAATAAAAGTTTCTGAATCTAAGACCCCAAACTATTAATCTGCTTCTAGAAAACACTGGGGAAATCTGGGAGACATTAGGGTAGGGAAAGACTTCTTACACAAAACCCCCAAAGCACAGTCGATAATCCCCAAAATAGACAAATGTGATTACATCAGACTAAGAAGTTTCTGCGTGGCAAAAGACACAGTAATTAGTGTAAATTGACAACCCCCAGAATGGGAAAATATTTTTGTAAATTATGCATCAGATAAGGGACTGATAACCAGAATACACAAGGAACAAAGGAAGCTTTTTGGAAAAAAGATGATCAAACCTATTAAAAGATGGGAGAAGAAGTTGAAAAAGACACTCCCTAAAGATGACATACAGATAGCCAAAATTCATGTGAAAAAATGCTCAACACCCCTCATCGTAAGGGAAATGCAGATCAAAACAACAATTAGATACCACCTAACCCCAGTCAGAATGTCTAAGATTAAAAAAAAAATGATAAGGGTTGGAGGGGGTGTGGTGAAAAGGGAACTCTCTTACACTGCTGGTGGGAATGTAAATTGGTCCAACCACTGTGGAGAACAATTTGGAGATTCCTCAAAAGTTTACAAATAGAACTACCATATGATCCAGCAATCCCATTCCTTGGCATCTACCCAAAGGACAGAAGAATTCTTCATTAGAAAAGTGCTTGCACATTGATGTTTATTGTGGCACTTTTCACGATTGTTAAAACATGGAACCAACCCAAATGCCCCCATACGGATGAATGGATTGAAAAATTGTAGCACATATATTCTATAGAATACTATTCAGCCATAAAAAAATAAAAATAAAAAAACCCTGGCTTTTGACAGAAAGTTGAAGAATATGGAAGATTTACTGCTAAGTGAAGCAAGCCAGGCTATGAAGGAGAGGCACTGTATGTCTCCCACTTAATATATACCAAATGTCCTCACTCTATAACTGAAGCTGATGGGCTAAAGGATGTACAAACACAAGAGATGGGTGTGAATGCCAGATGTGGTGTGTGTGGAGGAGTGGGGCCTGGGGAAAAACTTTTGGAGGAGGGATATGGAGACAGCATTGTTGAGACAGGGAGGTAGTATTGTTATATTTTGATCAACTGGAGGGAGAAATGTTCACATATTGAAATGATCACCTTGTAAGCTAAAAAATGTCATTGAATGTATTTAAAAAAATGTAAAAAGAAAAGTTTCTGAACAGGAAAAGACACAGTAATTACTGAGAATCAACAACCCTCAGAATAGGAGAATATTTTTGTAAACTATGCTTCACATAAGGGACAAATAACCAGCAGACAGATGAAATTCAAGCAGCTTACCTGAAAAATAAAAATGATCAACCCAATTAAAA